>JABACO010000007.1:7477716-8095216 GCA_013339895.1 Ephydatia muelleri
ATGATCCGCGTAGTAAATGGTCGGCCAGGCCATACATAGCGCCATAAATGGTCCCCCCCCCCGGACCATCCGTGTATACAACCTTTGGTTCCCCTATGCTATACCAGGTCCCTTGTAATCAAATTTGACTTGCTTTCTTGCAAAACCAGTTTACCAGTCTGCTGACGCTGTTCATCAAATGGCCTTTGAATAGAGATGAAAACTATCTATAAAATACATGTATCGCGCAAGTCAAGCCACGCGTGTGTACACATTGTCACTTCAGTTGAAGTTAGTTGTGGTGCTTTGCATGAGTTAGAAATGGAAGTGGATGACGAGTTTGAGAAAGTGAATCTTATTGAAGATGTTGTATTTTATTTGCGGGAATAGATGTGACTGCACGAAAAACTGGAAGAGACGTTTTTGAAGAAAAGCGGAGAAGTTTGAAATAAAAGAAAAAAAGACAGAAGCGTGGTAAGTAAATGCATTGCCGTTGTAATAGGTGAAGTCTGCGCCTGCGCAGTGCATAAATGACCTAACCTTAGGTGATCACACACTTCTATACACTCTACTCTTGTATTCATGATAGTTAGTCTGTATCTCGTGTACCTCGTATAAATCTTGGCCACTAATTACACTGGCGTAGTCTTTTCTACACGAATACGAAATGGCCAAACCCTTGCTCCTACCCGAGTCCTACGGGGGTGAGGGCGACTGGGCTGAATGGGCAGAACACTTCGAGAGTATAGCCATTGTCAACAAGTGGGCGACTGCGGAGGAAAAATTAAAATGGCTGAGAGTGCATGCGTCTTACCGGAAAGGCCCTAACCGAATTGCCTCAAGAAGTGAAGGAAAATTACGGTGAGTGCATAAAGTCCTTACAGTGTCTTTCTGACCCCGACAGTAAGAGACAACTGTACGTGGCCGAGCTCAGTACCAGAACGAAGTGTAGGGACGAAGATCGAGCAACTTTCGGTGACGCGTTGAGCTAGGATTCTCGCGGATAAAGCGTATCGCGACCTGGAGGTGAAAGCACGAGAGCGTCTTGCGCTAAACCAGTTTTAGGCACAGATAGAAAACGCTCAAGTTGCTTTCAGCGTCAAGCATAAACGGCCCAGCAATATAGAGGAAGCATGCAGTCGTCGCTACAATTGAAATTGAATCGTACTTGGGTACTGCCTGTAAGCCGCTAAGGATGAGCGCTGTGTCCCCACAGGAAGCAGACCCAGATGTACATGTAAGCCGTGCCGACCGTCCACAAGCTGTTGCAGCTGTCTCTCCACAGGAGGAAGGCAGTTCAACTCAGAAAGTGAAGTCGCTAAGTGAGCGGCTACATCTGATAGCCCTTGGTCCTCACCCATAGTGTTAGTAAAGAAACAAGATGGGACGACACAATTCTGCATAGACTACAGGAAGGTAAATGAAGTAATACGAAAAGATGCTTACTCACTACTTAGAGTTGACGACACTTTGGACACACTGGTTGGTTCTAAATTCTTTACCATGCACATTGGACCTTGCCTGTGGTTACTGGCAAGTCAAAGTCGCCCCTGAGGATCAACCCATAACAGCTTTCACAACACCAGAAGGGCTTTACCACTTCAAGGTAATGCCGTTTGGCTTATGTAACGCTCCTGCAACCTTCCAGCCTTTAATGGACAGAGTATTGAGTGGGTTAAAATGGTCGAGTTATTTGGTGTATTTCGACGACGTCATCATTGTAGGAACTACATTTCAGGAGCATTTGCATAACCTTACAAGTGTCTTGATTCGTCTTAGGGGAGCAGGCCTTAAGCTAAAACCCAAAAAGTGTACACTTGCCAGCAGCAAGTAGCATTTCTAGACCATATAGTTTCCGCTGATGGCGTTGCAACAGACCCAAGCAAAACTGATGTAGTATCGAAGTGGCCTACCTCTCAGAGCAGAAAAGAAGTACAACAATTTTTGGGACTAGCAAATTATTATAGGCGTTTCTTAAAAAACGTCGCTTCGATCTCGAAAACCGTTGCAACGGTTGACCGAAAAAAATATTCCTTTCGAATGGACTACTGGATGCCTAAATGCATTTGATGAACAGCGTAATTGTTTGGTTTCTTCCCCAATTCTAGCTTACCCAGAATTATGAGCGACGCTTCATACTTGGCACAGATGCTAGTGACGTTGAAATCGGCAGAGATAATATATAGACTCTGGAATCGGTGCCGTGCTGTCACAGGTTAGTGGTTGTGGGTCAGAATGTGTTATTGCCTATGCTAGGTGCCGGCATATTTCACGTACGAGTACCGAAAAATTGGTGATCCAATATTAATGTCTATTGTCCTGGGCGTACACCGTGGGCTACGTTTGTACATCGTGGGGTACGCGAAACAAAGTTTTTTGTGTTCCGCCATTTCAGCATTCTAGTGAAGTTCGACTGTTTTGCCACGTTGTATAAGTTCTTATCTGTTTGGCCGAAGCTTTGAAGGCTTAAGCCCTTGGCTCTGGGTGGTTGAATTCTTGGTTTTCAATCTGTTTCCTCACGCGTGTTACGCACGATACCGGTTACCGGGTACCTCTGCTATGATGCGTTGCTGTAAGAGCAGGGGAAAGGCTTGAGCCTTCAAAGCTTCCGTATGGCAAGCCATCAGTAACAAAATTCGAAGACGACCTCTGGGAGACGTCATGGAACCTTATGTCGTTGTCAGTGTATTTTAGGACGTCGTAAGATCGTTCGTGAGTGGTTTTTGTTTTACGGCGTCGTGAGATGTGTTACGACGTCGTAGATTCTTTACGACGTCGTGAGACTTACGACGTCGTGAGATACTTTACGACGTCGTGAGATACTTTACGACGTCGTGAGACTTACGACGTCGTGAGATACTTTACGACGTCGTGAGACTTACGACGTCGTGAGATACTTTACGACGTCGTGAGACTTACGACGTCGTGAGATACTTTACGACGTCGTGAGACTTACGACGTCGTGAGAACTTTACGACGTCGTGAGACTTACGACGTCGTGAGATATTTTTAGGCCTGATTACGTCACAACAACATGACCTTTTATATGTCTGTAGTCTCGTACCCACCCCCACATTTACGTAAGCAATCCTAATAGTGACTAACATGGCACAAGGCAACGGTTCATCTTTCTCTAGCGAGTGGGAGACATTTTTTACGGAGGTGGCTCGAGTTGTTGCAAGTGCTAATAACCAGAGGGGCCTTGCAAACGAGGAATTCAGCGAGTATGTAGTGGAACAGCTGGAAATGATTATCATCTCTGTATCAACCTTGAATAGTTATTTGGGATCCCATTTGCCCAGCAGCGAGTTAGGAAGCGAAATTGCTATATCAAATATGTGTGAAGAGTTGAGCAGCCTTTTGGAATGCCTCCGATGTATATTGTCCGAATGGGAAGAGTATCTCAACCACCCATTCAGTAGCGGGAATTACTCGTATAGTGCCCCTACAAGAGCATCGTCTGGACCAGGAAGACCAAGGTTTGACATCAGTGAGCAACAGCTAATGTACCTTCATTCGATGGGCTTTACTTGGGTTGAAATAGCGAACTTACTTGGTGTGTCACGCATGACTATCTTTCGTCGACGAAGAGAATTTGGACAAGTTGAACGTGTGGGTGACAACATTGATGATGGTGAGTTGGAATTGGTTGTTCGACAGATTCGAAGGAGTTCCCCATCACTGGGTCAAACGATGGTTTGGGGTACACTGCGATCTATGGGGTATCGTGTCACAAGGGAGAGAGTACGAGAAGCAATAAGAACCACAGATCCAATCAATAATGCTTTGAGATGGAGAGAAGTATCTGCCAGGCGCACATACTCTGTACCTGGACCCAATTCTTTGTGGCATATAGGTAAGGTCAAGCACACATACTGTGTAACATTTACATGTGCATTTGGCAGCTATTTTTGGCTTTCGTTTGATATGTATGCATGACTGTGGCAAATAAAGTGGACACTCTTTTCGGTGTGGTTATGTAATATTTGAGATCTTAGGCTTAGGCTTAGTTTCAATAGGGACTGTATTGGCAGCAAGCACTCACTTTAACTATGACCTGAAGTAGAAATTGGTATTATTACCTAAGGCTTGCTCATACCTTAAATAATGTGATCAATTTGTATACACCCTGCAGATGGGCACCATAAACTGATTCGTTGGCGGATGGTCATACATGGGGCAATCGATGGATTTAGTAGACTTGTCCTCTTTCTCCAGTGTTCAACAAATAACCGTGCCAGCACTGTGTATGACCTCTTCCTTGGTGCAGTTGGTCAATATGGTCTTCCTTCACGGGTGAGGACTGATCAAGGCAGAGAAAATGTTCAAGTCGCACGACACATGCTACGAAACCGAGGGGTTAACAGGAGGTCCATCATTGTAGGTAGTTCTGTGCATAATCAACGAATAGAGCGATTATGGAAGGACAGCCATCGTTGTGCAACTTCCTTTTATTACCGGCTTTTCTACTACATGGAACAACATGACCTTTTGGATCCCATCAATGAAAATCACCTATTTGCATTACACTACGTCTATCTCCCACGGATAAATCGCTCCCTGAAGCAGTTTAAAGAAGCATGGAATTCTCATGGACTACGTACTGAGAGAGGGAAAACCCCAAATCAGCTTTTCACAGCTGGTCTTCTGAGGTTGAGGTATTCAGGGCTTGATGCTGTTGATCTTTTTGAAGATGTTTCAGATGAGTATGGGCAATCCGAGGAAAGTGGAAGTAATAATGAAGAAGCAGTTGATGATGATCAAGGGGTACCAGTGCCTCAACTGTCTGTTTCAATTACACCAGTGCAATTGAGTAGAATACAAGAAACAGTGAGTCCCCTTTTTGATGATAGTGATTATGGTATATCACTGTACAGAATAGTTCTTCAGACACTGGACAATCCCTAAGTTTCACTTTTGTGCCGTCATGTACATATTGCAGAATTTACCATTTTTCACTATGATGTTGCAGTGATTATTATCAAGTTCAGAACAACATGATTATTGACAAAAATCATGCATGTGATCAAATCATGCATGTACAGAGATGTATATGGGTTAAGTTATGTTCTTATAACATAACCAACCACTTAACTTCCAAGTCAAAGTTTCAGTTCAAGTTTAATGCCAGACATTTAATGTTAACGTTTAATACCAGACATTTACTAGCAATTCTTTAATTTTTGAAGTACTCATAGCTGTGGAACTCTGTGTTAGTGTCTCAAAGTTCAAGACAGTTATTAGCAACCATATATATATTCAACTCACTCTTCAGCACAAGTTCCACAGCAGACAGGGCACAATTATTATCCATCTCCTCCTCTCATGCTCATATTAATCCATATAATATGGAACATTTAATATGTACTGTGTTTAATACATGAATGTGTACAACCATAATATATATAATTATATAATATTATATATTATATAATATTATATATTTATATTATGGTTGTACACATTCATGATATAATATTATATATATATGGGACAGTTTCCGCGAAAATTGCCCCACGGATATATTATAAAATGTTATAAAAATGCATCGCGGGTGAATCGCTATAACTTCCCAACGGTTAACGCTGTCGACTTCCTATTTTCAACACTTCATACTACACCATTTCACTACGGGGAAACTTATTTTGGGGCCTTGCACTAGTTCCTTGCTGATGCTACGAAGTCCGATACCCCATGGGGTTCAAAACCGTCACATCTTCAGCTAGGAGAGTTTAAATCGCTTCAAATTCCGTATGTACATACAGGGGTCCTGTTGCTATTGATGTGTTCAGTTCGTTAATTTTTACTCTATCCGTCACGGAGATACAGCTGTGCAAAGTTAATGCACATTTCCCGCTCGATTGCACCATTTTTGCATGCAACCCGTGTTCCATTCTCCCAATCCACAATAAATTTTGATAACTTCTTTGTTCCGCCCATTTCTCCCTTAAACTAAGCTAGCCGTTCCCAACTGTTTTTGTCTCACTCAGGCAGTGAGTTTATGCGGGAAAGTTAAAAGAAGAAGAACGCTGCTCAGTTCCAGACGATCGTACCAAATTAACGGACCCCAAGTGAATATAACCTTGCGCCTCCCACGTCGCCGGCAGTATTCAAAACGGCACGCGTAAGGCTATTTGCTAAGCACTCACATCATCCTCTAGTCGTGTAATAAAGCTTTCCTATTTGCCATCATGTTGCTAAAATCATCGTCTTATATCTGCCACGCCCACTCGGCTACGATTTCGGTCTCACACAATTAACTTTCAGCTCACACATACTCATGCTGGCTCCCACTTGTGCACACACTTGCATTGTTACGTACATGGCCCTGTACACTATCGTATGGCATATTTTCTTATACACAACCGCACACACACACACACACACACACACACACACACACATACACACACACACACACATACACACACACACACACATACACACACACACACACACTCATGTACAGCGTACTTGCACACACCAGTTATACATGTGGCAAACAATACACCTGTCTGATGATAGTACAAACACTCTCACTCACATTGTCACATGCACAAGTACATGTATTGTATTCAATTCAGCTGATTGCATTTTAATTTGTGTACCAAGCTTGCATAAAACACACATGCACAGGCACACACACACACACATGACATACACACACAGACACACAAATGCACACACAGACACACTAATACATGACATACACACACAGACACACAAATGCACACACAGACACACTAATACATGACATACACACACAGACACACAAATGCACACACAGACACACTAACGCACACACACATACACACATGACATACACACAGACGCATACAAACACACACAGACACACTAACGCACACACACACACACTCACACAGACACACACACAGGCACACACAGACACAAATGCACACACAGACACACTAACACACACACACACACAAACGCACACAGACACACACACATGACATACACACAGACGCATACAAACACACACACACTAATGCACACACACACTAACGCACACAGACACACACATGACATACACACAGACGCATACAAACACATGCACACAGATACACAGACACACATGGACACACAAAAAACACGACACACATATGACAAACACACACACACGCACACACACACACACGTACACACACACATGGAAATACACACTAGCACACACAGACACACATGCGCACACACATGCATGAAATACACACTAGCACACACATGCACACACAGACAGACATGACATACACACACAGACACACTAACAACACACACACATGACATACACACACAGACTGCATTTCAATTTGTGTACCAAACACACACATGCACACGCACAGGCACACACACATGACATACACACACAAATGCACACACAGACACACTAACGCACACACACACAGACACACAAATGCACACACAGACACACAAATGCACACACAGACACACTAGTGCACACACACACACACACAGGCACAGACACATGACATACACACACAGACACACAAATGCACACACAGACACACACACACACAAACGCACACACATGACATACACTGTACACACAGACGCATACAAACACACACACAGACACACTAACGCGCACACACTCACACAGACACACACAGACACATGACATACACACACAGACACACTAACGCACACACACACACAGACACACACATGACATACACACTGACGCATACAAACACACACACACAGATACACAGACACACACATGGACACACAAAACACACGACACACATATGACAAACACACACACGCACACACACACACGTACACACACACATGGAAATACACACTAGCACACACAGACACACATGCAGACACACATGCTGAAATACACACTAGCACACACATGCACACACAGGCACACACAGACACATGCATACACACAGATGCATACAAACACACACACACAGACACACTAACGCACACACACACAAACGCACACACAGACGCACACATGGCATACACAGACACATACAAACACACACACACACACTAACGCACACATGACATACACACAGACGCATACAAACACACACACACAGATACACAGACACACAAATGGACACACAAAACACACGACACACACATATACAAACACACACACACATGCACACACACACACATGGAAATACACACAAACACACAAACACACATGCATACACAGGCACACACAAAATACACAGACACACACACACGAGACAGTCACACAAAACACTCAGACACACACATGCACCGACACACAGAGGAACATACACACATGACAGACACACACACACACACACACACACACACACGGACACACAAGCACATACAGACACACACACGAAATATATACACACACGAAATACACAGACACACACACAGAAACACACAGACACGCAGACTTGCACACAGACTCGCACACACAAAATACATATAGACACACATGCACAGACACAACAGACACACACTCACAGATACACACATACAGATATACAGACGCACACACAGACTCGCACATGTGCACAGACACGTGTTACACAAAGCACACACTGTTGTTCATGTGGAAAAAAACAGTAGTGCTCTCTGATAATGATGGTACACAAATTTTCTCTCACTGAATGCCTTCTCTGCACATGCATTTTTGATCTATCTATTGAACAGCTCATGAGACCATGAGACATGTCTACACATGTAGTGTCATTGGAGTGGTCCTTTATGCATACATTGTGTCCTTATAGAACTGTCCCCTGACACAAGGGACAAGTCATGCATGTAAGGATATGCCATGGTTTGCTAACAAGCTCAAGGCTTCTGAGTGCTTGTGGAATGATGAATATTGCTATCCATTGTGTCTGTGGTAAACTTACCACGGGGGCCCTGACCTACCGCAATCAGCAATGACATCGCCAGGCAGAACCATCGCCCTTCATAAAAAACTGCGTGGTACATCCTTCTAGAAGAGGCAGCACTAGTCTCGTACCCAGACCCAGATTCCCAACAGCTGCAGCTGTTGGGAATCTGGGTCTGGGTACGAGACTAAGGCAGCACACTGTACTAGCGTAAATTAAATGACTACTCGTAGAAGGCACTACATACTTTGTACTTATGGTGAGGAACAGCAATCTGAGTTCATGTACACTCGTTTAATTCGCTGCATTCAATTAGTACGACATGGGACACACAACATTGTGCTGATGAAAACAGTAGGCCTGTGAGACCTGCGATGGTACCTCCCTTATCGTTGCAGATCGTGGTAGGTCAGGTAAGTTTACACAGACATATCGATAGCAAGCTAGTAACGATATTCATTATACTGTACTCCGAAAATGCTTTTTTTACAGGTCAGACGAGCACTTGTACAGAGTGCTAGATGAGAGAAGAGTATACGTCTGCTTGCAACAATACAGAGGAAACACACAGAGATTGATGTGTGTGTGTGTGTGTGTGTGTGTGTGTGTGTGTGTGTGTGTGTGTGTGTGTGTGTGTGTGTGTGTGTGTGTGTGTGTGTGTGTGCGCTCAGGATGTACAGACGCATTTGCACAACATATACACATGCATCAGGGTGTGTGAACCAACATGAGGGCATGTTCATGTGCTCTGTGTGAGCTAAATATTGTATGGGCAAAGAGAGACTCAAGTCTCTGCAACTGGTACACAAGCCACCTAGCTGAGTAGTGGAGGCAGAAAGAATGATAAGAAGTTGTTCAAGGATCAAGAATTTTGCCAAACAAGAAAGCTTTATTACACAATTGTACTTAACTACAAAAAGATGGATGTGAGTGTGTAAGAACTTAAAGTCTTATGCACGTTGCTGCAGGGACCCTCCACACACACACCACAATTTTTGGCCAACTGTGTAAATCTCATCAAGGAATGATAGCCGACAACAACTTTTTCGATGACAACATCATACGCTTCATGATTAAAAATAAATTCGTGCATCTCTACATGTAGACTTGTATATTTAATTATTCATTTTGCTCCAAAGAAATCAGCCACCCCCCCCCCCCCACACACACACACACACTTTTTAATATTGTACCATGGGGCCCAGTGCTGTGGTGAATACAGTGATATACTTTGCCACATGCATACAGTGGTACTGGACACCAATCCTATGGGGGCTGAGGACCAATATATGACATAGAGCTCGCACTTTAGAGACGGTACATACACACAGGTACATGTAGCTACATGTGTGTCTGTATATGTGTGTGTCTGTGTGTATGTCGTGTGTGTATCTGTGTGCCCATGTCGTGTGTGTATCTGTGTGTCCATGTGTGTGCATGTGTGTCTCTGTGTGTGTCTGCATGTGTGTGTCTATGTGTATTTCGTGTGTGTGTCTATATGTATTTTTTTGTATGAGTCTGTGTGCATGTATGTCTGTGTGCGTATCTGTGTGCGTATCTGTGTGCGTATCTGTGTATTTCATGTGTGTGTCTGTAGGTGTGTTTGTGTATTTCATGTGTGTGTCTTTGTGTGCTTGTGTGTCTGTGTCTGTTGTGTGTGTATGGCATGTGTGTATCTTGTGTGTGCGTGTGTGTGTCTGTGCATGTGTGTGCGTCTGCATGTGTGTGTGTCTATGCTTGTGTGTCCATGTGTGCCCGCGTCTGTGTGTCTGTCGTGTGTGTGAGTCTGTGTGTATGTCGTGTGTGTGTCTGTGTATTTCATGTGCATGTCTGTGTGTGTCTCTGTGCATGTCTGTGTGTGTCTGTGTATGTGTCTGTCGTGTCAGAGTGTGTTGTGTGGGTCTATGCGTGCCTGTGTGTGTGTGTCTGTGTGTGCGTCTGTGCGTGTGTGTCTGTGCATGCCTGCATGTGTCTGTGTGTATGTGTCTGTGTGTATGTGTCTGTGTGAGTGTCTGTGTGTGTGTGTCTGTGTGTGTGCATGTGTGTCTGTGTGTGCCTGTGTGTGTGTATCTGTGTGTATGTTGTGTGTGTCTATGTGTGTGTGTCTGTGTGTCTGTGTGTGTGTGCGTCTGTGTATGTGTCTGTGTGTGTGTCTGTGTGTGTGTGTGTGTATGTTGTGTGTGTGTCTATGTGTGTGTCTGTGTGTGTGTCTGTGTGTGTGTGTCTGTGTGTTGTGTGTGTGTCCATGTGTACCTGTGTGTCCGTGTCCGTATGTGTGTGTGTGTTTGTGGGTGTACGTCATGTGTGTGTCTGTGTATCTATATGTTGTGTGTGAGCGTTTTTGCATGTGTATTGCCACATTTATACAGTGGTGTGTGTGTGCAAGTGTGCAATGTTTGTGTACATTTAGAGTACCAGATGGGGACACAATGTATTCAATCCTTGGAGACACGATACATGTAGAGAAAGCTTGGTACACAAATTTACATAGAATCAGTGGTCTGTACAGGCAAGCACAAGTACAGTTGAATTGAATAGAATACATGTGCATGTGACAATGTTTGTGAGTGAGAGTGTTTGTACTATCATCAGACAGGTGTATTGTTTGCCACATGTATAACTGGTGTGTGCAAGTACGCTGTACATGAGTGTGTGTGTGTGTGTGTGTGTGTGTGTGTGTGTGTATGTGTGTGTGTGTGTGTGTGTGTGTGTGTGTGTGTGTGTGTGTGTGTGTGTGTGTGTGCGGTTGTGTATAAGAAAATATGCCATACGATAGTGTACAGGGCCATGTACGTAACAATGCAAGTGTGTGCACAAGTGGGAGCCAGCATGAGTATGTGTGAGCTGAAAGTTAATTGTGTGAGACCGAAATCGTAGCCGAGTGGGCGTGGCAGATATAAGACGATGATTTTAGCAACATGATGGCAAATAGGAAAGCTTTATTACACGACTAGAGGATGATGTGAGTGCTTAGCAAATAGCCTTACGCGTGCCGTTTTGAATACTGCCGGCGACGTGGGAGGCGCAAGGTTATATTCACTTGGGGTCCGTTAATTTGGTACGATCGTCTGGAACTGAGCAGCGTTCTTCTTCTTTTAACTTTCCCGCATAAACTCACTGCCTGAGTGAGACAAAAACAGTTGGGAACGGCTAGCTTAGTTTAAGGGAGAAATGGGCGGAACAAAGAAGTTATCAAAATTTATTGTGGATTGGGAGAATGGAACACGGGTTGCATGCAAAAATGGTGCAATCGAGCGGGAAATGTGCATTAACTTTGCACAGCTGTATCTCCGTGACGGATAGAGTAAAAATTAACGAACTGAACACATCAATAGCAACAGGACCCCTGTATGTACATACGGAATTTGAAGCGATTTAAACTCTCCTAGCTGAAGATGTGACGGTTTTGAACCCCATGGGGTATCGGACTTCGTAGCATCAGCAAGGAACTAGTGCAAGGCCCCAAAATAAGTTTCCCCGTAGTGAAATGGTGTAGTATGAAGTGTTGAAAATAGGAAGTCGACAGCGTTAACCGTTGGGAAGTTATAGCGATTCACCCGCGATGCATTTTTATAACATTTTATAATATATCCGTGGGGCAATTTTCGCGGAAACTGTCCCATATATATATAATATTATATCATGAATGTGTACAACCATAATATAAATATATAATATTATATAATATATAATATTATATAATTATATATATTATGGTTGTACACATTCATGTATTAAACACAGTACATATTAAATGTTCCATATTATATGGATTAATATGAGCATGAGAGGAGGAGATGGATAATAATTGTGCCCTGTCTGCTGTGGAACTTGTGCTGAAGAGTGAGTTGAATATATATATGGTTGCTAATAACTGTCTTGAACTTTGAGACACTAACACAGAGTTCCACAGCTATGAGTACTTCAAAAATTAAAGAATTGCTAGTAAATGTCTGGTATTAAACGTTAACATTAAATGTCTGGCATTAAACTTGAACTGAAACTTTGACTTGGAAGTTAAGTGGTTGGTTATGTTATAAGAACATAACTTAACCCATATACATCTCTGTACATGCATGATTTGATCACATGCATGATTTTTGTCAATAATCATGTTGTTCTGAACTTGATAATAATCACTGCAACATCATAGTGAAAAATGGTAAATTCTGCAATATGTACATGACGGCACAAAAGTGAAACTTAGGGATTGTCCAGTGTCTGAAGAACTATTCTATACAGTGATATACCATAATCACTAATCATCGGAAAGGGGACTCACTGTTTCTTATATTCTACTCAATAGACCTTATTCGACCGCAATTATGAATACATTATTGCGTGACTTGCATGTGACATGATTGATTGTTTATTGAGAAAGGCGTCGCCGTTATTGAGTATGGCTGAACAATCGGATGCGTTTAAGCAGCTTGATGCAGTCGGGAAGTCACGCTATAATGAGAAACTTGGTATGCTAGGCATAACAACAGATCCGTACATGACTCCAAAAGATGCTTGGGACTACAACCCCTCCAGCTCGTTGGCCTGACGTGTCGTTTCCCGACATTTGTGTGTATTTCATTCAGACGATTTCATTCAGAAGACGGGTATACGAAGGGTTCAAAACATAATCTCCCAGTGCAGAAACTGTCGTAGAATACACCGAGCGAATTTAAAAAACATACATGTCTAAAGGAATGAAGCTAGCCTTACACAAACCATACTATATTAAATTAAGTGTTTGAACGATAAGTCACTAGGTTCTTACAGGCCATTCAGCAAAAACACATCTCCCAGTGCGTAATGGTGCGCTACGTACAAATTCAGTAACACAGTACCTCTAATGTGTACACGAAGCAACGTAGCCTTACACAAAGCCTTTGTCACCATTTATAATAATTTTTCCCGCGTAACAGAGTTCAAAAGTCAAACAACATCGACTACTGGGAATTTTGTAATGGTTACAACCATTTTTATGACATAAAGGCATAGCAAAAAAATACAGCTTTACTTACAACAAAAACTGTCGCACAAACGAATTTCTCTCGTCGATGTCACGTGACTTAATTGGTCAATATTGCTACAAGCGCGTGACATTTATATATTCATATTGCGGTCGAATAAGGTCTATTGCACTGGTGTAATCGACTCGATACATACTCGCTGAATTCCTCGTTTGCAAGACCCCTCTGGTTATTAGCACTTGCAACAACTCGAGCCACCTCCGTAAAAAATGTCTCCCACTCGCTAGAGAAAGATGAATCGTTGCCTTGTGCCATGTTAGTCACTATTAGGATTGTTTACGTAAATGTGGGGGTGGGTACGAGACTACAGACATATGAAAGGTCATGTTGTTATGACGTAATCAGGCCTAAAAATATCTCACGACGTCGTAAGTCTCACGACGTCGTAAAGTTCTCACGACGTCGTAAGTCTCACGACGTCGTAAAGTATCTCACGACGTCGTAAGTCTCACGACGTCGTAAAGTATCTCACGACGTCACGGCGTCGTAAATGTCACGACGTCGTAAAGAATCTACGACGTCGTAACACATCTCACGACGTCGTAAAAAAATCTCACGACGCCGTAAAAAAAAACACTCACGACGTCGTAACACGATCTTACGACGTCCTAAAATACACTGACAACGACATAAGGTTCCATGACGTCTCCCAGAGGTCGTCTTCGAATTTTGTTACTGATGGCTTGCCATACTTCCGCCCAAACAAATAAGGACTTATACAACGTGGCAAAACAGTCGAACTTCACTAGAATGCTGAAATGGCGGAACGCAAAAAACTTTGTTTCGCCGATGTACAAACTTACCCCGCGCTGTGTACGCCCAGGACAATAGACATTAAGTAAAAATTGTGACGCGGGGTTGCAAATTGTTAAATTCGAGTGAAAGCTGGTTTGTGTTCGTTTGATCGCTGTTGTGGACTGTTTCTGGATTTAGGCAGAGATAATATTATCTCTGATTTAGGGGTAAGTCGATACATTGTCTATGCCAGAGATAATATATAGATTATCTCTGTCTATGCTATGGCACAGCTCTGGTTTATTTGAAACGTTTAGTTCAAAATTTCTGGCGCGTAGAAAAAATATGTACCCTTTAGGTTTGGTAGAACCTTTTTGTCTTTAGAGGTACCGGGAAGCCGATCAGATGTAGGTACTCCCCAGGTCTTAATCTATGTGGATTTCAAATTTCAAGAACTTTGGTTGATGCCCAAAGTGTCATCCAACAGCCTATGTGTTTAAATATGGCACGTGCTATGCATGAAGCCAAATTACGTCAAACTTTATTAGGTGGTTAAGCACTGTCCGTATAACATGGTTTTGCAACTTTTTAAGAACATTTCTTACCTTTGAGTACCTTATAGCGTTAACAAAAGTTTAACTCTAAATAAAGACTACCATTATTTTCGAGGTACCGTAAAAAGAAGCATTTTCGTAAACGCAGTTTTGCTATAAATCTACATACTATGAAAATGCCATAATTTTAATTTTTGGCCGATGCCCAAGGCATACCCCAGATTTTCTCAGGTAGTGACTCGTCCCCAGAAATCATATTGTACATTGCCGCGAAATGGAACTAACGCATGACTGTGCAACTTTCCAGTGTGCTTACAACCCTATATGTAACCCTTTAAGATGTTGTTAGTGTGTATTTTTCCAAATTAGGATGAAGACTGCAGAAGATTTTAAGAAGTTGATTGAAGGTTTTAGTGGTGATATCAGTGCAGAAAATGCACTACAGGTTTCAGCAATAAGAAATGGCTTGGAATTGCATAGCAACAGTTCCTCTCACTTCCTATGTGCTACAATTAGCTGGGGGTACAACAGATGATTATGCTTCCCATATTCAGACCTGTTTTAATGTTATTGTAAGTTCATTTGCTGAATATCACAAATTTGACCCAATACAAACCAAGTCAACGATAATTCACAACCTGAAGAACACCCTTACTGACAGAGTAGCAGTGAACCATTGTGTAGTTCAGAGTCTTTAATCATCACTTGACATAGAGCTCAAATGCAATGTGCACCCTCTAGATGGGATTGCTATTAAAGGTATATGATAAGGAGTATAATATTACTAGTGATACATTTGGAAATGGTTGTTGTGCAGTTAATTTTATGTATGCTATGACAAAGATGTGCTTTAAACAAGGTAAAGGTGACCCAGGAGGATTTAAACAATTTTTGAGGCAAGAAAATATCAAGCCTGGAGTCATTGTGCGCTATGTAGGAAATCGATTCCATGTTGTATTCCATCTGGCAGATGTGTTATACTATTTAAGAGAAAAACTTTTGATCTATTTAGATACTTCATGTCGTAATACTACTAGCTTGCGATCAGCATTACAGAAGGACTTAAGAAATGACAAATCATTACTGCAATTGCAAGCACTTAGCATTATTGGAAAATTAGTGACTGGGCCTTGGATGAAACAGCTGTATGGAAATCCAGGCATCACTAACCTTGATACTATTTCATACATTAAGACATGTTTACTGTCTAAACGATATATTTGGAACAGATTTGGACAAAGAGACAGATACTATACTGCAGTGTTTACAAAGTAATTTTAATTTAATGAATGCACTGGGAAAGCAAGCTTGAATGAAATTTATAACTGGTATCATCGAAGTAATTGAACGACAAATGTATGATTACATTGAGGGTAATCTATCCAACATTCCAACACCTATGGCAAGTCAAACGCTCTCTGCCCCTGCACATAATATGTTTGCAGAGAAAACTCTTGGATTAGCTGATTATCATTTTAGAAATGCACATAATGTGAAAATTGGATTTGTTGATGCAATGGTTAAGTCTAAAATAAATAAAACATTACCATGGCTTTGTCAAAACCTCATAATGAGCTGGAAATAATTATTAAATTTTGTATAGGACAGGCTCAAAAGATGAAGTTGCTTCTTCACACCCATGAACTAAATGTTGCTAAGGAGCAGGATAAACGACTATTGGAAAGAAACCAGAAAAAAGATAGCAGTTATCGAAGAAAGGTACAAAAGAAAATACAGAGTGTTGCAGAAGGCAATGCAGAATTGTGTATAGAGTTTCCAGAGATGGATGAATCCCACATAAATATTACAAAAGCAATTCTTGCCAATCCAGAAGTGATTGATGGACTCTGCTTTGAACATTTGTGGTTTGTTAACGACGAAAATGTATTATACCAAGGTAAAATTGTAGCAGTAAAGTTATCTAAAAATTGTAAAGTGTATAAGGTAACTGCTACTTATTGGAAACGATCGAGGAAGCAGTCAAGAAGACGGAGATGATGTTTCAATGACGCTATATGAATTCTTAGTTGACTATATCACAGATGATTTGTACATTAGTGAAATTGATGTATAACACTATTCTATACTTCTTATGTGTGTGCAAGACTTGTAAAAAAAAAATTGGTGTGATTATGTTATAGATTGTAGTTGCTATAGCGAAGAGAACAAAAACCGTCACAATTTTTTATGCGCTACAGCATGGATTACCATAGTCGCAAAATCCGATGTTTGGATCGCTATAACTTTTTCACTGCTTATGCAAATGCCACGTTTCACATATCATTTAATTTGCTCTTTAAGGCAGTACCAAACTTGGTGCAAAATATTGCGTTTGAAAAAAATATATCCGTACCTACCTATGCGAGCCGATCGCTTACTAGGCCAGAACAGAGGTATTGTGTAACACGTAAAGAATTATTAGCAGTGGTGGAATTTGTACATCATTTCAGACATTATCTACTCGGGCGAGAATTCACTCTGCGAACTGACCACAGATCTCTGGTCTGGCTACGGAATTTCAAAAGAACCGGAAGGTCAACTGGCTCGCTGGCTGGAGAGACTCCAGGAGTATAACTTCGATGTTGTTCATCGTCAAGGATTGCGTCATTGTAACGCTGATGCTCTTTCCCGTATTCCATGCAGGCAGTGTGATAGGGAGGAACATGACGAAGCAAAGAACACCACCATCGTAGGAGTGATCATAACCAATCCCTTCCAGAAGTATATAGCTGAGATGAGACTGGACGATACAACCATCCAACCTGTTCAGCTGGCATACATCCTGTGGTGACCCCTGACGTTTTTCAATCGTGGGTCGAAGTAGCCGTCTCCTGATGGAACACTGCATGGGACGCCCTCTGCATTTGCGATGGCATCTTGTGGAAGAAATGCGTAGACGGAAGTCGAAGGTACAAGCAGCTCGTTTTAAGGTCGGCATACACGGTGCGACTTCCTGCATGCCAACTTGTCGCATGCAACTCAAATGAATATGGGTAAAAGTTCCGTAATTTACTGATGGTTTGCGGAACATTTGTCCATATTCATTTGAGTTGCATGCGACAAATCGGCAGGAAGTCGCCCCGTGTATGCCGGCCTTTACCCGACAGGTTGCAAGAGGAAGCCCTTCGGGATCTCCATCAATGTGCTGTAGGCGGACACATTGGGGAGGAGAAGATGATCCACAGACTGAAAGAACGACTTTACTGGCCTAGGTGTACAGAAGCAGTCAGAGAGTGGTGTAGGAACTGTAGAAGCTGCGCCACGCGAAAGACAACTGCACCGAAGAGGAGGGCTCACCTGCTAATTATCAAGGCTGACTACCCATTGCAAATCGTGAGTGTAGACTTGATTGGTCCGCTACCCGAAACTGAGGATGGTTGTAAATATGTCATGGTAGCTGTGGACTGTTTTACCCGTTGGGTAGAAGTGTACGCTATACAGAACCAGGAGGCCAAAACTGTGGCTAAAAAGCTTGTGGATGAAATGTTTTGTCGATTTTCCCCTCCAGAACAGCTCCACAGCGACCATGGTACCAGGGGCGCCAGTTTGAGACAGAATTGCTGAAGGAAATTTGCATATCAGAAAAACGCGCACCACGCCCTACCACCCGCAGTGCAATGGCATGGTGGAGCGAATCAATCGGACTCTATTGGATATGCTGTCCACTACAGCTGGCAACCATCAGGCTGATTGGCAGCATGCAGCATATAGTTACGTAAACTCTGTCTGGCGTACAACTCTAGCATCCATTCCTCCACAGGATTCAGTCCATTCTTCTGGATGTTCGGGCGCCAGGTTAAACTGCCAATCGACCTGATGTACGGCACTAACCAAATGGTATATCGCAAACTACAACTGAGTGTGCACTGAGGCTGAAGATGGCTTTGCAAGAAGCATATACATTAGTGAGGGAACAATGTCAGGCCGAACATAGAAGGCAGAAAGAGCTGTACGACTAAAAAGTCCATGGGAAGCAATTTAGCCCAGGCGAATCGGTGTGGTTGCACTCTGCAGCCGTTCCTCGTGGTCGATCCAGAAAGCTGCATCACCCTTGCATGGAAAGGACCTTTTAAGGACTGGGTGAGGCCACGTATAACATTACAAGCCTTCATGGTTGGAGGAAATCGACGATAGTTCATTTTGACAGGCTCAAGCCGTGTGTAGTACCTGATGTTGACGACCATGCATGCTCACAGTCCAGAAAACAATATTCTTGCAGAACAAGTTTATCGCCACTGACCGGTTGGTACAAATCTGGGTCTCCTTGATGAAACGCACGTTGAGCCAGCAGAACCTGTCGAGGCTGCTCCAGCAATTGTAGTTCCCCCACCCTTGGACGAACATGAACAACGTCGATATCCGGTGCGAGATAGGCAACGTACGCAGCGCTACAGAGTATACGTGGAACACTAAAAAGAGGGGAGCAGTGTAATAGATGAAGTTTGTGCCTGCGCAGTGCATAAATGATGGAACCTTTTGTAATGGATTTCTCACACGCACACTCGTGATCACACACATATATACACTCTACTCTTGTATTTATAGTTAGTTTGTATCTCGTGTACCTCGTGGCCACTTACACCGTGATATATGCTGTAAAATGCACTACTGGGGAGTTTGGTATATACAACACATTATGGAATGGGAAATATATAGCTACAGTACAATAGTTATCAAGTGCATGGAGAAGCCAGTGGAATCCCTTATGTAAAATGGCCTTTCCATTAGTACATTTTTTGCTCCAGGATCAGAACTACCCGGATACTGGTACATAATGCCAACATGCTGACCTGGGATGTGAGGATACATGCATTGAATGACATTACGCTTACAGTACATCTACACACTAACACAAATACACACATCACTCTTACACAATACAGTGTACATGTACATGTGGTTACATAATGATAAATTACCAGGCTTATGGTATAGCACCTACTGCACATGTCATGGCAAATGGCAAAGGCAATTTGATACATGTACATGTACATGTATGAAGGTTGAGTAGGAGGTACTGCATGCATGTATAACAAGGAGCCACATGTAACCAGTGTAAGGGAGATACACATGTGTGACATCAAGCACTGAATACATGTCCACCTACTCAGTGTACCTTATCAGCCTGATTGATATTAGCTCCAGCCTCCAATAGTGTCTTCACTACATCAAGATGTCCATTAAGACATGCTGCTTTCAATGGACTCGAACCATCCTGCAAAACAACTGTCATCATAACCAGAGGCTGAAAGTGTCATGTGAAAAGTGGTTCCGGGTTGAACAATTTTACTGCCATAATGTGTCCCCCCTCCCTTCTCCAACCCAAGACCATTTATGCACGATCTACTCTACATGATTGGGAACGTGTATTTAAGGCATGCATTTGGACCTTGGATACTATAGTATTCTGTGTAGGTATGTGATTGTTTGGCATTTGTGTGTGTGTGTGTGTGTGTGTGTGTGTGTGTGTGTGTGTGTGTGTGTGTGCGTGCGTGCGTGCGTGTGTGTGTGTGTGTGTGTGTGTGTGTGCGTGTGTGCATGCGTGCGTGTGTGCGTGTGTGTGTGTGCGTGCGTGTGTGTGTGTGTGTGTGTGTGTGTGTGGCAGTGTGCACAATGTACTACAGTATAACCGATTTGGTGTTGTGTGTGACAGGCCGGGCAACACACCGTGGACAGCTACAGTACAGTACTATAATCGAGTACATGGAGAAGCCAGGGGAATCCTTATGCAGAAATGGCCAATCGATTAAATTTACTATTGCTCCAAGACGATGGTTTAGCCTAGATCAGCAACAGCTAGCCTAGTTGAGGCAAAGTGTGTAAACTATGTGTGCACGTAAATGTATTGTGTTTAATACGGACCATTATCAGAAAGACATGTACACTGGACATTTACCTCTGACAACATTACAGTAAACGCAGAGTTCAATGTACAACCATGAAGTGCATACTGCTTGTTGACTGATGTACGAGGCCGTGGACTGTAGTGCTCTAATTAGAACTACTAGAATACAGGTGCACAATCTGACCGGGAAATGCATTGAATGACATCATGGTTACATTTACACACTAACCCAAAAAACACTCATCATGGTCCTGTACACGTCAACCTTGTTATTGAATTGAGGGAATTATCTGTATGTAAGATGTACAAGCAATATTCTAAGCTGCCTGTGCGAGTTCTTTGAACCAGTTTCCGAGGATAAGTTTGTAAGAGAGTACTTCAGAACAAAGCCATCATTGCGATGTATGAATGAATACATAATAAGTGATTACATACACTGTAAGATGCTGAAAACAGGAGATAGATGGAAGGGTAGGGAAGTAGGGAGAGAGGCAAGAAGAGGACAGAAATGGAAATGGATGTGACCCTACACCCCCCCCCCCTACCCCCCCCTCGCAAGATACATGTATATGTGAATGAAGGTGTAACTACATATACTTTATATTATGAAGACCACCATTACTGTGTAGTCTTCTCGCATGCATGTCTACACATGCACAATGTAAATGTACATGCACACGTGCACATTCGTGTACTCGTGTTCACAATGCATATGTGTGCACGCATTTGGATGAACGGATGATACAGTGTTTCAATATCGAGTGCCCATAAAAAGCCTAGTTCATTGATTAGAAAGAACGCAGCAAAATTAAAAGCGTTTAACTTTCATCAAGATTGAGAGAACAATTTTCTCTCAATCCTGACTGTAGTTAAACGCTTTTTATTCTGTTGCGCTATTTCGTATATAAATATACACTGTAGCAGCTGGACAATACAACACACCAATGCCCAGCAAAAAATAAAATTTTACGTAATTTTTGCGCCGTGGCCGTTGAATGGTGAGACTGTAAACGTACGGTGCCACAACGTTAACGATCGTAGCATTGTTCGAAACGTTCACAAGTGTAAGTGACAATACGCCGCTCAAATATCATCGCTTTAAAAAAACGCTGTCAAATTCTGCACCATTGCAACACGTGTTCAGAGCATATTGAGAAATTAGCGGTCTCGGGCAAATGCGGGGCATATATATTACCGCATCGATCATTTGGTATGGGAGAATGTATGGGATCTTCATCAAAATCATCTACACACCTTCACACATGTACACCAATGAAAATGTTCAAACCGTGTGGCACAAGAGGTGAGGTGATTAATCAAGAAAAGATCTGAATGTTTAGCCTTTCCTGTTGGTTCCTGCGATTTTTTAATGTTTTGTACACACGTCATTGGATTCTGTAAATAATCAGGTACAAGTATTTGCTATAAAAAACAAGAGAATCGATTTGTTCAAACGGATCCCATATATCTAACATCTGTCGCCATATTTATTATAGTTTTGGAGAATTTTTCTAAAGAATCTGTAGGCTCCTGTGAATATTTAATGCATTAAGGTATTTTTCTCCATATATCTGACCGTCATCACGTGAGACTAAAACGGTTAGTTAACCTCGTGTACTACGTACGATACATGCGCGCGCCAATGACTTAGGCTTATAACAACTACATGTATGAGGGCGCGAGCCATCGAGGTCCACTGTCGCGCAAAAATTGTACCGGGCGAAAATTGTACTGGGCGGTGCAATTTTCGCAACCAAAATTGTACCGCCCGGTACAATTTTGGTTGCGAAAAGTGTACCGACCTTGCCAAAAGTGTACCGGGTAGTGAGAAAGGGCCGTTAGCTATATAGGATGTCGGATTAAGTGTTCTGCTATGTTTAATATGTGTTATACACAGTTTACTGAAATAAAAACTAGATCACTTGAAATTACAGTTGTTTTATAGTTGGTGCATGTAAGTGATCAATGTAGCTACATAACACATTATTTTCTTTCAATCTCAATCTGTCAGGATGCATACTTCGTCATGCATACTTCGTCATGCAACCCAATTCGTACCCGCCTATCTTCAACCAATTCTTACATGCCTACACATGTATTATCAAGTGGCGAATTATCACCTTATTACGCCACGTGATTGGATGAGTTGCGATCGACAGAAATGGAGAAGAGTGTGGTTACCAAGAGGCCTTTGTCCGACTCTGCCACGGTTGATGCTGATGCAGTCTTTCTATACCTAGAAGCCAGGTACCCTAGTGGATCTAGCAATATCCTGAAAAGAGCCATCAGAAGGAAGGCTGCGGAGTGCATTGTTATAGGGATGGTGTTTTTGTACGTTCAAAAGAAGGAAAAAAGACAATAGCGTAAGTGTACAGGGGTTAATCATACGTAGTCGTACAAGAATTGGAATTAACATCATCGTTCTGTGGACTTTAGATATTTGAATTGAGTTTCGTCAGAACCCGAGAAGAGCAGGGGAAGTCATCTCGATCCAACTGCTGGGCACATGGGCGAGAAGCAAAAGGATCACTGAGCGCTACATTTGGAATGGGATATTCGAAGATGTGAAAGAAATGGTATGCTGCATCATATCATGTTACCTTTTGTGAGATATGTTAAGCTGTTATTCTCATGGTAATGTTTATCAATACAACACTCATTATATTACATGTAACTTTTATATTATCTTTATATTCACTCATGTGATGTGTGCCAACGAGTCAACAGGAAAATGAACACATCAAAATCAGAGTTACATCCAGTACCAGTGAAAGCTCCATGGTATCATATTGGAATTGATTTTATTGGTCCAATCAGTCCTACTTCAAGCAAGGGAAAAGGTACATCTTAACAATCCGCAGTGATTTCTTTTCCAAATTTGTTGAAGCCGTTGCACTGCCTACTAAACGTGCTGATGGTGTCTCAAATGTACTGTTCAAGGTGAACTCCTGCATGACTCATAACCATGCCATGGCATGATTTTACTTTGTCTCATTCATAACAGTTATTTATGAGAATTGGGATTCCGAAGCTTTTAACCTCTGACAACTAAATTCACTTCCATTGTCAGAGGTTAAAAGCTTCGGAATCCCCATTCTCATAAATAACTGTTATGTATGAGACAAAGTAAAATCATGCCATGGCATGATTTTCACTACACCGTATCACCCACAGGTTAGCCTGTATTTTTAATTTACACACATGTATTGGTATAACCATTTGTAATTAGTCACTACAGTGTACTTGCTTGTTTTGAACATTACAAATTACTCTGACATTTGCTCTTAAAGGCCAATGGACTCGACGAAAGATTCAACCAAACTCTTCAAAACATGCTGGTTAAGTTCATTTCTGAGAAGAGAAATATGTGGGATGACTTGTTGGATACATGTATCTATGCATACAATACATCAGTCCATGAGTCTACCTCATTTACACCTTTTGAGGTGATGTTTGGCCGTAAAGCTGTACTGCCAATAGATGTTGAAATGAACATTGCCAGTCCATACATCAATGATGAAGCTGAACCATTGGGGTCAGTGATTGAAAGATTAAGTGAACAGCGTCTTAAAACCCTCACCATGGTCAAAGAGTGCATTCATCGAGCACAAAAGAAACAAAAAGATGTGTATGATAGAAAGCATGCACTATCCAATTCTTATGCAATAGGTGACCTAGTATTTAAAAAGGATTTTAAAAGGAAGAAAAGAGCTGGAGGAAAATTGGAGTCACAGTATGTTGGACCTTACATCATAACAGAGGTACATGGGAAAGGAACGTACCGCCTACTACTAATGGAAAATAAAGAGTGTATTGTGGAAATGGTAAGTGGAACACATTTTAAGCCTTACATAGCTGTGCAGAGTGATGATGAAAAGGATGCTACAAAAAAAAAGAGAAATGATTGCGCAAAAGCCTCTGTTCAATTGGAATGTGAAGTGATTGAATTGGGCAAACTCAATTCCTCTAGTATATGGGAGCAGTTGTGGAGAACTGGTGCAAATGAACTTCACTATGAAGCTAAGGAGGATGATGAAACATTAGATGTAAGTGAAATGGTTGTATGCATATTTAATGCATATATTTACATGTATATTCTTTATTCAAGGATTTATTACAAGATTTAAAGCTAAAGGAAGGAGAATTCGCACTTAGCAAGGACACCACAGTGTCATTATGGACAGAATACAGAACATGGTTTGGTGGAATACAGCTGCAAGAAGTATCTGGAGGTGACTTTGTAATTGTAAGTGAAGATTTGTATGATAAATTTGAGACATTTAAGAAGAAGGTGTATTCCTATGTGGACAGAGCATTCAGCATTGTCAAAGCAGTAGAGTTAATTGATGTTTGGTGTACATCATGTGGTGGGGTAACTCTGAAGCCACTGCATTTATTGGGAAGCATATACTATCTAATGTCTTCAGCACAGCTTGATTCATTGTGCCAGTGTGTATGCTAAACGAAGCTTGCTCTCTTGCAAAGAATAATTTAACTTGAACAGAATTGTGGAAAGTGAAGATCAAACTTCAAAACACCCAGATGCTATGGTAGAGGAAATTGCCAAAGATGGTCCAAATACTATCTCATACTTGCCAGCATGGCAAAAAAGTCTATGTCAATTGCTTGGTATGATATTTGTAAGAAGTAATATTACTCACATTCTTCAACCTATAGAATTTAGCCTTTCCCATCATCCATTGTTTCATGAGCATTAAGGTAACTGATAAAATTCCAGCATTGTGTTGCATGTGTGTTGTTGTGATAGCTCTGAGTTCTTGATGTTCATCTTGGGAGCCAGTTATTACAAATGCCAAAGCTCTAAAGAAGCAGTTATCATCAGTAAGAATTCGAGGAGATGGTAACTGCTTCTTTAGAGCTTTGGCATTTGTAATAACTGGCTCCCAAGATGAGCATCAAGAACTCAGAGCTATCACAACAACATACATGCAACACAATGCTGGAATTTTATCATGCTACCTTAATGCTCATGAAACATCTAGCAAGAACAGACATGCACAGTTCATCTGTCTGGGCTACAGAAGTTGAAATATTTGCAGTGTCAAATATGTTACAGACACCTATAATAGTGTTTTGTAAATCTGGGCATACATAAAAGTGGCTGCAGTTTGTGCCACATCCTTGTGAAGAGCAGTGCTGTATGTGCAGTGCATTCCAAAGAAGCTATTTATTTGGTCAATATATCCAACCACTATGAACCTGTTAGGCGAATGTAATAGTATAAACTCAAGTATGAATTGTGTCTGAATCACTTTTTGGCTGATTTGACAACAAGCGTTTAATTATTGACTATATGATAACAATTATTTTGCGCAACAAATCAACACACTGTGAAGCGTTGAATAATATTTATAACGAATGTAGAAACGTTCATTTCTACCAGTATAGATGTAGTTTAAAGATAATTAATGACAATGTTACATAATAACCGTGTAGGGAAATTGTTTATGCCTGGACGAATGAAATGAGTTGCACCTAGATGCAGAAGACATGCATCCTTATCTCAGTTAAAAAGCCAATTTTCTTTTTCAAAATGATAGCCACAAACCTACATATGCAATTGGGACATAAAATATAGCTATACTCACCGGGTCTATAACCGCGACAACTTACGTCTAGCATAGATGGTTAACTTTAGGCAGCCGTAGAGAGGTACTGCTACTGTACCTAATTATAAATTGCGTGTTTGTATGCCGTATCACAGTGCAGCTCCATATGGTACATATACTTGCAACAAATCGATTGTCTACGTCACGGCGCTGTATTTGACATCCTGTATAGCTGACGGCCCTTTCTCACTACCCGGTATACTTTTGGCAAGGCCGGTACACTTTTCGCAACCGTACCGGTGTAACAGGATAGCTTGTCCCCCCGGATAGGCTGGCCCACTACGGACAGTATACGTTGTCCGCCTTTAGGATAGCTTGTCCCCCCTTGCAACTTCGATCTCTTGGTTGACCGTTCGGATGCATGACATATATACGTGCACTTAGAGCTCGCGCGTCTGGATTTCAGGCACAGTATACCGTATAATACCTTCAGTTTTTTAGATTCGCCACATGTTCTCAAACGCAGTCGAGGTCGGAAGCGTGTGACAAAATTGTTCCATTGGTTCTAAAGAATGAACGATGAAGATCAGGAAGTACCACTCTACAACGAGATTTTTCAGTATCTGAAACACGGCGAGTATCGGGTGGATGCTATAGTAAATCGGAAAAGCTATAGCGGGCGATTCGCAGGAGAGCACACAGTTTCGTGATGAAGAAGGCTTGCTCTATCTCAAAAGCAATACGGCCGACATGACATGCAATTCAGGCCTGTTGAGAGCATTTGACACCGCACACTGCATGTGATTCATTAAAATGAAGGTAGATTTAGTGTCTAAAGTTAAAGGTGTCCAATGCAACAATAGTGGCAGCGTTTTAGACAATGTTATTTGACTGATTTTGGTGGGTACCTAACTCTTTGGTCAATAATCCTACTGAGACAGCCAATCAGTCATGTGCGACTTGTTTTGTTTAGGAAGCCATGTACATAATGTTCTGCAGTATACTGCACTATATCAACACCGCGTCCGCGAGTAAAGTGGGTCAATTTAGGCCGTTTTGGGGGGAAGTAAAAACAACTAAAAAGTCCGCTGATGAGTATTTTTCTTTTCAAATACAGGAATGTGGAAGTACAACTCTTGAGACAACATTGGATGCATTTTGTGAAAGATCATTCAACTTGCTGAATGCTACAAATGCGGCGATATAAAAGTGGTCTATGTCGATGAAACCATATTTCATCATAATAGAAAAACGGCAATAATCACATTGTATAAGCCAAGTTGAACTTTTAAACATTTCAATGCTTTTTCAATCATATGCAATGTATTTTATTTACTGTGTGCATGTGTTGTATCGTGTCTATAGAACGCTATACATTACCGCATGCGGTTTAACTTTGTTGCTTTGCACGCTGCTTTGCGAGTCTGCATGCACACATAATTTTTATTTTCAGGGAAACCAAGAGCTGCATTGATATAGATTACTTATGCATGCTTATGAATTTACAGTAAAGAAGGGAAGGGGTGTAAAATGATAAAATGATAAGCGTAGTACCAAACTAGTTTATTTAAAGTGCGTGCATCAAAACTGTGATAGTTGCAGCTGTTATAAATTATAATGCGAACATCGTGTAAAAGGCTACTCTACTTATTTTACAACTAGTACCTGTGATTCTATTGTTAGCGGATCTTTTAGGTTTTTAGTTTCCCCTCAATTCTGACCCACTTTACTCGCGGACGCGGTGTTAAAACAGAATAGCTATAATTCCTACATCGAATAAATATTGGGGTTTGTCCGTTAGCATTGAAGTCGTAAAGTTGCTTTGATGCAATGGAAAGTAGTTCTAGATATCATCAGCCAGTATTGGGTTGTTATAGTATACCATTTAAATTAACACCGGATCCGTGAGAACAGGACATTTTCTTTGTCAAACCCTCCCTCCATTCAGAAAATTAGTCGGAAAAATGTTTCTCGCTACAAGAGTGGCATTTGTGGATAGCCCAACCATCGCTGAAATTGTTTATGTCATTTTTAATCTTGTAGCAAGATTGATGCTAGATCTGTATGCATTGTAAGAGACGCGATTCGCAATTTCTCGGTCATCGCGGAGACGTAAGTACACTTTTTCTCAAGCCCTATTCAACAAGTTTTATTGTGCTTTCATGCTTAGTTTGTTTACCAATAGAGATCATAGCGAATAACGTTTCATTAATCCGCTTAGATTTTGTACAAAACGTTAAGCCAACCTGCCTTGGTAAGTCCCCAGACCCATGGAAAGTGACGTAATTCGTTATTTAGTCATTAGAGGACGAGTCGAGTGTAAAATGTTGGAGAAGCACAAGAAACCAGTGTGCACTAAGTGCAAATGTGATGGAGGAACGCGTTGCACTAAGTGTTGTCTATGCAAACCCCACCAACGTCCAGGTCGTCCAAGGAAGGATTATCGTATACCAGATACACCCGTACGAGCTAGTAAGGCGCATCACAGAGTACATGAAAACTTTATAAAATTGATACGTTTGTGCTGTATTAACATCGATCAGAAAAGCCGTTGACAAGAGAGAGAGAGAGAGAGAGAGAGAGAGAGAGAGAGAGAGAGAGAGAGAGAGAGAGAGAAGAGAGAGAGAGAGAGAGAGAGAGAGAGGAGAGAGAGAGAGAGAGAGCGAGGAGCGAGAGAGAGCGAGAGCAGAGATAGGCGAGAGAGAGGAGAGAGAGGAGAGAGAGAGAGAGAGAGCGAGAGACGCGGAGATGAGCGAGAGAGTAGAGAGAGGAGAGAGAGAGAGAGAGAGAGAGTCGCGCTAGAGATGAGAGAGAGCGAGAGAGAGAGAGTAAGAGAACGACAAATGCGTGGCTTATATGTCACTAATATTAGCGTGAAGCTTTAATAGGACCTCCGCCCGTATACGCGTAATTACTTATTTCCATCGTGCCCAGACCTATATGATAGACATTTGGCTTTGAACTCTGTCTTTCAGAGAGCTGAAAGACTGAAGTGCCAAAATTAGTAGAATTCGATGTTTGTGTGTAGAAATGAGAATATATTCACTGTTTACGAATGAGAAAAACGTCACTGAAAAAAGTGTACTTTTTTCGGTGACGGTTGTAAGTTACGAACTTTGAACAAACACAGGATAGGCTAGGAAGTAGGTATGATGGTGGGAAAAGCATAAACATTCATGTGGAGAGTTGTATTATTATAGTTCATAGCGTTTACGACAATTGGACCGCTTCCGACTAATTTTCAAAAACGTGCGTTGGACAAAATCAGCTCAAAATCCGGTGTTAATATAAATGTACATGTATACATGTTAATATAAATGTCAGTGTTGCCGCGATTCTAATTATATCGTCGATTCTATATCAATTCATCGACGATTATTATGCATCGACGAGTCATTAAATCGACGAATATTCATAAGATTATCGTCGATCAATCGACGATTCACCTTGTATGTCCTTCCATGCTGCGTAGTAGAGCAGGAAGTGGTTTCGTTGCGCGTTTCTTGTTCTCTAGTGCGAGTACATCATCCGATGTAGCTAAATATTGGTGTTTTCAAGAAAGCTAACTGACTTTGAATGTTGTGAGATGTAAATTATACGAGCTGACTGCATGTACAACAAGCAAGAAAATTCAATAGAAAGTTCCTTAATAGCACAGTCAAAAACAAATAGTATTATATGTTTGCAAACACTGCTTGGTTGTGCTTAAGAAATATTATTTCTTCAAGTCGACTAGGTAACAGGCGCCATCTTTTTTTTTGCTGGATATTCTTTGATGTTGAGAACACCCGTTCAGAAGGGGCACTAGAAGCTGGTACTGCAAGATACTTTTTAGCCAAAATAGCTATGTTAGGGTATGCATTGCAGTGTGCTTCCCACCATGCCAGAGGGTCTGCAGATAGATGATCTATCTCAGGTTCATTGAGGTACCTACATTTTAGTATTATAAAATGTAGGGGAACCTTACAATTATTTAAATGCTTCATACCTTTGTAGTTCATCACCAAGTTGCTGTTCTGAATCAACACTCTCTGGGGGAGATTTGCCAAATGAAAACAACGACTTGGCCTGCTGTGATAGTGTAAGCCGTGGCTGCTTTGTGACATGTATTTCAGAGCCATGTGCCTCAACATGTGGGACACCCATTGCTAGTCCACTCACATTATTCATTTCCAGACGAAGCTGATCCACTCCTATTTGCCGTTGGTTGGGTGGCAACCATGACAAAGATTTATGGCCAGGGTGAGTGATGGATCCCATCAGGAGTAGTGGATTTGTAGCATTCCACCTGCGATCCATGTCAGCCAGAATAAAATCTCTCACTTCAGATACAACGCCCTGCTCAGCCCACAAGCTGTCATTCAAATTCCATGATGCTGGAGGAGATGGCAGCTTTAATCCTGAAAATGGATCAGCACATTATAACAATACCAAATACCTTCCAACATACCTTGCTGCAAATAAGACACATAGCGTGAGACACAACCTAGTGTGGGGTATTTTTCTCCTTGTAGTATGTCAGTTACAACAGCAAAAGGTTTCAAAAAATTACAAAGCATGAGTGCTGACCTCCAATGCTCATAAGATGGACAAATATCATGCCTTCCAGTGTCAATGAGGACAAAGTCTATGGCTTCCTTGAGCTCTAATGCCCGCTGTAGCATGTCATAGGTTGAATTCCATCGGGTAACTATATCTTTTATTAACTTCTTTGTTCTTCCCCAGTGCAAATATTCACAGTTCATCAATGAATCATCAATTCCTACTTCAATGCTCGTCTGTAATTCATCCTGGGCTATGCTATCATCATAGCCATCCTCTTCATCAATGCTTTGTGCTTCATCATGTTGTGATTCAAACTGAAAGGCCAGGTTTGGGTTGTTTTGCTTATCACGCAAGGCTTTAAGCAGGACAGGAGAACCACTAATTGTATTAACAATTCTCTTGAACAAATCAATGAGTTCAGCAACTGGTTTGATGAACTGTAACATAGAATCAGTAGTAAACAAAAACAAGGCATATATTCTTACCTCAAGTGCATTCTTGATGGACAGTTGCAAAGTGTGGCATGCACATCTAACATGTTCCTCAGTTATGTTCTGGCTCAGCATCAAGTCAACTGCCCGAACAAAGTTGGTTCCATTGTCAGTTGTTACTGCATCCAATCGGTCAGCAAGAAAGAAATCCTTCTGGGTGACATTCTTTATTAATGCAAGTATTGCCTCTCCAGTATGTGACTCTGTGTTGATATAAAAATAGTCTATCCAATTAAATGACATGCACATGATACGTACCATCACTAATCTTAACACCCAGGACTGCAGACATTAACTTCCATGCTGGTGTGATCCAATGTCCTGTTATGGCCACATAAGAATCACCTGAATTTTTCATAGTAGCTCCATCGGTTGTAATGGCTACCGAAGATGCCTGTTCAATGCTGTTCTTTAGCTGTATCATGATAAAATGGAATGCATTTGTTACATTACTGTGCATGCTTTTTTTACATAATGGCTGTTATGGTCTTAAAGTCAGACATTTTCGTTTGGTTCTTAAAATTTGTAAATAACTATTGATTCTATGCCTATCTGTGTAGCATACCACTTCTTTGGTTTCTTCATACTTCTTAGCGATCATTTTAGTTAACTTCGTGCGATGAGGTAGCGCATATCCTCCCTTTGAAAGTTTATTCACGAAGAGTCGAAGGAAAGGATTCTCCATTTCGTATGCTGGTAGCAGCCCCCACACCATTGCATTGACCAATAGATCGTCAGCGCAGTTAACGTCCTCCTCACTTAAGGATATCGGGCAGGGTATCTCAGCTTCTGCAGCAGAAAGGCGCTTTGATGTTTCTCTGTCCCTATTGTAAATAAGAGCACGAATATGAAACACCGTGTCTTTCTATATTGGAATTACTTGGCTTACAGCGAACACTCAACGGAATGTTTGTCCCAGATGTGTCTATTCATGTTCGACGTGTTGCCTCGTGCACGAGTTACAACCTTGTCGCATAATTTGCATCTAGCAGGAGGGAACTTCTCTTTTTCTGATGGTTTCCTGTCCAGAACATAGTGTTTCCACACCCAGCTTGTATTTTTTGCCTTGCTTAGAACAGAACCGCTATATTCTGCCCCTTGAGCTCCTTGAGACGACATAACAGACCGCAAGCAAACACGTGCTTCAGGTGGGCGGTATGAATAAAAACAGATCGTCAAGTATCGTCGATATCTCATTAGTAAACATCGTCGATTATCGATTCCGGATGCGATACAGGATATGCATCGACGATACGGAGATCGTTTCCGCATCGCGGCAACACTGTCAGTAACGTTGTCCGGCGGACAACGTAGCCTAGGATACGTTGTCCGGCCGGACAATTTTTAAGGGGGGGACAGGGTATCCTGCTACACCGGCCGGTACAATTTTGGTTGCGAAAATTGTACCGCCCAGTACAATTTTACAATTTTTGCGTGACAGCACCTCGATGGCTTGCCTCTCATACAGTCTACCCTCGTTAGTATAGCGCACTGCGTTAGTAGTCGTTAGTAGCGCAATGTTGAATAAATGATGTAGTGCGGTGGTACATGTATCTTTATCATTAATTATTATTCATACATGCATGTGGAAACTATTAGTCATGCATAACGGTAAGGATGAACGATAGCGAAAGGCAGCGCAGATCACTGACAAGTGCTATACACGCACAATGCACAGAGTAGCGCACAAAGACGCACAGAGGCGCACTGTCAGGGCTCCAGTTATTGGCTGTGTATGACGTCAACACCCCCAGGCGGGTCCCCAGTCGGATAGGGATCCAAGCATACCTTTGAATAGAGTTGTTGACGAACTGCCGATTGGAAGAGGCCCGCTCTAGTAGCTATTGTGCATGCATGCGGACAGCTATTGTGTGTGAGCAATGCTATAAAGCAGTTGTAAGCGTGCATTCTGGAGTATTGACCAGCGTATCTCTGCTGCTGTGGTAACCCCTGTAGCGCGAGCGCCCGTGACACGCACAAAGACAGCGAAAGATGCACAATAAATTCGCTCGCATGCAATAGACCCTTCCCTTTAAGAAGAACTCCGGACGTGACATCACTAATCAACGTACTTCACGAATTGGGTTAAGTATACGTTAATGAGTGATGTCACGTCCGGAGTTCTTTAAAGGGAAGGGTCTATTTGACGCACTACAAAAGAAAAGAAGACTCATTTCTGTTAATACTGGCCATATGATGTCCGAGTTAAGGGGAGCAAAGGCCTAAACCAAGTTGACCGCTGATGATAAGCGCATGATTGCACGAAGAAGGTGGAAATGGGTCATTCTGAAAACATGGTCCAATCTGAAGACAGGCAAAGAGATCCATCGATCAATTGTTGGCAAATACGTCTGGGCTGGCTTCCATGAGATGGATATTGATGAACCGGAGGCGAAGAAATGCAGGAGGAGGGGGCCCAAATGGCCCCTTCTTGATTTCATATCCAGAAATGCGCGGTCAAAGGGAATTGACATGCGGTTTGTACATTCGCGTATACTTCCGGATAACTCCCATAGAAAATGAACGGCTGTTTATAAACTTGATTGTTAATCAATAACGTAATAGAGTACAACTTTTGTGGCTATCAATATTGCTTCAGATACGTACGATCTTGATTTAGCTGAACAAAAAACACTGCTTTGTATTGAAAATTGTTGTGAAAACAGCACTTTCCATAGCGATGTATGGAAAATCAACTTTTTCACACCTAATTAATGGTATCCTGCAGCTCATAATTCTTACACCAGTTTAGATTCATATTTTGTGGGCCCCCAGAATAAGGATCATGCAGTTGTATCATTTTTAGAGATATTTTATTAAATTTATATAGTATAGATTTTGGCCATTTGAATTTTAAATTGTTTTGGGTCACAAGTAGGGTGTGTAACCGGTTATCAGGTTATTCGGGTTATTCGGATATTCGCAAAAACCTATCCGTTCGAATAGCAACTTAGCGGAAAAATCGATTATCTATTCGAAATAACCGGTTTATGTTTCTCCATTCGGAGGTACTTCTATAGGTATTCGTCGCGACAATTCGCCCATTATTCGAATACCTCCGATATCTGGATATGATTTTCAATAGACCCTTCCCTTTAGAAGAACTCCGGACGTGACATCACTAATCAACGTACTTCACGAATTGGGTTAAGTATACGTTAATGAGTGATGTCACGTCCGGAGTTCTTGGTCTATTGAGTATATATATAATTACGTCACTGTTGTTTTTACTATTTATACATACATAAAGACATCGGAAGCAATCAATAATTGAGTAAATAGATAGTAATATAATACAAAATATTTAATGTGCATCAATTGGGGATACAAAATATACAGCGTGTACTAGCTCAGTGCTGTTATCGTCGTCTTCAAGTAAGTAACTATAAGTTTATTAGTATATGCCACGAGTTGTGGTTATATGTAGTAGCATGTACCAGTACTAGTATTGCATTGTTTTATTGTACAGTGGTACGAAGTGAGTATTGCGCTAGCGAGTGAAATAGAATGACAGACTTCTCACCCACTTCAAGTAAGTATGCGCGCTTTGTTTGAGTATATGGAGGGATTAGAGAGCATTACGCAATCGTACTAATGGGAAATTTCATATGCATTTAGTGAGAAGGGGAATGGAGTGTTGTGGGATGATTGTAAGTGGAGTACGTGATTGTAGGTGATGTGGGGTGAGTTTATAATTGTGATGTCTTGTCTCAGTGGTTAGGGTTGGATGGTTAGGTTTACATTATTATTGATATGTACAAGTGCATGGTAAAGACATACAATTTATTAAACTCTATTTGGCAAACACATGCTACTGTAGACCTTTGTGTCTCTGTGTTTTAAACTGACATGCATAGCTCTAGTTTGGGTGCAAGACCAGGTGGATTTCTGTGCAGACATAAATTATCTTCTCAGTGTGCACTCCACAAGCACCATAACCTGAATAACCTAGGTATTTGGCAGGAAATTTGGCAAAACCTATTCGGAAAAATTGATTTTGTTTTTTTAAACTATCCGGAAAAATCGATTTTCAGATCGACAAAAACCTGAAAAATCGATTAGTGTTTTAAAAGTATTCAGAAAAATCGATTTTCATTATGCAGGGGAGGTTACACACCCTAGTCACAAGGACTAGGATTCAATTAGCGCCATCTGGTTGAGTGTTTTTAATGTAGTTTCCATGGATATGCAACACAATTAATTAACAGGTACGTTAGCTTATATAGTATGGGTTACTTAGCTAGCTTAGCATATACGTATACGCTATAGTTAAGTTAACCGTGGGGCAATTTTCGCGGAAACTGTCCCAAATATAATAACCTTCACCATATAATGCATTAGGCTGATTAGCAGTGAGCTATGGTGGGTGGGTGTCCCTCTAGCTGGCAGTCTAGACCTATGGGAATTGGGGGGAGGAGGCTAGGGAAAAGGTTTCCACTTAGCTACCTGGCTTGCTATTGGCTCAGATCATCACAATCCAGTAGCCTTGTTAATCTTCAGCGGAATTAACTTAGTGTGCACATTTATTCACCAATAGACAATTATTGCCAATACTTATTAAACAATTTTGACAGATGATGCAATGGCATACTTATGTGAATAAATTATGCGTGGTAGAAGTTAATTTTTTGTCTTGATTTTAGTTAAAGAATGGTTAATGGAATAATTCTTCGAAGTACATATATCATAATCAGACCGATTTATAGTACATTATAAACTTGTTTAAAATTCAATTTGAAATAAAAAGCAAGATGACCGTCTATGTATGGGCCATTTCAGGACATGTAGGGCTTTTCTCGTGGTTCAGTAGGTAAATAAGCCATGCCCCTTTCGAAAGTAGCCATAAAATAAACGATGATCCTTCTCACTTTAGTGTGCGCGAGCGCAATGGTGTGCAATCGGATGCTCTTTTGCTCACAAAAGCTGCCAAGTTAGCTCAGGAGTTGGGTATCCGTCTTTTTACATCTTCTTCGAATTCTAACAGCAGCCACCACCAATCAGTACCAGTTACTTCTACACCTAGTAGCTGCCAGCCAGTGGCAGCCCCACCCACAGTTAGCAGCCAGCTAGTGGCGGCCACACCTCCAGTTAACCACCAGCAAGTGACAGCCACACCTCAAGTTAGTCGCCAGTCAATGACAGCCACACCCACAGTTAGCAGCCAGCCAATGGCAGCCACACCCACAGTTAACAGCAGACAGCTATCTCCAACAGCTTCCAGCAATGATGATCTCACCGTGGATGGACAGCCTATTTTAAGCAACGGTTGGCTTTCTACATGGAAAGGATGGCTTGGTGTATTCAGTGTGCGGTTACATGGAGAGGCTGGTGGTGCTGACCAGCAAGGCGTGGCTAGAGCCCAGAGGGAGTTGGCTGGTATCATTGAGAAGTATCGACCAGAGGACGTCTTTAATATTGATGAGACAGGGTTATTTAAAGACAAGCAGTCAGTGACCTGATCAAGTCACATGCACATACATTGCACATTTGTACATGACGGTACATATGACTTCTTTATTACTCCAATACAAATGCCTGCATGGATGCGCACAGATGTAAGAAGAAACTAATGTATGTATAAATGAAATACATTTTAATCAGATCTAATTTCTGTGGTGGATACTTAGGTGTTTACTGACTGGTCAAAGCAAGTCAATGAGCAGTTCAAACAGCAGAATCGACAATGTCTGATGCTTCTTGACAATGCCAGTTCCCATATTTTGTCTGATACGCCAATGATCAAAGTGGGCAGCTTTGATTGCTTTAAGTTGAGCAATCTTTTGCTGCTATTTTTCCAGCCAATTGCACATCAGTTGTCCAGCCATTGGACCAGGGTGTGGTTGCTGCACTAAAGGCTAGGTACAAGAGCAAGCTTGCCACCCACATGGTCACACAGTATGACACTGATCCCACCCAAGATCTGCAGGCTTTGTCATCAAAAACCAATGTGAAGGAGGTAATTTAAGTACTCATATTATTTCTTGTGAGTATATTTTGTTGCCTAGAAAATACAACAGATTGATGAAACTTAAATTCAGGCAATCATATGGCTACTTGCTGCATGGGGCGAAATTACCCTCTCCGCTATAGTCAACTGCTGGTGTAAGGCTGGCATTCTCCCTGCTGAGTGGTGCCGTCGTCTGAGGCCAGATAGGGCAGCAGTGGCAGTGGCAGAAACTACAGAAGGTGCACAGCTGACAGCAATTACTACAGCTATCCAGAGGCTGCCAGTGGAAAATGGGACAACCCGCGTGAGTGCAACTGAGCGGGTGAATGCTCCAGGCGAGATGGAAATTGAGGGGGCTGAGACCATTGCTCAAATAGCTGCCAGGTTGATGGGTTGAGACAATGAGGATAGAGATGATGAAAGTAATGAAGAGGCTGATCCAAATAATGTAAAACCTCGAACTGGGCCCATGGAAGAGGCATACGCCTTGCTCAATTTGTGGGAGATAACATAGAAGCTGACTACAGGGCACTTTTGCTGCTTGCTGAAAAGGTTCAAGCTATACATTAAGTACATGACTGTATACATGTGTAGTGTACACTGCTTATCTCAGTTTACATACGCGAATACATTCATTTGACCATAATTAACCACCCCCTTTAAAAGCGCATCGAACAAACGTGGCCCTACTAAGTTGTAGACTACTTGTTTATTCGATCCGCTGATTTTTCGTACGCATACAGTGTACGTAGAATCGTTTTTTGAATGCACTGAAATTTGAAGTATACCTGCGCGTGGGTAGTTGCTTTTCTGTGTTACTTCATTTTGGCATACACACACACACACACACACACACCACATGCACACACACACACACACACACACACCACATGCACACACACACACACACACACACACCACATGCACACACACACACACACACACAGAAACACAGATACGCATGCACATGTCTGGTGGGCAGTAAATAAGAGCTTATAAAACCTGTGACGCCAACACACTTCGTGTACTAAAAGTATCAAGTTTATCTCGGCTGATCAACACTGCTATATTCTCAGTGGCCATATGCAACACTTGTGCATCCAGTGAAAAAAGACCTTTAAAAAATATCGCTAGCTACCAGGGGAAGGGGACATAAAGAAAGTACTCTAAAATCTATGAATACACCATCCCCCACTTTGAAGACTTTTTAAAAATGCACTTAAGGTTGCACCACGGCGACATAACGTAGTAGTGCTTTATAAACTGATCTCAATTTTGGAAGGCTGCAAAATGAAGCCATAACCTTGATTATAGAGTTTATATATACTCACATGGCTTCGTATTGTTAGTGAATCAAATGCATTTCACTATGGCCAGTGTCATTCCAATTTACCAAATTGAAGTTGACTTAAAAAAAAAAAACCCTGTAGACCTATGTAGGTCCAGAATAGTAATGTAAATTTATAGGTCCAGGTTAGGCCGATGTAGGTACATGTACATTGTCCAGGTTAGGCCTGTGTAGGTAGGTATATTTAAGTCCAGGTTAGGCCTGTGTAGGTGGTACATGTAGGATCAGGGTAGGCCTATGTAGGTTCAAGTTAGGCCTGTGTTGGTACGTGTAGGTCCAGGGTCTGACTGGTGGTGATGAACACTTCGGCAAAGATGCAGCATCGATGACATGCACAGCAAGTACATTCTGTAAATGTACACTTTGCCCTTGATGATAAATATAATATTCTTTGTGGTTAGCTAGCTGAATAGTGTATTGTCCAATCTGATGTTGGGCTGCCTGGTACATGTACATATGGATCTATTAGCTATAGCAGTTTTAAGAGAGCAAATTGTGTATGCTTTTTAAAGCACTTACTATGCATGTAGCCCCATATACAAACCACACATTGTGTGCAGAGACGTGTTTTGGTGATGACATGGGTCTTAGCTTTTAGGCCTGATGCGGCGATGCCAGCATGCATTAGTCCTGATGCCATAACATGGGAGGGGGTGGAGTGTGCTTTGGGCCTGATGCAGAGGCTCTTTGGCCTAGTGATAGACTGCTCAGCGCTCCGATGTGTATAGACATAAAGCTTTCCGTTACTGTTACATTTGAGCGCTATATGTGTACTGTTACTGACGCTCTAGCCACACACATGCAGACAAAGATGGAACGATATGTAAGGCTCAAGCCTACGTAGGTTGTTCTGTACTGGAAAGTGCTAACGAATCAACTTAAATTTCCTGTGTGAGCCGATGCGCGATGACATATAGCCCTCACCATTACAAATCTTCAGCAGAATTAACTTATGTGCACTTTTATTCACCATTATGGACAATTACTGTCAATTACATATTTCTTTAATAATTTTGGCAGATGACATTGCGCAATGACATGCATGTATGAATAAATTATGCGCCAGCGGTAGAAATTAATTTTTGTCTTTGATTGATTGATTGATTGATTGATTGATTGATTGATTGATTGATTGATTGATTGATTGATTGCATACATATAAACACACATACATTTGCAAAAAGGCAAGTAGTGGCATGATGTGTACGTGCACTTACAAACTGCCTAAACATGAAAGGGATATAACGTACAAAAGGGTGATAGGTCAACAGATCTAAGTCGGGTACGAAAAACTGTAATGTTCAATGAAGTGACAACATCATGGGGTAAGTGGTTCCATATAGGTATCACACGTTCAGTGAAAAAATGCGCTCGGAATGCATGATGGGGTAAATGATTGGATCGCAGGATACAAGGATGACCTCGGATGGAATAAGACCTAGCCGGTTTGGGGAAAAAACTCTCAAAAGGTAAATCAACCAGGTTATTATAGATCTTGTAGCACATGACAAGGTCGTAGAAGACTCTCCTGTACTCTAAGGACTGTAAACCCAGGTTCGCAAGGCGATCATCATAATTCATATATAGTATACCAGCACGTTTGAGTATGGCACGAGTGAAAAATCTCTGAACGCGTTCAATACATTGAATATCTTTATGGAACCAGGGATTCCAAACTTGGGTATTACTTTCCAGAAGGGGACGAACATACACCTTGATTGTAGTTAAGGAACTGTTCATGATATCAATTTATAACGTATACATCATAATCAAAACGATTTATTGTACATATTATACGTGTTTAAATTCAATTTGAAAATAAATTGCAAGATGACGATGCGTGGGCGATTTCTCGATATGGAATTCTTCACTTTTCAAATGGTGCTTAGTGCGTACAAGAAGCTTCGGGTTATGTTTTACCACCTGAAAGGGCTCAAGGTACCAGAAATTGAGAAGCAGTTGCATAGCGAGTGAATGACTGCGTCTAGACAGGGCATACATCATCAGTTTATTAATGCACAAATTGACAGCAGACGGCGGACGATCAAAAGTAACAGCAGAGATCATCATGAATGAGCAAATGAAACTCGACGACGAGACATTTGCACTCCACTGCACTTTATTGCCGTTCTTAGCGAAGATCTAGACATGCTGCTTCGACGCGCTCATGAAACATGCTCACATGCACTTACAGTATGTCACATTTTAAGCATATACCGCCGTAATATAAGACCACGCTGTTAAATGGTGTAGAGGGGAAGACATCATCATAGTTAACTGCTCTGCCTATTACTCACCGTCATTTCGATCTATCTGCCACAGAATTCCGCGATGCCCTAGCACTGCGATACAATTGACCAATACTGAAGATGCCAGCCAATTGTGATGGATGTGGAGCTGCATCTACATCTAGTTTAGAGCATGCCCTTGATTGCCAGAAGAGAGGCCTGGTAACCCAACGTCATAATGAAGATAGAGATGTTATTGGCGACCTAGCATCAATAATTTACAAGGAAGTCCCTGTAGTGCAAGAGGCAAATTATGCTGAAGGTGTATCCTCCCTAATTGCTGACCTAAGTATCAGAGGTGTATGGCAGCGGCAGACCATGGTGTTGTTAGATGTACGTGTCACAGACACTGACACCTCGTCCCACTCACGAGTTGGTACTGCCATTCTTCTTCTGCCGAGGACAAAGAAAAAAAAAAGGAAATACTCAGAGGCAATAACCTATCGCTGAGCCTCCTTCGTACATCTCGTTGTACCAATTGACGGAGTCCTGGGTTGAGAAGCTAATTTTTTTTGTCAAACACCTCTCTCAGAAACTTGCTCATAAGTAGGATAAATCTAATCGTGAGGTATTGGGATGGATAAGAGCACAAGTGCACAACTTTCGTTTGCAATTCTCGGAGTAACAAACCTCTTGTCAGAGGGGCTCTCGCAAGGAGTGCAATAGGAATGGAGGATGGAGCAGGGTTGCCCAGTCACTTGTAATTTTTGAACTTCTGTATTGTCGTATGTTTATCAATCTATTTATTTATTTTAGCTATTATAGTAATAGAGATGTATTATTGGCTAAAAGTAAACATATGTTCATATACCTAAGATATTTTATCAATAAGCGTAAAAAGCCCATTATTAATTGTATGTTCATGCTTAAGTTTGTCACCCAAGGACAAACAGGACCGTTGCATGTGGGCAATACGCCTCTATCCTTAGCCTGAATCGAAACATATTGGTAACAACAAAACTTAAAAAATCTAAATAACTTGCCTTTATTAAAAAAATTATATCATTTAAAAAAATCATAATTCATATTCAAAACTCAAGGGTTATAGCAGGCAAAGCATGAGCCATCAACGCCTGAGCATTTTGCCTTATTAATTAACTGCCTAAATTATTGTTGAACAAACTCATAACAAAGTGTGCCAAATCCGAGGACATGGTGGCATAAAGCATGATGATTTGACTTGGAATGACCCTGTAGTACATATCTACAAGTAGCCCCAGTTCTTCAATAATTGAAGCACCTGCTACATACTCTGGATGGCACACTGCTGACAAATTTACACCCAATCACCACACAGTAACAGTTACATACAGTATAAGTGTATACACCAGATCACACCTACACATCATAAACAAACACTCACACACACACAGACACACCCACATCTGAAGCTAACAGGGTTGAAATTGTACTACCCTGAATACCTCACCCTCTCATATTGACATCCCACTCTCATTACTATTGTGCATAACTATAGCTTAACACCGCGTGCCCAAATGTACTGAAAGGGTAGAAATTCCTTTCTGACCTTTCAGGGCATATGATGGTGTAAGCTATAGGCATGTATTGAACAAAAGTGATGCATTGATAAAGTACGCAGTATGGAAATGAACCCCACCCACACTTAAGCACCCCACCCACAAATAAAGGTTAACGTAGTTAATTGCGGGTTCTTCCCTTAATTATGTGTAGTCACGCGTAATCCTGTTCACGCCACATGCCAACTGTTAACTGTTAGCCTATTCTTACACGCATACACAAAATGTTAGTTAGCTTATAGCTTGTGTCTCTCTGTTATGACATCATTAACACTTGGTGGTTACTTCGTAAACTAAGAACAAAGAGAAGAATTCAAAATGGATACTAGTCTTTGAAGTGGTATTACAGTCCAGTGGTTCGTCTCTCCATATATCTGACAGGCAAGCGCCTTAGGGATATTAGCAGTTACCAATATTAAAAGGTGAGAAATGGAGGTTGTCGCTACCTTCAAATCTCATTATAAATTAATTATCATTAAAACCCATGCATAATATTTTTAAGTTATTTTTACTCCTTATTGATAAAACTCCATAATATCCTTTGTTACATGTACAGTAGGGGGCGTGCAAACGGTTACGTTTCGTTTCGTTCTAAATCATTTTATGCGAGTTTAAACGCAGTATGTATTCGTAGTGAATGCGTAGTTCATAGGCCGCTTTCAATTATTATGTATAAGTGCTAATAAAAATGATCCAACCGCATTAAGGTAAACTGCGGGTTGGCTTTATTGGAACGGGGAGGGGAGGGGGGGGGGGGGGGGGGGGGGGGGGGGCCAAAGTGGTAGAAGACTAGAGGTAGGGGTTTGAACCTCATTCTTCTTTGTGTACTGATACATAGAATTGGTTTCAAACCCCTACCTCTAGTCTTCTACCACTTTGGACCTCCCCCCCCGTTCCAATAAAGCCAACCCGTTCTAATTTGGCTGTTTACCTTAGAGCATGCTCGTTTGTACGGAACGCGTACATGATATATCCGCATACAAATTTCGAATGATCACCTATAAATAATTACATGCATTAAACTTATACTCAATTGTTCATTTTACTCCTCCATCCTCCATTAATCTCAGCTGGTGTCCTGATTGCTCACCCTTCCCCCCCCCTCCGCCCCCAACAATAAAAAATGGCTCGTGCGCATCTCCGTAACCTCGAATGAATCAAAAATGGTACCCGTACATGATTATGAAAAAACATATGCAGAAACGTTCGCGATTACGAAGATGCGGACGTTTATACATGAGCCATTATTTATTTTTTGCTAGCGGAGGGGAAGGGGGGGGGGGGGGGGGGCTTATTCGTTGTACTTTACGGTAATAGAATCTCGAACTATATACGTGTATAAAACGCGTAGCATGTGCTACTAAACTGAGCAAGCGTACGTAGTAAATACGTGTTAATGAACACCTTATCAACACCAGTAGCTATAGCTTCCGGTGTAATAGTAAAGCGCAACCCGCAATGTTTCCGTTTGCGTACAAACGAAACGTCGCGTCCCCAACTGTATGGACATGTGTGCCATCCTGTAAGCACTGAATACATGTCTACCTACTGTACCTTATCGGCCTCATTGATATTAGCTCCAGCCTCCAATAGTGTCTTCACTACACCAAGATGTCCATTGCAGCTTGCAGTGTACAATCGACTCCTACCATTCTGCAATACAGTGTCATCATAAACCAGAGGCTGGACTGTCACGTGATAAGTGGTTCTGGGTTGAACAATTTCACTCCTTCCCCACCCCAAGACCATTTATGCACAATGTACTGTACAGGATAGAGAACATGTATTTAAGGCATGCATTTGGACCTTGGATAGTAGACTGTAGGACTATTAAATTTTCCCTTATTGTTAGAACCATTGCTCCTCGCTTTTTACACCACTACTGCCTTCAAATCCTACATACCACCAACTTTCTCATCGAGAATGTTTTAGTTACTTAATTGTTACATGTAGCTTAATTAACACCACTTTCCTCTCTTTCCTAATGTACAATGCACTCATCAAGGAGGAGATCTATTTAGGACAGGCAATTGTGTCTCTGCTGGCTACACTTGATCCGTCTACATAGTACTGTGAAGCACTAGTGTGGTGTATTTCATTTTGGATCACATACTGAACTGTTGGGTTTTTAAACTTATAACTGCTATGCCCACACATTTCATAGAGTTATTAATCAAACATAATATCACTAACATCAGATTTTGCTTTATTCACTTCAGCACCTGCTCCCAACAACCTCTTCACTCCTACACAATCACTCTTCTCACAAACGGAGACTTGGAGGCCCCCCCCCCCCCTCATATTAAGCGTGTCTAATATAACCACCTCCGTGTACATTATAGCAATATGCAGGAAAAATAAAACAGGATTAATGACAGATGGGAAGAGAGACGGGACCACACACAAGTACTCGTCATTGCAAATTCATCGCGTGTGCTCACACGTTTGCATCGCCCGCACCTATTACCATCAATTAATCCAAGAATAATACAAGAATTGCTTAATTTGGGGTTTCGAGTTATCCATACCAGTATCGTCGATGCACTGGAAATCTAAATCCAACCGTAGTCACTTACTTGTGCCATGCCTCTGTGCCTGTACTACAACACACTCAGATAAAATCTCAGATAAAAATGGCGACGCATATTCACTCACGTGACTGCTAGGAGCCACGCCTGGTGGTCTGGTGGGAGGGGCTAATGTGACGCGAGCAATTACGAATAATGCAAAGACATGTAATCAGGCCGCTGCATGAGTAAAGACGCCTCAGCCTTTTGTGGCTAGACATTGGGTGCATGTATAATTATACATGCACAATACCATAAATAGGCTTGTTTCAATACGTTTTGAACAAGCCGTTGTTACTGTTTGATAGTTGCTAAAGCATTCTCTTTCACCTAAAATATATTTTAGTAGACAATATATGATATGCGCACTCCTTGTATTGCAATCCTTATTGAAATGCAGCCGGTTTTTACAGCTCTATCGTACTTCAGTTTACATGTAAGTTGAGCGTACGAAGCGCAGACAAATTCCGGCAGTATGGTGAATCGTCATATGAAAAAACTCCAATACATCGAGGGGGCATCTTTGGATTTTAAGCCTCCCCAAAAAAAATTTCCGATTGCGTCAATGGATCGGTTGTGAGATCATAATGATTTGTCGGACATTGGATGACGCATTGCTGTCATGTTATCGTGTACATTGTACGTCCGTGGTTTCACCTTATAATACGTCCATTGAAATGAATGGAATAAAGTGTATCCTATACATTCACAGCAAGAACTTAGTGAAGGACGTCATAACTTTATTGGTCAAACCAAGCATTCTGCGGTTTACCTGTCGGGTTCTATTTCCCTAATACAACCTGTCCATAGCAAAATTGAGGGTTTTTTTTTCAAGACGTAAGCACATTTTTCACAGGATCTGTGATAGTTTTACATCAATCATACGCGGATTATGTTAGCGAGATCATCAAGGCAGGTGTCTGATACCGTATAGACAATAAAAACAACTAATTATTAAAACAAATTAATTAACGTTCTTTACGATAACAATTTTTATTTTAAGTACCTATATAGAAAAAGAGTTTTTTTTAGCATGTAATATCTCTTTTAGAACAAGTTTTAGTTTCGGTTCCGTGTACTGATTGTTACGCATGCGCGTTGCTGTAGCATCATCACGTTACGAAAAATGGCTCTTACCTCCGATGCCATTTAGATATTATAAACGGCAGACATATTCGGTGAGGGTTATCAACAAGCGGCGTGTGGAAAAGGATGTTGACAGTGGCGTAGCTACGTAGGGCCTAGGCCCTAACAGCCGAGATCAGCATAATAATATAATACCCACACTTGAAGTAATTGATCTAGCCATAGATATAATATTACCGCGGGCTTGAGCCTCGACTCGAGTCGAGTTGTGAACGTTCATATTTCAGTACACGATTATGCCACGCGTGATTATGACGCGGGAAGAGCGAGCTAGGTCTTTAAGGTTTTAGAAAGATTTGTATCCCAGGGAAAAAAACATGTTGCTGTAAATTCACAAATTGCTCTAGAACATACTTAATTAATAAATAGAATGACATACATAGCTCTCGAAATGTTCTGAATCCCCCCCCCCCCCCCCCCCCCCCCCCCCCTTTGTATGCCCTATCATCAATACTACCCTGTTGAGAAATGATTCGCGGTTTGCGAATCACCGAATATTACCGTATATTTTCCCATAGACATGTATGGATATCCACTTCAATACCAAGCACACCAGATTTTTCTCAGTTTTGCCATGAGGGATTGTTAGTACACTACGTTTGGCATGATTTTTAGTAAGGTAGCTGTATTTTTCCTATTTAAGGTTGCGCTTCCCTACGATTGTCATAACATTGTCAGGTAGCATTTCTCAATACAATATTCTACGACCATTTGTGTAAACACCATTACGATTTACTACTTGCCCACGAGAGAAACATATAGTTAGTACATCGAAGAACTATAAGGCGTATTGAAAACTAGGTCTTCCAATTTAAAAATCGGCTTCCATATTAGAAAGAAGTATTCCATATTGAATCAGTAAGTTGTCTCCGTCTCGTGCCCTCAAAATTGACTCACGCGCGGGACACGTACGGCAAGATCGGCCATCCCCCTCCTTCTGTGTACCAGTTTTATAACTGAACTCGGTCTCCGCACACCTCATAGCGCTACGCAACAAGGTTTGTTGCAACCAGTTGAGTGTACCCATACGATCCGGATCGTTTAGTACTCGCGTCGTAATTCATTGACCTGCTGTTAAGCTGTTACGTTGGTAGTTTGTCCAAGTAACTGACGTACAACTACAGATGTGACGTATACGCAACTATCATTGGCACCAATACGGCTAGCGCTACTGCTAAGCAAGCATGTGTTTTCTAGTAAATGCGCACCGATTGAACATCAAGGAAGTATCAAAGGCTTGGTAGTTTATTGTATTATGTTGTATCTGCTGTATGTCTAATGTTCTCCTAATGTTTGGCATGGTACTTCACACCATTCACTTTCACAGAGTCTGTCTAGCTCTAACGACTTGTCTTACCTGAGTTATCCACTGCCAACCAAACGCTGTAACAGCCTTACACTTACAGGTGAAATAGGTCTATTATTGCAAGCATGATTGAATCATGCTTGCAACAAGGCCTATATTTTTCTCACCGCCAGTTTTTAATGGATTGCAGGGGTCATGCAAAGGTACCCTGGCTATGTACTCTGTAGTGTGTGTTGTGTGTGGTGTGTGTGTGTGTGTGTGTGTGTGTGTGTGTGTGTGTGTGTGTGTGTGTGTGTGTGTGTGTGTGTTGTGTCTCTGTGTGTGGACATGTGTGTATGTCTGCATGTCATGATGTGTGTGAGCATGTGTGTAGAATAGTTTTGTGTTTTTTAATTCAATTCATGTACATGGGAAGGGGCCTTGGGGTACCTTTCAACATGGTCCTCTATCTCCCTCTCCCTTCCTCCCCTTCCCTCTCCCTTCCTCCCCCTTCCCTCTCCCTTCCTCCCCTTCCCTCTCCCTTCCTCCTCTCCCTCCCACTTCCATCTTCTCTTCCTCTCTCTCCTTTCCCTTCATCCTTCTCCCTCTCACTCGTTCCTCCCTGTCCCTCTCCCTCCCTCACCTTCACTTCCCTCCCTTACTCCCTCTCCTTTACTCCCTAACTTCCTCCCTCTCTCCCTCCTACACCTTCACTTCCCTCCCTTACTCCCTTTCCTTTACTCCCTCACTTCCTCCCTCTCCTTCCTCCCTCTCTCCCCTCCCTCCCTCCCTCTCCCTTCCTCCCTCCCTCTCTCCCTTCCTCCCTCCTCTCTCTCCCTCCCCTCCCTCCCTCCCTCTCCCTTCCTCCCTCTCTCTCCCTTCCTCCCCTCTCTCTCCCTTCCTCTCTCTTCCTTCTTTCTTCCGTCTTCCTTCTTCCCTCTCCCTCACTCCCCCTTACTCCCTCTCTCCCCTCACATCCCCTTCCTCCCTCCCTCTCTCCCTTCCTTCCTCCCTACCTCTCTCTCCTATCCTCCCTCTCTCTCTCCTCCCTTTCCCCTCCTTTCCTCTCCCTTCCTCCCTCTCTCTCTCCTCCCTTTCCCCATCCTTTCCTCTCCCTTCCTCCCTCTCTCTCAGTCCTCCCTTTCCCTCCTTTCCTCTCCCTTCCTCCCTCTCTCTCTCCTCCCTTTCCCCTCCTTTCCACTCCCTTCTCCCTTCCTCCCTCTCTCCCTCCCTCCCTCTCTCCCTCCCTCTACCTCCCTCACACTCCCATCCTCCCTCTCTCTCTGTTGATAAGACGTGACAGTTTGCAAATGGGTTATGGCAAGCTATTCAGAAAGCAGTTTATGGTAAACCTCTATTTGGCTGACCATGATTCTTGTTGCCCATCCTCATTTTGAAAAACCAGTTAAATTTTTAGGATGCACGTATTAGCACTCAGATACCATCGCTCTTTATTCAATATGCCTGCTTTTTGTGACAGTTGGGGCTCCCAGTCAAGTGTGGAATGTGCCCTTGACTGCACATATAGCAGGAGGTCAGGTTGTCCAGGAGCATCAGCTTGGGAGCCAGTTGTGAAACTATATCTACACAACATTGAAACATGCATTGAGTAATTCTATGCAATTGTACAAATGTACATGCCTATATGCATATCTGCATGTGTGTCTGCATATATGTGCTAATATTTGTGTATGCATGTTTATATGTATCTGTGTATGTGTGTTAGATTGCAAAATAATATGGACAATTATTCAGGAGCCCTTTTCTGCTGGCAGAACACACAAGGTGTATGGCTGAGTGATCTTGAGCTTGAATGCAACGAATGCAACAGTGAAAAACTAAGTTTTGTGAAGCCAGAACAGAGCAAGACTGTGTATGTATGTGTGTGTGTGTGTGTTTGTGTGTCACTGTGTGTATGTGTCTGTCACTGTGCATGTGTGTGTGTGTGTATGTGTGTGAACTAAAACGACTGTTGCCAGGTCAAAGCGCATGTTTAACTCTTTCGCAGGCAAAGCTGATTATTACAGTATACATGTTGTGCAAAAAAAAAAAAGTGTTGCACGTTGCAGGAAAACGTAGTTAGTAAACAACTTACACTATATGACCAGGAAACAACTGATCAATATGTTGTTGATTACAAAGTGTTAACTGTTTACTGTAGATAAACAGAGTGGCTTTAGTATAGCACCTGCGGCGCAAAATTGCTCTGTTGCCCATGAAAGAGACAACCAAGTGGCCAAGAAATCAGTGAAGAAAATATTATATTCATTATCAGCGGTACAGACCTTACAATACATGTAAGGTTAATTATGCTTATTGTATGCTATGTAAACTTCCAAGGGTGCAGACCTTACAATGTGGTTAGCCATCTGCTGCTTACTAGTAATGATGTTTTAAATGCGCATACCATACTAGTGTACAAATATCTATGTTTGCACAAACCACACACTGTGTGCAGATCTGGTGATGACATGGGCCTGATGCCAGTAAACAATAGTCCTGATGCCATACTCTTTGCAATCAAGTGCATGATGGAAAGGGGGGGGGGGTGGAATGTGCTTTGGGCCTGATGCAGAGGATTTGGCCTAGTGGTAGAGGCATTTAGTCTGATGCAGAAAATTGTAGCACTTTGTTCTAGGTTCAATATCAAGAGCTGCTTACAAGTCTGTTTGGAACTGTTTCCATGGAGATGAGACAACATTGACTTATTTTGTACTGGCTGTGTGGTGTACATATGATATCATGATATGTAAAACTAGAATTGCTTGTTATAGCCATCGGATGGGTTGAAGAGCAGCATGTTGAAGGGCACGGAGAAACAAAGAGAATGGAGAGTTGCTGTCTTCCCTACGCCTGTGTCAGGTGTTGGGTGCCGTTTTATTAAAAAAAAATTTAAAATTTTTTTTATTGCATTTATTTTGATCTGCAATTGAAGAGATTCAAGTTGCGAAATGCATGGCGAGATGTATTACAGAATGTGCAAACTGCCGCGCCGTTAGTCACTTGTATTTTATGGCTAGCTGTACTACAGATGCGATATTAGTGGCTAGCTACTATATTTGTGCATTTCATTCATTGCAACCGGCAGCAATGATTGGAAGCTCAAAAGATGATTTCATTTCACTTCACTAAATTGATCGTCTTTTCATTTTATTATTATGTTTGTGCTCACACCTTTTCATCAGTTGTACTTTTTGTTTGGGGGCTGCGTTATACATTATGCACCAATTGTAATTATTACACTGAGGAGGGACTCTGAAACATTCAATCAGAACCTTTGTTTCCTTGCTTTTTACACCACCATTGCCTTCAAATCCTATATCCCACCAACTTTCTCATAGAGAAGGTTTTTTATTTACTTGTAAATATTGGCTGCCAATTACTATCCCACCCTGCCATAAATTGTCGTAACTATTTTTGGCTGCCAATTTCACCCTAGCATGCCAATTATTGTCCTAGGTTGTTTTTAACGCTAAAATACATATGCAGGAATGATGAAAAATGTTTGACATGTCTTTTGCCTTCACGCAACGTGTTTCGCGGTATGAATCGTTCACATTCCTCATGATACCATTCAGAACGTCCATCACATTGTATGATCTTGAAGTACTATAACTCCTGCCCGCAGCAATATTTGAAGAAACTACTACACTGATAGTCTCTTCATTCATAACACGTGAAGTGAATGAAATCATCTTTTGAGCTTGCTGCCTGTCGTAATAAATGGAATGGACAAATATAGTCGGTAGCCACTAACGTCACATCTGCAATACAACACGTCGACGCGTTCACAGCTAGCCACACAACACAAGTGACTAACGGCGTGTCAGTTCTCACATTAAGTAATACAGCTCTCCATGCATTTCGCATCTTGAATCTCTTCTCTTCGATCGCAGCCAAATCTGTCACTTCAGCGATGCCGAGTACAGCTCTGAGTATGCACTGTCTTTTATGTACAGGTACACGTGATCCACAAGATCGTAATCATTTTCAGCTGCATGTGTCACTCAGAATGTCCATGCTGCCTTCACAAGAAAAAGGGCTTTACAATTACACATACATGGCTATATATTACATATAGCGCATGTGCTAGCGAAACGTTTACTTTGGGTGGGATAAAATGACAGCGAGGGATACATTTTTGTAGTCTGGTACCTTGCCAAAAATTATCCTAAGATAAAATTTTGCGGCCGGATTTAAGTTTTTCGTGACAATACTACCAAGACAGCCGACAGAATCCAAATCGAACAGATATTGTGCCCTTTGATGAGGAATGACCCAACATCAGCAGCTCTTTCACTTTTCGGTAGTCATTACAATAGCTATTTTAATAATCCCTCAAAAAACCATTACCGATCGCGATAGCTACTGAGACTATACTAATGGCATGGTACCAAAACCAACTACTGTTTTACCATGGCAGTTCCAAAGAAATGCAAATAATGATAATAAAATAATTAAAAATTTAATGAAATGGCACCCTACACCTGACACAGGCGTAGGGAAGACAGCAACTCTCTATTCTCTTTGTTTCTCAGTGGAGAATATCCATTGAGTGACACTACCAAGTCAACAGAAACCAATTCAAACAGATATTGTGCCCTTTGATGAGGAACCACCCAACATCAGCAGCTCTTTCACTTTTCGGTAGTCATCTCCGACAGAACCGAGGCTATGCCACCCATGCATCTGTGGAACAATGGAATACAACTAGGGGAAGAAATTGGGTGGACCCTGGGCCGGAATTGAGCCCAATACCTTGAACTTGTGAAGCTCTCGTTGTAACCACTACACCACAGTGCACTAGCTTGAAGTTATACAGTATAGAACTTATTAGATAAGCCCCAAAATTATAATAAAAGGGGAAAAAAAAGTTATTCCCAGCAAGATTTGAACCTAGTGCTTCTGGATTCCTAATCACTGCACTTATCACATTAATCAATCATAGGGGTAATTCGATGAATAATATTGCACAACGTTAGTTAATCCGTGATGATTGATCGTGGATTTGCCGTTTTGTTTTCGTTATACAGATTCTAGTTTACGATACTGCTACTGCCTTCCCTTAGTCGCTATGGTATATCACTCAATGGGAATACCCGAGCTTGAGTACGTTTTCTTTGTGCACGTGAGACATGTCACAGTGATTATTAATCATTACATGGTACATGTTAAAAATTAGGGTACTGAACACATCAATAGCGACAGGACCCCTTTACATGTAGATGCGATTCGGATGCTCCTGCCTGAAGTTGTGGAGGTGTAGAACCCCATGGGGTATCGGACCTCGTAACATCGGCATTGTGTATGTGCAAGACACCAAACTATATTTTCATACAGAGAAATGACGTATTGAATATAAGAAACCGATAGTGTTACCCGTTCGGAAGTTATAGTGATTCAAATTCGATGCATTTTTATACCGTTTTAATTATAATTATCCGTGATGCGTAAACTGTCCCAAATGTTTAAATCATTTATCATTCATTGAGCCATGACATTGTATCATAATTGAAATAAATCAAACGAATAAGATTTTACTACTAATTATCATCCTTTAAATTCATGATCAGTCATACCACTGACAACTTCACTACTGTCACAAACATTTATGAAACATACTAAACCTCCACAGATTGAATTTACATATTTTGCAATCCTTCACATTCTTGTCCCTCACAGTCTTAAAACTATTTACAACTTTTCTTTTTACAAAATTTGATATCATTGTGACAGTAGTGGAGTTGTGAGTCAGTAGTTAATTAACATCTCATTCGTTCAATTATGAAACAATGCCATGGCATGAAAATTGTTAACATTCATAGCACGCTTTACTTTTCAATAACCAATCTGCATATACATGCAGAATGGCGGACTGGATATTGGGGAAAGGGTGGGTGGTTGAGATTGGTGACGTTGTCAAAGCAGAGGATTTAGGACAATGGGTATATGTGTTCAATTTCGGTGTCACAGCATGTATCATCCCCCCCCCGGATATTTTATCCGCGGGGAGATCATTTGTGCTAGTATTTTTCATCCGGTCGGATACTGCTTTTAATAGATCAGGATCGCTTGCAGTGCGTAAAACGGTGCGGATCTATATATAATAGATCAGGATCGCTTGCAGTGCATAAAAGGGTGCGGATCTATATATAGATCCGCACCGTTTTACGCTCTGCAAGCGATCCTGATCTATTAAATACTCTTCAGATCAGGATCGCTTGCAGTGTGTACAAGGGTGCGGTTCTTCCCCGAAGGGAAGATCCGCACCCCCTTGTACGCATTGCAAGCGATCCAGGTCAAATTATTCACGTAAATGTCAGAGCTGGGACGAGTTAACTTCATTATCGGGACATATGATGCGTGATGGTACCAAATCCCGCGCCAGGAACTTACAAATATTTTACGGTGTCATGTGCAGGATTTCAACTTTTCCGCGTCCACATGATATCGAGTGGTAAGATGACTCAAACTATAGAATACATTCCATAATCTATGCTCACACTTCCGTGCGTTTGCCGTGCTAACACGGTTTGAAAAGCGGACCACCTCGTTTTCAAAAGTCAATTCGAGGGTCGCATGGCTTTCCGGGCCTCATAATAATCTATGGTGTGGAATTCGTGCCAAAAATCACACATGGATTTTCGGGGGGACCACACATGGTTTTGAATGGCCACACAGGACTTGGAATGTCGCAACGGTTTCGGAAGTTATAAAGTTTTTGAATGCGTGCAACTATGTTTCAGAGTGTGTTACAAACTTTGAAAATTAAATTCAAAACTGCTTGATCAAACCCAAGTCAATGTTTTCCAGTCATTTTGATAACAGCTGTGAAAGGTTGGTTACTTTCGCTTGATACTACAGGATGTCCATGAATGAATAGGAAAGGTTTAAATGGTTATAGGTTTATATTGAAGTCAGTTAGATGATATTTAGATGGCTCTGATAAAGCAAATAATATAAGTGCAAACACCTAAGATTAAGTTGTATGATTAAGTACCTAAATTCAAATGTAGGCCCTCTGTAATTACCATATTTCAAGCTAGCGATACGTAATATTAATAGTAATATTACGGCTTCTATTGTGTCAAAGGTGATGGTTTTATAAATTTGATCAATCCAGATGCATTTAATCAGCTCGTGGGACATGGGCATGTCCTAACGATCGTGAATGAGCAAAGACCCATGTTTTAAAGCATTACTTGTCGCATCAATTTCAAACACTCCTTATGCGCAGTAATACCAACAGCATGAGTCCTCTAATCACCCAATCAAATAGTATTAAAAGGAGACCGAAGTGATTCATAAGCCACATCTACCATCTTTTACGCAAGTAACGTTTATAAACTTTTATGCTTATGCATTTCAAATAGTGGGTCAAGACCATTTCATGGTTTCTTGCACAAGCACAATGCCGACGTCAAGAGGTCCGATACCCCATGGGGTTCTACACCTCCACAACTTCAGTTAGGAGCATTCAAATCGCATCTGGAAGGGTCCTGTCGCTATTGATGTGTTCAGTTCGTTAATGTTTAACATGTACATGTAATAATAATTAATATACACAAGGAAAACTTATTGAAGCTCAATTGGGATATTCCCATTCAGTGATATACCATAGTGACTAAGGGAAGGCAGTTCCGTACAGTGGCGGCGGAACCGGTCAGGCCGACCAGGCCATGGCCTGACCAACCTTGGGCCCGACTTCATTAAATATTCATTACAATTAAAATATTCATAGCTTAATTGAATGAATTGTGGGTGGGGCAAAAGGTTTATTGTTAATTATTAAAAATGGCCTGACCAATCATGAAAACCTTCCGCCGCCACTGCCGTAAAGTAAGAAGAAAACAAAACGGCAAATCAACGATCAATCGTCGCGGCGCGGATTAACAAACATTGTACAATGATATTCATCCAATTACCCTTACGGTTGATGTGATAAGGGCATAGATTAGGAAACGAGAAGCACTAGGTTCAAATCCCCCTGGGAATAACTTTTTTTTCCTCCTTTTATTATAATTTTGGGGCTTATCTACATAAGTATAAGTTCCAAGCTGTATTACTTCAAGCTAGTGCACTGTGGTGTAGTGGTTACAACGAGAGCTTCACAAGTTCAAGGTATTGGGGTTCAATTCCGGCCCGGGGTCCACCCAATTTCCTCCCCTAGTTGTATTCCATTGTTCCGCAGGTGCATGGGTGGCATAGCCTCGGTTCTGTCGGAGATGACTACCGAAAAGTGAAAGAGCTGCTGATGTTGGGTCATTCCTCATCAAAGGGCACAATATCTGTTCGATTTGGTTTCCGTTGACTTGGTAGTGTCACTCAATGGAAATTCTCCACGGAGAAACAAAGAGAATGGAGAGATGCTGTCTTCCCTACGCTTGTGTCAGGTGTAGGGTGCCATTTTATTTCAATTAATTTAATTTATTTATTTATTTTGTATTAATTTTCTTTTAACTGCCATGGGAAAACAGTGGTTGGTTATGGAACCTCCGTGCAATAAGTACTAGTCTCAATAGCTATCGCGATCGGTAATGGTATTTGAGGGACTATTAAAACAGCTATTGGTTATTAAGATTCTTGGTTTCAATGGTTCGTCTGATGTGAAATAGCGTATTAGTTTTTGAGCGAGAGCAAAAAGCAGTACTGAAAATACGGTATATCAGTATATCAGTACTATTAATAGTACATGATATTGATCACAAGAATATTGATAGTATCAATAGCACTTATTAATACACATCTCAGATACCACTAGTACCTTCGTAACTATAACTGATATAAAATTTTATAAACAGTATTCAGTTGATATACGTTTAGATATACATGTAAATAGCAACACAGTAGTTAGTTTACTTTGCGTGGGCAATGTCGCCTATTACACAGGCTGCATTCAGTTATAAAGAAAAGCGATAAACCAATGTTAATTTGAGAAATCGATATGGTAGAGCAGTTTGTGTAGAATTACACATGTGTGTTGTGTTTTTGTTTGTTTGGTATTTTAATGTGCCTGACCTCGAATTAACCCAGGTACCCATGGTCCTAATCCCTAAGCTTTTAACTACTAACTGATTAAGACATTTCAGCTCAAGATCACGTCCCAAACATAAACAAATAAAATTGAAAGTATACAAAAAGACTACAGTTCAAAAGTAGTGAAAATGATTATGGAGTACAGTGATAAGGGCGGCATTAGTGGAATCGATAGGTGATATCGAAGTTATGGTATTACTAAAATCGATTTGTGTAGGATTTGGCATATCTACTAATTGGCGTGTCGTTAAATGTTCTATTTGGTCTCGAAAGAACTTGCTCGACCCAGAATTGAACACAGGTACTAGTCACCAAATCTTACCATGCACCTACCGTTTCCCCAATATACAATCCACCATTCTATATGCAGATTGGTTATTGAAGTAAAGCGTGCTATGAATGTTTTAACAGTGATCATAAAGTATCATATTTCATGCTGTGGTGTAGTGGTTACGACAAGAGCTTCACAAGTTCAAGGTATTGGGGTTCAATTCCGGCCCGGGGTCCACCCAATTTCCTCCCTTAGTTGTATTCCATTGTTCCACAGGTGCATGGGTGGCATAGCCTCGGTTCTGTCGGAGATGACTACCGAAAAGTGAAAGAGCTGCTGATGTTGGGTCATTCCTCATCAAAGGGCACAATATCTGTTTGATTTGGTTTCCGTTGACTTGGTAGTGTCACTCAATGGAAATTCTCCACGGAGAAACAAAGAGAATGGAGAGTTGCTGTCTGTGTCAGGTGTAGGGTGCGGTTACAGTGCCAAGCACTCACATGATATGTCTGTGACCGGTGGATTTCTTAGGCATAACCCTTGCTTAACTGATCATTCTTTATGCCTTTTCAACTAAGCTGTACCACTTGCAGTTTCATTTTGCCCACACAATGGTCAGCTCACACAGAATACGCCATGATTCTGGGTTCACACACCCTTATATGTGTACTACCATACATTGTGTAAATGAACCTTTACCATTCTTGAACACAACACTTGCACACACACACACACACACACACACACACACATGCACTTGTACACATGTGGATACACATTGCACATACACTTACACACACAGGCACACACACAGGCACACACACAGGCACACACACAGGCACACACACAGGCACACACACAGGCACACACACAGGCACAGACACAGGCACACATGCACACAATAATTTATAATTCTCCTAATGTTAGCATGCACTGATGCATATCACATATCTATTGGCTGTAACTATGATATTTTAAACGCATAATAAAGTATTAGTGTATAGAATCTAGAGATGCATGAATTCATTTATTAATGCAGCATATGATTTCGTCACCAAAAATGTCATTTTACGCTATTTTTCCTTGACTAGATTTTTGGCCAATTAAAATACGCCTGGGAGGGGGTAGGGATGGCCCAAAGTCCCTGCAACATATGTTCACACACTCACATCTACTTTATCTAGTTAGTGTAGAAGTAAAGCTTTCCTATTTGGCATAATTTGTATACTTGGTGAACGTACCAAGGATAAACATAAAAATGGAACAGATATTGAGACTGAAATCATTGGCTGTTGAGCTATTCAAACTTCATGATAAATATGCAGAGAACAAGTCAGAGGAAAGGCAGACACTCATTATTATAGAGTGTTATCATGTAAAGTGCATAGCATTGTGTGTGTTTGTGTGCATGTGTGTGTGTTGTGCTCAAGAATTGCACTGACCAATCTGCACATGTGTGAACCAGAATGAGGTCATGTTTATGTAATTTGTGTGAGCTGAACATTGTGTGGGCAAATAGAGACCAAAGTCTCTGCAGTGTGTAAGCAATATAACTGAGTGGGAGCGGCATACAGAATGATGAGAAGTTGACCAAGTATACATATTACGCCAAATAGGAAAGCATTACTTCTACACTAACTAGATAAAGATGATGTGAGTGTGTAGGAACATAAAGTCTTACACATGTTGCAGGGACTGTGGGCCACCCCCCTACCCCCCCCCCCCCCCCCCCCCCCCCACTCACAAGTGCATTGTTTTGGCCAACACTCTAGTGAAGAAACGATAGTAAAAAAAAAAACAGCGGGCAAAAAGAAACTGAAGTCACTTAGTTGGAGAGGCATACATGCATGTAAAGAAGATTAGGTTGAGTAAAGGTTATGACGCTTTATCACATGCTTCTCCACCCACCACAAAAATATAATGTGAATGCATAGGAACTTAAAGCGTTACGCATGTTGTGGTGTTATTGTTTTTGGCAAGTGTACACCTTTAGAGGAATGGGGTCATAATATGTGTACAATGGATCAATCTATGGGACAATGCATGTAGCTACACGTACCTATGTACAGTCTCAAGTGAGGGCTCTATGTCATGTACGAAGGACTAGTTGTATGGGAACTCAACACGCACAAAGTAGTCGTCAAAAAGAATACTGCTACAGAGGATAGTACAACAATAGAGGAGAAATACAAAGAGTACAAAAAGCTCAGTAAACAAAATCAGTGGCCACCTGCACAAACATGTACAACAGCAGATAAATGGAATAGAATGCATGTAGGAAACTCAACATTCACAAACAGTATGCATGTGGGTGTCTGTCATTATTAGGTAGTGTTATAATGTTTTGCTACATGTGAAGCATTGTGTGGGTATATGTGTATGTGTGATTATATGTGTGTATATGTATGTATATGTGTATGCAAGTGTTATGTTCCACTATGGCAAAGGTTCAATTACACAATGTATGCTGGTACACATGCATAAGGGTGTGTGAACCCAGCATGTACTGTTAATAATGTAGCAATCCATATTTTGGATCGACTCTTCCCTTACAAATAACCATCCAATGATGGGTTACAGAGAAAAAAAAACTTGGAAACAATTGTATTTCAATTCAGTGGATTGAATTTCGTTTGGATTGACTATCACCCTACTGTTTGGTTTTTGGTGTATCTGTGTGAGCTAAATATTGTATGGACAAAATGAAACAGAAGTCACAGCAAGTGGTACAGCTTAGTTGTAAAGGCATTAAGAATGATGAGTTGAGCAAGGGTTATGCCTAGGAAATCCACCTACCACAGAAGTATAATGTGTCCTGATGCATGTTGTGATGAACATAGTCATATTTTTTGCCAAGTGGATACAGTGTGTTGGGCAAGTGTACATTGTATGTGTACCTTTAGAGGACCAATCCTATGGGTCATGATGTTTGTTCAACTGATCAATCTATGGACCAATCCGATGGGTCATGTACAAAGGACCAATCCAAAGGGAATATGCTGTGGGGACACGATTCATAAAAGAATCTGATGCATGTACAGAGGACCAATTGATTAGTATGGGGGTTTTTTCTTGCATTGAGTACCAATATAAAACTAGCAAATTACCTACGTCACTTTACAAGCACATGAATATGCACCTTTGCTCTTGTGAGAACGTTGCCGCGAAAAGGAATTAACGTACATGTAACGATTAATATAATCGCCATGACTTGACTCACGTGCGCAAGGATAGCGCAATTGGGTAACCCCATTGAGTGACATACCACAGTGACTAAGGGAAGACAGTTCCGTAAAGTAAAATCTGTAAGAAGAAACCGAAACGGCAAATCATGTAATGCTCAATCGTCGCGGACTAACTAACATTGTACAACATTCGTCGAATAACTCCCACGGTTGAGGTGGTAAGTGCAGTGATTAGGAATCCAGAAGCACTAGCTTCAAATCTTGCTGGGAATTTAACCCTTTTTTTTTCTTTTTATTATAATGTTGGGGCTTATCTACATAAGTATAAGTCCAACTGTATTGCTTCAAGCTAGTGCACTGGTTACGACGAGAACTTGTAAGTTCAAGGTATTGTGGTTCAATTTCGGCCCGGAGTCCACCCAATTTCCTCCCTTAGTTGTATTCCATTGTTCCACAGGTGCATGGGTGGCATAGCCTCGGTTCTGTCGAAGATGATTACCGAAAAGTGAAAGAGCTGCTGATGTTGGGTCATTCCTCATCAAAGGGCACAATATCTGTTCGATTTGGTTTCCATTGACTTGGTAGTGTCACTCAATGGAAATTCTCCACGGAGAAACAAAGAGAATGGAGAGTTGCTGTCTTCCCAACGCCTGTGTCAGGTGTAGGGTCCCATTTTATAATAATTATATTTTTATTATTTGCATTTCTTTTGAACTGCCATGGTGAAGCAGTGGTTGGTTTTGGTACCGTGCCAATAGTACTAGTCTCAATAGCTATATCGCGATCGGTAATTTTGAGGGATTATTAAAATAGTTATTGGTTATTAAAATTCTTTGTTTCAATGGTTCGTCTGATGTGAAATGGCGTATTAGTTTTTGAGCGAGAGCAAAACAGAGCAGTACCGAAAATACGGTATATCAGTATACAATATTAATAATACTTGATATTGATTACATGAATATTGATAGTATGAATATTTTGTTTTGTATTATACAAGCACAATTATTAATACATATCTCAGGATACCCACTAGTACCTTCTTAACTATAACTGACATAAATTTTATAGCGCTTCGTCTTACTTTTAAACCAATTCTTGTATAGAATGTATTGGCATATAAAATGACAGTTTGCATATTGAAGGAGGGCTAGTAGAGTTCTTAGTGTAATGGGCAAAGCAGAGCAAAGATCCTCACCCTTGTACGCAATGCAAGCGATCCTATACCTTTTTACGCACTGCAAGCGATCCTGATTCGAAGGGAAGATCCGCACCCTTTCGCACTGCAGCGATCCTTGCACAATTTTTCACGTAAAAGGCAGAGCGGGGACGAGTTAACTTCATTATCGGGACCTAGGCATATGATGCTGTGTGATGGTACCAAATCTGGCGCCATGAACGTTCAACTATTTTATGGTGTGTAATCTGTTCAGGATTTCAACTTTTCCGTCGCCATATCATTTCGAGGGGTAGATGCCATGCGTTAGCCGTGCTCACACGTTTTGAAAAGCGTGCCACCTAGTTTTCGAAAGTCAACAATTAACTTTTCGATGGTCGCATAGGTTTTCTAGGCGCCACATATATATATGGTGTGCCAAAAATCACACATGGTTTTGGGGGTGGGTTTGGAATAGCCACACAGGGCTTGGAATGTCGCAAACGGTTTAGAAAAGTCATAAAGTTTTGGATGCGTGCAACAATGTTTCAGAGTGTGTTAAAAACTTTGAAAATTAAATTCAAAACTGCTTGATCTTACCCAAGTCAATATTTTCCTGTCATTTTGATAATAGCAAGTTTAAACGTTACACAGGTTACCACTGAATTAAAAATCTGTCAAGAAACAACCTGGAGGCCTTAATTGGAATTGGTGGCATTTTTCTTCCACGAGGTCCTTCAATGTAGCTTGGTAATAAGTCATATTGTAGATATACTGTATACATTATGAAAGGTTGGTTTCTTTCGCTTGATACTATCCGTTGGGTCATGTGATTCATATCCTTCCTACCATCTTCTAGTCCAGTATCTTTAAAGAGGCAGCCAGGACGACATGTATACATGTAGAATGTGTTTGACTGGTGTGTTTTGTATATCCATGCATGTGTGGGCGTGAATGTTTTATACTGAGAAGTTATACTGCATGGTCTACATTCTTTACAAACGGATATGCCGAAGGAAATTCAGTCAATCAGACACCAATTGGGATCTGGACATTTTAAACGCGGCCAGCTTCAGCTTTGATGTGTGGGCGTGAATGTTTTATACTGAAAAGTTATACTGCTTGATCTACATTCTTTATAAATGGATTATCCCGTAGGGATTTCCATCATTCAGAAATCTGGACATTTTAAACGCACCACTCTTTTAGACAGCAGATTAGCCATCAATTCGCAAATACCAGCTAAATCGAAATGACGTTACTAATGTTTAATAAAAAGCATGGGAGATGATATGGTCTCGCCCACTATGAAATTTACGTGAAACGCTTGCAGTTTATAAACGTGAATGTCTTGCGGGGTTAACCCCGAAAATTAGGGGCTAACCCCGTACATATTTGATGTCATTATTCATGGTTCATTTTCGTAATATGAATTAAAAAATTCTAACGATTATAAGAGCAAACAGTCAACTTATTTGGCACTTACCATTCGAGGATACGCAACTTTTATGAGTGGAAATTTTTGAGCTAACCAGAGTTAATATAAGCACGCGCGGTATTTCTCGAAATACATTATCACTGATATAATGTTGCACTAAAAGATATTTGTGTTATAAAATGCAGTACATCTCTTAGGCAAAAGTAGATAAACAAACATGGTAATTGGTAATCTTCCACTGATATTTTAGTTGCTAGTAATTCAAGCGTTTACTATTCATGGGTCTCCTTTGTAATAAAACAGTTTTTACTATGTTAATCGACACATTGGCTGCTAATGATAACCATAATCTCACCTTTTTGGTTCGCTTTATATCTTTTTACATAAGAATAGTAGTGCTCTAAAAATAACGGTAGGATTAGAGAATAAACGTATGCATCAATATGAAAACAATGCAGAGGACATCAGGGAAGGAATAGTACGAGCCGACGAGATAGCAGAGAGCGCGAGAGCGCAGCGAGGAGAGAAGAGCGAGAGCAGAGAGAGAGCGAGCGCGGAGAGCGAGCGCGAGCGCTCTCTATCATCGTTTCTCTAGCGCGATCCTATCTCTGATACATCGCTCTCTCTCCTATCGCGCTAGCGCTATCTCTCTCTACTCTCTCTCTCTCTCTCTTCTCTTCTCTCTTCGCCTCTCTCTCTCTCTTTGATGGCATATCCTTCGTCAATGACACAACCATATCGCAACAAAAGCACATTCAAATTAGCTTCATTCCACACAATTATGTATGTGTGCTTCTCTGTTAGTGGCAACACAGAGAGGCCACACACACACACATATAATTGCTTGCATACAATACTAGATCTTTGAATCAAGGTTTCTAGTCTCAATTACCTCTGCAAACTTCCTGTCTTTTGGGGGAATGGGCTTTGCTTAGACTCGATTGTATTCTCATCATAGCTCCTGGTATGTGTCAGATATCTGTGAAGAAAGAAGGGCACCATTAGAGTTTGTCTCTACAGCAGAAAGCACTACAATTAGTGTTGCTACCTAAGTTACATGGTCCCTACACTGGCTGTACTTGCTTTTCTCTGCACACAGAATTACGGACAATGTTAATCAGTACAAACAATTATTGATGGTACTATTTAGATGCTAACCGGGTATGATGTACTGAAATAATTCCCATTTACACTCCCCTATTGCATGGCTTGTGGTAAACCACCCATTTTCACCGTATCCTACGACATTTGTGCAGCATCGCCTGTGCACAGACAACCATACCCCATACACCAGCAACAGAACAGAGAATGGACTAGTGTATTTAGAGCTGGTGTTCCCAAACTACCTCAAGGAGAAAAAAACTCATGCATACTGATCTGTTACAACATCACACATAAACATATAAAAACAAGTTTCATCAGCTTCGAAACTGGGTTCCAGTTTGCTTCATCTGCATGGTCATGATTTGTCAAGAAACCCTGTCTTAGACAAATGAACAACGTACGTAATTCCCACATTTAGCAGAAAAGGTACAATGGCTATCGTGCACTGTGACCTTCCACATACCCCTAGGCTAATATACATCCACACCATGTGGCCAAGCCCACATGATCCACACCTGCGTGTGTGCATTCCATATGTGAGCATGCATTGGAACATAAAAATGACATGCAACATATGTTTATGTATGACTATGCATTGGTAATGGTTCATGTATTGTGCATGTTTTGGTTTCTGGGCATTTCACATAATTCAGACCGACAAGGAGGCAGCTGCCCCCCCCCTCCCCCCCCCCCCTCCCACACACACACACACCCGTTTGTCCAATAGTAATCTAGTGAAGAGTCAGGGTCATGGTTAGATAACATTAGTTTGTAGTAACTCATGGGAGGTTTTGTGGAGGAAGAGAGGTGAGTGAGGAAGTGGGTGGGGCTTTGTTTTCAAGCAGTCTACTGTAATACTTATTGCTTTTCCATAGTTTTTCTCTTTGTTTGCCTCTAACAGTGAGCCACACGCGCATATTGATGAATAGGTGCACACTATTCCATTCCATTCCATGCAGCATCACACACACATGTATAGAAGGAGGGTTGCACACACCACATGAGCAGCACTATAGTAAGGAAAATCCCATAAACATCACAAAACTGCACAGCCTACATGTACATGTATAGAGCTGTCCCTCTTCTTCCCCTTCTCACCGTTTCCCTCATTTGTTCCCTTCCTGTCTCTCTCCTGCTCACTTGTTCACTCCCATCTTTCCATTTTCTCCCTTCTCCTTAATTCTCACCTTCTCTCCCTCATCTCAAGTTCTCAATGCACACACACAAGTACTTACATCTTCACAACACATACATGAATGCAGACCTATCTGTGATGTTGGCTATCACATGAGGCATCTTGGGTAGGACCAATTGCTTGTTAAGTATTTTTCATGGTCCTAAGCCCTCTGCTTTGCCAAGAACCCTTCTACCCGTCCATGAATTTACAAGAAGAGTGCTAAGATTTTTATATTTATCATGAACAGTTTAATACAAATGAACAAATAGAGCATATAGACGCGTAAGATTTTAACTTCTAATTAAGACACTTCAGCTAAAGATCAGACATGCCATTCACATCTCCGCTACTGTCCCAAACAAATGAAATTAAAATTATACAAATAGTATGGAGTTCAAATTGAAGTGTTGAAAACAAAAACAAAACATTACGAAGTAAAGTGATAAAACAAAGGGGGCATTAGTGGAATCGATAAAGTAAAGTTGTGGTAAGGGGGCATTAGTGGAATCGATAAAGTAAAGTTGTGGTAAGGGGGCATTAGTGGAATCAATAAAGTAAAGTTGTAGTATGTCTAAAAGCGATTTGTGTATGATTTGGCATTTGGCATTGAGGTGTCGTTAAATGTTCCATTCGATACTCGCCTGACCCGGAATTGAACACAGGTACCAATCGTCCTAAGCCCTCTGCTTTGACAACGTCCCCAATCTTAACCACCCACCCATTCCCCAATATACAATCTGCCAATCTATAGTGATGGAAAAGTAAAGTGTGCTATGAATGTTAACATCGATCATAAATCATATTTCATTCCGTGGCATTGTAACAGTTTCACAATTAATTGAAATAAAATACACGAATGAGACTCCCCTCTACGGTCACAATGATATCAATTGTGGTAAAAGAAAAGTTGAAAATAGATTTAAGACTGTGAGGGGACAAGAACTGAGGGGTTGCAAAAAATGGAAATTCTATCTGTGGAGGTTTAGTATGTTTCATACAGCGGTATATATTTGTGACAGTAGTAAAGTTGTCAGTGGTATGACTGATCATGAATTTAAAGGATGATAATTAGTAGTCGAATTATATTCGCCTGATATATTTCAATTATGATACAATGTCATGGCTCAATGAATGATAAAAGATTACACACTTGGGACCAGCCTGCTTGGGACAGTTTCGCATCACGGATAATTCTAAATGCAACTACGTGGCATCCTAATTGAATTAAAGAATTATGTACAAATGTTAGGTGCAGTGTCGTGTCCATTGTTCCAATACCAGTCAGACTAGTAGAGACTGCTTTGGATCAGTTTATACTCTATAAATTCCGAACGGGTAACGCTATCGGCTTCCTATTTCTAATACGTCATAATCCACCATTTCGATATATGAAATTATACTTTGGTGTCTTGCATGCCGACGTGACGATGTCCGATACCTCATGGGGTTCTACACCTCAGGCAGGAGCATCCAAATCGCATCAAGATGGATCCTGTCGCTATTGATATGTTTGATTTCGTAACATGTACAAGTACTGATTAATATAGATAATGTTGGGGCTTATCTTTTTGTAAATTTTGTACACGAAATAATAATCACTGTGACTTGACTCACGTGTACAAGGAATACTTACTCGAGCTCAAATGGGTATTCCGATGACTAAGGGAAGGCAGTAACGCAAACTAAAATCTGTAAGAAAAAAAAAACAAAACGGCAAATCAACGATCAATCGTCGCGGATTAACTAATGTTGTGCAATATTATTCATCGAATCACTCCCACGGCTGAGGTGGTAAGTGCAATGATTAGGAAACGAGAAGCACTTGGTTCAAATCCCCCTGGGAATAACTTTTTTTTCCCTCCTTTTATTACAATCTTGGGGCTTATCTACATAAGTATAAGTTCCAACTGTATTACTTCAAGCTAGTGCACTGTGGTGTAGTGGTTACAACGAGAGCTTCACAAGTTCAAGGTATTGGGGTTCAATTCCGGCCCGGGGTCCACCCAATTTCCTCCCCTAGTTGTATTCCATTGTTCCGAAGGTGCATGGGTGGCATAGCCTCGGTTCTGTCGGAGATGACTACCGAAAAGTGAAAGAGCTGCTGATGTTGGGTCATTCCTCATCAAAGGGCACAATATCTGTTCGATTTGGTTTCCGTTGACTTGGTAGTGTCACTCAATGGAAATTCTCCACGGAGAAACAAAGAGAATGGAGAGTTGCTGTCTTCCCAACGCCTGTGTCAGGTGTAGGGTGCCATTTTATTTCAATTATTTTATTTTATTTATTATTTATTTTGTATTTCTTATGAACTGCCATGGTAAAACAGTGGTTGGTTATGGAACCTCCGTGCCATAAGTACTAGTCTCAATAGCTATGGCGATCGGTAATGGTTTTTTTGGGGACTATTAAAACAGCTATTGGTTATTAAGATTCTTGGTTTCAATGGTTCATCTGATGTGTGAAATGGCTGGCGTAATAGCTTTTGAGCGAGAGCAAAAAGCAGTACTGAAAATACGGTACATCAGTACTATTAATAATACGTGATATTGGTCACAAGAATATTGATAGTATCAATACATTTTTGTATTATACGAGAGTGAAGTACTGGAATACCGCGCTCGTGACCCAATGACAGCCGGTTTAGGAATCAATATCAGCTTAGAGCAGCGATATGAATCCCACAGCCATAGGCACACAAATAAAATCAGTTCGCGCCTCCGTCCATCCGTCCAGCCTCCAAATGATCTGCTTCCTCTGCTCAGCGGTAGCTTTAATTAGATACTGCAATATAAAACAAACAACATCTTGTTGGCAACGAGATCACGTGAGGGCTTTGCAACAAAAACACGATCGTGCAGAGATAATGCAATGGCGGAACAAGCGGCAGTGTCTTAAATTCTTACATTGCAACGCTGTCTCTACGGTGTGCTCGCTCTTCTATTCAAGAACATGTACATTATCTAAGTGATACCTACAGGTAGAGCCTTTTGCTTCTGTGTGTCACTACAGCGGCGACGGAAGATAATGGCTGCCGTTAGTAACTGTAGTTTCGAAAGCACTTCGCTGGGACGCGTCAAGAGGTGTTGTTCATGCAACGGGGACAATGCATGCCCGGTGTAAGTCTTGCATTTGTGTTAAATCAAAGCGTGTTTGTTCTTGCTGCCTCCCGATGATACGAAATCGCTGTACGTGCTAATTCCAAACCGATTTCGGGTATCACTAGCTTAGTAGAATCGACTTTGGACAATTTGCCACGTAACGACGCGACTTTGCCGGCAGTGACGACGCTCATAGTTCCTCCTAATGAATTAGGTTCTGAGGTTTCCCACGAATCTGTGGCAGAGGTTTCCAATGAATCTAATGTTAATAATACAGCTGTTTCCCTTTCAAAAGACGGCGAGAGCAGTCTCTCTTCTGATTTGGTTCATCATGCAACGGATTTGTTAGGCAGCCCTGAGGTACCGTCACAATCAACTCTTGATCCATCGCCTGAGGTTCCTGTGTTTAGTAATCAATTAGTGCATAGAAAACCGTGCTTAGTTCGAGAGCGTATTGCACCTTCTATGTGGCGTCAGCATATGACCTTGCATGCCCAGGGTTTCTTCCCAGGTGCTGTCCCATGCAGACTCTTGGCTTCAGGAACAAAATTTATTCATTTGCCCTCGTTGTCGAGGCCTGGTAGCAAATTCACGTCTTCCTTCTCATCAGTTAAAATGTCCTTTGGTTAACAACAGCGTTTGCTTGTCAGTTTTGTCTCCATCCAGCACAACAGGTGCTATGCCTAGTCCCCTACCAACCTTTGAAGCTATTTGTGAACTCCCAGTTCGCACAGTGTGGCATATCCCTGCCAAGGACAGACAAGCTGTTGCTCTTGTATTATCTTCTTCCCTAAGAGCTGCTGCAGTTGAGAATACCCAGGAGGCATGCTTGAAAGTCTTCATGCTGCCAAAGTGCATACTGTTTGCTCCTAAGCCTTGTGGACGTCACCACAAACCTCGTCCAATTAGAGATTTGTGTGACCTATGGTCTAAAGGCCACTTTGATGTGCTATGGAACATGGCTTCAAATCAACAATCTTCTAAACGTGCTTCTCCTCCTGTCAGTAGAAATTCAGAAATTCAAACTGCCATCTCCTATGCTAGAGAGGGACTCTTTTCAAAAGCTTGTCAGGCCCTCTTATCCTCAGGATTGGCTCCAAACAATCAAGCCACTTGGAATTTATTAGTTTCTAAGCATCCAAAGAGTTCTCTACCAAGAAAAGTGGTAATCGTATACTTTTGTAGTTTATTTTGGAAACCTGGATTCCGTATACTCCTCGTTCCCAGCGCTGGCTTTTCTATGTGTGTCGCCCGTAGATTTTCATTGCGCTCCATTTATAAATACACAACGCGTATACAAGTAAAGTATTTCTACCGAGCTATGCACGTGTTCTATGCCACTTTGTACACCTTTTCACTGATGCCTGTAAGGAAAGAGATGGCGAACGTGTCATCAGATGTTGGAAGTTGTGTATGCTTCACTTCCATGCAGAGAGGAAGACTAAGTATGCACTCGAGACTCTTCGACTACAATTCCAATTTGCTACTCTTCAGTCTAACATTGTGCACCAGCTAACTGGGAAAGATTTGTGAATACCCATGGTGGCAAAGGGCGCAACTAGCCTTGTGATCTCCACAAACAGGCTTTACAAACAATTAATAGCAAACATGGGAGCGCTAGCACTCTGCAAGAGCAGTGTCCTCCCTTGAGAGGCATCCAGAGGCAACTGATCGCAGAAAAATGTGCAGATTGTTGTAGAAGTTGTATTAAAGGCCATAATACTTGACGTGATTGATTAGAGATGTCAATCAAAGCTGCTCTCCAAATCTCCTAGATAGAATTGAGAGAGATACCTACACCTTTCTTTCCCCACGCTTGTCACTCCTCTGATCTCCACACACATGTACACTCAGACTCAATTTATAATCAATATACTCATACTGATTTTGGGGAAGGTGGGGGGGGGGGGGGGGGGGTCCCTTTATTAAATCCGTATTTGGGAGTTTATAACCAGTGGCTCTAATATGTACTTCTGTGTGTATGCGGTGATGCCCCCACATTTGGAGGGACCTTACCCACACCTACCCTAGTTAACATCGATTAATCAACAGATGGAGTTATAGCACCATGACTTGGCGCGCGTGTGCAGTGGCGAGTTTTGAGGGGAGGGGGGTGCACATAGGGGGGGGGGGGGGGGTGTACAAATTCATTGGCTAGTGCCCATGCAGCTATATATTTATATATGTACTCAAAGGCGCATCGGGATAAGCATAAGCTTTGTATAGTAGTTTGAGCGCTTTTACGCATAGAAACTATCTGTGGTGAAACGGATTACAATAGCCTTAGTATCAAAGAGCTAGAGCGTATGCATATGCACTTCGTAACTTGTGGCAACATAACGTTTTACGTAGCAGAAACTCCATCCGAACGTTTTACGTTGCAGAAACTCCATCCGATTTAGTCTGGCCATTACTGCACGTGATCATGTGTGTAGTTATTCAATCCGAAAATTCATTAATAAGCAAAGCTTAATTTATAATTAGATGCGGTAGTAATTCGATTCTTGCCTTGATTTTTGCTTAACTCTATTGCAGTGAAAATAACAGAATATATGCATTTAAATCGATTTTTAGAATTTTATGACATAATTTAGAATTCAATTTGAAATAAAATGCAAGATGACCACCGACGTACGGGCGATTTCTCGATATGCGATGTACCAGATAACGGTATATGCTTAGAAAAAAAAAAAACAACAACATGTAGTGAGTACGTGCAAATTGCAAACTTGTCTACAAACTGTTAGCTTTCTCTCTTATTTCGAATGTTCTTTTCAGGCTGCTTACTTTACTTTTTATCGCTTTATCATGCTCAGTTTGGTTTGCAGGCAAGTTCAGTGCAACTTTGAGTTTGCCTAGTGCTTCTGCAGGTTTGATCGTTGGGTTCTGTTGTACGAGTTCTTCTAAAGGTTTTATATATTGCCTGGGTAGATTGCTTTGTCGCCTGCCTTTTCTGCCCTCAGTCCCCTAATCATTTTCACTTTCAGCACTAACTTTGAGAGTCGAAGGTCATACCACACACCCACCAATACCACATCTCCCCTTCCAAAGTCATTGTTCAATACTCGCTGTCCTCTGTGTCTCATCCCTCTCTTTACCTGTATTTCCATGTCTGCCTTCGAGATTGAAAGACTTGAAAGTGAAGGTATAATAACACCTGCATATTGGAGTGAGTGGGCTACACCTGTGGTAGCAGTCCCAAGCCTGACATAATGGTACAATTATGTGGCGACTACAAAGTCACAGTTAATCCAGCAATAATGGTGGACAAGTACCCTCTGCCCACCACTAAAGAGATCATTGCATCCCTCAGTGGGGGAGTGATATTCAGCAAACTGGACCAATCGAGATTGCTTCATATTATTATAGAATGCAAATAGCTTTTGTCCCTTCTTAGTGTATGAAATATTGTTCACTTGTGGCATTAGTAGTAGGAATGATGAGCAGTATTTGGATAAGCTTTAAGGCTTCTCTCATCACCTCCACTTCTGGTCCAAGACCATGAAAATATCATTCAAGCTGCTTTTCACCATTCTAGTTGTGCATGATCCTCACATCAGTCGCTGCTGTTTCAAGGCCCTCGGATTCAGCAGCCATTGTGACACAAAAATCATCAGTGAGGGAGATAGGGATCGCTGGTGTTTTAATTGTCTGTGTTACAAATCCAATCAGCTTTGCCGGCTCATCTTTGGGCCACCGTCGTCCGATGTAAAAGTTTTATGTTCCATCACAACTGCCAAACTCATACTCGCTGTCCTCTGTGTCTCATCCCTCTCTTTACCTGTTTTTCCATGTCTGCCTTCGTCTTCTTTTGTCCCTCCAGACCTCTCCTCTCCCTCCTGGGCTTTTCATTCCCCTCTTGAGCTCTGCCTACTACTCTTTGCTCGACAACATTCACATTAGTAATGGCTTAACTCTGCCCTTGAGTCAGTGTCCCCCACTCCAGCCTACCCCCCCCCCCCCCCCCCCCCCCACTCCAGCCTATCCCTTTGTTCTCATGGCACGCCTCGACTGTGACCTATGTTTAACTTTAGCTCGAGCACAGCTCAGGCTATCTACCCGAGCTCTCTCTCAGGCAAGGTCTTGCCACATTTGGTTCTGACACATCCAGGCTCTCCCCTCATCTTCTCAGGCTAATGCCCTTCGCCTTTTCTCGGCTCATCTAGGCTTGCCCACTTACTTGTCTCCTGTTTTGGGCCTCTTCTGATGGTGAATCCTGGTAATGTTACATGTGGCTTATATCATTGCTGGCTCGCATTCAATGTGACCCCTTCCCTTGTGCCACCTTCGCTCTAGTTCTTCAGACACGCAACGCTTGCACCACTATCACTATGTAGGATTAGGTCTTAACTAATTGCCATCTTAACCCTTTAAGCAAGTCTGATCTTTACAACCCCTCCTTACAATTACATGACAATTGCATTTGTGGATAAATATTCTATTCAATAGTGATATTTCATGGAGGCTCATTACATTTATAGCCACTCATACACTGATGGTTATATACTAACTAATGGCATGCTAGGTTCCATAATACCCTACCCTATCATTCAAGCTCAAACCGTTGGACAATGTGTGGCTTGAAGTTCCATTTAAGGTGAGCCAAGTTAGACATGACTGCAATGTGCATATGACCCTTCCACCACTCCCTCACTTTCCTTTGTGCACACTCATGTACCATATCCCTATCAATGGTAGGCCACACCATTAAATCATCTTCCCTGGGAAACCCACCAACCCATGACCAGTCTCTTGGTTTGGGCCGCAGGCCAACCCTGGCCAGCTTAAAGTCAGACCACGTTTACTGCCTACCCCCAAGGGCTGTGACCCCAGCTACAGTAGGTACGGTATGTACCAATCAATGGCAAATCCAGGTGTAAAATGGTGGGAGGAAGTAGCCACAACTTCGTGTACATGCATAGCAATATGCATAGGGTGTGTGAGCGAAGAGAGTTGGGAAGGAGAGTGCCTGAAGTCCTGCCCCCATGCACTGGCGTTCGTGTCTCCAGTGTACTGATTTAATCATGGACCATAGTTTAACCATAATTACATAGTACTGTACCAGTTCAAACGCAGTACCAGTCACCAACAAAGCTTCCTACATGTACATTGCCACAACATACATGCAAACTACCTGACGTTTGGCTTATGGCTGGAGGTGTCAGGCATGGTCTCATGTAATAACTTTCTATTCCTGTTATATGAGATGCCTTAAACATTTGGGACAGTTTCCGCATCACGGATAAATATAATTAAAACGTTATAAAAATGCATCGCGTTTGAATCACTATAACTCCGAACGGATAACACTATCGGCTTCTTAATTTACACCATTACTCTGCATGAAAATATACTTTGGTTTCTTGCACAAGCACAATGCCGACGTCAAGAGGTCCGATACCCCATGGGGTTCTACACCTCCACAACTTCAGTTAGGAGCATTCAAATAGCATCTAGAGGGGTCCTCTCGCTATTGATGTGTTCAGTTCGTTAATGTTTAACATGTACATGTAATAATGATTAATATACACAAGGAAAACTTACTGAAGCTCAATTGGGATATTCCCATTCAGTGATATACCATAGTGACTAAGGGAAGGCAGTTCCGTAAAGTAAGAAGAAAACAAAACGGCAAATCAATGATCAATCGTCGCGGATAACAAACATTGATTTCATCGAATTACCCTTACGGTTGATGCGATACGGGCATAGATTAGGAAACGAGAAGCACTAGGTTCAAATCCCCCTGGGAATAACTTTTTTTTTAATAATTTTGGGGCTTATCTACATAAGTATAAGTTCCAAGCTGTATTACTTCAAGCGAGTGCACTGTGGTGTAGTGGTTACAACGAGAGCTTCACAAGTTCAAGGTATTGGGGTTCAATTCCGGCCCGGGGTCCACCCAATTTCCTCCCCTAGTTGTATTCCATTGTTCCACAGGTGCATGGGTGGCATAGCCTCGGTTCTGTCGGAGATGACTACCGAAAAGTGAAAGAGCTGCTGATGTTGGGTCATTCCTCATCAAAGGTACACAAGGAATACTTACTCGAGCTCAATTGGGTATTACGATGACTAGTACCGTAAACTAAAATCGGTAAGAACAAAACGGCAAATCCTCGTCGCGGATTAACTAACGTTGTGCAATATTATTCATCGAATCACTCCCACGGTTGAGGTGGTAAGTGCAGTGATTAGGAAACGAGAAGCACTTGGTTCAAATCCCCCTGGGAATAACTTCTTTTTTTTTTCTTCCTCCTTTTATTACAATCTTGGAGCTTATCTACATAAGTATAAGTTCCAGCAGTATTACTTCAAGCTAGTGCACTGTGGTGTAGTGGTTACAACGAGAGCTTCACAAGTTCAAGGTATTGGGGTTCAATTCCGGCCCGGGGCCCACCCAATTTCCTCCCCTAGTTGTATTCCATTGTTCCGCAGGTGCATGGGTGGCATAGCCTCGGTTCTGTCGGAGATGACTACCGAAAAGTGAAAGAGCTGCTGATGTTGGGTCATTCCTCATCAAAGGGCACAATATCTGTTCGATTTGGTTTCCGTTGACTTGGTAGTGTCACTCAATGGAAATTCTCCACGGAGAAACAAAGAGAATGGAGAGTTGCTGTCTTCCCAACGCCTGTGTCAGGTGTAGGGTGCCATTTTATTTCAATTATTTTATTTGTTTATTTTGTATTTCTTTTGAACTGCCATGGTAAAACAGTGGTTAGTTTTGGAGCCTCCGTGCCATAAGTACTAGTCTCGATAGCTATGGCGATCGGTAATGGGTTTTTTTGGGGACTATTAAAACAGCTATTGATTATTAAGATTCTTGGTTTCAATGGTTCGTCTGATGTGAAATGGCCGGCGTATTAGTTTTTGAGCGAGAGCAAAAAGCAGTACTGAAAATACGGTATATCAGTACTATTAATAATACGTGATATTGATCACAAAAATATTGATAGTATCAATACATTTTTGTATTATACGAGAGTGAAGTACTGGAATACCCGCGCTCGTGACCCAATGACAGCCTGTTTAGGAATCAATATCAGCTTAGAGCAGCGATATGAATCACACAGCCATAGGCACACAAATAACATCAGTTCGCGCCTCCGTCCATCCGTTCAGCCTCCAAATGATCTGCTTCCTCTGCTCAGCGGTAGCTTTAATTAGATACTGCAACATAAAACAAACAACAACATCTTGTTGGCAACGAGATCACGTGAGGGCTTTGCAACAAAAACACGATCGTGCGTGCAGAGATAATGCAATGGCGGAACAAGCGGCAGTGTCTTAAATTCTTACATTGCAAAGCTGTCTCTACGGTGTGCTCGCTCTTCTATTCAAGAACATGTACATTATATAAGTGATACCTACAGGTCCTTTTGCTTCTGTGTGTCACTACATTGGCGACGGAAGATAATGGCTGCCGTTAGTGACTGTAGTTTCGAAAGCACTTCGCTGGGACGCGTCAAGAGGTGTTGTTCATGCAACGGGGACATGAATTAGGTTCTGAAGTTTCCCACGAATCTGTGGCAGCGGTTTCCAATGAATCTAACAGGCCCGTAGCCAGGGGGGGTTCGGGGGGTTCGAACGAACCCCCCCTCAGGGGGAAAAGGTCCAATTATGTGGAAGTACGGTAAAGGTCCCGGCCACTCTATAAGGCGATTAGGCGATTCCTGGGCGGCTAGGCCAATCCAGTCCTGGTCTTTCCCGCATTTAATAATATGGTCTTGATTCATGTTTAGTTCTAGTTATGATGAAATCATTAATTTACACTGTAATTTTAATTCATACTCAATACTCGCGCGCGTGCGCCGATCGAAAATGCCGGGTAGCTCCCAGCAAAAAAAAAAGAGAGCGTGAACTACCCGCTGCCTTGTGCCAGAAGCTTGATGTGTTCTTACCAACTGTAAAACGAAAGGCAACGGGCGATGGGCAACAGTCGGATCCTTTAGTTACAGAAACAAATTCTGCCACAGCGGCAGCCACAGAGGAAATCGAATGTAGCGATCACTCTGATAAGTGCAAAACTACATGTAGTGAAATGGTTGCGCCAGATTCTAACGAGCCTGAAATCACTACGCAGCAAGGTGCATCCATTATGCATTGCAGTGTGTATAATATACTAGCTAGCCTATATGACTAAGCATTGGATCAGAAGTATTGTCGGTGTCTCATAGAAGGGGCTAAATGTCGACCGAAATGGATTATGAATATAGTTATGCATGAGCGCTTACATGTACATTGGCAATTATATTTACTAAATTACAATGAAGAGTTATAAAGCGGTATGAGTCATGTGTCTGCAAATTGGTTTGCATTCAGTTGCAAAATCAATGTTTCCAAAAGCTTCCGCGCTTCGCGCGGGAGGGGGCACATCCCCCTTCCGCACCCATCCCCTTTTGGTGATCCACGCCCACTTTAGGTCCACATTTATTATTTTCGAACCCCCCCTTTTCCCGACCTGGCTACGGGCCTGTCTAATAATACAGCTGTTTCCCTTTCAAAAGACGGCGAGAGCAGTCTCTCTTCTAATTTGGTTCATCATGCAACGGATTTGTTAGGCAGCCCTGAGGTACCGTCACAATCAACTCTTGATCCATCGCCTGAGGTTCCTGTGTTTAGTAACCTATTAGTGCATAGAAAACCTTGCTTAGTTCGAGGTTGCACAGAGCGTATTGCACCTTCTATGTGGCGTCAGCATATGACCTTGCATGCCCAGGGTTTCTTCCCAGGTGCTGTCCCAGACTCTTGGCTTCAGGAACAAAATTTATTCATTTGCCCTCGTTGTCGAGGCCTGGTAGCAAATTCACGTCTTCCTTCTCATCAGTTAAAATGTCCTTTGGTTAACAACAGCGTTTGCTTGTCAGTTTTGTCTCCATCCAGCACAACAGGTGCTATGCCTAGTCCCCTACCAACCTTTGAAGCTATTTGTGAACTCCCAGTTCGCACAGTGTGGCATATCCCTGCCAAGGACAGACAAGCTGTTGCTCTTGTATTATCTTCTTCCCTAAGAGCTGCTGCATTTGAGAATACCCAGGAGGCATGCTTGAAAGTCTTCATGCTGCCAAAGTGCATACTGTTTGCTCCTAAGCCTTGTGGACGTCACCACAAACCTCGTCCAATTAGAGATTTGTGTGACCTATGGTCTAAAGGCCATTTTGATGTGCCATGGAACATGGCTTCAAATCAACAATCTTCTAAACGTGCTTCTCCTCCTGTCAGTAGAAATTCAGGAATTCAAAATGCCATCTCCTATGCTAGAGAGGGACTCTTTTCAAAAGCTTGTCAGGCCCTCCTCTCAGGGGAGTTAAGGCATGGGTAAAATATATAGCAGGAGTTTAATTATATTCATATTTTACGTGAGCGCACGTGACATTTTCATGAGGCCAAATTGTATTGTAAATGTCTGTGCAACGTACATTCAAGACTCCTATCATTGATCCGTCATTCCAGTATCCGTTCCGGTGAGTTTTATCTTGCTTGGTGTGATATGTAAAGCGATACAATGCAATGGGTGCCGATGACTAGGATGCGCTTTCCCTAGTTTTGTTTCAAAACAGCAAAAGGTACCCATAGCTTTACGCGCAGGTAAAAGCATATATCATTAGGTTTTAAGCTTAGCACACTCCCCTTTTCACATTACGAAGCTTCTGCGTATCACCACGAAACATGTTCTATTTAAAGCACTTAAATTATACTGACGCTGTTTTATTCTATGCAATACTTTGCCCACAAAAGTCTATGGAAGCGATACACTGTAATTGTACGGTATTAAGCATGCATCTTTCTAATTAGATAGCCGTTATCTGATGTCTATGCAGAGAACAGTCTTTTTCACCATTGATTCTCGCCTTGTTTGTTGGGGTTAGCCTTTCAGGCATTCGTCAAATAAAAACCTTCAGTGTCTTGTCATGTTGCCTTCCCACTTATATTTTTGCCACATCGTTTTTTAGTCCTTTTGTTATCTTGATTTTGTGACTAGCTGTTCCTACTTGTATTACCTAGAAACTACTAACTTGGTCTACAGTTTTGGTTTTGAAGTGTTTTTATCATTGCAATACTGCTGTGTAGGACCATGTGACACTGGAGCTGAAGAGGACATGGGAGCTGAAGAGGGCTGGACATGTGACACTGGAGTGAAGAGGGCTGGACATGTGACACTGGAGTGAAGAGGGGCTGGACATGTGACACTGGAGCTGAAGAGGACATGGGAGCTGAAGAGGGCTGGACATGTGACACTGGAGTGAAGAGGGCTGGACATGTGACACTGGAGTGAAGAGGGCTGGACATGTGACACTGGAGTGAAGAGGGCTGGACATGTGACACTGGAGTGAAGAGGGCTGGACATGTGACACTGGAGTGAAGAGGGCTGGACATGTGACACTGGAGTGAAGAGGGCTGACATGTGACACTGGAGTGAAGAGGGCTGGACATGTGACACTGGAGTGAAGAGGGCTGGACATGTGACACTGGAGTGAAGAGGGCTGGACATGTGACACTGGAGTGAAGAGGGCTGGACATGTGACACTGGAGTGAAGAGGGCTGGACATGTGACACTGGAGTGAAGAGGGCTGGACATGTGACACTGGAGTGAAGAGGGCTGGAATGTGACACTGGAGTGAAGAGGGCTGACATGTGACACTGGAGTGAAGAGGGCTGGACATGTGACACGGAGTGACGAGGGCTGGACATGTGACACTGGAGTGGAAGAGGGCTGGACATGTGACACTGGAGTGAAGAGGCTGACATGGACACGGGAGTGAAGAGGGCTGACATGTGGACACTGGAGCTGAAGAGGACACTGGGAGCTGAAGAGGGCTGGACATGTGACACTGGAGTGAAGAGTGGCTGGACATGTGACACTGGAGTGAGAGGGCTGGACATGTGACACTGGATGAAGAGGGCTGGACATGTGACACTGGAGGTAAATGTGGGACGGAAGCCGAAGAGGACTCCTTAGATAACTGTGAATGAATTGAATCATTTACTGCAGGTGAAAACAGATGTGTCTATTATCTTTGTGCAGTGTTAAACATCTTCTTTTTCACTTTTCCAGCATATGGTGTTCAGAAGGTGACATGTACACCACAGTGCAGGGTCTACATATAGTTAACATGAATGCACTACTTCTGTGACAACTGAATAACCCCATGGCTGATTTTCTTACTTCAAATAGGTGGTTGAAGGCATCTGGTGTGTCCATTTCCTGTGAGGAAAAGATGAGGCAAGAATCTACAAGGGGGAGTAGTAAGCTCAGGTGGGGAGGAGATACAAGCGTGGAGAATGATTGGCAGGTTGCTAATCTCTTTGCATTACCCAGCTACAAAACTAACATGCAAGAAAATGCAGCGGCCAAGGTGGGCCTCTATCATGAGCTGGCTTGTGATTGTGAGTGCAAGGCGGCTTGCACCATTTCCCTTGCTGATTCCAACAATCCACCTTGCAGAACTGTCCAGTTCATCTTTAAGGTTGTAACTATTGACGCAGACAGCTCCTTGATTGCTATCCTCTCAAAACCAGTCAACAAAGATCGTTCTCATGAACCTGCAGCGTGTCAGATCACATTGTCTAAGGACTGCTAAAATAGACAGGTACGTTTTTGATATGAGGGATGGGGTGAGTGGATGATGTAATGGATAGGTGATGGGTACATGGTGTTGTGGTTGGTGTATGTATGGGTGAGTGATATATGGGTGATGTGGTTTGGTAGTATGATGTGTGGGTGATTTAATGTCCCATCCCACCTTTCCCACCCATTCACCCCAGCTCAACTTTTCACACACTGAAAAGCAGTGAAAGAAGAAGAGTATGTGTAATCCTTGAAAGAAGTGTGTGTGTGTGTGTGTGTGTGTGTGTGTGTGTGTGTGTGTGTGAAATCTACAGAACAGGAAGACCAGCTGACAGTGCGGGTTTAGTTACTATAATCATAGATGTAGATGTCTAATTAGGCCCGGCACACTCTAGGCGATATCGCTGGCGATTCCTGGATTCTGTCCGTAATTTGTTTGTATACTAACAAATTACGGACAAAATCCAGGAATCGCCAGCGATATTGCCTAGTGTGTGCCTGGCCTAAGGTCATGTATGTGCATGTTTTCCCCTCTACAGGTTCAAGACATTGAACCGCGCTATTGTTATTTCGTGACCACTTTGTGTTTATTGTTATCTGATATCGCACGCGAGTTACTTCCGTGGTTATTCCTCTCACTGCGTACCGATTGTGAGGCATGCTAACTGCTTTGCCTTGTTACCCTTATGTAACTTAAATCTAAAGCAAAGCGAGATGCAGTTCTAACTGACGAATGTACATAACATTATCATACTTACCTACCGTTGTGTGAAAATTAAACCCGCGTGAATCGTTCGTTGCTATGATACGGGCGGCGCGCGAAAATGGCTGTGTAAATTTCTTATTCCTTCCATACGACAGTGAAGACACCATACGACAGTGAAGACAAAGGGGTAAAATTATTTTAAATACACCAAAATGTGCTCCACCTAGTACTCTATTCAAGTTGTGCCCGGTGGAAGCGGAATGCTTATCGAGTCGGCATAGAAAAATTTGTGTATTCAGAAATGTTTAACAAGAGGAAAAGTATTACCAATTTTCTCCGTGACGAAGTTGTTCTTTAGGAAATCCTACCGAGAATTGAAAAGTACTCATCAGTTGACGTGTATGGATGAAAAATGAGCGCTGAAATACCCCGGCTTCACTGCCGTATAATTCGCTGAACAAAATATGACATAATTGCACCTATACAGTACTCACGTGATGCAATGGCGTAACCATGGTGATTATAAAATTCTGCATCATTAGTGCTTTGATTTGATATCATACTTATGCATACATATTGCACAGTTCATGAGCAATATGCAAAGTTTAAAATGAATGGCTACCCATGCCTTAACTACCCTGAGCTTTCCTCAGGATTGGCTCCAAACAATCAAGCCACTTGGAATTTATTAGTTTCTAAGCATCCAAAGAGTCCTCTTCCATCTCCACCTTCAACACCTTCAGCACCACTTCTCCTCACTCCAGATTTTGACTTGAAAGCAATCTTGCATTCTTTTCCAAAAGGCACAGCTTGTGGTCCATCAGGACTTCGCATTCAGCATTTGATTGAGGTAGCTGGCATCCCAATGCAGTCTTCAATTTGTGCAGCCCTCAGGGATATAGTAAATCTACTCCTCTCAGGTAAGGTTCCTGTTTCAGTGGCAAAGTTTATGGCTGGTGGTAGTCTTGTGGCCTTGGAGAAGAACAAGCCAAATTGTCCCCTCGATGTTCGCCCAATTGCCGTTGGCGAAACTTTAAGGCGACTGGCTAGCAAGTGTATTTGTGCTATAGTTAAGAACAAGGCTTCTGAATTCTTTTCCAATTTCCAGCTGGGGGTGGCATGCCCTTCGAATTCAGGAGCAGAAAAAATCATTCATGGCCTGATAAGTTGTGTGGATGATCATTGGCTCGATGGGGATTTTGCTGTTATGAAAATTGATTTACGTAACGCTGGTGTCTAGACAGGCAGTGCTGAATGCTGTTAATCTCCATTTCCCAGAACTGTTGTCATGGTCTACCTGGTGTTATGGGCAATACCCTATACTATGGCACACTCTAGGTTCCATTACATCTGAGTCTGGTGTCCAGCAGGGAGATCCCTTGGGCCCTCTGCTTATTTTCTGTCTGGTTTTGCATCAGGTAGTGTGTGCCACTGCTACTGACAGTGAGTGTGCCTCTCTGCTGTTTCATAGGTGGTATATAGATGATGGTGTTGTGGCTGGTCCCATCTCTGCTGTTTTACGTGCGCTTTCTATCATCAAAGACTTGGGACCTCCTCTCGGTCTTCATATCAATTTGTCCAAATGCGAATTATTCAGCGTCAATGACCTAAGTAGGTTCCCAGATGAAATGAAAAAATCCAATGTGCCTCATTTCGATATACTAGGGGCTCCAATAGGAGATTTTTTGTTTTGTGCCAAGTATATTGCTCAAAAAAGTACAGACGCTTCCAAGCTGCTCCAGCAGTTAGCCCAAGTAGGTTCTTCAGATCCTCATGTAGCCATGCTTCTACTCCATCAATGTGGAGGGTTTTGTAGACTGATACACTTGGCCAGAACTATCCCACCTTCTTTAGCTGGTGATGCCCTCAGTCTGTTTGATGATGAGGTGCGGCAGTGTTTTGCAGAGTGTACTGCAGTAGACACTCCTGACTTCACGTGGAAGCAAGCACAACTTAGTCTAAGTCGGGGTGGTCTAGGCTTGCGTCATGTCTCCTACCACTCTCCTGCTGCATATTTAGCCTCAGCTGTCAGTTCAGCTTATCTTATGAGGTTTGTAGTTACTTGCACCAGTCTATAGACCTTTATAACAACCTTGTTGATCCACTTGACTCACTTACTCCCGATTCTATTGACAACAGCTGTTCCACACTCACTCAGAAGTTCCTGTCAAAACAAAATTGAGGATTGTCAGTTCAAGAAACTATTTGATAACTCCACTCCAATCGACAGGGCTCGTCTACTATCCATTTCATCACCCCATGCCTCAGCTTGGCTATCAGTTACTCCATCCCCAAGCATGGGCTTTCATGCACTTGGAGCCTTCTGAATTTCAGGTGGCGATGAAATGGTGGCTCGGTATCCCAGTTGCTCTCAATGTAATGCTGCCTTGGATGCTATGGCCATCATGCTCTGTGTTGCAAGTTGGGGGGTGATGTTGTCTCACGTCACAACAGGTTGAGAGACAACTTCAATGATTTTTGTCACTCTGCGTGTCTTGCTCCACAACTAGAGATGGGTGGGTGGTCTAGGGATCGTACTCATCCAGCTGATGTTCTAGTTCCAAACTGGGTCCTGGGTAAGCCAGCAGCTTTTGACCTGTCTGTCACATCATGCTAAATGCACAAATTTTTCAAGAAGCGTGTGTGACAGCAGGTTCAGCTGCCTTGGCTGCCCAGATCCGCAAGCACCGAGTGAATGACGAAAGGTGCAGGGATCTAGGCTGGGCATGTATCCCTCTTGTGGTGGAGACGTACGGATGTTGGGGTATTCAAGCTTTGTCAAGACTTGTCACCCGTTTGTCCACTAGGCAGGGACGTCCCAAATCACTCATGAGCAATGAAATCTTTGGAAGACTCAGTTTGGCCCTTGTGAGAGTGAATTCCCGAGCCATCCTATCCCGCTCTCTGTAAACTGTTCGTGTTAAGTAAAGTACTGTAGGTAGTAGCATATCAATAAAAATGTTATGAAGATTAATAATATAATAATATCACACAATTGAGTTTGCACTGTAGTACACATCAGTCATTGCAACTAAACTTTCTCAGGTATCTTAAGACTAGCTACACCTATGTTTGGAATCAGCAATATCAGCAATTTTAACCATTACAAGATGCCGCATTTCCTTAAGGATGTTTGTTATAGCTATGTTTCTTTGTACCACGTACAGTGATCCCGCAAATTAATGTAATTGTAATTGTCATAGCAACCATCACCGTTTATTGCATTGCGCTCCGTAATATGGGCGCGTTTCTTAACGTTTTTAATATAATATAGAGGCAAGTAATGGCATACAAATGCTCTTATAAACTGCCTATCTATATGGGAAAAGTTTACAAAGATTGGAAAGGTCATGTTTAGATAATAATGATTTGAAGACTTTAACATCTTTGTCTGTAACAATGTGCTGAGGTAGTGAATTCCACATATGAATTACTCTGTTGCTGAAGAAATGGTACCTGCATGAACGATGGGGTATACACTTGTGCTGGATTTTACATGAGTGACCACGTGTAGTAGAAAGCAGGGGAATATTTAAAAAAGTCATCACGTTTGAGGTCAACAGTCTGATACACAATCTTGTAACACAAGACTAAGTCAGAAAATATTCTGCGATATTCAAGTGATTGGAGGCCAAGGGTGTGAAGCCTATCAGAATAACTAAGTTCTGAAATACCAGTACGTTTACATATAGTCCTAGTGAAGAAACGTTGAACACGCTCAATACACTTTATATCAGAGATTAACCAAGGACTCCATATAGGTGAGTTATATTCTAGTATAGGCCTTACATAGATCTTATAGGCCAGAACCAAGAGATGAGGATCATTAGAAATAAATCCCTTTAGTAACACTGAACAACGACCAAAAGCCTTTGCAGCAACATAAGAACAATGAATATGAGGTTTAAGATCAGAGCTGAGATGGACACCAAGATCACAAATTGAAGTGACTGACTGTAAAGGTACACTGCCTATTGAACATTGCAGAGAAGGAATATTCGGATTTCCAAATGAAATGGATACACATTTCTGTGATGCAACTGACAATTGCCATATATCAGACCATGAAGAAAAAGAGATAAGCACTTAGCAATTGCAGTATTATCATGGTTTGGATGAGCATGATAAAATTTAGTATCATCAGCAAACATCTTGATTCGAACAGGGTGGGGAATAGCATCTGGAAGATCATTAACATATAACAAGAACAGTAGTGGGCCTAGAACTGACCCCTGTGGTACACCGCTAACAACAGGCAACAGCTTAGACAAACAATTCCCAATATATACACACTGTGAACGACCATTTAAGAATGATGATAACTATTTCAAGATCTGGGGTGCCATACCATATGCTTTAAGTTTGAGTATCAATTTAGGATGACAAACAGTATCAAAAGCTTTTGCAAAGTCAATATAGACTGCATCAACTTTAAGGTGATTATCAATGGATATTGTCCAATCATTCAGAGTAGTTAGTAATTGTGTGCAAGTAGAGCGTCTAGAAAGAAACCCAAACTGGTCAGCAGATATTAGCTGATGTGATCTGAGATGAGATATAATAGATTGAGATACAATGGATTCCATAACTTTGCAAGTTAATAATATTGGACGATAGTTTGATGGCAAAGAATGAAGGCCTTTTTTATAGACAGGGCATACAAAGGCAACCTTCCATGCTTTAGGAATGATACCACTATCAATAGAATCATTAAAAAGTAAGGAAAGCGGAAAGGCAATAGCAGAAGCAATTGATTTGAAAAACAAAGCAGGGAATCCATCAGGGGATTTGGAACATTTAGAAGGAAGGTGAAGTAATGCATCTTGGACAATAGCAGAAGAAAACGTAATAGGTGCCATTAGAACATCTGCATTCACTCGAGGAGCAAAAGATGGTAAACTGCCATCATCATTAGTAAATACTGATGCAAAATATGTATTAAGCAATTCACATTTTTCAACATTTGATATAGCAAAAGAACCATCACTTTGCAGAAGAGGTGGAATACGGTGTGAAGCACTGATCATTGAATTAGCATAAGAGTAAAACTTTGACAAGCTTTTACTGCAGACAATTTTGTGTTCATGGTTCGATCGAAATTGTTGAACTGCATTTTCATACTGTCTAGAGATTTCACGATACTTATGTTTATCAACATGATACCATCTTCGTTTTTGTTTTAGTAGAAGTCTGATGTATTTGGGAAGTTTATGACGTTTAGGCTTCACAGGGCAAAGAGGGACAAATTCAGTTATACATCTATCAAGAATACTGCTAATTGAATTCCAGAAGTCATCAACACCATAACACTTCTCATGTAGCAAAAACCAATCAACAGAATTTAGGTAGGATATGATGGAGTCATAATCAGCCCTGAAAAAATTTCTAACCAGAATATGATCATCAGGAAAGTAATGCTGACATATGATAGAGTATTCGACAGATAAATAGTCACAACTAATAGAGAAGGGATCCACCACAGAGAGATCAGCAACAAGGTGAGGTTTAGAAGCAAAAACAAGATCAAGACAGTTATTACCATGTGTAGGTGAGTGGACCAGTTGAGTGAACCCATTACATAATGTGCAAGTAAGGAATTTAGAATGATTCAAACAACCACTGCAGGTAGGATTTCTCCAATCAATAGTAGGGAAGTTAAAGTCACCAACAACAAAAACAGGATAACATGTATTAGAATAGCAGTCAATACATGAACATAAGGTTTCAGTGGATTCTGAGTCATTGGCTGAAGATGGAGGATTGTAAAAACACATAAACCGATAAGCAACACTCCTTGTGAAGAATATATCAATAACCAAGCACTCAATAGATAGATAAGTATCAGACAATATTTTTAACAAATACAGCAACACCACCATATCCATCTTGTCTGTCTTTTCGATAGACAGTATAGGCTGAATTAGAAAGAAGTAGACCATCAGGAACAGAAGAATGCAGCCAAGACTCATGCAGTGACAAAAATTAAATCAAAATCATTGGGCAAAAGCAAAATTGACAGAAGATCAATCTTATTATACAAGGTTGCTTGGAATCCAGGGCCCAGCTGTCTCCTTTCCTCACACACGCCTACCTGGACATGGGTGTGTGGGTGATGGCAGTCTGTAATTGTCCACTTTTGTACACTTGGCTGCTCATCTGGTCACCCACCCCCCTCCTTTCCTAACCAAGGCACACACCAAACACCCACCCCCCTAACAAAAACTGTATCGTAATACCATCCTCAATGTCATGGGGTTCATCCACCTCCAGGTAGCCTCGTCCCCAGGCCCTATTTTTATGTTAAAGTTACGGGGGGCGAAAAATAGGGCCTGGTAGACACTGCCAGGGTCCTAGCGTGCATGCGCTAGCCATTACCAAGAAAAGTGGTAATCGTATACTTTGTAGTTTATTTTGGAAACCTGGATTCCGTATACTCCTCGTTCCCAGCGCTGGCTTTTCCTATGTGTGTCGCCCGTAGATTTTCATTGCGCTCCATTTATAAATACACAACGCGTATACAAGTAAAGTATTTCTACTGAGCTATGCACGTGTTCTATGCCACTTTGTACACCTTTTCACTGATGCCTGTAAGGAAGGAGATGGCGAACGTGTCATCAGATGTTGGAAGTTGTGTATGCTTCACTTCCATGCAGAGAGGAAGACTAAGTATGCACTCGAGGCTCTTCGACTACAATTCCAATTTGCTACTCTTCAGCCTAACATTGTACACCAGCTAACTGGGGAAGATTTGTGAATACCCATGGTGGCAAAGGGCGCAACCTGCCTTGTGATCTCCACAAACAGGCTTTACAAACAATTAATAGCAAACATGGGAGCGCTAGCACTCTGCAAGAGCAGTGTCCTCCCTTGAGAGGCATCCAGAGGCAACTGATCGCAGAAAAATGTGCAGATTGTTGTAGAAGTTGTATTAAAGGCCATAATACTTGACGTGATTGATTAGAGATGTCAATCAAAGCTGCTCTCCAAATCTCCTAGATAGAATTGAGAGAGATACCTACACCTTTCTTTCCCCACGCTTGTCACTCCTCTGATCTCCACACACATGTACACTCAGACTCAATTTATAATCAATATACTCATACTGATTTTGAGGAAGGTGGGGGGGGGGGGGGGGGGGTGTCCCTTTATTAAATCCGTATTTGGGAGTTTATAACCAGTGGCTCTAATATGTACTTCTGTGTGTATGCGGTGATGCCCCCACATTAGGAGGAACCTTACCCACACCTACCCTAGTTAACATCGATTAATCAACAGATGGAGTTATAGCACCATGACTTGGCGCGCGTGTGCAGTGGCGAGTTTTGAGGGGAGGGGGGTGCACATGGGGAGGGGGGGGGTGTACAAATTCATTGGCTAGTGCCCATGCAGCTATTGGGTCAGTTTCCGAGAAAATGAGCCTTCGCTATATATATATAAAGTTATAAAAATCATTCACGTTTGAATCGCTATAACTTACGAACGGTACATGCCATCAACATCCTATTTTCAACACTTCATACCACACCATTTTTCTATGGCAGAATATGTTTTGGGGTCTTGAACTTGCTCCTTGCCAGTATTGCAACGTTCGATACCCCACCGGGTTCAAACCCGCCATAACTTTCTGTAGAAGTAATCAAATCGCTTCAAATTCGGTTTGTAGGTGGAGAGGTCCTATATCTATCTATTTGTTCTGTTCGTTAATTTTTATGCAATCCGTTACGGAGATACAGTTGAACAAACTACGTGCACATTTTCGCGCTCGTTTCGCGCCAATGATTTGGGCAAATTGCGCTCCGCTCAATGTATGGGGAGGCGGGGATTATTACATTGGCGCGAATCAAGCGGGAAAACGTGCACGTAGTTTATTCAACTGTATCTCCGTAACAGATGGCATAAAAATTAACGAACAGAACAAATCGATAGGTATAGGACCTCTCTATCTACATACCGAATTTGAAGCGATTTGATTACTCCTGCCGAAAGTTATGACGGGTTCATACCTTGTGGGGTATCGGACGTTGCAATATATAATTATAATGATTTTTATAACTTTTATATGGGTCAGTTTCCGAGAAAATGAGCCTTCGCTATATATATAAAAAAGTTATAAAAATCATTCACGTTTGAATCGCTATAACTTCCGAACGGTACACGCCATTGACTTCCTATTTTCACCACTTCATACTACACCATTTCTCTATGGTAAAATACTTTTTGGGGTCTTGCACTTGCTCCGTGCCCGTATTGCAACGTCCGATACCCCACAGGGTATGAACCCGTCATAACTATCGGCAGGAGTAATCAAATCGCTTCAAATTCGGTTTGTAGGTAGAGGGGTCCTATAGCTATTGATTTGTACTGTTCGTTAATTTTCACTCTATCCGTTGCGGAGATACAGGTGTGCAAAGTTAATGCACATTTCCTGCTCGATTTGCCCAGGCAACCCTAGTTCCATTCTCCCATTCCGCATGAATATTAATCACTTCCTTGTTCCGCCCAGTCTCCGCCTTAAACTAAGCTATATAGCCGTTCGCAACTCAGTGTCTGTTTGTTTTTTGTTGTTTTGTTTTATTTTCTGAGGCTATACGGGTCAAAGAAGATGAGTTATCACTTCGTGTGACGATCGTACCGAATTAACGGATCCAAGTGAATGGTTGTCAGCTAGCGCCTGATGGTTGTCGCCGCCTCCCACGTCGCGGACGCGCGTAAGGATGTTCTTTTCCTAGTCACTCGCATCATCGTTCGGTACCTAGTAGTGTATTATAAAGCTTTCCCACATTCGCTTGCTTAACTTCATTCCTGTCACGCCCACTCGGCTACACTGCAAGGATGGCTCACATAGCACGTGACCATGCACTACGCACTTGCATTGTTACACGCACCTACTGTATCTTTGCACACACAAACACGTCCACGCCACACACACACACACGCACACACACACACACATGGGCCTGTACAACTTGCAGGGTTCTTATTTCTCACACTGTTTTCGCAAATCGTACATGTCCATGAATGCACACACACACACACACACACACACACACACACACTCACACAGAGAGGGCTTGTACCACTTGCAGTGACATTGGTTCTTATTTCTCACACAAAGTGTACATGTGCATGAATGTACACGCCTGTGCACGCACACATGACACACACATACATGCACACACACACACACACACACACACACACACACAGACAGACTGGGCTTGTAACGCTTGCAGTGACTTTGGGTTCTTATTTCTCACACTGTCTTTACAAAGCGTACATGTGCATGAATGTACACACATGCGCACACACACATGCATGTGCACACACACACACACACACACAGACTGGGCTTGTACCACTTGCTGAGACTTTGGGTCACACTGTTTTCACAAATCGTACATGTGCATGAATGTACACCTGTGCACACACACACACACACACACACACTCACACAGAGAGGGCTTGTACCACTTGCAGTGAGATTGGTTCTTATTTCTCACACAAAGTGTACATGTGCATACATGTGCACACACACACAGACTGGGCTTGTACCACTTGTACAGTGACTTTGGGTTCTTATTTCCCACACTGTCATTACAAAGCATGCATGTGCATCAATGTATACACATGTGCACACACACATGCACACACACACACACACACACACACACACACACACACACACACACACACACAGAGACTGGGCTTGTACCACTTGCAGAGTTTTTACAAAGCGTACATGTGCATGAATGAACACACATACACACAGTATCACTTGTAGTGACTTTGGGTTCTTATTTCTCACACTGTCACTGTTTTCACAAAGCATGTATATGTGCATGAATGTACACACTTAATTGTTATGTAAATAGCCTGTACACCATATTCGTCCCACACACACACACACACACACACACACACACAAACACACACACACACAAACACACACACACATACACACACACACACACACACACACCACTCATGCACGCACACACACGCTCGTACCACTTGCAGTGACATCAATTGGGTTCTCATTTTCACACTGTTTTCACAAAGTATACATGTGCATGAATGTACACACTTGTGCACACACATTGTTATGTACACAGCCTGTACACCATGTATTTGTCACACATACAGCACATACACATACAGTACACTTGCATTGTTACAGAAATGGAATCTTGTGCACAACACATACATACACTCATGTACAGTACACTTGTACGCACGCATACTAATGAAAAACATTAAGCATGTCTACACACACTCACACACCCACACACATGTACATTGCACGTAAGGTCTATTCTAAACTTGTTCTCTGCACCTGCACATGCATTATATTCCATTTAACTGCTTTATGCATGTATTTGATTTCTATACCCTGTCCCTTTGCTCCTTGCGTGTGGAGCCCCCTTATGGCTGGTTCTCTGTACATAGACACTCACATCACCGTTCTCGGAGATGTGAAATAAAACTGTCTTATTGGGCACAACCCTTACTAAACTTCTTTTTGTTCGCTATGCTCAGCTTTGTTCCACTTGCATGACTTTTCTCAAAGTTTTTAGCTCACACAGAGTACATGTACATGCCCTCACGGACACACACACACACACACACACACACACACTGTAAAATATTTCACTCACTAATGATGATGGCACACACACACACTCTCTCTCTCTCTCTCTCTCTCTCTCTCTCTCTCTCTCTCTCTCTCTCTCTCTCTCTCTCTCTCTCTCTCTCTCTCTCTCTCTCTCTCTCTCTCTCTCATAGATACAATTGTAGTCCTGACATGCTGAAGGAAAGGCCTTCATGGTGATGAATTTTATTGCACCTAAGCTATCAGTAGAGATTGTGGTAGGTCAGGGCCCGTGGTGCGTTTACACAGAACTGACAGAAGGAAGTTAGTAACAATATTCATTATCCAGCTCTATAGACAAAAATACTGTACCCCTTTCTACTTGTTCAGAGTGCTAGATGAGTGTACTGAGGGAATAGTATTTCAGCAAAGTAATTTGGTAGACAGTACTGTAACACTGCATCTACATCTAGTTGTTAGAAACAAGAGATGGAATTCACTGCAAGTGGAGCAAGAGGCAGAAACAACGAAGAAAACGTTAGCTAGGTTTTTAAAGAATTGCGAAAGCATTGTTTCACAAGGTGTTGTGTATACTGTATTCTCTTCATGCATGTGGAGTTCCCACGTGACTGGTTCTCTGTAGATCCTCCTTTGACTGCACATAGGTTGCAAGTGTATGTATAGAGGACCAATCCAATGGGGACAAACACGATGTATGTACATCGTATGCGACATGCGGCTACCACATACACACACACCGTGGCAAACATTATACCTGTCTAATGATGGTGCACACTATACACACACACATACAAACTCATGTACATTGCATGCAAGGTGTGAACTTGTTCTCTGCACATACACTTGCATTTAGTTCTATCGAACTGCTCGTATGCATGTTTAAGAGGACACTGATTCTATTCTCAATTTCTGTATGGGATAGAGCTTTTGTACTTGTAATGTGTTGCTCTCTATTGTTTTATATAATTGACAACTTCTGCATGTGGAGCTATCTTGTGACTGGTTCTCTATACATACATGTATCATGCAACATGAGACTCACAACACCTTGTGAAACAATGCTTTCACAATTCTTTAAAAACCTAGCTAATCGTTGTTTCTGCCTTATGCTCCACTTGCAGTGAATTCCATCTCTTGTTTCTAACAACTAGATGTAGATGCAGTGTTACAGTACTGTCTACCAAATTACTTTGCTGAAATACTATTCCCTCAGTACACTCATCTAGCACTCTGAACAAGTAGAAAGGGGTACAGTATTTTGTCTATAGAGCTGGATAATGAATATTGTTACTAACTTCCTTCTGTCAGTTCTGTGTAAACGCACCACGGGCCCTGACCTACCACAATCTCTACTGATAGCTTAGGTGCAATAAAATTCATCACCATGAAGGCCTTTCCTTCAGCATGTCAGGACTACAATTGTATCTATGAGAGAGAGAGAGAGAGAGAGAGAGAGAGAGAGAGAGAGAGAGAGAGAGAGAGAGAGAGAGAGAGAGAGTGTGCCATCATCATTAGTGAGTGAAATATTTTACAGTGTGTGTGTGTGTGTGTGTGTGTGTGTGTCCGTGAGGGCATGTACATGTACTCTGTGTGAGCTAAAAACTTTGAGAAAAGTCATGCAAGTGGAACAAAGCTGAGCATAGCGAACAAAAAGAAGTTTAGTAAGGGTTGTGCCCAATAAGACAGTTTTATTTCACATCTCCGAGAACGGTGATGTGAGTGTCTATGTACAGAGAACCAGCCATAAGGGGGCTCCACACGCAAGGAGCAAAGGGACAGGGTATAGAAATCAAATACATGCATAAAGCAGTTAAATGGAATATAATGCATGTGCAGGTGCAGAGAACAAGTTTAGAATAGACCTTACGTGCAATGTACATGTGTGTGGGTGTGTGAGTGTGTGTAGACATGCTTAATGTTTTTCATTAGTATGCGTGCATACAAGTGTACTGTACATGAGTGTATGTATGTGTTGTGCACAAGATTCCATTTCCGTAACAATGCAAGTGTACTGTATGTGTATGTGCTGTATGTGTGACAAATACATGGTGTACAGGCTGTGTACATAACAATGTGTGTGCACAAGTGTGTACATTCATGCACATGTACACTTTGTGAAAACAGTGTGAAAATGAGAACCCAATTGATGTCACTGCAAGTGGTACGAGCGTGTGTGTGCGTGCATGAGTGGTGTGTGTGTGTGTGTGTGTGGGACGAATATGGTGTACAGGCTATTTACATAACAATTAAGTGTGTACATTCATGCACATATACATGCTTTGTGAAAACAGTGACAGTGTGAGAAATAAGAACCCAAAGTCACTACAAGTGATACTGTGTGTATGTGTGTTCATTCATGCACATGTACGCTTTGTAAAAACTCTGCAAGTGGTACAAGCCCAGTCTCTGTGTGTGTGTGTGTGTGTGTGTGTGTGTGTGTGTGTGTGCATGTGTGTGTGCACATGTGTATACATTGATGCACATGCATGCTTTGTAATGACAGTGTGGGAAATAAGAACCCAAAGTCACTGTACAAGTGGTACAAGCCCAGTCTGTGTGTGTGTGCACATGTATGCACATGTACACTTTGTGTGAGAAATAAGAACCAATCTCACTGCAAGTGGTACAAGCCCTCTCTGTGTGAGTGTGTGTGTGTGTGTGTGTGTGTGTGCACAGGTGTACATTCATGCACATGTACGATTTGTGAAAACAGTGTGACCCAAAGTCTCAGCAAGTGGTACAAGCCCAGTCTGTGTGTGTGTGTGTGTGCACATGCATGTGTGTGTGCGCATGTGTGTACATTCATGCACATGTACGCTTTGTAAAGACAGTGTGAGAAATAAGAACCCAAAGTCACTGCAAGCGTTACAAGCCCAGTCTGTCTGTGTGTGTGTGTGTGTGTGTGTGTGTGTGTGTGTGTGTGTGTGTGTGTGTGTGTGTGTGTGTGTGCATGTATGTGTGTGTCATGTGTGCGTGCACAGGCGTGTACATTCATGCACATGTACACTTTGTGTGAGAAATAAGAACCAATGTCACTGCAAGTGGTACAAGCCCTCTCTGTGTGAGTGTGTGTGTGTGTGTGTGTGTGTGTGTGTGTGTGTGTGTGTGTGTGTGTGTGTGTGTGTGTGTGTGTGTGTGTGTGTGTGTGTGTGTGTGTGTGCATTCATGGACATGTACGATTTGCGAAAACAGTGTGAGAAATAAGAACCCTGCAAGTTGTACAGGCCCATGTGTGTGTGTGTGTGCGTGTGTGTGTGTGTGGCGTGGACGTGTTTGTGTGTGCAAAGATACAGTAGGTGCGTGTAACAATGCAAGTGCGTAGTGCATGGTCACGTGCTATGTGAGCTAAGCTATAGCATCCTTGCAGTGTAGCCGAGTGGGCGTGACAGGAATGAAGTTAAGCAAGCGAATGTGGGAAAGCTTTATAATACACTACTAGGTACCGAACGATGATGCGAGTGACTAGGAAAAGAACATCCTTACGCGCGTCCGCGACGTGGGAGGCGGCGACAACCATCAGGCGCTAGCTGACAACCATTCACTTGGATCCGTTAATTCGGTACGATCGTCACACGAAGTGATAACTCATCTTCTTTGACCCGTATAGCCTCAGAAAATAAAACAAAACAACAAAAAACAAACAGACACTGAGTTGCGAACGGCTATATAGCTTAGTTTAAGGCGGAGACTGGGCGGAACAAGGAAGTGATTAATATTCATGCGGAATGGGAGAATGGAACTAGGGTTGCCTGGGCAAATCGAGCAGGAAATGTGCATTAACTTTGCACACCTGTATCTCCGCAACGGATGGAGTGAAAATTAACGAACAGTACAAATCAATAGCTATAGGACCCCTCTACCTGCAAACCGAATTTGAAGCGATTTGATTACTCCTGCCGATAGTTATGACGGGTTCATACCCTGTGGGGTATCGGACGTTGCAATACGGGCACGGAGCAAGTGCAAGACCCCAAAAAGTATTTTACCGTAGAGAAATGGTGTAGTATGAAGTGTTGAAAATAGGAAGTCAATGACGTGTACCGTTCGGAAGTTATAGCGATTCAAACGTGAATGATTTTTATAACTTTTATACATATATAGCGAAGGCTCATTTTCTCGGAAACTGACCCATATATATATAGCGAAGGCTCATTTTCTCGGAAACTGACCCATATTATTATTATATATATAAAAGTTATAAAAATCATTCACGTTTGAATCGCTATAACTTCCGAACGGTACACGCCATTGACTTCCTATTTTCAACACTTCATACTACACCATTTCTCTACGGTAAAATACGTTTTGGGGTCTTGCACTTGCTCCGTGCCTGTATTGCAACGTCCGATACCCCACAAGGTATGAACCCGTCATAACTTTCGGCAGGAGTAATCAAATCGCTTCAAATTCGGTATGTAGATAGAGAGGTCCTATACCTATCGATTTGTTCTGTTCGTTAATTTTTATGCCATCTGTTACGGAGATACAGTTGAATAAACTACGTGCACGTTTTCCCGCTTGATTCGCGCCAATGTAATAATCCCCGCCTCCCCATACATTGAGCGGAGCGCAATTTGCCCAAATCATTGGCGCGAAACGAGCGCGAAAATGTGCACGTAGTTTGTTCAACTGTATCTCCGTAACGGATTGCATAAAAATTAACGAACAGAACAAATAGATAGATATAGGACCTCTCCACCTACAAACCGAATTTGAAGCGATTTGATTACTTCTACAGAAAGTTATGGCGGGTTTGAACCCGGTGGGGTATCGAACGTTGCAATACTGGCAAGGAGCAAGTTCAAGACCCCAAAACATATTCTGCCATAGAAAAATGGTGTGGTATGAAGTGTTGAAAATAGGATGTTGATGGCATGTACCGTTCGTAAGTTATAGCGATTCAAACGTGAATGATTTTTATAACTTTTATATATATATAGCGAAGGCTCATTTTCTCGGAAACTGACCCAATAGCTGCATGGGCACTAGCCAATGAATTTGTACACCCCCCCCCTCCCCATGTGCACCCCCCTCCCCTCAAAACTCGCCACTGCACACGCGCGCCAAGTCATGGTGCTATAACTCCATCTGTTGATTAATCGATGTTAACTAGGGTAGGTGTGGGTAAGGTTCCTCCTAATGTGGGGGCATCACCGCATACACACAGAAGTACATATTAGAGCCACTGGTTATAAACTCCCAAATACGGATTTAATAAAGGGACACCCCCCCCCCCCCCCCCCCCACCTTCCTCAAAATCAGTATGAGTATATTGATTATAAATTGAGTCTGAGTGTACATGTGTGTGGAGATCAGAGGAGTGACAAGCGTGGGGAAAGAAAGGTGTAGGTATCTCTCTCAATTCTATCTAGGAGATTTGGAGAGCAGCTTTGATTGACATCTCTAATCAATCACGTCAAGTATTATGGCCTTTAATACAACTTCTACAACAATCTGCACATTTTTCTGCGATCAGTTGCCTCTGGATGCCTCTCAAGGGAGGACACTGCTCTTGCAGAGTGCTAGCGCTCCCATGTTTGCTATTAATTGTTTGTAAAGCCTGTTTGTGGAGATCACAAGGCAGGTTGCGCCCTTTGCCACCATGGGTATTCACAAATCTTCCCCAGTTAGCTGGTGTACAATGTTAGGCTGAAGAGTAGCAAATTGGAATTGTAGTCGAAGAGCCTCGAGTGCATACTTAGTCTTCCTCTCTGCATGGAAGTGAAGCATACACAACTTCCAACATCTGATGACACGTTCGCCATCTCCTTCCTTACAGGCATCAGTGAAAAGGTGTACAAAGTGGCATAGAACACGTGCATAGCTCAGTAGAAATACTTTACTTGTATACGCGTTGTGTATTTATAAATGGAGCGCAATGAAAATCTACGGGCGACACACATAGGAAAAGCCAGCGCTGGGAACGAGGAGTATACGGAATCCAGGTTTCCAAAATAAACTACAAAGTATACGATTACCACTTTTCTTGGTAATGGCTAGCGCATGCACGCTAGGACCCTGGCAGTGTCTACCAGGCCCTATTTTTCGCCCCCCGTAACTTTAACATAAAAATAGGGCCTGGGGACGAGGCTACCTGGAGGTGGATGAACCCCATGACATTGAGGATGGTATTACGATACAGTTTTTGTTAGGGGGGTGGGTGTTTGGTGTGTGCCTTGGTTAGGAAAGGAGGGGGGTGGGTGACCAGATGAGCAGCCAAGTGTACAAAAGTGGACAATTACAGACTGCCATCACCCACACACCCATGTCCAGGTAGGCGTGTGTGAGGAAAGGAGACAGCTGGGCCCTGGATTCCAAGCAACCTTGTATAATAAGATTGATCTTCTGTCAATTTTGCTTTTGCCCAATGATTTTGATTTAATTTTTGTCACTGCATGAGTCTTGGCTGCATTCTTCTGTTCCTGATGGTCTACTTCTTTCTAATTCAGCCTATACTGTCTATCGAAAAGACAGACAAGATGGATATGGTGGTGTTGCTGTATTTGTTAAAAATATTGTCTGATACTTATCTATCTATTGAGTGCTTGGTTATTGATATATTCTTCACAAGGAGTGTTGCTTATCGGTTTATGTGTTTTTACAATCCTCCATCTTCAGCCAATGACTCAGAATCCACTGAAACCTTATGTTCATGTATTGACTGCTATTCTAATACATGTTATCCTGTTTTTGTTGTTGGTGACTTTAACTTCCCTACTATTGATTGGAGAAATCCTACCTGCAGTGGTTGTTTGAATCATTCTAAATTCCTTACTTGCACATTATGTAATGGGTTCACTCAACTGGTCCACTCACCTACACATGGTAATAACTGTCTTGATCTTGTTTTTGCTTCTAAACCTCACCTTGTTGCTGATCTCTCTGTGGTGGATCCCTTCTCTATTAGTTGTGACTATTTATCTGTCGAATACTCTATCATATGTCAGCATTACTTTCCTGATGATCATATTCTGGTTAGAAATTTTTTCAGGGCTGATTATGACTCCATCATATCCTACCTAAATTCTGTTGATTGGTTTTTGCTACATGAGAAGTGTTATGGTGTTGATGACTTCTGGAATTCAATTAGCAGTATTCTTGATAGATGTATAACTGAATTTGTCCCTCTTTGCCCTGTGAAGCCTAAACGTCATAAACTTCCCAAATACATCAGACTTCTACTAAAACAAAAACGAAGATGGTATCATGTTGATAAACATAAGTATCGTGAAATCTCTAGACAGTATGAAAATGCAGTTCAACAATTTCGATCGAACCATGAACACAAAATTGTCTGCAGTAAAAGCTTGTCAAAGTTTTACTCTTATGCTAATTCAATGATCAGTGCTTCACACCGTATTCCACCTCTTCTGCAAAGTGATGGTTCTTTTGCTATATCAAATGTTGAAAAATGTGAATTGCTTAATACATATTTTGCATCAGTATTTACTAATGATGATGGCAGTTTACCATCTTTTGCTCCTCGAGTGAATGCAGATGTTCTAATGGCACCTATTACGTTTTCTTCTGCTATTGTCCAAGATGCATTACTTCACCTTCCTTCTAAATGTTCCAAATCCCCTGATGGATTCCCTGCTTTGTTTTTCAAATCAATTGCTTCTGCTATTGCCTTTCCGCTTTCCTTACTTTTTAATGATTCTATTGATAGTGGTATCATTCCTAAAGCATGGAAGGTTGCCTTTGTATGCCCTGTCTATAAAAAAGGCCTTCATTCTTTGCCATCAAACTATCGTCCAATATTATTAACTTGCAAAGTTATGGAATCCATTGTATCTCAATCTATTATATCTCATCTCAGATCACATCAGCTAATATCTGCTGACCAGTTTGGGTTTCTTTCTAGACGCTCTACTTGCACACAATTACTAACTACTCTGAATGATTGGACAATATCCATTGATAATCACCTTAAAGTTGATGCAGTCTATATTGACTTTGCAAAAGCTTTTGATACTGTTTGTCATCCTAAATTGATACTCAAACTTAAAGCATATGGTATGGCACCCCAGATCTTGAAATAGTTATCATCATTCTTAAATGGTCGTTCACAGTGTGTATATATTGGGAATTGTTTGTCTAAGCTGTTGCCTGTTGTTAGCGGTGTACCACAGGGGTCAGTTCTAGGCCCACTACTGTTCTTGTTATATGTTAATGATCTTCCAGATGCTATTCCCCACCCTGTTCGAATCAAGATGTTTGCTGATGATACTAAATTTTATCATGCTCATCCAAACCATGATAATACTGCAATTGCTAAGTGCTTATCTCTTTTTTCTTCATGGTCTGATATATGGCAATTGTCAGTTGCATCACAGAAATGTGTATCCATTTCATTTGGAAATCCGAATATTCCTTCTCTGCAATGTTCAATAGGCAGTGTACCTTTACAGTCAGTCACTTCAATTTGTGATCTTGGTGTCCATCTCAGCTCTGATCTTAAACCTCATATTCATTGTTCTTATGTTGCTGCAAAGGCTTTTGGTCGTTGTTCAGTGTTACTAAAGGGATTTATTTCTAATGATCCTCATCTCTTGGTTCTGGCCTATAAGATCTATGTAAGGCCTATACTAGAATATAACTCACCTATATGGAGTCCTTGGTTAATCTCTGATATAAAGTGTATTGAGCGTGTTCAACGTTTCTTCACTAGGACTATATGTAAACGTACTGGTATTTCAGAACTTAGTTATTCTGATAGGCTTCACACCCTTGGCCTCCAATCACTTGAATATCGCAGAATATTTTCTGACTTAGTCTTGTGTTACAAGATTGTGTATCAGACTGTTGACCTCAAACGTGATGACTTTTTTAAATATTCCCCTGCTTTCTACTACACGTGGTCACTCATGTAAAATCCAGCACAAGTGTATACCCCATCGTTCATGCAGGTACCATTTCTTCAGCAACAGAGTAATTCATATGTGGAATTCACTACCTCAGCACATTGTTACAGACAAAGATGTTAAAGTCTTCAAATCATTATTATCTAAACATGACCTTTCCAATCTTTGTAAACTTTTCCCATATAGATAGGCAGTTTATAAGAGCATTTGTATGCCATTACTTGCCTCTATATTATATTAAAAACGTTAAGAAACGCGCCCATATTACGGAGCGCAATGCAATAAACGGTGATGGTTGCTATGACAATTACAATTACATTAATTTGCGGGATCACTGTACGTGGTACAAAGAAACATAGCTATAACAAACATCCTTAAGGAAATGCGGCATCTTGTAATGGTTAAAATTGCTGATATTGCTGATTCCAAACATAGGTGTAGCTAGTCTTAAGATACCTGAGAAAGTTTAGTTGCAATGACTGATGTGTACTACAGTGCAAACTCAATTGTGTGATATTATTATATTATTAATCTTCATAACATTTTTATTGATATGCTACTACCTACAGTACTTTACTTAACACGAACAGTTTACAGAGAGCGGGATAGGATGGCTCGGGAATTCACTCTCACAAGGGCCAAACTGAGTCTTCCAAAGATTTCATTGCTCATGAGTGATTTGGGACGTCCCTGCCTAGTGGACAAACGGGTGACAAGTCTTGACAAAGCTTGAATACCCCAACATCCGTACGTCTCCACCACAAGAGGGATACATGCCCAGCCTAGATCCCTGCACCTTTCGTCATTCACTCGGTGCTTGCGGATCTGGGCAGCCAAGGCAGCTGAACCTGCTGTCACACACGCTTCTTGAAAAATTTGTGCATTTAGCATGATGTGACAGACAGGTCAAAAGCTGCTGGCTTACCCAGGACCCAGTTTGGAACTAGAACATCAGCTGGATGAGTACGATCCCTAGACCACCCACCCATCTCTAGTTGTGGAGCAAGACACGCAGAGTGACAAAAATCATTGAAGTTGTCTCTCAACCTGTTGTGACGTGAGACAACATCACCCCCCAACTTGCAACACAGAGCATGATGGCCATAGCATCCAAGGCAGCATTACATTGAGAGCAACTGGGATACCGAGCCACCATTTCATCGCCACCTGAAATTCAGAAGGCTCCAAGTGCATGAAAGCCCATGCTTGGGGATGGAGTAACTGATAGCCAAGCTGAGGCATGGGGTGATGAAATGGATAGTAGACGAGCCCTGTCGATTGGAGTGGAGTTATCAAATAGTTTCTTGAACTGACAATCCTCAATTTTGTTTTGACAGGAACTTCTGAGTGAGTGTGGAACAGCTGTTGTCAATAGAATCGGGAGTAAGTGAGTCAAGTGGATCAACAAGGTTGTTATAAAGGTCTATAGACTGGTGCAAGTAACTACAAACCTCATAAGATAAGCTGAACTGACAGCTGAGGCTAAATATGCAGCAGGAGAGTGGTAGGAGACATGACGCAAGCCTAGACCACCCCGACTTAGACTAAGTTGTGCTTGCTTCCACGTGAAGTCAGGAGTGTCTACTGCAGTACACTCTGCAAAACACTGCCGCACCTCATCATCAAACAGACTGAGGGCATCACCAGCTAAAGAAGGTGGGATAGTTCTGGCCAAGTGTATCAGTCTACAAAACCCTCCACATTGATGGAGTAGAAGCATGGCTACATGAGGATCTGAAGAACCTACTTGGGCTAACTGCTGGAGCAGCTTGGAAGCGTCTGTACTTTTTGAGCAATATACTTGGCACAAAACAAAAAATCTCCTATTGGAGCCCCTAGTATATCGAAATGAGGCACATTGGATTTTTTCATTTCATCTGGGAACCTACTTAGGTCATTGACGCTGAATAATTCGCATTTGGACAAATTGATATGAAGACCGAGAGGAGGTCCCAAGTCTTTGATGATAGAAAGCGCACGTAAAACAGCAGAGATGGGACCAGCCACAACACCATCATCTATATACCACCTATGAAACAGCAGAGAGGCACACTCACTGTCAGTAGCAGTGGCACACACTACCTGATGCAAAACCAGACAGAAAATAAGCAGAGGGCCCAAGGGATCTCCCTGCTGGACACCAGACTCAGATGTAATGGAACCTAGAGTGTGCCATAGTATAGGGTATTGCCCATAACACCAGGTAGACCATGACAACAGTTCTGGGAAATGGAGATTAACAGCATTCAGCACTGCCTGTCTAGACACCAGCGTTACGTAAATCAATTTTCATAACAGCAAAATCCCCATCGAGCCAATGATCATCCACACAACTTATCAGGCCATGAATGATTTTTTCTGCTCCTGAATTCGAAGGGCATGCCACCCCCAGCTGGAAATTGGAAAAGAATTCAGAAGCCTTGTTCTTAACTATAGCACAAATACACTTGCTAGCCAGTCGCCTTAAAGTTTCGCCAACGGCAATTGGGCGAACATCGAGGGGACAATTTGGCTTGTTCTTCTCCAAGGCCACAAGACTACCACCAGCCATAAACTTTGCCACTGAAACAGGAACCTTACCTGAGAGGAGTAGATTTACTATATCCCTGAGGGCTGCACAAATTGAAGACTGCATTGGGATGCCAGCTACCTCAATCAAATGCTGAATGCGAAGTCCTGATGGACCACAAGCTGTGCCTTTTGGAAAAGAATGCAAGATTGCTTTCAAGTCAAAATCTGGAGTGAGGAGAAGTGGTGCTGAAGGTGTTGAAGGTGGAGATGGAAGAGGACTCTTTGGATGCTTAGAAACTAATAAATTCCAAGTGGCTTGATTGTTTGGAGCCAATCCTGAGGAAAGCTCAGGGTAGTTAAGGCATGGGTAGCCATTCATTTTAAACTTTGCATATTGCTCATGAACTGTGCAATATGTATGCATAAGTATGATATCAAATCAAAGCACTAATGATGCAGAATTTTATAATCACCATGGTTACGCCATTGCATCACGTGAGTACTGTATAGGTGCAATTATGTCATATTTTGTTCAGCGAATTATACGGCAGTGAAGCCGGGGTATTTCAGCGCTCATTTTTCATCCATACACGTCAACTGATGAGTACTTTTCAATTCTCGGTAGGATTTCCTAAAGAACAACTTCGTCACGGAGAAAATTGGTAATACTTTTCCTCTTGTTAAACATTTCTGAATACACAAATTTTTCTATGCCGACTCGATAAGCATTCCGCTTCCACCGGGCACAACTTGAATAGAGTACTAGGTGGAGCACATTTTGGTGTATTTAAAATAATTTTACCCCTTTGTCTTCACTGTCGTATGGTGTCTTCACTGTCGTATGGAAGGAATAAGAAATTTACACAGCCATTTTCGCGCGCCGCCCGTATCATAGCAACGAACGATTCACGCGGGTTTAATTTTCACACAACGGTAGGTAAGTATGATAATGTTATGTACATTCGTCAGTTAGAACTGCATCTCGCTTTGCTTTAGATTTAAGTTACATAAGGGTAACAGGCAAAGCAGTTAGCATGCCTCACAATCGGTACGCAGTGAGAGGAATAACCACGGAAGTAACTCGCGTGCGATATCAGATAACAATAAACACAAAGTGGTCACGAAATAACAATAGCGCGGTTCAATGTCTTGAACCTGTAGAGGGGAAAACATGCACATACATGACCTTAGGCCAGGCACACACTAGGCAATATCGCTGGCGATTCCTGGATTTGTCCGTAATTTGTTAGTATACAAACAAATTACGGACAGAATCCAGGAATCGCCAGCGATATCGCCTAGAGTGTGCCGGGCCTAATTAGACATCTACATCTATGATTATAGTAACTAAACCCGCACTGTCAGCTGGTCTTCCTGTTCTGTAGATTTCACACACACACACACACACACACACACACACACACACACACACTTCTTTCAAGGATTACACATACTCTTCTTCTTTCACTGCTTTTCAGTGTGTGAAAAGTTGAGCTGGGGTGAATGGGTGGGAAAGGTGGGATGGGACATTAAATCACCCACACATCATACTACCAAACCACATCACCCATATATCACTCACCCATACATACACCAACCACAACACCATGTACCCATCACCTATCCATTACATCATCCACTCACCCCATCCCTCATATCAAAAACGTACCTGTCTATTTAGCAGTCCTTAGACAATGTGATCTGACACGCTGCAGGTTCATGAGAACGATCTTTGTTGACTGGTTTTGAGAGGATAGCAATCAAGGAGCTGTCTGCGTCAATAGTTACAACCTTAAAGATGAACTGGACAGTTCTGCAAGGTGGATTGTTGGAATCAGCAAGGGAAATGGTGCAAGCCGCCTTGCACTCACAATCACAAGCCAGCTCATGATAGAGGCCCACCTTGGCCGCTGCATTTTCTTGCATGTTAGTTTTGTAGCTGGGTAATGCAAAGAGATTAGCAACCTGCCAATCATTCTCCACGCTTGTATCTCCTCCCCACCTGAGCTTACTACTCCCCCTTGTAGATTCTTGCCTCATCTTTTCCTCACAGGAAATGGACACACCAGATGCCTTCAACCACCTATTTGAAGTAAGAAAATCAGCCATGGGGTTATTCAGTTGTCACAGAAGTAGTGCATTCATGTTAACTATATGTAGACCCTGCACTGTGGTGTACATGTCACCTTCTGAACACCATATGCTGGAAAAGTGAAAAAGAAGATGTTTAACACTGCACAAAGATAATAGACAATCTGTTTTCACCTGCAGTAAATGATTCAATTCATTCACAGTTATCTACGGAGTCCTCTTCGGCTTCCGTCCCACATTTACCTCCAGTGTCACATGTCCAGCCCTCTTCACTCCAGTGTCACATGTCCAGCCCTCTTCACTCCAGTGTCACATGTCCAGCCCTCTTCACTCCAGTGTCACATGTCCAGCCCTCTTCAGCTCCCAGTGTCCTCTTCAGCTCCAGTGTCACATGTCCAGCCCTCTTCACTCCGTGTCACATGTCCAGCCCTCTTCACTCCAGTGTCACATGTCCAGCCCTCTTCACTCCAGTGTCACATGTCCAGCCCTCTTCACTCCAGTGTCACATGTCCAGCCCTCTTCACTCCAGTGTCACATGTCCAGCCCTCTTCACTCCAGTGTCACATGTCTAGCCCTCTTCACTCCAGTGTCACATGTCCAGCCCTCTTCACTCCAGTGTCACATGTCCAGCCCTCTTCACTCCAGTGTCACATGTCCAGCCCTCTTCACTCCAGTGTCACATGTCCAGCCCTCTTCACTCCAGTGTCACATGTCCAGCCCTCTTCACTCCAGTGTCACATGTCCAGCCCTCTTCACTCCAGTGTCACATGTCCAGCCCTCTTCACTCCAGTGTCACATGTCCAGCCCTCTTCACTCCAGTGTCACATGTCCAGCCCTCTTCACTCCAGTGTCACATGTCCAGCCCTCTTCACTCCAGTGTCACATGTCCAGCCCTCTTCACTCCAGTGTCACATGTCCAGCCCTCTTCACTCCAGTGTCACATGTCCAGCCCTCTTCAGCTCCCATGTCCTCTTCAGCTCCAGTGTCACATGTCCAGCCCTCTTCACTCCAGTGTCACATGTCCAGCCCTCTTCACTCCAGTGTCACATGTCCAGCCCTCTTCAGCTCCCATGTCCTCTTCAGCTCCAGTGTCACATGGTCCTACACAGCAGTATTGCAATGATAAAAACACTTCAAAACCAAAACTGTAGACCAAGTTAGTAGTTTCTAGGTAATACAAGTAGGAACAGCTAGTCACAAAATCAAGATAACAAAAGGACTAAAAAACGATGTGGCAAAAATATAAGTGGGAAGGCAACATGACAAGACACTGAAGGTTTTTATTTGACGAATGCCTGAAAGGCTAACCCCAACAAACAAGGCGAGAATCAATGGTGAAAAAGACTGTTCTCTGCATAGACATCAGATAACGGCTATCTAATTAGAAAGATGCATGCTTAATACCGTACAATTACAGTGTATCGCTTCCATAGACTTTTGTGGGCAAAGTATTGCATAGAATAAAACAGCGTCAGTATAATTTAAGTGCTTTAAATAGAACATGTTTCGTGGTGATACGCAGAAGCTTCGTAATGTGAAAAGGGGAGTGTGCTAAGCTTAAAACCTAATGATATATGCTTTTACCTGCGCGTAAAGCTATGGGTACCTTTTGCTGTTTTGAAACAAAACTAGGGAAAGCGCATCCTAGTCATCGGCACCCATTGCATTGTATCGCTTTACATATCACACCAAGCAAGATAAAACTCACCGGAACGGATACTGGAATGACGGATCAATGATAGGAGTCTTGAATGTACGTTGCACAGACATTTACAATACAATTTGGCCTCATGAAAATGTCACGTGCGCTCACGTAAAATATGAATATAATTAAACTCCTGCTATATATTTTACCCATGCCTTAACTCCCCTGAGAGGAGGGCCTGACAAGCTTTTGAAAAGAGTCCCTCTCTAGCATAGGAGATGGCATTTTGAATTCCTGAATTTCTACTGACAGGAGGAGAAGCACGTTTAGAAGATTGTTGATTTGAAGCCATGTTCCATGGCACATCAAAATGGCCTTTAGACCATAGGTCACACAAATCTCTAATTGGACGAGGTTTGTGGTGACGTCCACAAGGCTTAGGAGCAAACAGTATGCACTTTGGCAGCATGAAGACTTTCAAGCATGCCTCCTGGGTATTCTCAAATGCAGCAGCTCTTAGGGAAGAAGATAATACAAGAGCAACAGCTTGTCTGTCCTTGGCAGGGATATGCCACACTGTGCGAACTGGGAGTTCACAAATAGCTTCAAAGGTTGGTAGGGGACTAGGCATAGCACCTGTTGTGCTGGATGGAGACAAAACTGACAAGCAAACGCTGTTGTTAACCAAAGGACATTTTAACTGATGAGAAGGAAGACGTGAATTTGCTACCAGGCCTCGACAACGAGGGCAAATGAATAAATTTTGTTCCTGAAGCCAAGAGTCTGGGACAGCACCTGGGAAGAAACCCTGGGCATGCAAGGTCATATGCTGACGCCACATAGAAGGTGCAATACGCTCTGTGCAACCTCGAACTAAGCAAGGTTTTCTATGCACTAATAGGTTACTAAACACAGGAACCTCAGGCGATGGATCAAGAGTTGATTGTGACGGTACCTCAGGGCTGCCTAACAAATCCGTTGCATGATGAACCAAATTAGAAGAGAGACTGCTCTCGCCGTCTTTTGAAAGGGAAACAGCTGTATTATTAGACAGGCCCGTAGCCAGGTCGGGAAAAGGGGGGGTTCGAAAATAATAAATGTGGACCTAAAGTGGGCGTGGATCACCAAAAGGGGATGGGTGCGGAAGGGGGATGTGCCCCCTCCCGCGCGAAGCGCGGAAGCTTTTGGAAACATTGATTTTGCAACTGAATGCAAACCAATTTGCAGACACATGACTCATACCGCTTTATAACTCTTCATTGTAATTTAGTAAATATAATTGCCAATGTACATGTAAGCGCTCATGCATAACTATATTCATAATCCATTTCGGTCGACATTTAGCCCCTTCTATGAGACACCGACAATACTTCTGATCCAATGCTTAGTCATATAGGCTAGCTAGTATATTATACACACTGCAATGCATAATGGATGCACCTTGCTGCGTAGTGATTTCAGGCTCGTTAGAATCTGGCGCAACCATTTCACTACATGTAGTTTTGCACTTATCAGAGTGATCGCTACATTCGATTTCCTCTGTGGCTGCCGCTGTGGCAGAATTTGTTTCTGTAACTAAAGGATCCGACTGTTGCCCATCGCCCGTTGCCTTTCGTTTTACAGTTGGTAAGAACACATCAAGCTTCTGGCACAAGGCAGCGGGTAGTTCACGCTCTCTTTTTTTTTTGCTGGGAGCTACCCGGCATTTTCGATCGGCGCACGCGCGCGAGTATTGAGTATGAATTAAAATTACAGTGTAAATTAATGATTTCATCATAACTAGAACTAAACATGAATCAAGACCATATTATTAAATGCGGGAAAGACCAGGACTGGATTGGCCTAGCCGCCCAGGAATCGCCTAATCGCCTTATAGAGTGGCCGGGACCTTTACCGTACTTCCACATAATTGGACCTTTTCCCCCTGAGGGGGGGTTCGTTCGAACCCCCCGAACCCCCCCTGGCTACGGGCCTGTTAGATTCATTGGAAACCGCTGCCACAGATTCGTGGGAAACTTCAGAACCTAATTCATGTCCCCGTTGCATGAACAACACCTCTTGACGCGTCCCAGCGAAGTGCTTTCGAAACTACAGTCACTAACGGCAGCCATTATCTTCCGTCGCCAATGTAGTGACACACAGAAGCAAAAGGACCTGTAGGTATCACTTATATAATGTACATGTTCTTGAATAGAAGAGCGAGCACACCGTAGAGACAGCTTTGCAATGTAAGAATTTAAGACACTGCCGCTTGTTCCGCCATTGCATTATCTCTGCACGCACGATCGTGTTTTTGTTGCAAAGCCCTCACGTGATCTCGTTGCCAACAAGATGTTGTTGTTTGTTTTATGTTGCAGTATCTAATTAAAGCTACCGCTGAGCAGAGGAAGCAGATCATTTGGAGGCTGAACGGATGGACGGAGGCGCGAACTGATGTTATTTGTGTGCCTATGGCTGTGTGATTCATATCGCTGCTCTAAGCTGATATTGATTCCTAAACAGGCTGTCATTGGGTCACGAGCGCGGGTATTCCAGTACTTCACTCTCGTATAATACAAAATGTATTGATACTATCAATATTTTGTGATCAATATCACGTATTATTAATAGTACTGATATACCGTATTTTCAGTACTGCTTTTTGCTCTCGCTCAAAAACTAATACGCCGGCCATTTCACATCAGACGAACCATTGAAACCAAGAATCTTAATAATCAATAGCTGTTTTAATAGTCCCCAAAAAAACCCATTACCGATCGCCATAGCTATCGAGACTAGTACTTATGGCACGGAGGCTCCAAAACTAACCACTGTTTTACCATGGCAGTTCAAAAGAAATACAAAATAAACAAAATAAAATAATTGAAATAAAATGGCACCCTACACCTGACACAGGCGTTGGGAAGACAGCAACTCTCCATTCTCTTTGTTTCTCCGTGGAGAATTTCCATTGAGTGACACTACCAAGTCAACGGAAACCAAATCGAACAGATATTGTGCCCTTTGATGAGGAATGACCCAACATCAGCAGCTCTTTCACTTTTCGGTAGTCATCTCCGACAGAACCGAGGCTATGCCACCCATGCACCTGCGGAACAATGGAATACAACTAGGGGAGGAAATTGGGTGGACCCCGGGCCGGAATTGAACCCCAATACCTTGAACTTGTGAAGCTCTCGTTGTAACCACTACACCACAGTGCACTAGCTTGAAGTAATACTGCTGGAACTTATTCTTATGTAGATAAGCCCCAAGATTGTAATAAAAGGAGGAAGAAAAAAAAAGAAGTTATTCCCAGGGGGATTTGAACCAAGTGCTTCTCGTTTCCTAATCACTGCACTTACCACCTCAACCGTGGGAGTGATTCGATGAATAATATTGCACAACGTTAGTTAATCCGCGACGAGGATTTGCCGTTTTGTTCTTACCGATTTTAGTTTACGGTACTGCCTTCCCTTAGTCATCGTAATACCCAATTGAGCTCGAGTAAGTATTCCTTGTGTACGTGAGTCAAGCCACAGTGATTATTAATCATTATTATTTACGTGTACAAAATTTACAAACAGAACACATCAATAGCGATAGGATCCCTCTAGATGCGATTTGGATGCTCCTACATGTACCTGAATTTGTGGAGGTGTATAACCCCGTGGGATATCAAACCTCATAACGTCGGCATAGTGCTAGTGCAAGACACCTACGACGTGCTGAAATACGACACCGATAGCGTTACCCGTTTGGAACTTATAGTGATTCAAACGCGTTGCATTTTTATAACGTTTTAATTAGAATTATCCGTGATGCAAGTTTCGCTGGAACTGTCCCAAATGTTTAAATCATTTATCATTAATTGAGCCATGACATTGTATCATAATTGAAATAAATCAAGCGAATATAATTTTACTACCAATGATCTTTTTTTTTCTCTTTATTTTTCTTCATTTTTTTTTCCAGACTCATTAAAGGTTATGAAAGGAAGAAGGTTAAGCTTTGAAATGAGGAAAGCTAAGTACATCAATTGTAAAATTTACAGCAAATAGTTCTTTGATTGAAGCAACAAATTTATGAATGTGCAATTAACATGCTGTCTTAGCTGATATCTTAATCTGCACAGCACAGGAGTGGTGTTACTGTGCTTTTATGGAGTACAGCGCCTCACTCATTTATTCTGTTTGATTTGAATGCTGTTCATAGAGTCAAAGGTACACCCCAAATTATGCTGTACATTTTATCACTTTCACTGTATAGTAAATTCCTTGTAGCAAAACTATATCAACACATATTAATTTAACCCCTGAACTGCTGTAAGCCACTAAAGTGGCCAAGCGGATAGTATGTGGTTGACACGTATGCCATTGTGCCAATATTTTTGTACTTGCAAGGCTGCCTGCCTTGTAGTTGAATCAAAGTATAACCAATCCTGGTACAAATTATTGTCGGCTCTACCATGCATGTAGTTGCAGAACACGAAAATTTCCCACATCAACAATATACACTGTATGGACGCCAATAGCAATATAACAATACATTTAAAGGTAATGCACGGATTGGACAATAAGATAGCCTTGCAAGAGCAAGGAATTTTGCAACATGTAGCAATCTGAATGATGTGTGAACTTCTATCACAATTAGCCTACCTTAGCAGTTCAATCAAGATTGAAAAACTTTCTGTGGATGTCACTCTGATAGAGTGGCTGTCAAGCAGTGCATTGAGCCTTCTCATTCACAGCCACATGGTCCAATGCAAGTATTGTGTCCCTGATCAACCACAACTGAATATGGAAAGAAAAATCTGTACGTATCCCCAGTGGAAACTTGAATAGACTATTTCTAACAGCATAACTGGCATTGAATGTAAAAGTCAGTATATTGCCTGGGAATGCTGTTGGAAAGCAGCTGGCATTACGATGATTCACCTGACAAGTCAGAGTTGGTTGGGTGTCAGCTGCACAAGCATTTGAACTGCCTACTGTAATGAATACCACATGCCACATGCCTGATAAGAATTAAAATGCAGCAATCATTGGATAATGCACAAATGGTTGTGGATGCCACGATTTTACTTGATGCTCAGTGAGTGTAACACATTATACATTTTAACTTGCGTATAGTAATGGGAATACCACATTACAAGGTTTCAGATCATGCAGTGGCAAATCTTTTTCATTTACACTTGAATCTTATAATTCTTGTGGCAAGAAGTATTCGAAATAGGAAGTTGATAGCTTAAACCTTTACGGAGTTTTTGCGATTCAAACGTGAAGCATTTTTTAATAATTTTTTATATAGCCACTTTTCATTTTCTCGGAAACTGACCCATGTAGGCAGTTCAAATATATCAAGGGCATCCAAACCCATTGCAAATTCATGTAGCTTTCCAATGATAGCTGTATGATTCAAAAGCGGATGAAAAAGATTAGCTTGTTATCTGCAAACCTATTCCTTACAATGCTCAAAACAGCTCAAATGCATTACATATTTTATTGCCTGAGCTTACGATAGATTCCTGGAATTCACAAAACATGCACATTCATGTAGCTTCCAATGATGGCTGTATTATAAGACTCACTTGTGAATGATAATCCAGGGGCGGATCCAGGATTTTGGGAAAGGGGGGGTCTGATAAATATATTCAAAACTGGGGGAGGTACGGGAGGGGGCGCGCCCCCTCCCGTGACAGCAAGGGGGTTTGGGGAGAGCGCTGATAGCTCCCCCAGTGGGGTCTGGGGCGAAGCCCCAGCCGCTTTTTTGCTTTTGCGTTTATTTAGCATGAAATTCACAGTGTTATCCAATACATATACATCACGCGTGCATGGATAGCGACGAGAAAACTCTTCATTCTTCACAATGCTATGGTTCCTACTGCTCAGCAAATAAATTCGTGACGCAAAGCTTTTGTGAATTTGTGACCGAAGCGTGCACGTGGCCTAACACCAGCTACATGTCGGTCTATAAACGACTCATATATGTTATACTATTATATTAGTATTGTTAGTTTATTTAGCTCTATAGCTATCTGTTTACTAAGGAAAAGAATCCATCCCATTCACGTCTTTGATCGCTTACCTCAATTCCTGCTCACACGCACCGTTCGATCGATCGCGCGATTAATACACGTACATGTACACATGTAGGAGGATTTAATTAGATCGCTATAGACCCCACTTGGCTAGAACGATGTGAAATCTTGCAAATCCAAGGACGGTAACATGCAGAACGCTGCATAGATTACAGTATGCATTACGTCATTCTTCATATAGGAAAGGGGGGGTCCGGACCCCCTGGACCCCCCCCCCCCCCCCCCCCCCCTAAATCCGCCCCTGTAATCATATCCAGAAATGAGCGGTCAAAAAAGTCAGAAGTAATTAATTCGCGGTTTGCGAATCAACGAATATTCCCATTGACATGTATGGGGTACTTCAAAACCAAGCACGCCAGATTTTTCTCAGCATTTGTCATGAGTACACTATATTTGCTATAATTTTTAGTGTGGTCGCCGTATTTTTCCTATAAGATGGCGCTTCCCTAGGAGTGTCCTCGATGTTTGGTTATACCATACATTGAGGACAATCCTAGCGAAGCGACGTCTTAAATAGGAAAAATACAGCGAGGCCACTAAAAATCTTGGCAAATGTAGTGTACTGACAATCCCTCATGACAAATGCTGAGAAAAATCTGGCGTGCTTGGTATTGAAGTACCCCATACATGTCTATGGGAAGATATACCGGAATCGTCGTTGATTCGCAAACCGCGAATTAATTACTTAACGGATATGGTTTCGTCTTGATTTTAGTTAAAGAATGGTTAATGGAATAATTCTTTGAAGTATATATATCATAATCAGACCTGCTTATAGTACATCATAGAGTTGGTTAAAATTCAAATTGAATTAAAAAAGCAATGTATGGGCCATTTCTGGATATGTACACTTTGTCATGTGTTATTTGCATGTACATGTTTCATTGGCTGAGATATCTGGCATTCATTTTCAATGGTGGCGGTATTATAGAATTAGATGAAAGGATTCACTTCTTATTTTGAATCCTTGTCATATGTTATTCCATACAATGCTCTAAGCAGCTCAAGTGCAATATATATTTCATTGCCTGAGCTTATTCTGGCATCCATAATTAATGGGTATTCATGTAGCTTTCAATGGTGGCTGTATTATAAGATTCAATTTTGGAAGAACATCATGTGTTAGTCTCTACATAACATTAGGCAGTTCAATTGTATGATGTTGTTGAGCATGAAGTAAAATCATGCATGGCCATTCACAACCATTTCAAAATAAATAACAGTAGTATGATAGGATTCAAAAGCGGGTGTCATCTAATCTGGAAAACTAGTTGCATGTCATTCCATACAGCTACATATTTCATTGCCTAAGCGTACGGTAGAATTCAGGAATATCAATGGATGGACATGCATGTCCTGCCATCATTGGAAGCTACATGAATTTGCAATGGTTTTGGATACCATGATTTTACTTGATGCTCAGTGAATGAAACACATTTTTGAACTGTGTATAGAAATGTATGGAATAATACACATGACAAGGTTTCCTGATAAGAGGCCAATCGGATGTCATGGACGTACGTTCAGACGCTTAAACTCTGTACTAAATTATGAATCCGCGTCCGTTAGATAGGTGCATGGTTCGCGACGGGTTTTACTGAAAACTTGTATACATCAGTGGGGAGTTGGTCATTACATGTGTTTAGCAAATGCGATCCCAATAATATGTCGATGTGCTTGGGATAGAAAAGATTGAACTGGACTGATAAACACTTGAAGACGTGTCGAAATGCTCCCATGCAGAATAGAAACGTCTCGCGATCGATCTGGTGTATACATGGTGTACATGAGTTTGCAATTCCACCGTTTTAATTGATGCTCAGTGAATGAAGCACTTCATACAACTGAATGGCATGGAAATAACACATGACAAGGATTCCTGACACGAGGCCAATCCGCAATTGAATCGTATATTGTAGCCATCATGGGAAGCTACATGAATTTACAATGGATCGGGATGCCACAATTTTAATTGATGCTCAATGAATTAAACACGCCATAAATATGAACTACCTATATCACTGTATGGGCATAATACATGACAAGGGTTCCTGACAAGTGGTGAACAGTTATATAAGATGTATTTGGAGGTTATGCAACTGAAGGTCACTTGGCATAGCAGGGTGTATAATACCAAGGACACCGAGACAAAATCTCAGGGTAATTAAGGAACGCCTAACACCCCTGAGTGTAGATTGACCAGTTAGGGCAGGGGGAAACTTATATCTGATAGCATCGTCCATGAATGGATGAAACAGTTAACTTATGAATTTTCTTGCAGAGGAAGGTCCATTTGCTGGATAGCCCATAAGTATAGCATGCATAGGAAGCACAGCATTAAGTTGACTAATAACTGCAAAGGCAGAGCACTTCTTGCGTGCCCCAGGCTCAACATTACGTAACCATGCGCACGTGCCACATTTGGGCGGGCACGAATGAAGCATCGAGGTCATTCAGAGAGTCGAAAGGACAAGTCCGAGACAATCGTTTCTGCAGAAGGTAGCGCTCGGCAAGAGGTAAGAATGCAGGCGCGCAGTATTCCTGTGGGAGCAAGATGGCATGAAACGTGATGTGGATCATGGGCGTTTGAGTGCATTACTAATATTTTGTTTCTCTTTCTTTATGAAGCACTTCTGGAGCTAAGAAAATATTGCTCTGGAGTGTGTGCATATATTTATTTTAGTTATCTCTGCATTTCCATTCACCGCTACGTCCGTGTGTTCCACAGAGCTCGGTCTCTCGTGCCACTGCTTCCCACGCTGCTTCACCTTCGCACTCCTTCCACTTTGACATCTGGTTTGTCTTCACCCTGGAGAACTGGCTGCTAGACTTCGGCAGGCCCATATTTGGACTCTATGTGTCTAAATTTTTTCCACTGTCACGCCCTGGATTTGGTGAGTCTTCATACATGTATGACTTCACAGTTTGCTTATGAGGGATCAGGGTTTGTCCTCCATCTTTGTTCTCCCCATCACTGCATGCTAACAACACATTAATGATCACATTTGGACACGCATTAATGATTTGAACCTGAGCTGTAAATTCAGGACATACCAAGTATGAATTCAATAATATCTTAATGTCAGACCACATGATTAATGCAGCTGCTTCATTTTGGGTGATACATTTGAATAACGAAACATATAATGTTAATTTTGAATTTTGGTACAGTGAATTTCAAATGGTTGCATTAGAATGTGAATTTTTTTTAACCCATCGTTTTGGGTCATGGTTACATTGCCGTAATACCCCTGCAATCTGTAATACTATATAATACTATATAGTGATGTCCCAACTTCTGCAACATACATGTAACTACTACTCTCATTGCCTTAAATCCTCATCAATCATTCTAAAGGCAAGCTCGATCTTGCCTTGTCTTCTTGTACTCGCCGCTTAAGTGCTGTCATTGAGTAAGGGTAGTGACTAGCAATCTCTCATTCATTTTGTTGATTGCCTTGTGTTGTCAAAATATTATTGCATACGGTACATAATGTGCATGTATATCCAATCATTTATGTATGTACAACCCTACATTGTGTGTATACTACAATTGAATAGGCAAATTGGTGTGAATAAAAGCAGTATATAGTTGTTAGTAGAGTGACATTTACCACTCTCCTGCACAGGTGATTACTGTCACATGGCCTACAATATCATCACTGCGTTGTGCCTTCTCCAGCTCATGGCCAGGTCCCAGAGGCCTGTCCCTAAAATGTTGCAGGTGATTATGCATGTACTGTATGTATACTACTATTCATGCAAGTGATACATGTGCATATGTATTGTGTGTCTACGTGTGTGAGTAATAAGTGTATAATCGATCTTCTATAATTAAAAAAGCTTAATGTACTTATGCAAATCATTGTTATTACTATGTTAGTAAGAGAAAAATGCTGGTGGTACTTGGTAATGCACAGCATACAACTAGTGTTTTCATTAATGTGTCGCTGTGTGTGCACGCAATCATCTAAAAGACAAAATAATTATGCAAGATTCCTGTTTGAACGGGCACTGAAATGAATTTTTTCATGCCTATGTAACTATTTAAATTTTATGTTAGGCCTTTTATTTTAACTGAATCTCAAATGTTATATCTCAGTGTACATGTACATGCAAATAGACCTCATTTTTAATAAACGGGCATTAAATAGAATGTGATTAACAAAATAAGTGCAATGCAGTCAAGCAGTAATTTATGTACTCAACTACCATCACTAGAGCTGCTGCGATTAAAATTTTCCTTAAGCCATATACAACTGCTAACAATAAATAAACCATTGTGGACCAGCTGCAGTGCCAAAGCTGCTTGATGATCCTCTGAAAACATCGAAACCTCCCATTCAGGGCACTTCTATGTACCATTTGCACAATGAAATGGTTCATAGAGTTCAAGTGTAGAGCTAATAGAGGTGAAGTGTCCATGCTCCTGCTGTTACACACAGCTAGAGCCAGCACCTTAGCTGATTACAAATACTGCTAAAGGACATAAAAGGTCCACTGCATAGCCTACAAATGAGATCTGAAACCGATTACCAAACACAGATTCACAAACCATTCTACTAGTATGCATGACGAGGTACAACGACTTCTCACTACAAAGAGCATAACCTTTCGATTGCAGGCAGCTATTCCTCCCCCGGCCAAGTGAACAAACAATGTAATTGTACTGCCAATACATTTGCACACTACCTCATGCATGTCTAGTATACTGCCCAATCAATATGGCTAAATATCTATTCTATAATTTGTAAGTACCTTCTGTCTTGGTTAGTTTCCTGTTTTCAGTTGCCCACAGAATTTTTCCCTTTTTGTATATAGCGCTTCGAAGTTAATAGGTCCTTTCAAGGTAGCTACATTCAACGCTAAGTTCGTAACTGAGACACAACCTTAAGCGATGTGGTTTATGCCGTAAATAGAACAATAGTGCTTTTTATTGTATGGCTTGTTAATGGCAACTGAACTTGTTATGTTGGCATATAGCCTGAAGTTAACATGTCGGTGGTTGTCGAGGCCTGTTGCTAGGGCATTACGTTATCGTATTAATATTATGGAGGCGGAGGCCTAGTGTCCACAATTTCAATGGCCGCAAACAGCCGTGAGTCACCCGTCTACTTATTTGGCCACACAGGTGGAAATGATGAACATTTATTGAGCTATTAAAGAGTTAATCAGATAGTTGAGTGTGTTCTTCATTTGCAGTATCTGCTTGTCACATTTTTCGTGATGGGAGCAAGTATTCACCTTGTTGGTGATTCAGTACAGCACAGACTGATACACAGTGGATACTTGTTGCACCTGAGTGTCCGTGACAACCCCATTATGAAGGTATGTACACTTGAGTCTTTGTTTTGCATGTTACATTTGTGGTAATGTTTATACATGTATATATGTGTTACCGTGTATTTGAGTGTACAGTACAGTTAGCTGTGTTTCAGCTAATGACTATTCAATGTGTGGCTTGCAATTGGTATCATATGCTATGCCAGGAACCTACACATTGCGCAGCTATGGCCTGCAATTGTGCGTAAATTATGTATACATGTATTTTTATAATTAATGGGCAATATTGTGTCTAATACTGAAGCAGTAATGTAGTTGTCACTAACAGGAATTGTGAGCTAGCATTTCATTTTTGTGCTCTGGACACATACTTGTAATATATTGATAGGTCGGTATTGGTTCTCTACATACATGTACATGTATCTTAAGAAATCGTATTTCAAATGTAGTGCATGTAAATCATAGCAGTTATGCATTGTGTTATACGCTAGTTCCAATCTATACCCAACCCTTGAACATTTTAATTTATATGTACACGCTGTATACATGTATTTAAAGCATTTAAGTTTTCTTGGACATAGTTTATTTCAGTCTGATGACTTGCATTGTTTCCACCCCTGCATTTCATTATTTGGTACTTGTGTAAAATCTTCGATCTTTCTACATACCGTAGAGTACCGCGATATATCCCCCCCCCCCTCCACCCCCACCAAAAAAAAATGGCCCGTGTTTAATCGAGCGTATCGACATAATAGTGAATGCAGCTGCGTTCTATTCTTTAAATTCCTGTTGGAGTACCAGTTCTTTACTGAAATGTTAACGAGTACAAAGATACACTCGTTTAACGACGGGCCATTTTATTTCGGTGGGGGCGGAGGGGGGGTATCTCGCAGTACTCTACAGTATATGGCAAAAGTTTGGTACTAAGGATACATTAGATGAGTAATGGTTTATGGATATTGATTCAAAGGTTTCAGATTACCCCACCATTGGAATATTATTACCTGTGATGATCTCTGCACCAGAATTACATGTCTAAGGTGCAGCAAGGCATAACTTGCCAAAGTTTCAATGTCGAGTTTATATTAATGTAATGCAGCTTAGGAATGTTAAAAAGACTTCAGACTTTCATATTATACTAAACATGCTACTTACAACATATGAGTGTTGTTGTGGGAACTGATTTACTTAAATTGTTAAATAATTGACAAAAATTGTAAGTTTTTCTTAAAAATCAATTAACTTTTTAAAACAAAGTTGTAAAATTCTTCTAATTTTTTTATGGACTTAGTGTCTACAACTTTACAGGAGGGATTTAATTTTTCATATTTTGTTCAGGAATTATTTATTAAATACACACTTTCAATATGATTGGCAGCAAACGAACGAGTTCAGCATTTGATGATGTAATGCAATTTTTCTGAAGTAGACAGGTGACACAATAGAATTACAGAGGCTTTTAAAACTTTTGCCTGGATTCATTACACAAAGTGTATAATTAAATTACATACCTAAAGTAACACGTCTATGAGATTTATATACAGTTTTTATCAACTTCTCAATGTCAGAGCCTGCTTTGTGACCTTCTAGATAGCAAACATGTAGTGTTTTGCTTTCCTAAAGTAGTTCTGTATTGTCTCAGGGTTTATGGAGTCCATGGCTTCTAGTACTATTTTTCGCAGCTTTGGAAGAGTATAATTCATATGTGCTCTTGTGTATCTCTTAGCATGTCCCCAACATCGTTCAATTGGGTTGAATTCACAGTGAAACTTTGGCAACATGATGCATGTGTGTCCAAAAATCTTTGCAGTTTAGTATTTTCATCTTTGAAGTCAGGGTGAGTAGATATTTCATGTCGCATCACTTCCAACTTCATTTTAGTCTGTACCTCTCTCGTTCTTTAAGAACCAAAATCAGCCCTTTAGGAGTTCCATCCTGTGTGTTCATTTTCTGTACCCTTCCTTGCCATACTGTATCTCTTAGGCAATGCTGTTATCCTCCTGGCTTTGCATTCATATGCGCAGCTATTAATGCATTATCCGCATATGCATTATGGCAACTGCTGTTGTCAAATACCCAAATAAGTTGAGCTCCAGGATATTTGGACTCGGCAATAGTAACAGCATGGTCCATTTGTTGCATAAATTTTTCTGAAGTCCAGTAACCCTCTCTGTTCCCACATATTCTAACAGTACTCTTGCAATTTTTTTCTTGCCACTGTCATCAATGAGGCTCAAAAAGCCCTTGCTCTCCTCAACAAAGTCTGATACCATGATTCCTGAGCCGTTGCCTTTAGGTCTAATTGTCTGCATGTCAGATTGGCCCCATTGAACTTTCTGATTATCGTAAGCATTAAAAATGGATGAACATCTTTCTTTCACTTCGAATTGCTTGTGAGTCACATGCAGAAGTAAAGGGGAGGCACTGAGCTGCTTGTGGTGTTGGAGCATTCTGATTGTTGAGGAAGCCTAACCTTACCATACGATATACTATAACATCTTCCCTCTCGTGGCCATCAATGTATATATCTTTTCCATCCTTAATGACTTCAAAACCCAAGTGCAGTCTCTATGCTAATGTGTCGTGGAAAGAAAGGTTGAAGGGTAGAATATGGTAAAAGATCTTCGTTTACCCGTTGGCAAAATGTCTTTGCTGTCATGATAGGTGAACCTTTAGGGTTTGCATTCTAACTTACTGAGTCGCCAAACGGTTCAGTTTGTCGTCATTCCATAATGCACCACGTCTGCCATGCTTGCCTTGCATGGAATCCGGAAACGAGTTGTCTTTTGACAAAAAAGTAGCTTTCCATCCACGAAAGGTTCGTTAACCCATTCTGATGTTTTCGCCAATGATGTGGGAAGCTTCGGTAATTTGGAACTTCAGTTGCCTCACCAATATGTCATGAAGCAGCAGAGATAGGACATCTTGTCGTCTCTATGCAAGGCTTGCACCCACTCTTGTGCATAAAAATGTATTGCTTCTGTTTCCTTTGCATGATCGAATGCCACCTCTGGTTCAGCCATCTTCACGTGCTTAGAAGCACGAGCATCCATCAATTGATTCTTTCTCTTCGAAGTCTTCGGCATATCAAGCTACAAATGTAAATGTAAATGATAAATTGACCTCGCACCTACAGGGAGGCAAATTTCTATAGGATCTTGGCTGATTTGCTGGCTCAAAAATTTATAACAGTTTCACCATCCAGAGAGAATAGATACTTCACAAGGATCACAAATGATTTTACTGCATAAAGCATAAAGACAGTGATTAAACACACACAATCATACTACATATCTTATTTTACCAGTGATTCTTAATCCAAGTAAGGTTTGTGAGGACTTAACATCATAGAATAGTTTTTTTCTTCAGCCCAAAGGTGGACAAGTTGCACTCCCATTGATCCAAATAAGTTATTAAATATTTGCTGATAAATTCAAGGTTAGACACCAATTAGGTCGCCATGTTTGTATTAAAATTAAATACCATCTACATCACTGGTCTCAGGACTGCATTGGTCACGTATATAGAATGCCTCACTGCATTACCAAGAGGATGTATGAACCAAGATAATAAGTGCTCAAAGGGTATTAGTTTTCATCGTTTGCCAAGAATAAACCCATCTCTGCTTCATCAGATAAGTCTTTTTTGTCATGTTTCTCAGCTTGCATACATACTTATCAATGATAATAGATAATATTAATCCTCATTTTGTGGTTACATGTTCTCCATTTGTCTGATGTTTCTATAAATGACGCAAACGCTCGTGTATGTAGCGAGCATTTTATACGAGAGGACTACATCCAGCCTGTTATCAGTGGATTTGGGCTTTCAAAGCCAACACTGAAGCCAGATGCTGTTCATCAGTTTTCTGCTATACTTCTGTTCCAAAACGTCGCAGAACTAGTGAATTGAGAGCTGCAAGGAAGGATCATGAAGACTTGTTGAGTAGTTTGCTATCAGAACCACCCCAATCAGACCCAGAACCACTGCCAGAAGAGTCTGAAACATCTTCATCTTGGGATCTATCAGAACCAAATACAAATACAAAGGATGCAGGAGTACAATGTGGTTAGTTGTCTCATATGAAGAAATTACCGGGAAAGGTTCACTCATTTAGATATCAGACCTTCCTTGGCATGCTCTCATGTACATGTAAGATATGTTGACATCTACCCTGATCCAGTGATTCAGCATCATGTTAGTACTCAAGCTGACATGTTCCTGGCTTGTTCCACTCCAATTATTCCTGATGCGTCTCTACATACACATTTCAGACGCTAGAAGATACAGACTCCAGTGCCTCATACTGTCCTTCACCTCTACATACACATTTCAGACGCTAGAAGATACAGACTCCAGTGCCTCATACTGTCCTTTACCTCTACATACACATTTCAGATGCTAGAAGATACAGACTCCAGTGCCTCATACTGTCCTTCACCTCTACATACACATTTCAGACGCTAGAAGATACAGACTCCAGTGCCTCATACTGTCCTTCACCTCTACATACACATTTCAGACGCTAGAAGATACAGACTCCAGTGCCTCATACTGTCCTTCACAAGAGCAAGTTGAGGAAGTGTTCAATGAGGGGGAAGAGCAAACTGCTGCTAATATACAAGGATGCAGAACATTTCTCGTTTATAACACTTCTTGCTGCGATGGTGTTTTGTGATCTTTATGTCGAGCTGAAGGCTGTCACCACAGGTACATGACCCTTTGAGAAGCTATTGCCTTGGATCCATTCCACTTCAAACCTGAAGAGCCTCTATATCACAAAAAAGGTGCCTTATGTGCGCCAGTTCCCAACAACAGCAACACTCGCATTCGGTCAGGAGAGCAGGTACAGTATACCCTCGATGCTATCGCCCTTGATCACTGTCGCACTGCTATTGCTCTAGCTACTATCGCTATCATAACATACATGTAAAACCACGCAATTATCTTAAAAACCCACACTTCTTTACCACATGCATATCAGTGCTAGGGCATGTAGTATTTGTAATTGAGCAGGGTCGAAAATGAAAGCTTGTTCTAGTCAGAGTGATAGAGCTGGCGGTGTAAAGCGCAACCATACAGCAATATCAGTGGAGCTCAAGCAAGCTGTCTGTGAATATGCTCAAAAGCATTCTGCTGAGAGCCAGACTGCTGTAGCCACTTGGTTCTCCCAAAAGTACAATATACATCCACCAGTACAAAGATCCACGATTGGAAAAATCCTCGAAGGAAACGATGAGTTTCTCGAAATGGATGAAAATCATCCTTCTTTGAAGCGGGCTATGCTTAGGAACCCAAATGGCCGATTCTTGGTTGATCACTGAACCCAATTCATGAAGTACGTTGATTAGTGATGTCACATCCGGAGTTCTTCTTAACGGGAAGGTCTATTCAATAATTAATGCTTTCATAATCCTCGCTATCTGTGTGTACACTTGCCAAATTAAATTACCACCACATCTATGTCAACAGACCTCGCTACTCGATGCTATCGCACTTGTGCGGATCCCGCAATAGCATCGAGAGTATACTGTACACGAGCATCAAGCTGTGTTATCAACATGCGTACATGCTGCAAAGTCGGCTGATAATTCACTGTCATTATCACTCTTGCTAGAGGTGTAGGACTCATGACTTGTTGGCTCAAAATGGTGTGGCAGTAGATCCAAGGCTCACTCTTAGTGGGATCCACATCTGAATGGTCCATCATATTTGAGACCAGTGATGTCACGCTGGCCTTAACTTGGCACCCATTATCGTCAACTTTGAAACAATATATCTAAAGAGCAGAGCATACTGAGACGCTGAAATTTATAATTTACATACCTGATGGATACTAAATTAAATTACAATTGATAAAAGCCATGGCAGTCCCCCTTTAAATGGAAATCATCTCCAGAGTTGTAAGGAAGCTGGAAGCACTTCAAAGACTTATGACCCTTTGAAAAATTCTCAACATTCAAGCAATCAAATAAGCGGTCAAATATTAGAGTGCTGTTTCTTCTGCTTCTGGGCCTCGGATACAAATTCACTCTACTGCTCTATGCAAACCACTGTATTGTAAGGCAGTGTTTACATAACACATTCAATACATACCTCAGCTGCAAGGTCTACCCACATTTTTGAGAAAGAAGTTAGCTGCAAATGCTCCAGTTTGAGTTTAGGAACAAGTGACGGTCCTAGTGACTGTGCTTGCATTTGTTTTGTACACATTATTGATATGTTCTACTGAGATTGCTTTACCATTGCTCTAAGATAGTAAGAAAATATGTCTGTTACAGGAAGTATATGTATTCCTAATAACCAATCCCCCTTCAATGTACTGTGTAGTATAGTGCATGGGACAATTAGACTTGCCTGCTTATGTCTACATTTGGAGATTAAGCAGTTTCGAGTTGTTTTAATAAGGTGTGAAGGATTTGAAAACAATAGGAGGTCGTGGTTATCTGCAGCATCCAACCTGTGCCATCACATCTGAGTCACCCATGCTTCTTCAATGCTGAGTAGCCCTTGCCTTAAGTGGTTATGGAAAGTGGTTATGGACATCTATCTTGCATGTTGCACTGAAGTATTGAGAAACTAGCTAAGGGCATTAGCACTTCACTTGTTATAAGATCACATCTTTGGTGTACCTGTACTTCTGGTGTGGCTGACCCGGTAGTGTTATGCCACATGAGAAGATGAATGTTTTTATTGTTTTGTCCTTCCACCCTAAAGCAATAGGACTGCAATTGTCCACAATTTACTCCAAAAAACATGGTCTCCTCTAGAGTTGTATCTGAAAGGGTCACTTAGATACTCTTTTGAAAATTCATGGGAAGTTGTTTTTAGAACGACAGTTAAACCCAATCCACATTTCTTACATTTTTACGGATGAAACACTCAGTCTGCCATGAGGATTCATCGTTTTCCATACCAGGGCTCACTGACTCGGAATTTGTGTGCTGATAGGCGAGACCTTTTCTTCCCCTTGACTCGTCTTCTTTGCCATCACAGATTTCAAGTCTCAAAATTATTCTTACTGTACAATCAGCTAAACATTTCACTTCAGTTCCCTTTGGCTTTCTAATGATCTTAGTGAGGTGTGGAATGCCATCAGGCCTGCTTCCTACTAATCCATGACAACATCAATGTGCCTTCTACAACAATAAAAGACAATTCAAGACCTCTTCACATCTAGCATTGATATACTCAGAGGGTAGAGGGGCTTCTAGGCAATGGGTTTAAGACCTACCCCCGGGGTAGATTAGGCAGCATCCAGTATCCGGGCAGGTGAAGCGGGTCTGCGTGGGATGAGTGATGGTGATAGGCAAGACATTGCCTGTAGTAGTCCGCATGGCAGGGAGGGTAGGGCAGTGGGCCCTCCAAAAATGGTTGTATTGGTGGCCAGCGATCTTTGGGGTCTTTATCTCCAAATGACAAGCACCGTAAGGTATCTTCAAATCTGTGAACTCCTTTACCAAAATGACCTATATGCAAGTGCCTGAAAAATCCTACCTCTATCACTATCCGACTCTTCCATCCAATAATTCTTCTTGGACCCAATACTAATTGCCAAAATGAGCCCCCACAAAAATGGAAAAAACTTGGACTCACTAAGTGATTTTTGTTTCATCTCATTTAATTTGTGCTAGTCTTTTCTATCCACTTGCAGCATATGGGAAATATGGCAACCATAATCCCAGGTTAAGCTGAGCACGATTGTTGGACTTTGAAAATAATTCACTTGGATTCCTTCAGTCAGCATTCAAACCATGTCATGTGGTCTTAGTAGGGAAGTGTCATCATTTTCCAGTGCTTCCTCTCCAGATAGCTCTGCTTCATCATCAGTGTCGGACTCTGATCTTGAGTCAGTACTGCCTTCTGCATCGTCTTCTATTGCCACACAAGGGTCGTTCACTTGCAGTTGCGATGCTCATGTCAGCTCCATGTGTGGGCGTGGCCTGATGGAGTTCACTCACCGACATTTAGTTTCCACAATCAGGTACATGTAGCCACAATTGCCAAGGAAAGAATAGGGTTCTTTCCTATGGGGTTCTCTCCTTGGCAGTTGTGGCTACCTAATTGTGGATATTAAAGGTCGGTAAAACAAATAACACCTCCATTTGTAAGGATTATTCTGATTGCCTCAAAATTAACCTGCATTTGTCGTAAACCTTGTGTTCAAATTGTTTTAATCATAACATTTGGGATCATTTCCGCGAAAAGGGACCTAGCACATGTTTTTCAAGATTTCAATGGATGTAATATCTCTAAGTGTTAAATGTTCTACATGTATACACTGCATCTGTCATGGAGTTGTAAGACACTGAACTTTTAACTGCCATACATTTCAACTCAAATGTTACTTTTCTATTGCATGTTCTAGAAATTGTATAATATGTGCACTAGGTCTCTTTTTACTGCCATATGTGATTTTATACAATATTTTGCTTACTTCAGCAACTAAAGCCAGCTTCTCTTGTTGAGTCGTTTGAGCTACTGGACTTCTATGATGAACATCTTGGGCACATGATGTGGTATGCTCCGCTGTTTGCAGCTTACCTGGTCTACTTTTATGGCAGCTTTGGGAAGAGCTGCTCCACTGGCTTTGGGGTGTGGCTGCTAGCTATATTCGGTGCTGGATTTGAATGGTATTACACTTGCGCACCACAGGTTAAAAAGACCTGTGCTCACCATTATATGTCTTACCCTCTTTTGCCTTTGATCCCAGGTACCTTGTGACTGAAGGACAGATATTTACCATCTTCATTCTCATGTTTGCATGCATGGTTCCTATTGTGGCCATCAGAGCACAGCAGGGTCTTGCTATGGATTCCAATGCAAAGTTTCTGTTCTTCCGGTCTGCGCTTACACTGGTGTTGGTGGTGGTGTGGGTTGCATACCTTTGGAATGATGACACACTTCGCAAGAAGTACCCTGGCTGGTTATACATCCCGGAACCATGGGCTTATGTCTCATTGTATTGGATGCACTAGTATACGACTGAATTAGCGTAACATATTACAATTGTGCAAGTACACACATATTATACCTGGTTGCAATATATAACGTACTATAAAGTATACTGTACATGTATAGGAATTATTATTGTTATTGGAAAGCCTGGACTATGGTAAAAGTCAAACTATAATTGACATTTTTATTACCTATATTGTATACATGTATGTACTAATCTTATCTTGTATCAAAAAATCTGTATCCTGCTGTTGCAAAGAAGCACAGATTGATAATGTTATGACCATTTGCAAACTAATTAGACAGAGAAGCTGGATTACATAATACTTGTGAGCACTGCAGACAGTGGCAAAGCCAAGATAAATATCGTTTAGATAAAGAGCAGAGTGCAAACTGTGTGACAAGCACAATTGTTCTGAACTGCATGGGCTGGAATGGCCTAAGAGTTGAAATAGGTCCAGGTCAAACCCCCCCCCCGCCTACGAACACGCCCATTTTTTTTCCACAACGCCCCTTAAAAACCATTAAGGCCGCGGCATACACGGGGCGACTTCCTGCCGATTTGCAACTCAAATGAATATCAAATGTTCCGCAAACCATCAGTAAACTAAAAAATTATGGAACTTTCATTCGAGTTGCATGCGACAAGTCGTCGCCCCGTGTATGCCGACCTTTACGCAATCGACGATTGACCGACCTCTATTAATAATAAGAATGAAATCGCGCATATACTACACATTGCCGCATTGCGCTTATCAATAGTTAGGTTGTTACCTGCCATTCCTCTCGCATTAACTTGCTCCAAGAACAAAGAGATTCGAGGCTCCATTAGCATATCCGTCTTCAGAAGCAAGAATTCCTCCTTCAGCTTCTTTGCAATAAGCTCCTTGCCCAGAACCCCCATGTATTCATCTTTGCTTATTGCAAACTTGTTTATCTTCTTAAACTTGGTGGGAAGAATGGGAAGAATGTGCTATCTGCATATAGTCTACTGTAACCAGTGGTAGCTCCAGACATACGCATTATAGGTACATCAGATACAGAACAGGTTGGGCACGGTATTGGTCTGTTAGTACATGGATTGGCATTTGATTCTTTCTCTGCAGATCTGTAGGACATCTTGTAAGCAAGAGGGCAGATATTCATACTTGCTTTTGTGGATCCTTCACTAGGTTGGTGCACATTTCGTTACAGGTTGCACAGCAGCTGCTGTAGCAGCTGGACTTGCAAACACGTCAGACTAGCGCCAGCTTTTACCTTAGCAGCAATCGCTTTGCAATTCTTGGATTGTTGGTGCTGTCGTAGATTGATCTCTATCAGCGGTATTTGAATCTGTGCTTTGGCTTGCAACGATCGCAAATAGTTATATTCATGATGAAAGCGTGTGGTTTTGCAAATTAGCCTCAATCACGTGATAAGTTGGCCCCTCACTAATTTCCATACAAATAATAATATGGAATCGCAGATAGTTGAGTTAAACCCTATCTTTGCACGCATAGAAAACCTATGGACACTATACGAACAGTATGATGTTGTCATTATGTTCCAAAAATTCATTTAAGGCAAAGACCCCCCCCCCCCAACCTCATAATTTTTACCCCCACACACCCCCCCCCCCCCCCCCCCCCCCCCCCCGCAACATATTTGTAAATGCTCTCAATGAGCTCTTCAACGTTGGGGGATGGTGACTTGCACTTTGTTTTTGCCCCCCCCCCCCCCCCCCCCCGGTTGTTACAGATAAAATACTGAATTTTGATAAACCACCTGTGTGGTGCTGAGGTTCAAGTTTCAAGATATGTGTGTAATATCACTGGTGCATGCAAGGTAGTCTATGCTACAAACCAGTTCTGCTCGTACTTAAGACGCCATTTGGAAAAAAAAAAACCTCTACACTAACTGCTGCGTGCTATGACTTTTTGTCATCCCCTGATGATTCAATGTCACGTCGTACTCCATTGCTCTAATACGTGGTGGGTGGACCTCCCTCTCTTTGAGGATGGAGTCACTTGTCTTTCGTATGACTTTCGTAAGCCCTTGATTAATTCGGTCAGCCACCACAGGCGTATGTTTGTAACCACCGTGGACAATCGTTCACAAACGCCATTGATCAAAGGAAGACATCTGTAAAGAAAGTGCATGCAACACACCCTGCACACCAATGATGCTACAATGGTACTGAATGAAGGGCTATCATTGCGAACATATAATAGGATCCACATTGCACAAGCATTTGAAAGTGCAAAAATGAAGAATGAAAGAGCAAATAGTAGCAACACTAAAAAACCACATGGACCGGGGACTCAATAGCTGCACTTCATGAATTAAAGAATTGGAGTGAAGATAAGAAAATGAATTGGTCACAAGTAGCACAACAATACAACATACCTGGTAGAAACAGAGGTCATGTGTTAAAGGAGTAATGGCCTGGATAGATATGCTCTGGATTGACTCACAGAAAATCAAAGAACCAGAGCAAAGAAGCTGAAGATGCCAGGACATGAAATCTCTATGCTATGGACACGTATCACACAGATGGTGAAAGAGAAATGGGCAGTAGACATAGAAGACGGTACTTACTCAATTGGAAATAGATTGTGCTCCAAAAGAGGTGACAGTACTCACACATAGAGATGGAGTTGTAGAACAACCTGTCACTATATACAGTCGGAAGTTCCCAATACGGCAGCGATTACTGAAGAACCATGAGAAATACATGCACCTCAAACTGATGAACAGGTGGATGCCTAGTCCAAGGATGTAGCAAATGAGCATCAGTTTGCTGATATGGAAATCACTGAACTCAGAGAGCAGAATTCAAGGCTCTACATAGAAACTGTCATCTAGTAATGTGGCATGACCATGGAACAATCCTTTGTAAAGGATACATTTTATAACAGTTAAAACCGTTTACGATACTTCTGTATTCCTTTGAAGGACGAGTATTCACTGTAATTCACTCTAAATTTGCAGGGTACTGTTGAGAAATCAGATGTTCATGTTGTTGGGATTGTGAGTTCATCCCATGAAGATCAAGCAGCTCTTATTCCAGAGAGGGTGTCATGCCTAAGAACTCTGAATTCACCAATCATGACAACAGCAAAGATTCCTATAAATGACACAGTGCATTTTTTCGCTGGTGATGGCCTGCAACAAATTTTGAGAAAGTGGTGCAGCAAGGACAATTCAGTGTGGTACATGCAGAATTCAGACCAGCATGACCAGTGACATTGCAATTAATGCACTAACCCTAAAATGGAGAACACTGCCAGAGCAGCAGGATATCATTATTGCTGGAAAATTCGGAAACATTTCTATCCTAAAACCACTCAACAATCTATATAAAGCTGAGGTTGAGTTGGAACTGGCACAATGAGGCATCAGATTTCCCCAAAACAACTTTTTAAAATGGAATTAGAAGCCACCTTGCTGGGTTTGCTTTGTTTGTGTGCCTATACTCCTCATGAATGAATGATCCTTGCCAAACCATTAACATGGACTAGGATACCGTTTTGGAGTGTGAGCCACTGCATGATCTGAAGGGTTACATCCATAACCTTTTCAGGAAGTTGAAAAACACTAAGACACATGTGTGAAGACAGAGTGCATGGCAGTTATTGCGCAGTTCATGAAAAAAGAAACAAAACGAGCACGTGATTACAGACATGCAACAATTCTAATTCCTATGCGCTTATTAAAGCATAACAAGGATTCAAAATTATGCATCATTTTCAGAACAGTTGTTGAAATTAGTATATAGTTCTGAAGAGAAAAGAATACCAAGGTGCATTCTGCGGCTATATAATTTAACCTGGATCCATGCAATGGCATTCACCCATGTATTCCAACAGCTAAAACATTTTACACGAGAAAAGATTTTCGGAGCTTACTTTCTTGCCTTGACCAGCCATGCCGCTCACACAGTCAGTATGAAGTCGTCTGCCTCAAAAGTGTAAACATTGAAAATGAAGAAAGAATATTTGAAAAGGCCAAAGAATTGCAAGCACCACATCAAACCGGAAACTTGAACAAGTCCTACCTAACATGCTCCTTTGATTGCAAGCTGGGACACAAAAGGATCAGAACACTCTTGAACAACAGGACAATTCTATTATAATAGCAGCTGTTCACCATCCCTGTGTAGAGAACTCAGTTATCAGCAAGGACATGACAAGAAACTATGCATTCAGCTGGCGAGCTCACCTAAATAGGATTGAACCTGGAGAAGGTTCCTGGTGGAGAGAAGAAAAAGATAGTTATGAATTTTTTTATGGATCAGCTCAGCCGGACATTAAAGAATGTGGAACTACCTTGCTGCACTTCAGAAATACTTATATAGAGAAGCTGGATGTGAAGAAGCAAAAATGTGTGGCAAGTACTAACCTTCCAGCTGCAACTATTTGGCTCTACGATGACAATGGTTATATGGTACAAGTATCATTGATCACCAAAACTTTCAACCCACAAACAGTGGATTAGTACATCAATCACACCTACCAATATCTCCATCACAGAAGTTGACTCACCACCAGCAGTAGTGTCTTGTCAGCATCCACAGTCCTCACAACCAGCAGTAGTGACCTATCATCCTCAATCCACATCACCAGCATTAGTGTCTCTTGTCATCCTCAGTACACATCACCACCAGTAGTGTCTTATCATCTTCAGTCCACACCTGTAGTGTTTTCTCATCATCCTCAGTTCACACCACTATAGCAGTAGTGTCTTTTCAGCATCATCAGTCTTCACCACCAGTAGTGTCTTATCATCCTCAGTCCGCACCACTAGCAGTAGCGTCTTGTCACAAGTCTTAATTCACAACCACCGCAGTCTTCACAACCTCCACAGACCTCACAACCAGCAGTAGTGTCTTATCATCTTGTCCAGAAGTGGTGTCTTGTCAGAATCCTCAGTCCTCACCGCCAGTAGTAGCAGTAACATGTATATTATTCTTTAGTATGAAGTAAAATCGTGGCATGACTGTATATAATATGATATTGGATGGCTGGTTTCACTCCTTTTCAGGAAACCATGAGATGTGGAACGGGATATACACCAACACGACGCATGGTCCTTTATGATGCTTTGATGGAATTATAAAACAAATAATGCTAGCTAATATTCTTTCTTTGACATCTTGGTTTTTTCAAAAAGGACTGTTACATAGACCGTATCTTCTCAAATCTTATCACGCGGCACATCGTGACACATTACTTTCAGTTGTTGCCTGAGTCAAGGCACGTATTGTACATGGATGTGCACCGCAAGCGTCCTGCAGGTGTTGAATTCACTCGCAATGTAAGATAGTACACATGCGGGGTAACGACGTTTCAAGGTCCGATACCCCGTAGGGTTCAAAACGGCCACATCTTCAGGTAGGAGTGTCCAAATCGGTTCAAGGTACCTATGTAGAAGGGTCCTACCGCTATTGATTTGTTCTTTTCGTTAATTTTTGCTTTATCCGTTATGGAGATAAAAGTGTGCAAAGAAATTGCATATGTCCCGGGCGTTACGCGCCATTAACGTATTCTGCTTCGAGGACGTCCTCGTAATACGTTAATGGCGCGTAACGCCCGGGAAATATGCAATTTCTTTGCACACTTTTATTTCCATAACGGATAAAGCAAAAATTAACGAAAAGAACAAATCAATAGCGGTAGGACCCTTCTACATAGGTACCTATTTTGAACCGAGTTGGACACTCCTACCTGAAGATGTGGCCGTTTTGAACCCTACGGGGTATCGGACCTTGTAACGTCGGTACCCCGCATGTCTAAGACACCAAAATGGATTTACACATATAGTGATGGTGTGGTATGTTGTATTAAAAATAGGAACCCGATAGCTTTAATATTTCAGAAGATATATCGATTTAAATTGTATGTTATAAAATGAAATCCACAAGACCCATTTTCGTATAGAACGTTCCATATAGCACATTGTTATTTTAAGAACTAACTTAATGATTAATGAATAATCATGTCTGGTAGTTGGAACGTTAAGTACTCGATTGTCAGCAAAGGGCTGGGTTCTAATCTTGCTGTCGTTTATCCCCGCCCCTCTCCCCCACCAAATTTAGAGGAAATCGCTCTGACCTGTGGTGACCTATGGTGTGAATGTCACACCCAATGTTTATTGGCTATTCTTCACACGATTAAACTGGTGGCCTTCACACTTTGGTTTTTGCAATAGAGGAAGAAAGTAAAGACACTGCAATATGTCCCAATGGACAAACGCATATAATAGAAACAAGCGCGTATTTAACATTTCATTTAAACTCAAAGGTACTTCTGGCATGGTAATGCATGCACCACAGGAAAGAAGAATGCATATATATATCCGACTGTATGCATGCAGTGAGCCTATATGTGATTCCATGACAGGATGAGAGTGAGAAGTTCACCAGAATTTGACAGACGTTTTATGGACGGTTTTGATCTCTTGAGTGACTTATCTGTACTTGAGTGACTTAACATTTTCACGAACTTTAGGTAGATTTGAAGCATTACAGAGCAGAATCCATACTGCGATGTTGATGTTATTCTTTTGAACCTCAAACAACACAATCCAAAACTTGTCCTTGATGCTGAGAAACCATTTGATACAATGGCAGTGTTTGAACACTTGACACCATTTAAGTGCCTACTCAGAAGTGCTGAAAGTGATGCTGTAGTGTCCACATTGTAGGCATATAACAACTGCATGCGTGCAAAGAATAATGGTTCCTTTCCTTTCTTGCTCTAGTTAAATCATACTTGCGAACTTCAATGGCTGAAGGAAGGTAAAGTTTCAATTCACAATTCTACATATGCCTGCTTACAGCAAGCCCATATGCAGCCAAAGTGGGTGACCCCCGACTACAACACTTTGCCCCCCCCCCCCCCCCCCCCCTCCAAACTTAGGCATTATTGAAATGATGCAAATAGCCAGTGATGAAGGGAACTCTAAGTTTCTTGAGTGATAATGAAGCATATACAAGTGACGACATACAAATCAGTAATGGAAAGAACTCTATAAAGAAATGCAACCAATACTATCTCGTTACGTCCGCACATGTTAATCGTGATATAAATTATACATGTATATATCGTTAATCATGCATGATGTACATGTAACAATTTAATTGATATATCGCGGCTATATTGCGTGAGATCATATTTTATCTTAATCGCCTGTACTGCATCAAGGTTCAAGGGGATTCGAGCTTATGATATGCAGCTGTATAATCAAATACAGTTAGATCCAACTTGTCACAATCAAAGACCGCAGGTTTTGAATACTGAGCTCGAGCAATCTTCAGAGTGAGTGTTGGGTCTTTCGTGGGCGAAGCCATTTTATGGTACAACATTGCATGCAGAATAAGCTCGTTTCCCGCTGTGGGTAAACATTCTTTGTTTACAAACTACTCCTGCGAATTTGAAAAAGGCTTTTTCTCTGAACATTATGTTGTTGACTACAAAAATGTTAATGAATTTGTTAAACAAAGTGTTAGTTACTCTGAAAGAACTAGGCGGAAACTACATGTATATACTCTATACTATACTGCGGGTTACACCATACCGTATTTAAAGTCAGGAGCAATAGCAGTACTGGAGATAACCATAATGGCCTCGCCCTTCTGTTTGCTGTCTTTTATTCTTGCTGCGGCTATTTCCGGAACCTACAGTGAATCTGGCTTGACTGCAGCACAAAAGCAGCAGCTTGTCGATGCTCACAACTTCCTTCGTCAAAGGGTCAAGCCAGCTGCGACCAACATGCTACCCATGGTATGGATATTAGTGTCGCTTTATACTGTATGCTATACATCAATGTACCTCTGCCTACTTTCACAGAAATGGAATGATGAACTAGCGACCATCGCTCAGAACTATGCCAACAAGTGCATTTGGGCCCACAACCCACGCCGCATATCTAGAACGTTCTCGAAAGTTGGCGAGAACATTTATGCAGGAACCGGCACTGTATCGAATTACCTCTCTGTTGTTCAAAAATGGTATGATGAAGTTGAAAATTATCATTATTCGACCAACACCTGCGATTCAGGGAAGGTCTGTGGACACTACACGCAGGTCAGTTCACCCATGTATACGCATGTACGTAGCGTTGAGGAGTCAGCGTTCTACACATAAGGTTGTCTGGGCGAAGAGCAACAGTTTGGGGTGCGGAGTGAAGAGATGTGCAACGTTAAAAAATCTTCCGTCCTTAAAGAATGCTCTGATAGTGGTCTGTGACTACGGACCAGGGTGAGTGAGCTCCCACTGGATCCCAACTAGTTTGCCAATACATTTTCAAGGGATCTAAATGATGTTATGATTCATGCACTCTTTCACTTTTAGAGGGAACTACAAGGGACAGAAGCCATATACTTCTGCAAGGCATGCAGCACATGCGATGTCAGATATGGTTGATTCTAACGACGTAGAGAAACTGAAGTACGTGTAGAGCTTGGTGGTGATCATATGGACGCTTTGACACTACCGGCCAGCATTTGAAGAATAACATTCAGCTGAGTAGGAAATTCTTAAAGTAGACTGTAGAGTGCATTAATTGAGTGTATCGTTGTTCAGCATAATCATCCCTAAAATACTATTGCTATACAATTTGTACCTTACACAGGAGTCACCATGCCGCACGCAATCAATTAATGTGATGGTAGCGAAAGTAGTATTGCGCGTGAAGCGAGCAGTATGGGCGCCGAAGGCGCCCTGGGTTGACGTTTGAGACGAGCAAAAGATTGGTAAAAGTTTTAGGTAAGAGACGGGTGTTTTTTGACGACGAATTCGGAACCCCCCTCCCCCCTTAAACCCCAAAGCTCTGAGCTGAAAACCTAATCCTAGTTTATAGCCCTTTAACGGTGATCTAAGGGTAAATGGTAAGGTAGCGAGCTGTGTAAAGCTCATTTTGAATTATTTTAGAGCCTCAATAGGACATAATGATCTAGTCCTGCTAAATGTTGAAAAGTAGTACTGTGAAAAATTTGCTGCCAGAAAAAAATTATAACTACCATCTTATACACATCAGTGTATGGTCAAGAACTGTTTGATGGGGTGGGGTGAGGGCGTAATTCATCCGCCACAACTTGCCCCCGGGTGCTGGATAGATATCCTCGTTAATTATAAGTACAGTAGCGCATATCCAGAAATGGCCCATACATACGCGGTCATCCTGTTGTTTTTTTTCCACATTGAATTTCAAACATGTTTAATATACTCTAAAAATCGATTTGATTATAACATGCATTTTTCATGAAAAAAACATTAAGCACCCTTTTACTAAAATCAAGACATTTAAATCAATTTCAACCGCGCATAATTAGTCAAATTTATTCATAAATGTATTTAAATGATGACGCAGATATTTAAATAACCATTCATGACGTCTATGACAAAACATTGGCTCACGTGCACATGTATAATTAAATAGTAAAATAACGAATACAGCTTCTGCGCGAGGGTGTGGCTACAGCAGTACGCCCACGCATATGCAGTTAGTTAATAAATAAATCAAGCAACGTATCCCGATAGGGACTGACCAAAACATTCAGAAATCATGTGTGCACACAATATATCTGTTATGCCTCATTGCAGTGTGCGATGTGATCTGTACTTTTAATTTATCATTGTCTACTTGAACCTGCTAGTAGCTCTAACCAAGGATTATTGATTATTACAATCCTTGCTCGAACCCAGTGGGATATGCCTCATGTCATTCTCTTTGTCAGTTGCACTCGCGGCATTACTTTCAAAATGATTGTATTTTTCAACGCTTATATACGTTAGTTCCATCGGTATACATGAAAAAGCTCGGCGATTTTTTATATAGACTCTTTTGCCTGGTAACCTCGGACAACTCTCAGTTACAATTTCCACACTTTTCGTGTTCATTTCACTAGTTACGAGCATTATCCATTGCGATACATGCGGTTGATGGTGCATGATCCAATTATGCTGTCATAGTCTGCATATGGAGAAATGAAAGTTGCGGTTTGTAAATTTTTGGATTTCATTCCGCGGTACGTTCCATAGAGAATGTATGGCGTTTTTACAAACTTGATTATTATTTAATTAAATAATGGACCTGCAACTTTTGCTACCCACTAATACTACTCTAAATGATGTTCAAATGTAGGCAATTTCAAATTTTGTATCTTATACCGTCCAAAATTCTGGGACCATTTCTGAAAATATGATATTCCATAGACTTGTACACAAAATGGAAAAAAATCATGCTAATTAAGATATTCCATTAGTTATAACTAATGAACAGAGGGGGTTAGAACTTTTGCCACCCTCTAAAACTATTCTAAAACTATCCAAATAATATAATATATGAAAAAAAGTGAATGTTGTCGTGAAGAATTTGGGGACCATTTTTAAAAAATAGTAAATGGGTTTTGGTGCAATAAGGCGCCATTTTTAAATGGCATTTCTATGGGTTGCCATAGATATTAGCTAACGTGAGACCTCTAACTTGGACACGCCCATCTAGGGCAATTCTGCGAGGGTGGAGTAGAGGCAGAGGGCGAAGTGGGCCAGGGGGCGGGGTAGACAGGGGGAAATGAGCGTATAAACATAACTACATGGAATACTAAAAGCTTCGAGTCTGTCACCGAGTAGACTGATCGTTGTCTTGAAATTAGAATGATAGTGTAGGCTCGACCGGCTGCTCAGATATCTACGTACGCTGGCAACACTTCGTATATCAAATTTTTATGTTAGCGGATCCTATAGGCCTACACGTAGCTGAATCGAGTGTCTGAGAAACAAACCAGCAGCCAAATGGATCACATGTACATGTACATGCGACACCTCCAGTTATCAAACTAACACAACAGCAACGCTAATATTTTGCAGATTCGAGGTGAGAAACTTTAAGCGTAGTTGTGTGGTTCCATCCACGTACTCGATATCGATGTGTTGACAGTGTGATTCTGTGATTAGTTAGGTTCGAATTGGGTGTAATAATAGTGCCCTTCACAAAGGGAGCATTTATTAGAAATAATGTATTACGCTGTTGTAGTATAGTTTAGCAGTAGCATATCGATTATGTATTGCGAATAAATTGTAAAAACTGTATATTTTGCCTCCAACACATGTGTATGCTTTTACTGTATGGTGCATGTATACGTATGGTGCTTGTGACGTAATGCATGTACCAGTGTAAGTGTATACCCTTATAACTGATCTAGGTGTGTAAGTAAGGAGGAAAAAGCTACAATGCAAGTGTGTGTGTGTGTGTGCGTGTGTGTGCGTGTGTGTGTGTGTGTGTGTGCGTGTGTGTGTGTGTGTGCGTGTGTGTGTGTGTGTGTGTGTGTGTGTGTGTGTGTGTGTGTGTGTGTGTGTGTGTGTGTGTGTGTGTGTAGTATGCTTCTGCGGGCAATCACATACATGTATGTGCAGAGTTTGAACTCTTCCAGAACTACTTTTGAACCCACCTTTGGTTGCATTTTACCCATGCATAGGAAGAAGGACCAATGTGACTGATCATACATGTATATATTCAGTCCCATTGGTCCAGGAATGGATATTTAGTTACGAGGATCTGTGTTGAAAGCAATAGGGGAGGGGGGGGGGGGGGGGGGTGTTTCGGAATATAATTGGTGATGGGGCAAAAATAAGTTTTCCCTTCGTACCATTACATGGCATGCCACGCTGTTATAGTAAATGGTGCAGACCAGCCCGATTAATTGGTTAATTGGCTGAATGGCAAGTTACAATGGCATGTGTAAATCAGAGGGTCAGTAAATCCCTTGTAATGGTGTGCATCTTGTTAATGTAACATCTGTAGCAACTGAATGTCTTGAAACTATGAGTGTTACTGATAGATGTTGCGTGTTGCCTACTCAATCCTTCCTGTCTCTCTCTCACACCCCCCCCCCCCCCCCCCCCCAGGCTTCTACTGATTACATTATGTCATTAGTAATTTAAAAACATACAGGCTACACATATAAAGGATGGCAAGAACTGGACAGGATGAACAAGCAGCGAATCATGATGCCAGTTGGTAGAATGCAGCCATTGCTTCCATCACCTCCAAGCTCTCATAGGACTTGGTGTCATTGAACTCATTTTTCTTTGTTTCTGTCAGTCACTGTGTAATCTGAACAAAACAATGCTTGCAATGGGATTTCAGCTTCCCACTTCATAAGCTGAGACATGCTGTGTGTGTGTGTGTGTGTGTGTGTGTGTGTGTGTGTGTGTGCACATAGCCCTCCTCTGATCCTATCTTAATTTGGATATTTATACAAGGAACAAAGGCACAATGTCATGAATTTTGTTGTGTGGAAAGACCTTTGCCCCATGCATGCAACATACATACATGTATATGTATGATACCTCCATAAAGTGAACAACTTCATGCACATGGTATTTGTGTAGGGGTTATTTGTGGGTGCAAGGGTCAAGCATTTTAATAAAAGATGAGGGTGCAGGGACTGATACAGATAGAGGCAGCAAAAACTGTTAATCATTTTGCAACCACCCCCATGATGGGTGTGGCCTTAGGAAGAACAGTATCAAGTTTTTGAGGGGTGACTCTTTCATTGTAAGGGCATCCTGTTCAGCTGATCCTGACAAGAGAGTACATTCAATTTCAGTGATGGATCCAGGATTTCCAGTTTGTGGGAGGGGGTGGGAGGACAAATGACCCATGCCCATGTCCTGCTCCAGCTGGGGTATGGGGGACTGGCTGTAAGCTCCTCCATAGGGTCTAGGGAAGAGCACATTACATTGTACTTCGACATCAACCAATATTTCAACAAGTCAAAGAGTGTACATGGAAGCGCTTGTGCTTACAGTACATGTACACAGATAAAGCCCATTACATAGAGGTGTAGCTCCTCCCATGGATGTGAGATAAAATAACCACGGGCATTACCACTTACACACACACACACACACACACACACACACACACACACACACACACACCCTCAAGTAGTCCAATCTTCATGTACACGTACTATCTGCCAATCAAGTGAAGGTCAGCTCACAAGATGCTTTGATTGTATTCATTTTAGCCAGGACAATGGTTGTGTACACCTTGGACTGCCCTTGTGGGTTTTGTGGTAGCAGTCAGGCCCCAAGGCCAACATAAACAACAGTACCTAGGGAGATAGAAGGCCAACAGTATACTATATCAACGCTAATACACTACACATCTGTATCTGCACTGACTTGTTGGAGTCATGAATGTTTGGGGGCAGTATGGGGGAAGAGTGCTAAGGTATGACCGTATAAGGTCTAGGCATATTGAGTGAAGTACTCACAGAGGAGGAGCCAAAGGACTTGTCAGGTTAATGATCTTATTAATAAATAAGCTGATGACAATGTCATTAGTGTCTGACTCAGGATCAGGGGGTCCCCCAGGAGGGCTGTCCTCCTCATGCTGAGAAGGTTGGAATCACAATGTACTGGAGGAGCAAGGGAAAGTGAGGAGGTGAAGGTGAAGGGAGGTAAGAGGGAGGGAGGGAGGATAAATGGTATGTGTAATTTTGCCAGAGATGTCCCTGCTGGTGTACATGTACATGACTACAGGAGGACAGGAAAGAGGGAGTGAGGGAGGGAAGGAGGGGGGAGGGAAGGAGGGGGGAGGAAGGGAGGAGGAAGGGAGGAGGAAGGGAGGGAGGAAGTGAGGGAGTAGGTGAGACAGGAGAGAAAGAAAGGAAGGAGGAGAGAGGGATAAGAGCAAAGAAAGATAAGTGATTGAAGTGTACACAATGTACCTGGGCAGGCTGGCTGCAGCACTGATGACGCCCAACACCACGTTTCAACTGGAGTGCAGTGCCTGTGGGCGTGACTGGAGGACCTGTCCAACAGATAACGTACTGAGCACAGATCATATACATGTACCATGCACACTGTTATTTGCGCATGTTGCACACAGTAGCAGAGAAGACATACATGTACATGTACAAAGTGAAGGGGAGGAGGCCGGTGGTGTTGTAGCTGATCACAGTAAGGGGCAGGACATCCGCCAGAGCACCATTGCAATACAAACTGAAGTTGATGAGGATGCCATTACTGTGAGTTGGCAAGTCCCAAGACACAATGATGTAGGTGGAGCCCACATTCTGCACCGACACAGCATCAAATCCATCCGGTGCTGGGGGAAGGAGGGGGAAGAGGATGACATCACATAACGAGATTGCACACAATGACATCACACATACATGTACATGTATCATAGATTATCTATGCATGTATATACAGTCAGTGACACACACATACACACGCACACACAATCACACACACACATACACACACACACACATGCACACACACACACATGCACACACACACACATGCACACACACACACATGCCCAACATGCCTGCTTCTCCTGTTGTGATATTCACGTATACGATGTAACTGACTACGCCGCTGGACACAGCTATGGACATGTACATGTAGCCCACTTGAGGGGGCTACGCTACTAAATTCACATAGTATACTCACCAAAACACCTGCGTCTCAGAAGATGAAAGCATGAAGGGCATACGTAGTTCGATCCCTGCATGCATCATTGTGCCTAATTGATGCGCTCCACTTCTCCAGTGCAAGTGACGCACAGCTGATAAGTTAATTTTAATTTGTGTATCGGTACAATTATAATTGTAATTCAAATTGTCTTTGATAGTTACGTCACAGCTATTAAAGTTTATAACCGTTAACCCCTACTAGCTAGCCGACATACTGATAATAATTCTAAGATGACGCAAGGTATACGCAATGACTGCTTCGTTTATGAATAAATTATGCGCGGTAGAACTTAAATTTTTGTCTTGATTTTAGTTTACGAATGGTTCATGTTATAATCTTATAAAGCACATATTCACAATCATTTGATTTATCGTAAATTATAAACGTGTTTAAAATTCAATTTGAAAAAAAAAGCAAGATGACCGCCTATGTATGGGCCATTTCTCCATATGGCGATTAATTAGGTTAAGTGAATTGTGCATTATGCAAGACAATACGGTGCAAGATAGACATGACTGCACCGCTGCAGTAATGAATGCTTTGAAGTGCAGTTTACCCATATACATGTATAGCTCTCAATTGCATGCATGGTAAATGCATGATGAAGAGATTAGAACTAACTTGCTGCCCATGCAGGAGGCCTGCATACTTTTACTATCTGTGCGTGTGCACCTAAATTGGTGCACGCATTCAATATACGCATGATGCAAATGGTTGCATGCATATGGTATATGGTTACAATGCAGAGTGCAGCAGATAGGCATTGTTTCCTTACAACTACTGAATAACAAGGTCAGGTATTGCATGGCATCTGCTAGTATAGTCCTTCACAATTCACTGGGATAAATGTTCAGTTGATTTATGATCAACTACGCATGGTTGAATGGATTGATGACTCCAGGTTAAAAGTGACACTATCAATAAACCTAATGTTCGTGCAAAGATGATCTGCGAGTATGTATTGCATGCAGAGCGATCACGCAAGGTAATACGTTATTATTAATAGGACGGATCAACTTCAAACGTTCTATAGATCTTGCAAATAAAAAAGCGGGGGAAATTAAAGGATGCACCGTACACCGAACTGACTGATCCGCCGCCATATAAACCGAGTCCCTCGTATATATGCTCTGAACAGACAATTTGCATATCTGCGACATGAATTAATTAATCAACGATGACCTTACTATATTATCTCCAACCTTACACGCCAGCTGGCGTGGTCACAAATTTCAGATAGAAAGCCGTTTATAATTAGCTGTTCTCAAATGCAGACTGCCGCATAAGTGACATGTTACTAAGTTGCTGTAGCGGACCCGTGGGGTTGGACAAATTTGAATGGTTATGAAGCATCAAAATAGAATCAGAGCGCCACTTCGGCGAATCGCGTCTCGCGTCTCAGTTCTTGTATCTCGAACCCCCCCCCCCCCCCCCCCCCCCGTTTTCGTACTCAACCAGGGCTCCACGAACCCCGGCCCCTTACCAAAATACTACATGGATCCGCCCCTGCCAAGCGGGGAAGTTAATATATTGTGAACATTTTGCGAGTTATAAAACCTAAATATAATTATTTAGTTTAAAGCTTCATGTAATGGTACATACATGTAGCCGGCCGTGTTTCTGTTATGACGAACATTTATTCAATAATGGTCAAAATGGCAGCGCCAGTAACCTAACATTGTTCAAAGGCTCCCCGAACTAGAAATATCTATGTAATGGAAAAAACAAATGGCATGAAAACATGTACCGATGTGCTGCAAATCATAATAAAGAGTGGCAACTCAATTTCTCGTTAAGATTCAATTTTAAAAAACAGTGGAATACAGTAATTAGGTCAGAAAACATTGATTTTGTGTACATATTAATGGAAGCTATGTTTTACTTTCCCGAACTGAAATCTTCAATGTAATAGTATAAATATTTTTGCACAGTTTGCACCTTACAACCTTTCTACACGTAAAAATGAGGTGGCAAATGTTGTATAACTTGCGGTTAGTTAATTAAATTCAAGAGTAACCATTTTTCATACATTTAAATAGGTGTAAGTCTAACTTTGTTTTGAATACATCCGAACCATTAGTACTTATAAATTCAACACAAATTCAAACCACACTACCCCTATGTACTAGCAATGGAACACATGCTATAGGATGTCTTTTTGAACACCATCACTTTCCTGGTGACCGCTGATTTCTGCATATGCGGCTCGCACATCAGCACATCCACACATCAGCAAAATAACTAAATTCTCCTGGAAATTGTAGAAACTGTTAGTTTTCGTAGCAAACCTTATCGCTTATTTTGCCACTTACCAGCTAATGAGACATTCACTGACATTTTACGAGCCTAAACTAATTTGATTGCTATCCAACATTTGGACAGGACAAAGCTTATGCAGTGAATGTCATAAGCGGCAAAAATCGATAAGGTTTGCTACGAAAACTAACATTTTGCACAATTTCTAGGTGAATCAATTATTTTTGCTAATGTGCGAATGTGCTGATGAGCGAGCCGCTACTGTACATTGAACATAAGCGTAGAGAAACCCACAAGCGCATCATCGTTTACTGCGTCGCCTATGAATAGCTTTTTCGCAGAATACACTATGCTGGGTTAAGCGAAATGGTTGCCTTTTTTATTATTTACTTATTTTTTTATTCGTCCTCCTAACCAATCCGCACATCATTACTGAAAATGTACGGTACTACAGGGAAGGCAAGAGACAGAATGAAGTCGTAATTGCCGGGTACGTTGAAACAGTAAAAGAGGATCAATATAAGATTCTTCCACTTTTAGGTAATCCAGGGGGAGGGGTCTAATAACTGTAAATAATATCGAAACTTGCATATGAGAGAACATCGTTGTTGCATTTGAAGTCATTATCCGGTTGTATCAAGATAAGAATTATTATCACGGTTCGGCATCTGCATTTGTCATATGGTATATTCGAAAAGGAAGGGGAAAAAAGAATGATAATAACCTCTGGGGTATGGTGCAATTGCTGTCAGCTGCTTATCACCGAACTCCTGTCTGTAAAACTGAGTTTTGTATCTATACTATTAATTTTACAATAAACGAATATATTTTATTGCATTAGGCTTATTACAGAAGGTTCAGTTGTTTTCAAAACTTCTCGATATGCACCATCTGGAGAAGACTCTACTATTTCCAGTATCGTTTCGGCATGCATACATATGTTAGTACGGCTGGCTGCATTTGGCATCACGTGTTTGGAAACATTTACACCCACATTAGTGAAACCTTTGCAAATGTATGCACTAGTGGCGTTACTAACCCTACCACATCTCTATTAAAATGTGGTGACGCAATCGAGATGCTTTCCATTTGGCACCAGAGATAGTATTTTGGTTGCAGCAAAAGCGGACTGAATGTAATGAGAAATAAATAAGCAAATTAATCCTACATGTACTTGAGAAACAATAATAATGGGGCCTGTTGGTGAAGGTATGATTAGTTTCAGCTCCTTCTCAATGCATATGTCTGTATGACTGCATTTTGCATGCATAACATGAATGCCCCCAGATTTAATGGACAAATCTCAATCGCGTTAAGCTCTTATCAGTCATGCACCTATCGTTACGGTTGCTTTTTGCACCCAGTGGTATTATATTATCCGGAAAAGAACACCTGCACCTACTACAGAAGGCTTGGTAGATTTAGTGTCATTTCTTCATGCATCTGTATGACTGAATTTTGCATCTATATAATTATAACAAGTAACTAAAAACATTCTTTATGAGAAGGTTTATGGTTTATACATGTAGGATTTGAACACAATAGTGGTGTAAAACGCAAGGAAACAAGGCTCTAACAATAAGGGAAATGAAGTAGCACTCGAATAACATAATATCCTACAAAAGTGCTAAATATAGGACTACTATATTTTCCCTTATTGGTAGACCCTTGTTTCTTTGCTTTTTACACCACTATTGCCTTCAAATCCTATATTCCATCAACTTTCTCATAGAGAATGTTTTTAGTTACTTGTTTCATGGAATTTTTGTTCATATGATTGTCACGCAAAGGACACCATGGAAGTTGTGCAAAAGTCTCATTCCCAGACCTTAAACAAGCTGTTTATAGTGTCAGTATAAATACAACACAGGTCAATAAGCAGCATGTCTCCACCCACTGTCCACTGTAACCCCTCCTACTTCCCCACCCATTGTCCACTATAACCCCTCCTATTTCCCCACCCACTGTCCACTATAACCCCTCCTACTTCCACATCCACTGTTATAAATTCACCTGCTACTTTTTCTATGCATGCTTAGTGCCTTATTATAGCAATGCAGCTGCACTATTCACTAACATCAGCAAACGATCAGTGAGTCTTGTAAAAGGCATCCTAACAGCATACTATTCCTAACAATAGCCTTTTGAAACCACCTTTACACTCCCTTAGCATGCTATATAAGAGAGAGAAGCTACAGAGATGACTGCATGCATTCTAATTGTGACCACTAAGCGTATAGCCATAAATCATGTATCTGCAATGCATGAATTCTTAAACTCATCTAACCTCCCTGTAATATAAGATTAATGCACTGGATGTAACATGTATACTTGTACCAATATGCATTTCTCAGATGATATATTGCCAAACATGAAATCTTGCATCTGATACAAAAATTTAGCAGTGTGTTTTATATAATTATTAATTATAGGACTTGGGATATGCACAAATAGGCAACTCACACACATGCTAATCATATGCTAGTATGGTCTAGTAAAGTGTATTAAACTCAGTCTATCATCAATTTGATAGGTACACTTTAGCAAATTACATCAGCAGATAAAGAGAGGCTTCGTGTTTCACTCAACAACCAGTTGTATGCAAATCCAACCTAGTTCTAGCCAATTTCCATCATTTCTGCTATGCTCTTTTCTGCTGCCAGTGCTGATGATCTTACCTCACTCTCATTTCTTCAAGTACGTGTAAGTTAGGATTTAGTGAGGCTGTAAAAAGTCATAGCCTATTTTGACATTGACAGTGTTAGAACCATTGGCTGCAACATGGAAGGGTCAACGCAAGGCCATGTGGATCCTGGAAACCATTACTGCTGCACCAGTGACATCACCATTCATCATTATGATAGCCAGGTGCCAGCTTCTCCACTATTACACCTTGTGATTGTGGTTATCAGAAACAGTCAACCTATCTCATTGGTCAACAATGGCAAATACTAGATTACTAACTGTCTCTGATGCGATCCATATTGGACAAACTGTTGCAGGAACTCTCATCCTGTTGTTAACGTCTGACTACCAAAGTCAGCAACATACATCAATCACATCTCCCTTGATGAATAACTCATATGAATTAACAAACTCATCATCACCTCTCCCATGACTACCTAAGATTTCTCTTTCACTGGCCAGCTTGGAAAAACAGTTATCATATGAACAGGCTACATAGATGTCTCCACTATCATGGATGGCAATACCTGATGGACCACCACCTCTACAATTGATAACTTGCTCTGAGTACCATAGGCTGTTACATTGTTTTCTCACATCAAGATCACAAGGACTGTTTGGTACATGTCAACCATCATTTATATTTTCTTCACGCTGACCACCAACTCAGAAGACCATGTGCTTTGCGATGGAGATGGAGGTGAGTCCATTGAAATATGGAGTTCTTTAAAATCTGTGTGTAGGGACACATGTATGTGACAAGACTGATTTAGAGTGAGGAATACATTCTCAACTATCTTCAGGGTGGCCATCACTTCAGTGGGGAGCAGATCTCCAACTGCTACCATCTCATGGTCAGTGTGAGTCTGAAGGATGTGGGGACATCATCTCAGTGTAGCGACCAAACTCGTCTTGCATCTCAATTGACTGTTTGTTTTGGAGGTTCAATGCTGTTGTCTTGGACAGGGAAATGGTCTCATCTCTGACTATAGAGTATTTTTCTTTCCTCAATGGTTTGGTCGAGTTCTTCAAAGCAATCAGTATGGCATTTTCTATGGTAGTCTCAACCTCCTGATCTGCCATCTTGCTATTGGCATCAATGGCTCTGGTCAGCTTTGAGGTTATGTCACTCAGAAGTGCCTACCACATAGCAACTCTGTCGACCTTTGCAATATTGCTCATGTCAGCTATTCTGTTGTCCTTGTTGAGGATGAGTGTAGCAGGTCACAGTAATTAGCAAGTTTCATACACAAAATAATTTTAAAGGAGGGTTTTTAATTTGTAATGATATATAGGCCTACCTGCTCATCACTAGTATAGTATTGCTTAAACAAGTAGTTATATTTATCTTCTCAGTAAAAAAATACATATATTTACAACAGATGCAGTTACATAATGTCAGAGATAATATAGTAAAGGGATTGAAGGCAGAGGCACTGAGTACTGATTATCGCAGCGGATCCCAGGTAGAAGCCATTGAAGTGCGCCTCAATGAAACAAAGCTAGAACGAAGGGAACATGAGATGGAGATCATGAATGTCATAGGCTTTCACTTCAGCTGGTTAGTGTACTTCAGAATTCTTCTTAGTCTAAATTTTGATCTACCCATGCATGAAAACAATAATTTGAAGCCAATGTATATTGGCATATGCATGGGTGTCAACCAAACAAAAATGCTGGTGTCAACTTTCAGCATTATAGTAATCACACAATGGAACTTTACCTGTATACTAAAGCACTTCAGGCCTAGTGGTATTGGAGGAAGTATACTGAGAAACGTCTTGCAGCACATTAGATGGAAAAACATCCTGGCCAAAATAAGTGGTCACATTATAGATACCCACATATAAATAAAACCTTCATCAATACAAGCACAAAAACAAGGCTAAAGCTTTACCAGGGTTTGGGTACAAGACCAGGAGATAGAAATGTAAGGAAAGTAGATAAGAAAATAATTATTTTCCATTCCCCTCATGACCCTATCATTTATCGCTGATTTACATTCAACCATGTTTTGTTAATAACAATTGTTATACTACATGATAAATTATTCTACTTTATGCTTGACAAACAACAAAGCAATACCAATAATTAACCACTGATAGTTCTTATGTGTTGATTAGTGACAATAGTTCAATCCGTTTTAGCCTTGTTTTAGTCAATGACAATTGGTAATATGCTTGCTGTAGGGTAACGTGAGAAGTGGTCCGCAGTAGGAAGTGGTCGGCAACTACACTTTCTACAAAATGCAGAGCCTCAAGAAAGATATTTCAATATTTCAAAGTAGGATAAACACTATCGTTCACTGGTACCTTAAAAGATGCAGTAGGTATAGTTTAAAGCAACTATGTCCCTTATAGTGCATGCCAATCACTACCTAATCTACCCTAGTGCAGGGGACTGACACTCATATGATGACTGACCCTCAAGTAATGACTGACCCTCATACGATGATAGACCATCATATGGTGACTGATCCTCATTTGTGTTATTCCTATACATTGGTACGGGCAGTAGTTAAAATACGTTACATGTTTCATTGGCTTACATGTAGCTTATGGTAGAATCTTGGCATTCACAATCAATGTATATTCATGTAGCTTCCAATAGTGGCTATATTACAATTGCGGATGAAAAGGATATGCCTCTTATCAGGAAACTTTGTCATGTGTTATTCACATACATTGACATAAGCAGTACAAATGAATGTCATGTTTCATTCGCTGAGCATCAAGTGAAATTGTGGTATACATAACTTTTGCAAATACATGCACCACCAAATGCGCTGTATTATTAGATTCAATTACAGATGAAAAAGATTAGCCTCTTATCAGGAAACCTTGTCAAGTGTAATTCAAATACATTGCTATTGACAGTTCAAATATATGACATGCTTCATTTTCTGACCAAAAAGTATATATATATATTGGCCATGTCATGCAATTTTCAATGATGGCTGTATTAGATGATATAATGGTGAATGGAAAAGATTTGCCTATCATCTGAATACCTTTTTAGGTGTTATTCACATACATTGATTAAAGCATTCAAATACAATACATATTACATTGGTTGAGCTGATGGTAGAATCATGGCATTTACAATCAATGCATATTCGTGTAGCTTCCCATAGTGGTGGTAGTATTATAAGATTCAATCGTGGATGAAAAGATACGACTCGTACCAGGTCATGTGTTATTCTCATACATTGCTATAACGCTGACCATCAAGTACTATCGTGGCATCCACAAACATTGCAACTTCATGCATCATCCAATGATGGCTGTATTATAAGTTTCAGTTGTGGATGAAAAAGGTTTGAATCTTCTCAAAAAACCTTGCCATGTGATTTCCAGTACATTACTCTAGGTAGTTCAAATGAAATAGTGTTTAATTGGCTGAACTTAGGTAGAATTATGGCATTCACAATTATGCAATGCATCATCATGTAGCTTCCAATAGCAACTGTAATAATATCTAGATCCAAAAGCCGATCAATGGAATCATCGCAAGTTTGTCCTGTGCTTGTTTCATCCCATACATTGCTATAGTCAGTTAGCTGAGCTTAGGTTAGAATGCTGACATCCACGATCAATGCATATTCATTAACTTCAATTGGTGGCTGTATTATAAGATTCAATTGTGAATGAAAGCTACTCTCTTCTTATCAGGAATCCTTGTTATTGTAATAATAATAGACTCCTTATCTAGAACTGAACCTACAGCATTTCTTGTGACCTCACTGCTAAATCCACTCATATCTGATAGTCTGAAGGAGCTACTGCCCATGCAGGAAGCATGGTGCCAGGTGTAGTGAACTGAGATTGGTTTGCATCTATTTAGATATACAGGACTGCAGTAATGTCTTTTCCTAGCTTGCCTCTGGACTGGCTGTGAATAGCAGCAAAAACCCAGTCAACTCGTAAAATGCCATTGGATGGAACAGAGACCAGTCTGGCACAAGTACATCACTGCAGGTCTTATATATCTGAGCCTAAACTATGGAGATCAACAGGGTTAGAGCATAAGTCAGCAAAGCAATCCTGTATCTTTCTGTTTTGGCAATGGTGTCACCAGATCCAGGGTACAAGAACAAAGAGACCTAGGCATCATGACTTGAGGAGTGTAGTCTCATACCAAGAAGTGTGCTTTTCCATTAGCTGCTTTGACGAAACTTACCCATGGTAAAGCAGATGTGATGCAAACAATAAAACTTCAAATTTCTGATCTATGCAAACTTTCTTCTTCACTGCCTCAGTGTCATAATCTGACAGGGCTCTACCAAAAGCGATAAAAATACACAGTTTGAACACAACAAACATGATGAGCAGAAGTGATCTAACTAAAACATTGCACAGCTCCCAGCATTTGACCCATGATCCAATATGTAAGCATTCTTGAGTCTGACTTAGAAACTACTTCGCTGCTGTCAATATGTGTGATGTGTACCTTCGCCTCTTGAACTGCTGCTTCAATGCCAATGCTGATTCCATAGCCTAGTCGAGAGAATGGAAAGTAGTATACCCATCTCTTAAATCATCTTGCTAAATTAGTAGGCAAATGCAATTTCTGTTACTATAAAAAGATGAAGTGTTACACTACTGTATGTGCATATTTATGAATCGGTACCATACCTTTTTTTTATCTTCTAAACATGTTACAATACAGTACATTAGGAATAAATACACACACACATACACTTAGACAAAAATAGGGAAATGAACACTTTTGGAAAAACAACATGCTCCTCATCCATGCCATGCCCACTTCTCCATTTTACTCTGGACCCACGAAAGCAAAGGCACGTAAAATAGCAAAAGCCATTCTGGCACGAACCCATCCCATTACTTCTGAATGTGAATTCTCCCACTTCATTGCAATTTGGTCACATAGGTGCTTCATCGATACCATACATTGATTTTAATTAATAAAGAGTAAAAACATGAACTTTTCTGCACATGAGTCTAATGGCACAAATATATACTTTTATTCTAAAATTAATAATATAGATACAAAACTCAGTTTTACAGACAGGAGTTTGATGACAAGCAGCTGACAGCAATTGCACCATATAACAGAGGTTATTATCATTCTTTTTTTTCCCTTCCTTTTCAGATATACCAGATGACTAATGCAGATACCAAAAGCAATCAAGCTGTGATAATAATTATTTTCTTGATACAACTGGATAATGACTTCAAATGTATATGGGATCTATGCTACTAGCCCGCTGATTGACACTAATGTACACTATCATTCTCGAACACAGTTTGCACAAGGCTGATCTTAAAATTGTGAAATATTGAATGAGTGTGTAACTTTCATTTATATATATTCTAGTGTTTGTGAGCTGCCATTTCTGAACTAAAACATCTGACAGTGATGTGGATGTCGTATTCTGGAGGCTTTCCGGACTACTATATAATGTTATGTTGATGAATAGAACGGCAGTTGTACATTGTAAAAAGAATCATGTAATCAAATAATAAGTTTTAGATTAAAGAGGCTGAAAATGCCTGCAAGGGTAACACTGTACTCCAAATGCCAGGGTCATTCTATATCATAGGGAGATTAGCGCTTGATCAGTTTCAGACATGTATTTGTTGAATGAATCTAGTTCTGAGAAGATCGTCATATGTCTTATTACCATAGGTACAACAACTTAGTGAGTGATGAAGCACTAGATAGGCATCATGACTTGAAGCGTGTAGTTTCTTACTAAGATGTGTGCCATTCTCCATTACCTGCTTTGATGAAACTTACCCATGGTAGAGCAGACTTGATATAATTAATAAAAGTTCACACTTCTGAGGATTTAGTACTAAACCAACTATGCAAGCTTTCTTCTTTCATAACTCCGTGTCATGAATAAATCTCACAGGGCTCCTCCACCAAGGGCAATAAATATGCAGAGTTCAGACTCATGATTCAACAAAGATTATGAATGGTGAAGCAGAAATGGTCTAACTAAAGGGATAAACACTGGGTACAAAATATTGCACAGCACCCAGGATTATGTGATTGGTGTACTTGAATTACACATGCATATGGAATGTGTATGTTCATGGCTGTTCTTTTAGATTATTTTCCTTTTTGCTTGGGTGGGCATAAATTTAAACACCATAATTATGCACATATCAGACTTTCATCCCTTAGATGCGCGTTTAATTATACAGTAAGGTAAAGTGACCTTATGCATAGTGCCATTTTACATAAAAAATGCTCAAATGTTGTAATGGGATCACATTGGCTGAAACTACAACACAAGGTATTCATATTAATTCTATGTTTAATTATTAACTATACCAGTAATGAAAAACTGTGGGTGTACATCACTTAGTAATAGTATTCACTCACATTTTCAGTGTCATATCCACCATCGAACATATATAGCTACAGAGAATTTAATATATGGAAGTACAATGAGGAGTGCATTCAGTTCATGACCAAAACTGTTGGTAGGATGGTACAGTTGTTGAATATCAGATTGCAATGCTGTACCAATGCTTGCTGAATTGGAGACACACTGTAAGGCTGTGAGTTGCAGTTTTATCAAGTATCTGGCCGGTTCTTGCAGTATATGATCTTACCTTTCTCACACACAATCCTAGCTATCAACATTCTGGATACAAATAACAATACTTTATGGTCATTTGCTTATGGAAACAGATTCTAATTCAGCTCAATGAACTGATCATTTACAATACCAACATGGTGTCTGAAATTCCACACAAAAAAGTTCGTAGCCCAACACCAACCTTAAGCAATGGATCTTGTGCACCAAGTAACATTACAAAAGTTGATGAGGGATACTTTTCCTTATCAACTTTGCCCCCTTCGATGCCGATACACTTGATCTTCACCTGCTACACACCAACAAGATTTCTAGACAAGTTTCATTAACGTAGCCCACTTTTGTTTTGTAATGCTAGTCTTACCTCATCGAAAATGATGGGTACTTTTGGACTGCAATCAATCCAGACAAAGGTCATTTATTTAGTAATTTTTTATTTGAGTTCTGTGTGCTCAATTACTATTCATAAAGAGCCAATTGTTAGTTTGCAAGGCTTAATTGTAGCCCGAGTCTGTTACAAAATTTGGTCTCATTGCAAGTCTGATGAATGGCTTTGTATATGTTGTTAACGTATTCTTTCATAAACCATCCTGCACATACGCAGGTGAGAATTTATGCACTATATCACCATACCATTGTTTTGTTTGTTGTTGATAGTTACACAGGATGACACTAAGGGAGGTTAGCAAATGGATGGAATGATTAGAAAATGCACACATGGCAATGTCTGGAACCTGTGTTCAAGAATGAGAGAGTATTTGTGCAACCCATGTTCAAGAAATGAGGGTGTAATCTGCAACCAGTGTGTAAAGAGCGAGGGTGACTATGTGTGCCACCTGTGTTAGTATGAGGGTGCACATGTGCAGCCTACGTTCATGAATGAGGGTGTAATCTGTCACCAGTGAGAGTGATTATGTATGCCACCTGTGTTTAGGTATGAGGGTGTATGTCCGAAACTTTTTTCAAGAACATGAGCAGCACATGTGCAAACCAAAGTTCAAGAATGAGGGCGTTTGTCTGAAACTGTGTTTATAAATGAGAGTATGAGGGTGTACATAATGAGAGTGCATGTCTGCAGCCTGTCTTCAAGAATGAGGGTGTATATCGATAACCAGTGTGAGTGAGGATGTGTATAGAACGAGGGTGTGTATGTCTGCAACCTATGTTCATCAAGAAGGAGTGTATATCTGCAACCAGTGTTAAAGAATGAGGGTGTATATCGGCAACCAGTGTTAAAGAGTGAGGCGCCACCTGTGTTTAGGTATGAGTGTGTATGCCTGCAACCTGTGTTTAAGTATGAGGGTGTAACGCATCTCGGCAAACCATTGACGGAAGGTTACTATTCATAGGACTTTCTCTGGGTGTGTTGTGCTGGACATGTGAAAATTGTGGGGTTGGGGAGGTGGAACAGGTGGAGTAAGTGGGATAAGGGAGCAGTGGGTTTATGAGTGTTAAAGGTGGCAACAAGTAGGTCTGCAATAAGTTCATACACTCTCCCAACTCTTGATCATGGCACACACTCCAGTACAGATTGTGGACATACACCCTCATACCGACACACAGGTGGCACACATACACACCCTCACTCTTTAACACTGGTTGCAGATATACACCCTCATTCTTGAACATAGGTAGCACACAGGATGAACTGTATCAATAAGGAAGGAAGTCATAGTGCTGACTTCAGAGTGGCAGTGTTGAGACAGTTGTATGATAATCCATTTAGATATATCCAGTGACTCCGACATCATTTGTGCAGATGCTCAAAAGAAAACATAACTCTTTGAATACCAGGTGGAGGTGACATTGGGCCCAGAGGATATCCCAGCCATACTCCTGACTTAGAACTAACCTTACACAAAAAGTACCACAGCATAGAGACCCCTGGAAAATGCTCTGGAAAAAGTTGTGCACCCATCCTAGACTGCATGGATGCCATGTTAAAGGCGATTGACATGTCTGTGTTGCAAATGGTACAAACATTAATGCATTTCCTAAATACAATCTTCTCTGCACCTGCCTAGATATGTATAGAACTCTAAACTGTGAGGATTGGGAATGTTTAAGAATTTGTATAATAAAGCTGCCTTGAGTACTTGTTTATTAAACAAGGTTTCAAACAGGGACTCAAAGGGATGTCTTTGGGAACTACTGTAGCTTTGAATTTGGGCAGCCATTTTGAATCAGCCCTTCTCTTTAAGTTGTTATGTTATGATTATGCATAATCACACAAGATAACTATTATGTAATTGTGACAGCTAAAAAACTATTGGTCTAAGTGCTGTAGGGGTTGATGACAGTTGTTGCATAATCTTATCTTGTGTGATTATGCAATCATAACAGCTTAGTGAGATGGGCTACGGCTCAAAATGGCTGCCCAAATTCAAAGCTGATTCCCAAAGACGTCCCTTCCAGTCCCAGTTTAAAACTTAATTTCCAAGTACACAGGCAGCTTTATTATAACAAATAATAATAGTTTTATGTTATTATTGTTGTGCTTGTGTGTTGTATTACTTGCAGCCTTTGCTAGTGCTTTGTCTCAAGCTTTGCGTACTGTCATTAATGATAAAACCATGGAGGGCTGAATCAAATTATTACTATTGCCTAAATGTTGCTTGCCATCAACCAAGGATAAGGGTAGACATCACAAACCAATTGACATCAAGATACTCTGTGACCTTTGGTCTAGGGGTCAGTTCGGTGTTTTATGGACCTTGGTCTTATGTCACTCGAAGGTTGGATCTGCATGGCCTTACCAAACAATGTGTCTAAATTTTTGTTTCTGTTTAACCTTTCAACTTTAACAAAAATGTTAACCATATAATCAATGAACAGTATGGGAACTACGATGTGATGTAAGAACTATTCCACCATTAATATTACTACCATAAAGGATGATAATATTGGTCAAAGCTTATAAAAGGGGTGCGAAAATTAATTATTCAAACCATGTATTTTATATCACCACAAATACACAATAATTAATAATGCATGAATCAATCAAAATGTTGTGGGAGGACCTACCTGTATATGGGTAATGGATCTCAATCTGATACACGAGTATCAGATCTTGGTCTGACAATTGATGGAATAACCCAATACTGAAAATGCTCAGTTCCCCAATGCAATGCACGAGTTGAAACATTTATAGGACTGTTTTTATCTGAACAAATAGATGAATCCCAATATCAGACACAATTAGTATGATCAAGTACAAATTATAAAGTACAGGGAAAAGAAAATATATCAGAATTTATAGTTGTTCCAAATGAAAAACAATTTCCTCCACCACCAAAGATGAATACTGATTCTCCAATACAATGACAGGTGTGGCCATGAAGAAGCGCTGGTACTCCAGTAAACTATGATAAGACAGATGCTTTCATGTGTACAGTATAGGTACATGTACATGTAACTATGGCACCATAAATACAGCTTATTATATGTACCTTTGGAGTGCATTCCTGCCAGCTTTTCCTATCAAGGTCAAGTATGATAATAGCAGACCTGGCACCTGCCTCACGGTGAAGTTGAACACCACCTATAAGGTAGACTGTGTTTCCTTGTACAGTTGCAGTCATGCCATAGCTGCAAGGAAAATAATAAGATGCATGATGGTGATACAATTATAGGAGGCAGCTGCAGTTGTACACATGCATGATCAAATATCCTCCAAGAACCAACTTATGAATTACTAAAATATGATTCAATCAGACAAGCTAGATTAAGTAATAATGGAACTGTCTTCTGCAATTGATCCACAGCTACATGCACATGTAAAACAAAATTAGAGCCAAAAGTGTGTCTTGGTTAACTTAGTTAACCAATTTCCGACCAAATTAATTTATCAGCAATTACTAATTACTTAGCTTCACAGCCATAAAATTTTCATAACTTCTGTTTGTAATGTATGGTCCTCAAGCTACGTACAGTAGCAGAATAAAGCAAGAAAGTTGCATTCTACATTTTATTGGAGGTGGTGTGTAGGGTGTGAGTGACGTGCTGAATTGTAAATTATGTGTCAGATGTTTTAAGTTGTGAGAGGGTTGAAGGTGGTGTGTGTGGTGTTAGAAGATTGTACTGTAAGGTGGGTGCTGGAGGATTGTTAGGGTGTATAGGGAGGTAGTGTGTAGGATTGCAGCCACATTGTGAACACTGCTGGTGAGAAAAGCTCTCATGCATACCTTCTGTGAAAGTTTTCTGTTGCCATTCAGTAGGGGAATGCTGCATCAATTTTCGGAACTTTGCCTCCAACCCCCCTCTCCTTAAATAAATTGCTTTAAAGGTCATTATGAATATGGATATTTTATGGCTTATTATTTACTATTAATTCCTGAGTTTGCATACGAACGGCTACGCGTGCTGGGAGGGCAATGCAGAACAAAAGCGGCCCGCAGCCCACTAACCTTACATGCAATGTCCTGCATCGCCCTCCCGGCATGCGTAGTCGTATGCAAACTCAGGAGGAATTCGAGTGTCACATAAGATCTCGCACATATTTACGCGTACTTTTAAGTGAGTGCGACATCGTGTGCGTGAATGTTGCAATAGTATACGGCGATGATAGCTTTGTGGCGTCTGTGTAAACGGTGTGGTCAAGCGGTACTTCAAAGAAACATGACATGATTCGCACAAATTCATTTATTATTTATTAACAAAACGAATACCGAACTAACTTTTAATAAATTAAGTACATCAGTACGTTTCCAACTAGTGGGCCAAAAATGAAGGAAATCTAAATAGGGGTGTATTTTGATATGTGATAAACAAGGGGCCAAGTTTTTAATTTTATTGATGGTAACATATAAATTTTGTGAATGTTTGTCCTTCCATGTGGTATATGCTTTTTACTGAAATCAATCATGCCAATATGAGCATTATTAATGAAATTATTATTTATACATAAATGGTCATGGCAAAAGTTGTGTTGATCAGGCATGGAATGTCTCAGCTGGGAGATAGACTCCAAAGCCTCCTTTCTCCAGACTCCATAGGATTTAACCAGTGGATTTCTTTTCCAAACTGGCATCCCGCATAGCCACATCAGTGGGAAAATCAAAGTCTGTGGTCCTCCAGATATTCGTCCGATCGCTGTAGGAGAAACATTGAGACGTTTGGTCAGCAAAGTTGGATCACTAAGAAGCATCTGATTTTTTCTCTCCTCACCAATTGGGTGTTGCCTGTCCATATCGGGTTGAGAAGATTGTACACGGGTTATGCATCTGCATTGAAGAGCATGTGAATGAGAATTATTTCATAGTGATGATGATCGACCTACGGAATGCTTTTAATCACTACTAAAAGAAGTAGATTCGGTTGACTCTCAATTTGCTCTGTTGTTGCTACGTCAATGCGATGGTTTCTGTCGGATGGTCCATATTACCGGATGCGGTCTGGGGCTTTGCAGTGCATCATTACACTCATCACCAGCATTTATGTCTTCCTTTTCGATGTCAGGCTTTGCTACCAACACTAGTCACCATCTTCTTCAATCTTAGGACCACTTTAACTCTTTCACGGGCAACAGAGCATATTGCACCGCAGGTGCTATACTAAAGCTACTCTGTTTATCTAAACAGTTAACACTTTGCAGTCCACAAACATATTGATCAGTTGTTTCTTGGTCATATAGTGTAAGTTGTTTGCTAACTACGTTATCCTGCAACGCGCAACACTTCTGTTTTTGCACAACATGTGTACCATGATAATTGGTTTTGCCCGCAAAAGAGTTAATGCATGTGTTTACCAGGCAGAGGTCATTTCTATTGATGAGTTACTTAATTCTCCAACGACTCAAAAGATGCTGTCGACTAAAATAGAGAACTAGCAGTTTCAGTTGCTGTTTGATGCTTCCTCTATTCCAAACAGGGTTCGTTTAATGTCTGCTACATCAAACCTTGCAGCTTCTTGGCTATCAGTTATACCATCCTCAGGTCTTAGCCTCCATCTTGACACAGCTGAATTCTAAACAGCCTTAAAATGATGGCTAGGTATCGATATGTTTGGTGGTAGTAGGTACCCATCTTGTTCAAACCAGTCATTAGATTCCTTAGGTCACCATGCCCTAACGTGTAAATATAATGGGGATGTAGTGTCACGCCACTACCAACTTAGGAATACCTTTTTTGAATCCTGCAGACAAGTGGGTGTTGGTGGACAAATGGAGGTAGGAAGTGGTTTGGGGCACGACGAACGGGCACCAGGCAAGCCGATGTTCTAGTGCCAAATTGGGATCTGGGGAAACCTGCAGATTTTGTTGCATCACTGCTTAATCAAAGCATCCTCAATGAAGCGTGTGTGACAGCAGGATCATCTATCCGGGTTTCCGAACAAAGGAAGCATGCCTCCAATGATGTTAAGTGCTCAGAGCTAGGTTGGGTCATGCATACCGTTGGCTGATGAGACTTATGGTTGCTGGGGAGCTGAAGCACGCTTACATCTTTCACGCCTTGCCTGTATGGTAGGCTCAACTTGGTTCTTGTCAGTGCAAATGCAAGGGCACTGCTATATGGCATCGGCTCTGACACCCCAGCTTAAACTATAGGTCAACACTCTGCTGTTCAGTCATAATTGTTGTGTATTTTGTGTGTGCTCATTTACGTAGAGTAATAATAGCATGCATTACCTGCTGTGGTGCATGTTTAGTATTATTGCTGTACATGTATTTCTGTGTTTATATATGTACAATAAATAAATAAAATAATAATAATAATGACCCCTTGTGAGCTTCAGGGCCTCCACATTGACCATGTGCCCTGCATTTGATTGAAGAGCTGGGGCCACATTTAGGGCTTCATATCAATCTCCCCAAATGTGAGATGCTTAGCAAGAGTGGTAACTCCCATTTTCCAGATACAGTAAAGTCCTCCATCCTGGAGATCCTGGGTCACCAAGTGGGGACTTCATATACTGTTCTCGATTTTTTGCTGAGAAGTGCAACCTTTTCAGGGCTTTGCTGAGAGCCTTAACTGATGTCTCTGCTGTTGACCTCCACGTTGCCATTTCACTTCTCTGCATGTGTGGTAGTTATTGCAAGTTAGTGCTAGAACCACACCTACAAGCCTCTGTTCTGACTCCCTGACGTTCTTCAATGAAGAGGTGAGACTTTGCTTTGCTACTTGCCTAGCAGTAGATGTGCACGACACATGCAGATGCATAAAAATGAATATGCAGAGATAGTATGCAGACCCTGATCTCATTCGTATTGGTCATTAGTCCGAATCGGTAGATATGCTGGTCCTGCATACGATTGGTATGGGTTGCATATGGTTCATATGCAGATACGTATTGAATAAAATCGGAAAAATACGCAGCACTGTATATGATATAGTCTCGTGCAGTGAATTAGTCGCTCACTCACACATAGTCGTTTGAGTCACCTTCACAAGATAATAGTACCTCACTGAATACATCACTGACTACTCAGAGAAGAGGAATCATCGCCTTCAATTCATTCCCTTGGGCTGTAATTGGGGAAAATTTGTAATGGGGAAAAATTACAAGACTAATTTTTTCCATGCAAAAAGCTGACATGACCTACTGTTGGAAGGTCTACAACATTTGCAAGGGGTGGACAGGTTCAGTGAATAATTTCTTTATCTTCTTAACTAATAATACTATAATTTAACACAAGATGTGTCATTTTATGGCAACACTTGTAAATGATCGGCCCCCTCCACTTGACTCCCTTCGACCGGCTTCCAATTCGCAGATCTGTATAGTAATGTAATGAAACTCCATTTATAATGATCTGGGCTTGCGCAGATGTTCTTTTCTATTATGTATAAAACCCTCTGTATGTGAATGTGTAGACAGTTCCCATTACGTTGTCTGTTGCCTTAACCTGGGGCAGCGTACGTGCACTACATTTGGCGTATTCGGCAGCTACTATGTCGGACTCAGAAACCCAAGCAAGTGCGGGAAATGCAGCGACTCCTACAGCAGGGACCGCGCGACCCCAGAGCCTTATTCAGGTGAGATGAACTGGACTGACTGGGTCGACCATTTCGAAGCGGCTGCTACAGTGAATGGCTGAAACAATGCTACAAAACTTACGTGGCTGCCAGTCCATCAACTGTACCCCTTGCTGGTAGCCTATGCGGATATATTTGGAGATAAGAATGATGGCCTGGGGCGGACAGGTTGTGTTGAGCATACTATTGACACTGGTAATTACCCACGCATCAGGCAACCCTATAGGCATATTCCTATAAGCAGAGGAGAGCAATCTCACCAGCTGATTCAGGACATGCTGAAAAAGGACGTTATCCGGCCATCTTCTAGTCCATGGGGCATCGCCAGTGGTGTTGGTCCAGAAGAAAGATGGATCATATCGTTTCTGCGTGGACTATAGGACCCACCTCGGTGAAGTCATCACACAAAGCTTTCACTTAATCTCTGAACTTCTTTGACCTTCGTTGGTTGCCTTTTTTTGTTTCATAGACCCTAATTCCACTACCTTCCTCTGATGATGAATTTGTGAGTGTGTTGAGAGGAAAGCATAGCATTTATTCAACACTCCTAATTCAATGGAGCGAATAATTCAAAGCAAGGCAGTCTGCTTGGGTTAGTGGAAGCCAGATCAATGTCAGAAATTTGCACAGTAACATAAACTACTATAGCAGCGCATCGATATCTTGGCAATTTGCACTGAAAGGAAGTATTTATTTAAAACATGAACATTAACATTAACACTTCGCGGGCTGAACACTTTAGTCACCATTGCTTACCCGTGCTTATTAAGAATCTTGTTCAGTGCATGGCTTTACAGACATATATTAGCTTCATTGGAGATACAGTCGCGGCTCGGTACATTGAAAAGTAACAGCTCGGTACAGTAATTAGTGACATTCATCGCATTTCTGCGGCCCCATAATTTCATTAGTAAACCTCCACGCGGTTGCGATTACACATGGTCTGAACTAACTGACAATGCTAAAAAATAATTTCAGTCACATGGCCTATTATGCAACTTCACCACATGATGCGTGGGGGTGTTTTGTATTATTTCATTTGGACTCAACCGAAGACTGCGTGCTGTCTTCGGAAAGAAGTTTTTGGTTCTCTTGCTTCACGCAATACACAGAACTAAAATACTTGGACACAAACTCCAGTGAACTGAGGTCAAAGACACAGGTTACCAGTTTCAAGAAACCAGCATGTGCTATTCATGAAGCTGAACTAATGACTTTAAAGCCTTAGATGGTTGGTTTTGGCGATGGAGACAGAGGTACAACATTGGAAAATCAGTTCAAATGCATGGAGAATCTGGAGAAGTGAAGGTGAAGTGCAGATGCAATTGATGAGGGATGCTATTTCAGAATATATTTAACATGGATGAGACTTCCTTATTTTATCGAACTATTCCAAATAGAACATACCTTCCTGAGGGAGATGATGCTAGGCAATCTGGAAAGGGAACAAAAATGATCAAGGCCAAGGACCGTTTGACCACAATACTCGCAGTCAATGCAGTTGGCACTTGTAAAGTTACACAAGTAGTGACAGATAGTAGGAAGAAATCCAGATGCTTTCGGAGAAATCCACCAGTACAGCCATACTACCATCAGAAGAATGCTTGGTGTGATAGTATGCAGTACAATCGTTGGTTCAAGGAAGTGTTTCTTCCAAACATTCGTCAGTGGACATCAGAGCCAGTAGCTCTCCTACTTGATGGGTTTTCTGGTCATGACATTGGCACTGTTGATCCTCATGATCAAGTTACTGTTTTTAAGTTCCCACCTAATATAACCATCGTTTTCAGCCCCTAGACCAAGGGATTATTGCAGCATTTAAAGCACATTACAAAAGCAAGTTGCTAGGAAGGCTAGTCAGTGCTGCATACAAATATGTAGATTTGCAGTTATTAGCTTCTCAACTTGCGCTGGTTTGTTATATGGCAATCCTCCACATGTAAGTGATGCCATAGAACTATTAACAGAAGCATGGGAGAGTATTCGGCCCAACTCTGTTGCATCATGTTGGAAACGTGCGAAGTGTTTATCACACCTTGAATGGCATGCGTCGTCTGATTTCCAGGTCGAGAGGAAAATATTCAATGTGCACAGGTTGAGATGCTGCATACTATTGCTGAGATAACTCCAACTACTGCTATATCAAGCATGCTACAATCCAATGGGCTAGAATACATCTCTAATACAGTACACAGTCTTACTTTTCTAGCCTCTAACATGTTCCATAACGGTGTACTTTAAAGAAGGATGCTGCAGCAGTAATTGAAGACGATCCACATGGTGATGATGAAGAAGAGCCGGCAGAGGAAGAACTGGAGTCTCCAAAAAAGTTAGAACTACTTAATCAAATTTTGACACATGTTCGTAATATCCATAACCTTGGAGTGAGATTGGGAGATTCAATGTTTCGCCTTAAAGCATGTAATGAAACAGTCGAAATCCACTTGTACACCTCATTTTTAGTTTTTTGCATCACTAAATAGAACAATATTATCTATCTCCACGTACTTTGTGTATTATCTTCATCAGGTTCATTTTCTGCAGTTTGTGCCAAGAACTACTTGATTTAGACATTAAAATCATTTACTGACATTTTTCACTTTCCAACTAGATTCCTGAATTTCGCTGGTTCTGCAATATACTTCCCTATAAGGGCTAAGAAAATTTGAGAGCACGATGCTCGAATATACAGGGTTTGTCTACATATAGCACAATGGTTTTACCTCGACCATAGAGTAGATGGTCTTTACATATGCCTGGACCAATCGATGAGACATTCAAGAGCGTGTGATGCTATGCTGTGTAACGATATGCACTCGCGCATGGATAGCAATTGTGCAAGAGTCAAGAATACGTGTATCTACCGTGAGCAATACCATTGAAGTAAGACTGCCATGTGCATGTTTGAGACGTGAGCATATATATGTCTGCGTGTGTGGAGTCTGTCGCAGATAGGCTGTGCTAATCCGTCATCAATTCATTGCCTATCATCTAGGCCTACCACACGGTTTTCGGTAAGCACAGGCTAATATTTTGCGTGTCTTTGACCTCAGTTCACTGGCGCTTGTGTCCGGATATTTTAGTTCTGTGTATTGCGCGAAGCAAGAGAACCAAAAGACTTCTTTCTGAAGACAGCACGTGGTCTTCGGGTGAGTCAAAACGAAACAATAAAACATAAACACCCCCCCTGCATCATGAGGGGATGTGGTGAAGTTGCATCATAGGCCATGCGACCTAAATTGTTTATTCTGTTACCATTCTCAATGATGCCTAACAATTCCCTTTGCTCCAAAGTTCACTTTTGCACTTACTCTGTTTGTCGCAGATGCAGAGTTGTGTGCTCTTCCTCATTCATGCGCAAAGAGATGCTAATTAATTGCCTTTCCCACTCGGGGAATGTGACAATAGGCTTGAGAGGCAAGAATGTATAACACATGCAAACTTTATCCACTAGTCACCACAATGTGTTGAAATGCAGGTGATCAGCAGAAGTATTTGCTAAATGACTTTTTATTAGGTTTGGTCCTCAATTGAGGGACACAGTCCTCAATTGAGGACCAAAGGGTGATACAGCGGCGGCAGAACCAGGGGGGGGTAGGGGGGGTATTTACCCCCCCAACTTTTCTGGACAGAATTATTATTCATTATTAAAACGTCATATAACCAGTTAATAAGTGATTATCCAATTAATACATAGTGCTGGGATTAATGAAGCGCAAAACTTTCACATCGGACGACGGCGAACAAAAGATGAAACAGACGAAGCTTATTGGATTTTTGGCACGGACAATTAAAACTCCAGCGATCCCTATGCCTCCCATGGATGATTCTTGTGTCCTTCCAGTTCGATCTGAGGACGTTGAAACAGCGACAACCGCGGTGACAACTGATGAGAGGCTGATGCACGAAGAGGATGATCCTCTTCGTGCATCATCCTCACATCAGTTGCCCGATGATGCTGTAGTTCAAGGTGGCCCAGAGGAGGGTCCAGCGCATTTGGATTTTGTTTTAGGATCTGATATTGATTAGCCTGGGTGCCAAACCACATCAGCTCCTCAATGCCACTTTTCTTCAATGTGTATTCACACGAATAGAGGCGGCCTAGATCGAGAAGGTGATGAAGTTAACTCGAAACCATCACAGAAGGTCACTGACGTTAAGTACCGTTTCCAATGTTCATGGTTTCAACGTTGGCCTTGGTTACACTATTTGGAGGCGACAGATTCGATCTTGTGCTATTATTGTGCCAAAGCAAATGCTTTGAAAATTACCTGTGGACAGAGGGGACTCAGGGGAGATTTAGCATTTGTTTCAACAGGCTATCACAATTGGAAAGCTGCTACAGATTCAAGAAAAGGATTTGCAAAGCATGAACATTTCACAAATCATCTCACGGCAATTCAAGCTTTCTGATGACATTAGAGAGTTGCTATCAGATGCTCATAGGGCTGAAAAAGACACAAATAGGCAAATGCTTTTACATGTTTATCCACTGTGAGGTATTTGGCACGTCAAGGACTAGCATTTAGGGGACACAATGATGATGCATCAAACTTCATGCAACTTTTAAAATTGAGATGCAATGATATTCCCGAAATGAGACAATGATAGCAGAAAATATACATCACATGATATACAAAATGAAATGGTTGAGCTCATGGGACAAACAATCGTACATCAAGTAATAGATGGTGCTCGCAAATCTGACTTTTATTCTATAATGGTTGACGAAACCAGGGATATATCAAACCGAGAACAATTGGTTATCTGTCTACGGTGGACTGATGAATTTCTAATGCCGCACGAGGATTTTGTAGGCCTATACCAGATTGATAAAGCTGATGCTTCTACAATTGCTGCAGTGGTAAAAGATGTCCTGATACGTCTACAAATACCTTTGGATAAATGTAGAGGTCAGTGCTATACTGCTATGGCCATGCTTTAAACTTGGCAGCCTCAGATGCGGTGATGCAATGTGGCCATATGAAAGATTCGCTAGACACAGTGTATGAAATTACAAAGCTTGTAAAGTTCTCACCAAAACGAGAAGCACAGCTGAGGAACATTAAAGCCTACTTTGGCAATGATTGTGATGAAAAAGATGCCCCAAACATCCATATTCTAAGCCTACAAGGTGGACAGTGCGAGCTCAAGCACTTCGTAGCATAATGGAAAACTACAAATCATTGCTAACTCTATGGGAAGAAGTTCTAGATGATTTCAGGGATAGTGATATTAAGGCCCGCACTATAGGTGTTCAGACACAAATGAAGAAGTTTGACTTTTTTTTTTGGCTTGTCATTAGGGGTGCTTGTGCTTGGTCACACAGATTCACTCAGTGAAGCCATTCAGAAGAAGACACTAACTTGCATCTGAAGCTAAACACATAGCAGCCATGACTGTGAAAACACTATCATCGTTAAGAAATGAAGCAATGTGGACAATGTTTTGGGAGAAATTGAAGTGTCAGGCAGATGGAACTCACGAAAGCAGTCCTACATTACCTCGGCGACGAAGAGCACCCCTCAGATTGGAGGACTGCATAGGTGGAAAAGCAATGCCTGAGTATCCTGAAACAGTTGATCACTATCGTAGAATTTATTTTGAGGCATTGGATTTAGTCACAACAGCAATAAATGACCGTTTCAATCAACCTGACTATGGAGTGTATGCTGAGTGTGAAGAGCTGCTCTAATCTGCTATGAATGGCAATAACACTGAAGCAATAGTTGTTAAGGTTGTTGGATTTTTCAAACATGACTTTTCTGTCGAGTCTCTGCGGCTTAACCTCCAGACACTAGCTGCCAACTATAAGGAGGAAAAGCACAATTTCAGTAATATTTTCGTAGTCTTGGACCAGGAGTGGAGCTGATGAGAGAAGCCTTAAAGCTTGTGAAATTGCTGCTCATAATTCCTGCTACTAACGCGACAAGCGAACGATCCTTTAGCACTCTGAGAAGAGTCAAAAGCTACTTGCGTTCTAGCATGAAGCAATCACGTCTGAACCATTTAATCATGTGCAATACATGTAAGGAAGAACTTTACCAACTTGCCATAGCTAACTCTTTTGTACATGGTAAAGAGAATAGGATGAACAAATTTGGACTGTTTTAAATTAATTCTCTGTGAAATTGTCGATCTTTGCAATAGAATTAAAGAGCTGTCAATTAATTTGCGCATGCACAATAGTAGTATACCACGCCCTATTCATTAATTATTCATAGCCTTACCCCCCACTTAAAAATACCTTCCGTCGCCCCTGTGATAGAGGTTAATAATGATCATAGTATAATAATAGTAACAAAAGAATTGGCTAAATGACCTTTTATTAGGTTTGGTCCTCAATTGAGGACCAACAAATTGAAGCCCTTTAAAATAGGTTCTACAGTTGTATAGAGAACCTAAGTTAAAGGGCTTCAATTTGTAAACTTCACCCACTTATGGTCACGAACCAAAACCAACTTGACTATTCCATTTTAAAAATGGAAAAGAAAACAATAGCTTGTCTGATAAACTGAAATCAGTGCTTATTACTACTCAAAAACAGATTTCATTTTCAGCTGGAAGGCTTAAAATTAACAATAAACAATCTCCATGTAGTGTACTAATAGAGTTCAAAACCTCATTGCTCACTGTGGCTTATAGGCTGAGATATTATGTGTTTAGTTTTGCTAGTTTACTTTAGTGATCAGAAGCATAACCCAGGTGCACCAGGAGTTGGGCATTTTGCCCAACTCCTTGACAGGATTGATTCAACATGGGGGGGTCCACATATGGAAAGGGGGAGCGGAAGAATCTGTGCATGCCACATGTGATCTGCCACAATTGTGATAGTGTACAGCATTGTCTGATAGGTGGCGAGGACATTTGACCCCACTACCAGATGACCACAGTGCCCACAGAGTTGGGCACACCCTCTCCAGCACATGGAGGAGTCTGGGGAAATAGAATTGAATTTACTGGACAGAATGGTGTGCTCAATAAGAAGCTCAATTGGGTGACAGATCAATTGCCACCAACACGACAAGTGCATGTGATTGGTGTGCAGGACACACCGGTTTGTCAATTCTGGTACACGAGAGGTCTGGGGACCTAACCATGTGGCTGCTGGCATGTGAGGCAGCTGAGGATGGGTGAGATGAGAAGCATTCCCACTTCAATGTACATGGCTGAATTATCTAAATTACATATGAGCGCCAACATGTAGTTCAAGCTAGCACACAGCTAGCGACTTATACTGGTGCATGAGATCTTGAAGCTCATTACAATTTCCACTACAAAGAGTTAGCATGGCGAGATTCCAACATTTTAGATTGAAACCGCTATTTAATATACGTTTGCGACGAGCTTGGGTGGAACTGTGTATCCCTAGTGGTCAAATCGTTCGGGGCGTGTGGCAACCTAGCCTCTAACACCTTCTCAATAGCTTGGGTATCTTTCGGAATTCCCCCCCACATTCCGTATACTATAATCATTACATCCACACCTCATTAACACCTTGTTAACAATATGAACAATACCACAATCCATATGAATAAGGGTCATTATATATTGTAAGATGCCACAAACCGATGAGTATAGCGTGCGTTATGGCTCAGGCTGCGTTACCGATACCTTTGTTGGGACCTATGTCATTCAGCGCCTTGTGTGAGGAAACGTGCAATGAAGAAGCTACAGTAGGGTGGTGCCAAAAAGTAAAGCTGCTCAGATCTGAACATACATGCTCCTGCGGAAGAAGTATGCACCTTGTGGAAAGACGGAAGGCTGGGAAGGGGGGTTTGTAGTGGAAATTGTAATGAGCTTCAAGATCTCCACATCGCCCCTTCCTTCCCAGCCTTCCGTCTTTCCACAAGGTGCATACTTCTTCCGCAGGAGCATGTATGTTCAGATCTGAGCAGCTTTACTTTTTGGCACCACCCTACTGTAGCTTCTTCATTGCACGTTTCCTCACACAAGGCGCTGAATGACATAGGTCCCAACAAAGGTATCGGTAACGCAGCCTGAGCCATAACGCACGCTATACTCATCGGTTTGTGGCATCTTACAATATATAATGACCCTTATTCATATGGATTGTGGTATTGTTCATATTGTTAACAAGGTGTTAATGAGGTGTGGATGTAATGATTATAGTATACGGAATGTGGGGGGGAATTCCGAAAGATACCCAAGCTATTGAGAAGGTGTTAGAGGCTAGGTTGCCACACGCCCCGAACGATTTGACCACTAGGGATACACAGTTCCACCCAAGCTCGTCGCAAACGTATATTAAATAGCGGTTTCAATCTAAAATGTTGGAATCTCGCCATGCTAACTCTTTGTAGTGGAAATTGTAATGAGCTTCAAGATCTCCACATCGCGCGTAGGGGGTGCCGCAAAGAAGTGTCGTTACGAAAGGGAACTTTTTTTGAAGGTATATCTTTTGATGATCTTTGTGTCATGTACTACATCTTCATATTGGCGGTATAGGCAGCAATCTGGAGATTAAAAAAATACTAAGAATTTTGCACTTGTGGTCAACAAAGACTCCACTTAACAAAATGATGGCAGAAGTGGAGGTACATGCTTCAGTTTAGATACCAAAGTGTGGTTTATAACCATCACCTCTATATAGATTTCTTCATCTACTGCAGTTGACTGGTACAACTTCGCTAGAGATGTGTGCGCGCAATATTTTATAGATCATCCGGCAGTTATTGGTGGCGTAAATGTTGAAGTCGAGATTGACGAAAGCAAATTCGGGAGGCGAAAGTACAATAGAGGGCGCGCAGTTGATGGCCACTGGGTCTTTGGGGGTACTGAACGAGGAACTGGTGAATGTTTCCTTGTGGAAGTTCAGCAACGGGATGCAGCAACGCTGCTACCCATTATTTCAACTTACATTCGGCCTGGAAGTATTGTGTATTCAGACGAATGGCGAGCTTACTCCCAGCTGGCAACCACAACAGGATGTCAGCATAACACCGTTAACCACTCCCTGCATTTCGTTGACCCAGCAACAGGGGCACACACCCAGAATGTTGAATCTATGTGGGCATCTTGGAAACGGATGCTACGAGAAGAACACGCTGGAAGAAATGCAGATTTGTTTCCAACATATCTGCCTGAATTTATGTGGAGACGACGCTTTGGTGGTCCAACAGCATTCTGTAACCTTGTTGGGCATATAGCAGAACAATATCCTTTGTAGTATAAGTGATTACAAGGTGTTTATACTTAAAACGAGGTGTTAAACATCGATTGATTGAATAATTGAAGTGTACGGAAATTTACGGAATGTGGGGGGGAATTCCGAAAGATACCCAATAGCTTGCCTCTTGCCTCTCAATTCACCAAATCTACCATATTCAGTGCTATCTACAACAGACTCAACTTGAGACTTGTCCGCTCAAATGCGAGACTGAGCGGCGTTCCTTGCACGGCAGTGCCAACCTTGCAGCCTTCGGTTTAGCTGGCTAACTCATTTCATAAGTTCTTATTGCTAAGTTTGTAGAGCGCTTTCAAGCCATCTGGGTATGTTCAAATCTGATCGCGCATCTGAAAAACTTGTTCCCCTAAAAGTCGCACAACCCTACTACCAGGATACATGTATATTACGCATTAAGCTACATCACCAAACTTAGGCCATGATGATTTGATGTTTCGTTTCACGGACTCCGCCGCCCGAAACGAAAAAAAAAAAAAATTAAATTCACTGTCTACACAGCCAAAAGCTTACATTTATGTAACAGACATGATAAACTATCAGATCTGTACCAAGGAGGCTATCATATATGGTACTGTATTGTTACATGTCAGATAGATTGTCAGATTTGGTACATAATGATGGCATATTCTGATTCAGTATGTTACCTACAATCTGTTCCAAAACAACATTATGTACCAGAACAATTATCAATATGTACCAGACCATTTACATACATGTAACAATGTTTCTTTTTTTATAGCACATCTCATAACAACCAAATCAGCAGTATAGTATAGATATAAATAGAATGATCATATGATTGTGGCAAAGAAATTTGTTCACGACTTGGACCTGGACCCTCAGAAGGCCGTGGTGGCTGAGATTGTGGTGTTGAACACGTATTCGACATCGCGCGCAAATCGCGTTGCAACAAAACATGTGCTGTGATTCTAATTAATGCACCGACCACAAAATGAAATCAATGGCCACAAAACGTAAGTGCATGGTACTACATGTATAAACTGCCTTCGTTAATTACTAATGTGTACGCCGCTCGATTGTATAGGTTCTTACTGTGTACCCTTCCAAGTACCGGCAGCACATCGCTAGCCGATCTCATATATTGTTTGTTGAGAGCCTTCACATTCGGCAGTCAATGGTCAATTACACCCAGCCTACTGCTGACAATGAAGTAAGCGCATATGTTTATGGGTGAATACGTGTAGATTCTATATAATAATATATTATTATCTCGTAGCAACATACTAGTAGCGAAGATGAATTTGAAAGACCTTTACCGGTACATACTGACGAATCGAAGGATGAAGAAATGGATTTTGGAGAAGAATCTGAACTTGAAGATCTCATTGAGGAAATCCGAGAGCAGAGCAATGAAAGCTATTACCCCTTTCCATCCAAGATCTTCGCACTACTCTACTTGCTTGTAAACAGCCATCATCCTATTTATGGTAATGCTAGTCGTCACAGTCACATATTATCTCTGTCACAGTGTGGCTCAGCACCTGTTTATTTTTTTCTGTCAGTGATAGCCTTCCCGTAGAAGTTCTCCACACACTCTACTCGGAGCTTGCAAATATCTGTTGAAGGAAACCATGCCCACTCTCAGACGATGGCAGAAACGGGAGATCCTTGCAAGAGTCAGGGCTTTCAACACATCAGGTTTCAGGGTGAAGATGTATGGTAATGTGTGCCAGTACTACCAATCTTTTTTGGGAAGAGACTTTAAAGCTTGGGCACAGATGGCCATCTTCATCTTGAAGCCATACTTGAATGAAGGACAGGCACCAGTGTGGCTGAGTTTCTCTAAGGTATGCTAAGTCTGTTTTTCACATTGAGAGATTCTCATATCTGGGCAGTTATTTCAGATAGCAATCTGTGTTGACGCAAGCAAGGCAGCTGAGTGGCAGAGTGTGTGTCAAGGATTCATAGACGCAGTTAAGCAGCATATGCCTCCCCTGCTTCAAAAGCCAAAGACACATATGATCCTTCATCTCGTTCAGTGTATGAAGGAATTAGGACCATCATCTGCTTTCAGTGCTGAGAGGTGAGCCAATGAAATATTGTCTCATACATTGTTTCCAGATTTGAGTCTTTCAACTCTAACATTAGAGCATACAATATTTTTGCAAATCGGCGTGCACCAAGCCGTGACATAGCTAACCGTTTTTCAATCTTACAACAACTGCGATACATTTGCCACAAGGGTATCTTTCCCAATCACAAACAAAGGTGCCCAACAGTTTTTTGTGTGTACATGTTACACATTGCCCTTTATTACTGCAGTTGTGGAGATGCACTTCAAGAACTCTTTTCATGCAAGTACATGAGTCACATAATGCGTGGGATTCCAATTAAAGAGCTCCAAGGGAACAAAGGCATATATCAACCCGGATCACCCAGAAAGGTGAGTGGTACATAGAAAGATGTTTTCCATTTTCTAATTCAAATTTTAGGCATGGCACCAGCGGCATAGTTTGCAGTCATTGCCTTTTTCCATGTGAAGGCAATTGTAATGCCACCATTGAGAACCTCACTTAATGGCACTGCTGCTACTGAAGAAGTTGTAGGTTATGGTGCAATAGTATCAGAGTACATTCAGCTAGTAACTCAGGTACAATAAACATCCCACATTGTTTTATGATTAAGTTATTTGTATTTTGCACTAGATACAATATGGAATTCTGCTTGCAGTACTGCGTACATCGAGTGGCACTGTCCTTTGCTTAGTGCAGGGGTTCGATTCATTGTAGGCACCTGGGGGACAGACCATGCTCAATGAATATGAATGTCCTCTCCTTGAACTGAGCAAAAGAATCTTTACCACCTCATGTCACAGCATCCAGAGTCCTGTCTCAGTGGTTCATGAGTGCTCTCTACTGGTACAACAGGGTTCTTCAGCTGAATCCGTGGAAAGAGAGGAGGTGATTGTCTCTGATGGACTGGTTTTCTGTCATGATTGGACAAACAGAATGTATTGTTACAATGTGTTTTGTGTTTGATGCATAACTATAACTAATATTATTTTTACGGTATATACTGTAAAAGAACAAATAATCACATATGATACATACATGTATCAGATTAGAATCTCCTCTGATACAGAATGATGCTTTATTTGGTACAGAATGATGTATCATTCCGTACCAAATCACTGCTGATCATATATGTAACATATTATGTTATCACATTTGTGTCAGATATGATATCATTCCGTATCAGGTATGATTCAGTTCCGTAACAGTTCAAAGTTTTTGGCTGTGTATGAGCACGTGACTGGAAGTTGCTACAATGGCGTACTTAAGTTGTATAGTTGTTTGTGCCAGTGGAGACGTCGGCGAATATTCAAATGCCAATGGGAGGAGACGTTTGAAAACATTTTAGTTCGCTTAAAGGCAGATCGAGAGTCATGATCAACTGTTTTAAAGACAGAAATTTCTACGACAGATATCTTTCATCCTGCTCACATAGTAGATTTGGACACCCCTGTACGTATGCCAGCAATTTTCCTGTTACAATGTCCGTTTTACTATCAGCAATCAGGATGACACCTGTTCGAGAACTAGTGTGCGGGACGCCTTGCCGACCAATAGTGAAGATATTGTTGTTCCAAGCCTTCAGCTTCCAAGCCCTCAGCTTCCTTCGGAAGGGAAACAACTTCGCAATGATCAGCGTTTGTACAATGATATCATAGGTTAGTTTGTATGACTTGTTTATAGTGTGTGTGCATGGCTAGCTTGTTGAATTAGTCATCTGTTTAATGTCTGCATGCAGGTCTTAGTAACAATGGTTTACATCAACACTGCTGGCTTTAAAATTAAGTCCCAAACGTTTGCGGCATACATCCCTTTGCACTGGAGAAACTCGGAAATGAGTTTGTTATCTGCTCGCCACAAAATAATATTCACATTTTTTATTTATTTATTTTTTTTTGCCGCCGCTGCACACCCGACGCCTTGTCGGGAATCCGTGAAACGACTTATCAATTTGTCGTGGCCTTACCGTATAAAAACAAAGAAGGATCGCCAATACTGCATAATACACACGCGCACGTGGAGTCGAATGCAAATCATGTGAAATTGTACTGCCGGCAGTATTCAAAGTGGACAGTTAGTTAACCCTAATTGTGGTTCGAAAACTGTCCATGAATGAATCTTGGTGCACGCATGTAAAATCATTTAATAATTTCTCATAACAATCAAATACGCACGTAAGTTACTCATGACACTATTCTACTGTAGATTCACCCATACCTCACAAGGCCCTATCGTTCAAAACTGACACTGAGCAATTTTGAGCTCTCTTAGATTCCTCATCTCCTGCTAACAAGGCCCACCTCCTCTCAGCATCAGCCTCTCACACATCGTCGTGGCTTTTAGTGGTGCCTAGTGCAGAGCTTGGTTTACATCTTGACCCCATGAGTTCCGTGTAGGCATTAGGTGGTGGCTGGGATTGGATATCTCCAGAGGGCTACTGTCCCAACACAGCTTTAGATCTCCTGGGTCACCATGCTGCTACATGTAAGAAGGATGGAGATGTGGTCACACAACATAATCGACTCCGAGATGTCTTTGTTGATTTCTGTCACCAGGCAAATCTTGGTACCCTGACACCTGATGCATCTCGATCTAGCCCAGCTGATGTTTTGGTTCATGATTGAATTGCTGGCAGATTTTCTGCTTTTGATTTCACTGTGTCATCCCCTTCTCTGTTGCTTCACTCAATCAAGCATGCACTTTATCAGACTTCACAGTTCTATCAGCAGAATCGCGCAAGCACAAGGCTAATGATCCCAAATGCAGTGAGCTAGGATGGGTGTGTGTCTCTCTGGCAGTTGAGACCTTGGAAGGAGGCTAGGAATACATTTTCCCATCTAGCCACCCGGCTTGCCATTGGGTCTCCAAAGTCAAAGAGCAGCTTTGTGTACGAAATATACAGCAGTCTCAACCTCACTTTAACTAGATGTCTGTTGTGAGAGCAATTATGGCCCGGACTCTCATAGCTTAAACTATGTCAACTGTAGGTGTATAATCCATGTTCATGTATTCTTGTTAAAATTATTAATAATACTGACCCCCTTGGACCCATGTTGTTTGCCCTAGTGCTTCACAAACTAGTTTCTAGTATAGATACAGATGATGGATGCCTCAACATAATTCTTCAAACCTGGTATTTGGATGATGGGGCATTGGCCAGTAATCACACAGCAGTGTTGCATGTTTTACAACTAATAGAAGAAATGGGTCTTGACCTTGGACTTTCCATCAACCTAGCCAAATGTGAACTCTTCAGTCCTACAATCAAGTCCTCTTTCCCATCAATTGTAAAATCTTCATGCCTTCCAAATTTACATATCATTGGAGCTTCAATCGAGGACTATCTTTTCTGTGCTCACTTTATTGCAGAGAGGTGTGCTCAAGCCAAGAAGTTGCTGTCTGTTCTTTTAGAGATGGCTGACTCTGACCTCCATGTAGCGATCTAATTGCTTTGAATTTGTGGTTTCTGCAAGCTAGTCCACATTTTGAGAACCACTCCCTCTAGTCTATCCTCTGAGGCTCTACGTGCTTTTGATGGGTAGACCAGATCCTGCTTCTCAGCCTGTCTTGCTGCAGATGTCACGGATGCTGCCTATGCCAGTGCTTGGCTCTTGCTTGCTCCCTCTGTTGGGCTAAACCTGCATCTACACTCACCGGAATTCCAAACTGCTGTCAGAAGGTGGCTGGGTCTGGACTTCATTTGCCTCAGTGTGCCCATTTTGCCCAGGGGTTGCTCTTGACTCCCTTAGTCACCATGCTGTGTCCTGTAGACATGGTGGTGACACAGTCATCAGACACAACAAATTGCATGACATCGCTGCAGATTTATGTCGCAAGGCACACCTGTCTCTGTCAGGGTGGAAGCAGGACATGGTATGTGTCGTGATAACAATCACTCTCGTCTAGCTGACGTCCTTGTGGAGGGTTGGGAGAGAGGCCAACCTGCTGCCCTAGACATCACTGTCACTTCTCCCCTCACTCCAGTCTCCTTGAAAGAGTTAAGTAGATTTGCAGGTGTGGTAGCCCTGTCTGCAGAAACGAGGAAGCGTGCTGCCAATGACCGAAAGTGTCGAGAATTGGAATGGATGTGTATACCAATGGCAGTAGAAACATATGGTAGCTAGGGGAAGGAGGCCCAACACATGTTCTCACGACTAGCTACCTATTTAGCTATCCATCTTTCCTGCCCCAAGTCAGAGTTCTGGCTGACATATATGGCCACCTAAAGATCTGTTTGGTGAGAGATGTGGCAAGAGCCATCCAGGGAAGAGGCCTTAGCCCAATCCATCTCTAGTGTATTGATTTCCTTGTGCCTGGATGATGGTGTACTAGCCGGTCCCAGGCCTGCTGTCTCTCCATTATACAAGAGATCGGTCCTCCTAATGGTCTTTCATAAATGTGAGATATTTAGCAAACATGATGTCAGCCCATTTCCTCCAGAAATGAAAAGATCAACACACCCTAATATTGTCATCTTGGGCATCCCCTTTGGTGACAAGGCTTTTTGCTCCACCTTCATTTTGGAGAAACATGGAGGCCAAAGCTCTCCTGCTCAAACTAGAGGAAGTAAGTGCAGTCGACCCGCATGTGGCCTTTTCCCTTCTACATCAATGTGCGGGATTCTGTAAGCTGGCCCACCTTGCTCATGGCACACGACCCTCCCAAGCCATATCAGCCCTTGAGGCCTTTGATCACAACATCCGAGCAACCTTCTCCAAGTGCACGGTAGTCGACACCTCCAATCAGGCCTGGCAACAGGCAGAGCTCAGCTTAAGCAGGGGTGGCCTGGGTATACGCTCCCTGAGTCGGCATTTCCCAGCAGCATACATTGCATCTCTGAGCTCCCCTGGTGCTGTTCCATTGTCCCAGGAACACCTTATCCATGCAGTAGAGTTGTTTAACTCACTTGTACCATCATCCGAGGCTGTCAGCATGGAGGAGATGTTGACATCCCGTATCCATCAAAAGTTGCTGTCCAATAAGATTGATAACCATCTGTTCAATATATTCCATGAGCAATCTTCTGCCGCAGATAAAGCATGCCTTCTCTCTGTCTCCTCTCCTCATGCTGCATCTTGAGTGTCAGTCATTCCCTCGGAGGGGCTAGGCCTTCATCTCCAGCCTTCAGAGTTCCGGGTGGCCATCAAGTGGTGGCTGGGCCTCGACACCTCATGTGGCTCAATTTGTCCTCTGTGTCCTGGGAGAGTACTTGATCCCCTTGGCCATCATGCACTCACCTGCAAGTGTGGTGGAGATGTAGTAACCCGCCACAATAAACTACGTGACACCCTTGCTGAGACCTGGCGCAGGGCCCACCTGAGTGTTAAGGTGGAGGCAGGAAGTACCCTCACCAAAGACCACAGCCACACTCGCCCTGCAGAGATCCTAGTACCCAACTGGTCTTTGGGTAAGCTAGCAGCCTTCAACTTGTCTGTGACGTCACCGCTTAACTCCAATGTTTTACTCGAAGCGGGACTAGCAGCAGGTCAGGCTGCAAGAGCTTCCGAGCAGAGTAAACACGATGAAAATGATGCCAAATGCAAGGAGCTAGGGTGGATTAGCGTCCCCATGGTGGTTGAGGCATATGGTGCTTGGGGGACAGAAGCAATGGAGTCATTTCACTTCTCCCTTGCAACTAGCTCCAACAGGGCTAATGCTGAGTCCTAGCTGCCTTATATGGCAGGCTGAACTTCAACTTAGTTAGAGCCAACACCACAGCCATCCTCTCCAGATGTTTTGTCCCTGACTATTAGCAATAGTACATTAGGTGCATTTATTTATCTTACTGCTATACATATTTTATTTTATAAACATAATAATAATGTTCTTCAATCTCTTAGGGCTGTCATCAATCTGCTGGCTCTGGGCAAACAAGAAGATATCTGTTTACCTGGCTGGAATCAATCTTACAGCTCTGAATAAGTCATGACCAGGAAACATCCACCCAATTGCAGTTGCCGAGAGGTTGACAGCCTGTGTGGCAATGAGGATGAAGGCTGCAGATTTCTTTAAGCCCTGTGAGTTTGGCATTGCATGCCCCTTTGGTGCTGCGAAAATTGCCTACAGCCTAAGGTCGTGCATTGAGAAGCATTGGATGGACGATGATTTCGGAATACTGAAGGTCAACGTGAGAAATGCTTTTAAACTGGCCTTTCGTCAAGCAATGCTGTCAGAATGTAAAGAGCATTTTCCAGTTTGCTCATGGGGACATGGTGGCATACCATTTGGCAGTGGTGGAGCTGAGTGTGGATGGTTTACATCTGATGGTGGAAGCAGCCCTGTTGAACACGTTGTCTATGGTGGTACTTCTAGGAAGAGACGTACATGAATTGAGACGGTTATTGAACGAACGTACATGTAAGGCCAGAGAGTTTCATGGCACAACAGCTAAGGATAATGCAATGATGGAAAGTAGTGGAATGTACATGTATTGTGCCAGAAAGGTATTGATAAATGAAGCAGCCCAGTGAAAAAATATCATCTTGTTCCAACAACTTCACTCATTTAGCTTCCCACTCATCCAGCTAGGGACTTCGTTACTTCCATGCGTCACAAATACTCTAGCAGCTTCTGCATCTGAGCCTTCTTCAATTCTGCTACTTGTACAGTAGTTGCCTCTTCCCCCTTTAATCAAACTGAGCATCTCGGGACTTCCTGTCCTCAATCAGCACCTTAATCAAGTCTGCTATAGTATCCCTTTGTCACCCATTGTCTCACTTAAAGCTTTATAATTACAGCTGTATGCCCACAACCTAGTGGTCATACAGAACAAAGATGAGTATTATGAGATAACTTGCACTGGATCTCGGCGAACATCTATTGCTGCTGAATATCGCTGTTGCAACCGAGTATGAAGAATTACTACACTACTTATACATTACAATGTAAAGTGTCTCTGATGAGTACAGAACAACTTAGGAAATTAACATAGATCACAATCACAATCACATTACAAACTGAACATGTACGCCGACATTCATATTTTTGCATACATACTGCGTGAATACTGTACATGGTACAAGGACATCTGGCACTCCACAATAATACAGCTACATGTACATGTATGGGATTTAACAATAGTAGCAACTACAAATTACTACAATACATATTATCTACATTTCCACGAGTCTTCACAGGACAAGTTACATGTACATGTACATGTTACGCACATGAAGTCACTGGGAGATCCTATGATCTCTAAAAACTCACACTAATACATGTATAGCTACTGTACATGTAAACATACCTTGGAGGCAATGGATGTGAAAGAGCAAGGTCTTCAATTGACCAATGTTTGTTCTTTTGATGGAGCTTAGTACAGGACTTAACTGCTTCTAACTTGCTGTTAAGTCCTCCTATCAAAATAACAGACCCCTGATGCTCAACTGCGCAGTGTGAATGAACTCCTTGGGGTAGTACAACGTCTAACTGTAAATATGAGGTATAGAGATCATTAAGCAGTTGAACCCAAAATTGAGTTCAATTACTTTTTGACATGTCCACAGCTCTGTGTCTAGTAAGTAGCAGTCATCTAATGCTCGCTTTGTACTTGAGCTGCCTCCAGTGATTAATACCGCTTGATGTCCTGAAGATATTAAGAACTTTTGCACGTTCGTGGTTTTGTAGGTCTAGAACAGTTTATATTAAACCATAAATTACTCAATATGTTGCAGCAGTGTGGAACTTTTTTTTAATTCAATGGACCTTAGCACAATTGGTAGTTCAGATACCGTTTAACATCTGTTAGACAGCTAACTTACTTCATATTGTACTTCGTGAATGTTACATGTTTACAGAAAATATCCGATAATTACATAAGCATACATGTATATGTACAGTACATGTGATGTGGAATAGTGTGTTCAAAAAATTCAATTCACTACTTTCTAGTCCACTAGTATGGCATCAAATCGAAGGGCCTGATAAGCACAACCGTAATGTGTCAAGCATTGATGAGAAATGAAAGGCTTAAACTTTGTATTGGTTAGTAAGATAGATTCCAAAATTACTGTGTGAAGAAGATTGATATTGCATATTATATTTTATAATATGATGTGCCTGCCACATGAAGATCAGTACTTACATAAAATAAAATGTTTGATTATTGACAACCTCTGAGAACCACAGACCATTTTTGTAGTGGCTACCTGTACTAACACTCCAAACCACTCAACTATCAAAACTTTGGCCACAGCAGTATGAATATGTACATATTGAACAGTACACTGCTGTGGCCAAAGTTTTGATAGTTGAGTTTTGGAGTGATTGTAAAACAGTCTGGTTCTGAGGTTGTCTTTATTCTACATATGTAATGATCTTCATGTGGCACATAACATTATAAAATAAAACACGCAATTATCAACCTTCTTTACACAGTAATAATGGAATCTATTTTACTAACCAATACAAAGTTTAACCCTTTCATTTCTCATCAAAATGCTTGACACAATAAGATTGTGCTCATCAGGCCTTTCGATTTGATGCCATGCATTTTTTTCGTAGTGGGCACCAAGATAAAAACACTGCAAAGTACAGATTATCAGTAAACTAATTAATTATTCAGAACCAAGTATCTTGTAAACTATTAAGAGTTAACAATAATATTTAAGTACATGACCTCTTATATAAAGACAAGTATAAAAGTTTTGAACTTAAATCTAAAACATGGTGTCCATGTGTTGGTTGAAATGGTATGGTATGAGCTTTCACATCCATGGGCCAAACGCAAATTACAATCAAATAGGTAATGAAATGATAAAAACAGTGTATACATGCACATGTACTGTAGCTTTGCCTTCTAAATTGTGCTATGATGTAGCACAAAAGTCAGACTAACCATTGTCACTGAAAACGCATGTAGCAGTGTGACGCCATCTTGGCTCAGGACTTGCATCAATCTCCAACACATTCCATTCCCCTCTTTCTCCCTCTACACTCAGCACATAGCAACTGCCATTAGCTTTGGCAGGTGATAATCTTCCTCCGTACAGCAATATTCTATCATTGCCAAGTGGTACTGTTGTATGGTACATTAATTTCCCTGTTGTGATAAATTACAAGGCTTCAATGCAGTTGCTACTAAGGCATGTGTACAGGTATACCATACATGCAATTACACAGTACACATCCAAGTCCATCTACACATACATATACCCTGTAATCGTGAGGGGAAGGGGGGAGGAAGGAGGAAATAACATCAGATGACTATAAAGGTGCACATGGGTAGTTCCCTCGGTATTTGTTCATGTATTAACCTGGGCTGGTTCCTGTGGTGTGTAAAGTTTTGCAGGACCACAACCCTTGCTCACTTGCAGAGAGCATCAGGGTTTCGTCTAACCTCCCATGGCAATTGGCAGCAGCTGTATGTCCAAACCCTCCTGTCACAATCACTGTTCCATTGGCCATACAAATAGAGCTGTGTCCAAACCTGCAAAATTAATCAACCTACATGTACTGTACCAAGTAATATTTCAAGAATAACAATCTACCAGTGTGGATAATTGAACATACATGTATCCGTGCAAGTGTATAACCTTAGGCAAACGTGCAATTGAAATGTTTTCTACATCTGTATAACTTCGGCTGTAAACAACTTTAATCCTAAACAAATTTCCCGGGTGAAAAACGTAACGAGATCCTGTGAAATCGTGCGTAGAATGTGGCCGTTTTTTTCCCCGCCAAATCAGTATCGCAGTAAAGAGGTCCTCTATACAATGCCAAAGTTTGTTTTAATATACGATAATTCGTTCCGAAGATATAAAACGATGAAGTACAAGCACCATTTCGCAGGGTTTTGATCGAAGCCACAAAACTTCATTTTATACCAATCAAATTTATATTAATTTGGATGCACTATGGAGGAGATACTGCGCTTGAAACAAAACATGATTTGGCGAGAAAATCGGCCACATTCTACACGCAATTTTGCGATTTGTTTCACCCACATTAATTTGTTTGCTTGAAAAGCTCTTTTCTATCAACAGATGATTAATACCATTACATGCTGATGGGTGTTTGAAATCGTTATAGTGCACTTTATAAAATCTTCATAGCAACTAGCACAGACACAAACATATATACACGGACAGTCAACATTTAAAACTAAAAACATTACAAAGTTCTTGGGAAATTTTTTTGCAAGCAGTCACATAAAAGACAATCTGATCACTAATAAAATTTAATCCACCAAGATTAACCAAAAATGGACTCATAATAAACACATGCAGTTATTAATCTAAGCCTAACGCAACAAGATAATGTACCATTTTTTAACACTAGATCCATGAGAATCGAATGCTCACTTTTTGGAAAATTAGTCCGAAGCATTACAATCGCCACAAATGCCTGTTTACCAAGTACTACAACTCTCTACATGATGTTTGGAGCTATTCCCAGCCTTGTAAACTAGTTTCGCAGAGGACCTGCAATCGTTTAGAGTCGAGAGGGTAAGAACGTTACCAGAAACGAGACACTGTTTTCCAACAATGTTTCTGTCTTGAAAAAGAGCATAGAGAAGTCTATCTTGCTCAGGAGTTCATTAGCATGCTTCATAGCTATGCTGAGGGCGTCCTGAGACTCTCTTTTATCATCACACACAATGTCGGTGACTTGAAGTGGTAGAGACAATCCACACACTGTGGGTGAACTGCTCCTACGGTTTTCAATGCCTCCTCGTCCTGATGTTGCTTCTCTACACGCTTCTTCTCTCGCTGGCTGGTACTCCTAAATTGCTTACTATATCGCCTCTTTTCTTTTTTTATCTGCAGACATGTTTCATCACTATCACTGTTCAGTAGAACAGCAACACCCGTAAAATTGATTCCCACATCACCCAATGGGGCAATCAGTGATGTAGCGCATGGCATGAAGGAATGGACACACACACAGATGGTACCTCTTGGCCATGGCTGTAGTACATCCTCATCATCTGTTTGCCTGCAGATGTCACATACTGGGTTGCATACAACTCTGAGCACACCAGCTCAAAACAACAGTACACCTTTCTTCCCGTAGTACGAGTCACCTCCCTCACCCAATCCCTCTTCTGTTTAAAATCAAAGACCATGTACGCAGTTTTGCAGTCCATTTCAGCTACATTTATGGCCATCTTCATGTGGTGTGGCTGCTGGGCTGCTAGCATAACGTGGGCCATGTACCGATAGGATCGACGCTCACACTGGTGCATGGCAAGCAACACGTCAGCCATCCCTGCCAGCCTGGTGGGATCCTCATCAACTTTGCCAGAGCCACTTGCCTCAGCCTGTCATAAAGAGGAAAGTACCCTGGCAGGCATTGCAGTCCAGGTGACCGACCGCCAGCCTTCGGGTTCCTGTTGGGTTTCCTGTTTGGAGCCAGGTCCAATGAATACACTGGTGAGTGTGTGGTGCAATGCTGCTTTCACTCTCCACATGCAGTTCCACATGCTAGTGCACAACAGCTAAGTTGCTCTCGAACATGGCCCACAAACTCTACCTTACTAGCTATCATATCAAACATGTCAGGTTGTGATATCCACCAAATCCTCCACCTTCTGATATACCTAAAACAGCTGGTCTTCATGTTCCTGAGGCTGATGTGTTCTTCAGTGTGTTTCATTGCCTTTACCAGCTGGTCTTCATGTTCCTGAGGCTGATGGCTGTGTTCTTCAGTGTGTTTCATTGCCTTTACCCCCTCCTTTGCATGCCATAACTGAGAAACATGTAAACGTAGGAAACATGTAAACGTAGGAGCGGAGACCACACAGTTCATCATGCAGGGTGTGGTCCAGGTCTGAGAGTGGTGCAATGACATCAATGATCTTGTCCACATTGACAAAATTGTCAGTGTGGAAGTTGATCTTGATGCAGTCCACACCAGCACGTGCCTCCTGCTGCTTACCTCCTCCAGTGATGGATTTGGCAATGGTGTAGATCATCAACCTTCCAATAGGTGTCTTCCCAGGCACAGCAGACTTCTCAGAGTATGTCTTGTACATGTACATAGTGGCAACATCATTCTTCAATACCAGGGATCTCATTGCAAATACATTTTCCAACTCCTTCCACCGGGGATTCTTATTTGGTGTACGTTTGCAGGCTTCCACGCAAGTCGACCAATGTTTTCATCACCTTAGATGAAGTTTACAGCATGGTGGATTATATCTCTTTGCACATGAGATTGTGTCTGGCTGTGCTCTTGAAGTTTCACTCCACTTATTAGGTAAAGCTTATCCACCTTGGCCTGAAAAAGCAAACACTTAGTATAGCTTTTGCTAATTGCTAGAAGTGATGCTACTTAAGCACTTGGGAGAGTAGCTAGAGGGACCAGAATTCTTGAATTGATCGAAGTGTACTTCGTCTCATGAACGAGTACATTTCTAATGGTGTTGGGTACGGTGTCAAGCATGTCTACGTCAAACGGGGCAGCAACGGAGGGGGTGTGGTGGTCATGAATCGGTTCGGTCCCAGCAGTCTCAAGCTCTCCACTGACTGCTGCCACAACAGACTTGATGCTGAGCATAATCTTCAGATTGACATCACATTTTAGCTCAATATTTGGAAGTAAAATGCGGGTCCAGGCCTTGACTCCTCTCCAAAAAACATTCTCAATCCGATGCAAACCAGATGCGTCGATCTCCTCTTTGTTCACCAATCGCACCCCCTGCCTAACATTGACGTGTGGGAGCCGTCGTACACTAGTTTCGTTACTCATTGCAGCCCATCCACTCTAGTACTTTGATGATGTGTGCTTGCAATGATACATGTGCGTGGATACTATATCCGCTTTCATCTTTAACTACCATCCCAGCAGGTGCATCTGTGTCGCGCACACGATGGACTTTTGCTTCACATTCAGGATTTACCCAGTGTGGTTCATCCAATATACTAGTGTATCCTTTCTTGGACGACTGATAATTCGTGGTTGGCACGGACAACACTTTGTGCAGTTTGTTCCAGCATCACAGCAATCGCATACTGGTTTCTTGTGCTTCAAAGAACATGCGAGTGTTGCCATTATGTGCAATCCCCAGATCACATTCGGTTAGCTGCCGATACAAGGCGGCACAGCTTGTTTATGCAAGTTCCTGCAAGAACCAAAGCAACTGAGAACATGATATCTAACGGGTCTCCATTTATATCTAATAGTGCATTCAGACCTGTTATAAACAGCTTTAAAAAAAGTGTACTCAGCTACGCTCGATGACCTAAAAACGGCAAACCGCGTCGCTTTACTCACATACAGGTTAGCTGCCGTTGTAGCTACGAGACTGGGATCAACACTAAACATCTCAGCGATGGTGAAACAAAGTTTTAATGTACTGTTCACAAGAATTGGCACTTTTCCGACTAATTTTCCAAAAGTTGGGTTCGACAGGAAAAGTATTCGATTCTCATGGATCCAGTGTTAAAGGAATCAGATTGTTATATTTTCACACTCTAGGCATTATAATGATTCTTACGCACTGAGAATCAGCAAACTCTGTACTGCAAGATAATTAAAGTGTTAGTGGAGTATGTGGAATATCTATATGTTAGGATGGCTGTGACGGTATGTTTGCAAATGTACAATTATTGGAAAATCATCAAGATTATGCATTGCTATATCTTAGGCCCAATGCACCAAGTTCCTGTTACCACAATTGAAACCATACTACCTCTACTTGCAGAGTGGACTTCACACATTTACAAGCATCGAGATGATTCATTTCTAGATACTCTTACAGAGAAAGTAATTATACATGTATTTGTTTCAGTACCATTCACATGTTAAATTTCAATGCCACGTAATATAATATTGCTTAAAAAGGAATACACAACCTTAGCTTCCATTCATCCCTTGAAGTTGAACATGGGGAAATTCCAGTTTCCAGTGATTAAGATGCATGCCTATTATGGTGTTTACTGGTGGTAACAAATCGGAAGTATGGAGCAATGACTCAGTGTTTCTAATTGCTGGGCTGCCTAAGAACGAAAATGTTAATCTCCAAAATATTCATTTCATATGTAGCTTCAATAAAGCACCGTAATGAAAATGGCTAAGCCTCTTGTAAAACAGTTTCTAGCACTTGAAGATGGCATTGTGCTTTACTGCAGTGTGATGTGATAGCAGTGGCACCAATTTGTTGTTTCCTCCATGACGATTAATCCTCGTGCATCACAGTTATGCAGTGAAATGGGGGCTGCCACTAATACATTCTACAGAATATGCAATGTAAGGAATTGAGAGCAGTACACATAGGTTTCACATGTTTTGCATTCCTTTCTAAGCCTGATGTTAGGTCTACCTTTGCCATGGTCTGTAGAAGTAGGTAAAATGCAACAAACTATCACAAATACAGCACACACTGTCTGTTCAGACAAAGGTACAGAAGAACGATCAGCAAAACCAGCATGGGATTAATGGATGTACAGAATGCTCTTTTTCACCTTCCACTCAATCTACTGTACATGTGTTTCTAATTCCAGTGTGATTCGCGATGCAGATGGATTGAAAGAACCAACCCACACAAATTGAAAGAAAGCTGATAAATGTGAAGAAAACAGTGTTTAAACATAACTGGAACAACGAGAAATATTGTTTCTATGTTTATTGTAAACTGTATGTCCAACGCTATTAGTACCAAACCGATGAGTTGCATCGCTGATCCCTTTCTGCATACATTATTTTCTTCATTCTACAGTTCTTCCACTAATAAGAATCTGCTATGTACTTGGCATCACACCTTTCGAAAACAAAGGCAGCAGGAAAGAAGGTTGCAGTGTTTCCACGGATCCTTTTTGATGATGACACTAGCAGTAATGAAAGTAAAAAGTGGCACAAGTTTGAAAGCTGGTACACATAACGCCATCTTGCTGGCCTACCACGCCATCAGTGGAAAATATCCATTTTCTTTGCAGCTCAGACAGCATGTCTGCATTGGATATGGCCACCCTATTTCCGATGAGTTGATAATGCTAGAGAAGAGTGGTTTGGATGTAAAATCTGTGCCAAGCAAGGTTTTGAAAGCAGATACATTTATAAGCCTAGAACAGCACATATGACAAGTTACAAGCAATATATTGGAGTAGCATTAATGAGTGTTATACTGCATGTCTGGAGGCAATGTTGTATTATGGAAAGCTAAAACTCCTCAACATCCATGCTACAAGAATTGACTGGACGATTGAACAACTGCAACAGCTTGAGCCTCCCATAACTGTCATTACACGTCTGGGGCACTAGGATGACAACATTCAAGAAAACAGAGCAGTTGTCCAGCTGATGAGATTTATTTTGACGCAGTCAGCCGAATATACATGTATATCCATAACGGAAGCTACAGTATATCAAAGAAGCCATTCTTGCGGCTGTCAAAGAATACGCTGCCAACAACCATGTACACTGTAATAGTAGCTTCGGATGGATTTGAAATTAAAGAATCGAGTGCCACTGAAGGTGAGTAGGATGGCTACCCAGTATCCTTAGAGCTAAACAAGTGACACCAGACATCAGCAACATCATCTAGCAGAGTAACTGCACTGGAACAAAGAGTCCAGTTTCACCAGCTGAAGGTCTAGAGGATCATGTACAGGTATTGTAACAACAATGTAATTAGCTCAGGTACTGTAAAGGTGAAGAATATTGATTAACATGGATGTTATTTTATTGCGCACACACTCAGTATGATGCAGGTGAATCTTTAGAGCTGGAGAACAGGCACCAGCCCACCATCGACCACTAACAGTGAGAGGAAGGGCACCCAACGGCTCTCAACTACTGCCAGCTGAAGGGCCATCCTCACCATCTCACACCCAAAGGGCCATCCTCACCATCTCACTCCCATGAGATGGATGATGCGGGGGCCATCTCCTTTAGCAAAGTTGCAGAGAACAGTCCTTGCAATGCAAGCGAGCATCGATGAGATGCAAGCGAGCATGAATAGGATGCAGGAAAGGTTCGATCTGCTGAAGGTTGCTGCCATCTTTTACCAGAGGCAGTCATACTAACCTCCAGCAGTGTCATCTCCTGTAACATTTTCACTCACACCACCTCAACATGCACCCCCTGCACCAACACACTTTTCACCACCATCTTCACCATCCTTACCACCCTCTAGACAACCTTCCAAGCGGGCACCATCTTCAACAAACCCCTACCAGCAACTACAACCCCCTCACCCCACATACACCAACTGTAACCACCTCACTCCACTCAGCACCCTCCACACTTCCCACCCTACCCATCGACTCCTTGGACCCATTCCCACAATCGTATGTGGTGCATGGAGCACATCGATCCTTGCCATTGGTCCCCACCTTCGGAGCAACCCAGAGAGGTGGGAGGTTGCCTCAGTGGCCACCCTCACCACCAACACACGCAGACCCACTGGGCTTTCCTTCGCAGCATGGGGCAGAGGCAAAGGAACGGTCGTCCTCACCACCACACACCTCACCAGCTGCTGCCAGCCAGGTCACCTCACCACCAACACACGCGGACCCACTGGGGTTTCCCTCGCAGCATGGGGCAGAGGCAAAGGAACGGTCATCCTGACCACCACCCACCTCACCAGCTGCTGCCAGCCAGATCACTGCCGGATCCTCACCACCAACACACACGGACCCACTGGGGTTTCCCTCGCAGCATGGGGCAGAAGCAAAGGAACGGTCATCCTTACCACCACCCACCTCACCAGCTGCTGCCAGGCCATCATCGGGGAAGAGACCCAGCATTGAGCCATTTACCCAATTGCACCACCTGCCCCACCTCATGTACATGAACACCAGCTGGAGGACCATCATCATCATTGCATACAATGGGATGCATGATCCAGAGACACTGCCAATGGCAGCATTCGTGAGAATGACATTTGTGATGCAAACCACCATCCAAGAGATTCAACTGAGCACTTACATGTACAGTATATACATGTACACAGGCATTTGTACATGTAATGTAGCAAAACTGTAATTTGCCAAGTTACATGTATATCATGAAGACAGTTCTTCAGTATGCTGTTTTGTTGTTGCACACATTCTGTATGAAGTTACCTTGTTGTATGTGATTCTTTATAGCTACTATACATGCCGCCAGACGTACATTAAATCACCTGGCAGACCCATTTAATGGCACCGTAGCTACTACCATCCTCACCATCTCACTCCCATGAAATGGATAAAACTGGGCCACCTACATTAAATTGGCAGTATTCAAAAGAGAAGTCCTTGCAATGCAAGCGAGTTTCGATGTGATGCAACTGCAACATCCACCATAAGTCACCAATAGTAGCTCGGTGAACAGAATGATCTTTTTCACAATATTTGTAACACACACTGTACATGTATGCTCTTTCTATAACTTTCTAGCTACATGTGCCTGTTTTAACACCTAAGGTATGGAGTTGCTGATACTAAACTCATCACTCTCTCTTCCTCATCTCAGTATCCCAGTCTGACTAGTGCAAGCCTGTCTCTAATAGGGTATCTCCTCCCAACCTACTGCTGGCTGGGTGTGTTGATGAAGGCAGTTAGTATGCACCACCATCATACATTATCCAGCAGTCACCTCTACTGTGACTATTGATTTTACACTCCATACTGTCCATTTCCCCTCCCATCAGGAGGAATCCATTGCTTGCTGAGGGCACTGATAGCCATAATGGCTGTTCTGTGGAATGCCTGTCATAGTCCGCTTTCTTCCTGTGTGCAGACTCCACAGGATGTGGCTTCAAATGTTTGGCTGGGAATGGCTGCCATACATCAACTGGAATGGTGATACACCCTGTGGGTGATATGGTGTGGTGTGGCTTTTTTAAACTACAAAGGTGCCCAATGCACTAAGCTGTTTTCACAATTTTCAACCCTGGTCCGAGTTAACAATTTCTGGGACACCATATATGCAGAACAGCTTGAGCAGTTCTGCTATGATCCTATGACTGTCTAGTCTGGGAGTGGTCTGGCGTCTGCCTATTTGGTGATGTACAGGTAGTCCCGAATAACTAGAAGATACCTACTGCTCTTTGTGGGTACAGGCACATCCAGGATGCAATGCAATGGTCGTCCGATTGGGATGTTTGTGAGTGGTGCCCTCATTGGCTTTGGTAACTTGGATTTCTGGTAAGTAACACACTCCCTGCAGTGCCTTCCTACATAATCAATCTTGTACCATGCTCACCCCTGTCGTACAGCGTACATGTATCTCTTCTGGTGTCTGTTGTGTCCCCTGCCGGGGAGTCATGGCACAAGCTCAGAGTCAGCTGGTGCAACACTTGTGGAAATGCAGGGACCATAATGGTGTCTGACACAGGGCCTACACACAGTACCATCCATCTGTCAAGCTGTGACCAGAGCTGTGCATATCTTCTCAATGGTGGTCATTTCCAATCTCTGTGTAGATGCAGAGATTAACGACCTATGGAATGGGATTGGAAACACAATATCCAGTTCCGTTACGTGGCATATTCCGTACATGGCATATTCCGTAATCGTTTCGCATTCATATACATGTAATTAAATTTGTGCTGTTGCTTTTATCGAGGGGCAAGGAAGAAACTGGCCTAACAGCGACACAAAGATATACCCTTAGCAAATTATGATTCTATAAATTGTATGAAAGTTTTCTATTCAACAGCATGTCGAAATGAGTCCATTTTTAAAGCATTCACTCTATACAATGGTGAAGCGGCATCAAGCCTTTTGAATAGTAACTTAAATTTTGGCTTAATTACTTCAGGCCACGCACAGCAGTTTTAAGCAGTTGCAAACTAGTTGCATAGCAAAGGCAGAGATTGCAGTGTTGTGTAGGGTTTGTAGCAAACGTGTACATGTAGCTGTAGTATTTGTAATTATCCAGAGCTTTAAAGTTAAATTTAGGCCATTTTGAACCTTCATCAGCTCTTGGACTCTTGTACACTTGTGATGCAAGGCTGTCTTCTAAATAGTATTTTCAAAAACTAGAAAGATCTATGGGTACCATGTCTATTTTGCAATCTTATGCTCCCATTTGTTTTAAAGATACTTGGCATTTTATGTGATTCATATCGACAAGGACGCTTATCAAAAAGAGGAAGTACAAGACTGAAAAGGCCAAATGCACAACTCTGACTGTCTATTGGCATTGACTTCTGGATGAAGGCCAAAGTGGCTCATCTGCAGCAACACTTGAGTCAAATGTCTGTTGTTGAGTCACTTCTTCCTCACTTCACTCCTGGTTTGTTTTCATCCTATATCAAGACTGAACGTTCTAAAAATTACATTCATTGTATATACTGTAGGATGGTTTAGAGTAGAAGATTTGATTTTTGGAAGAGTGGAAAAAGGTCCAGATGGAGTTATGAAGTTACATGTAAATGTACATCAATGCGTGGTGCATGGTGATGGAATAGGATATGAAGTGGCATGTTCCGGTAAAGTTGCAAGCTTAGCCGCTTCTATAAGAATATAAATATATTCTGTTATCAATAACTAGGTGGATGGCAAGCAACTCACATCGACGATGATTACCTTCAGCCAAATTCCTCAGTGTCAACTTTGCTGTGGCAACAATGATGAGATATTCATAGTGTACATTGCATCAAAGAATAGAAAGATCATGAATGCATCAGGTACTGTTTTAACAATTGTAACAGCAGTTGTGAGCCCATAGCGTATCGACACGTTACATTCCACAATCCACCATAGTGAGTGTGACCTCTTGACCATGCCTAGGGAAAGCAGTCAGTGCTGCAATAGATGTACATACAGGTGCAACCTAAGGACCCTAGAGAGCCATAGCAAGAAACAAGCTACTGATTACTGACCAAAGTAACCCTGGCAGCCATGCAGCATTCTCATGTTCAAATTCTCCTGAGAAGTTTATATGTTACTATCAAGAGCATGCACTACGACCAGCGTGTCAGCATCACATTACCAACCAGTAAACGAAACTACAACAGCAACCAAAGAGAGAGGCTTACATGTACTAGTGCAATGGAATGAATGTATCTTGGGATCATCTGTGGCATATGCAGAGTGGATCAGGTTACAAATGGCAGCCCTTGCATTACCACATCCATGAGTCTCTGGAATGTACTGGGAACCTCACACAAACCGAAGGACATCCTTGTGAACTAGAACAGCCCCATTCCAGGGCCAGGCGAGAATGATGTCTTTTCCTGATCGTTGGGTCCACTAGTACTTGCCAATACCAACTGCTTGCTGATCGCTGGGGGGGAGGCTTGCCACCAAATGGTGCAGCAAGAGTTGTTCCTTGGCCGTGGAGTTTGTCCCGGGCATAGTTTGCTCCAGCAGTTGCTTCAGGTCATGCAGGAACATAGGCAGTGCTTCACCAGGAATCACTTTTTCTCTGCCGGAAACTCGGCAGGGTGCTACAGCTCGTTGACAGCATCGCTGCCAGTAGCTTAGCATAGGTCTCCTTTGCTTCCGTGCTGAGTTCTAGCCATGCTGTGAGCGCTTCACCCTGTAGGGTGCTTCAACACCTTTGTCTCGTTGTCCCATTTGTTGGCACCGCTACATACATCTATTTAATGCATGAGCCATTCGTGAAGCCATTAGTGGATGTTGCCTGACACAAACAGCTTGGGCAGACTGACATGGGTATTTATAGTTATCCTCTGCTAAGTAAGGCTATACTGTACCAACGTGCTGTCACATCCCAAGTGATGTCATTGCAACTTGAAAACTTGAAAATCTTTTTAGCACTAGTACAAAGTACATGTACAATAGGCTGCCTTATGCTTGGTCATAGCAGTACTAAAAAAAACAGAAGCTTTTTTTACTAAAAATAATGACACAATGAAAATTTTGATTTTATGTTCAGACACAGCGATACGTTTGTTGATACATTCATTCTAAACTTTCTACTATTGTTCTTTATGCATGTACACTGTATGTCTGGACCAGCATTTGTGTGGCCTTTAGGTACTGAAACATAATAATACATTTTGAACTACTCTGTTTAGCAAGAAAAGGCATTGATTTTTCTTTATAGTTTTGGCAATCTACATGTATGCCACATACAGTACACTGTATATGGGCTGTACATGTACATGTACATGCATATCACTCACCTCTTAAAAATACATGGATCTTCAGTTATGTGTACATTGATGGTGTTCAGCAAAACGGAAGTAGAGGGAAGAGTGGCAACATGGTTCTGCTGGGGTAACAATGGGAGGAGTCGCTCGCATGTGCCTTTCATTGCATACAGCAACATGTAGTGTGAGCACTTGTCATGCCATTCCTCATATTCATCAAAGAGCTCGAGTCCGTTAACTCGCTCCTGTTCTTCAGCCGGAAGTGAGCAGTACAAGTGATTCATATCACAAGATACAACCAATGTCCAGCCCTGCAAGTATGAAGTGCATATTGTTCGTAAGAGTAGCACATTTTTTTATTTGATAGCACAAAAACATGAATACAGTTAACATTTACATGCACTTGTATTGTGTACACTATACAGAGAGTAGAAAATATCAGCAAGAGTTGAGAACAAGAGTTAAACACAACTTATAACCTGCATGCATGTATAATAAGCATGACACTTGGCGAATATACACTGTAGCACACAATACAACCTGGTTTAATGAATAGGTGCCGAACGCTAGGTTTACCTAGCATTCGCTAGGTAAACCTAGCATTTTTTGTGGGTCAAAGGTCTTGCGGTATTCATCTTCGAAATGGCGGCTAATGTTGTGTCTGGAAGTAGGCTATCAGTTCCACAGAGCACTGGGCGTGATAATGCAGAGCTAGGCGCTAAAGTTCACTGCCAAAGGTGCCAAGTTGCGTTACGTTCGGTACTGGATGGAAAAACTCAGATGTCGAAGGGGAGGTGATAGCTAAGCCCCGAAAAAACACTAGGAGAGTTAGATGGAACATTGGGGGTCAGTTTTATGAAACTGAACATGGTGCAGCATTTTGGAGGAACGCTAAAGAACCCGTCGTAGCATCGGATCCCGCTATGGAGCCATCAACTGAGCCACAAAACAGCCGGCCTGAAGCTAATGAAGAGGACGAGAGCTTCAATCATGATGCTCAGCCAGTGTGTGAGGATCTAGACGAAGAACTAAACCCTCTTGATGCTCTTCCAGCAAGTAGCCATGAGACAGGCCCATCAGATCCACTTTTAGCACATAATCAACAATGTGACAGAAAGCCAGCGTGCCAAGGATGGCTGGCGTTATGCTGAAACAAGGTGGCAGGGAGCATTGGCAGAGACACTCTGGCATGATGAGGAGGCATGTTTCAACCACATGATGCCTATTGACTTTTGGATGGATTGTCTTTGATTGACAAATGACTCGCTGCCTGACAATGTTGCTGCATTCTCAGAACACGAACATTGGATGTGTCTGGGTGTGCTCTATGAAAGAACACTTCATCCAATGGGAAGAATCAAGGACCTCTGGCGAACTAGGGATGATGGTTTTGTTCCTCCTTTTAGAATGAGAGAACGCTTCGGCTTAGCTCGTGACCGCTTCATTGATTGGGAGAGATTCCTGAAGATCTGGCCCCCTGGTGATTCTGACAACAAGTAGAAATACATCCAGCCACTAGTCGATGCATTCAATGCCCTGCGGAGGAAGTTTGTGGAACAGGGAACTGAAGTGGTCATTGATGAGTCAATGGGAAAATGGATTCTCTTCCAGAAGGTGTACCCCACCTTTCCAAGATAATTCGAAAGCCACAGGGCATTGGAGTGGAGTACAAGAATCTGGCAAATGCACAGACTGGCATTATGCTGTTTCTGGAGATACAGGAGGGAAAGGAGGCTATGGCTGGCAAAAAGTATTGTGACAGGTACCCAAAATCAGTTGCTCTTACTCTCAGGATGACGGAATTTTTGCATGGTCGTGGACATGTTGTTCATGGAGACAGTGCATTTGCATCTGTAGCCACTTGTACTGCTCTGCTGGAACATTCCACATACTTTTCTGGTCTGCTCAAAACAGCTCATAAGGAGTTCCCTAGGAAATTCTGCCAGGAGATGGCCTTTAGTGCACAAGCCAAGTGTGGTGACACAGTGACCATTCGTACTGAGAAGAAAGTACATGGAGTTACTAAGTATATTTATGGCATGTCTGGAATGAACCAGGGTCCGAAGGAGCACCAAAGAAGATCATCATCAGCACATGGAATCACAGCATGTCTGTTGATGACCATGCAAGGAAGCGGTGGCACCTCAGTGAAACCACTGGAGAATCTGAAACCATTACCCGCACTGTTCCTCACACACAGATGATAAAGTCCTATTTTGAAGCAGCATGTGCCATTGATGTGCACAACCACTTACGGCAAGATGGTCTAGGGATGGAAAATGCTATTGGAACCAGCAAATGGTGCTTTCGGTTGATGTGCACCATTTTTGGGATGATTGAGGTGGATATTCTGTCACTTCAATCGGCACATACAAGTTCCATCCCACAGAAACTTCATTGAAAGGCTGGTCATAATGCTGCTGACAAACAGCAAAAGTGGTGCTCCAGAGCCTACTCCATTCCAGCTTCAACTCCGGAAGCGCAAGAGGAATGACAGTGGTGAATGTGCAGTTGAGCACCAGATTATGTCTATCACACAGTATCTCAATGCTAGAGATAGTGGCTCAAAAGCCTCAAAATAGAATAGTCTTGCAGGCCAACCAGCTAAAAGAAGGAACTCTAAAGAGCTTGCAAAAGAGCACCGGGCACTACATGGGACTGCTGTGCGTTGCAAGGTGTGCCCCAAACCTGCTCCAAACGCAAACTTTTGTTGTGTTCAGTGTTCTAATGAAATGGATGGGCGCATATTTGGTGTCTGTGGGCCCAAATCAGGCAGAATATGCAGCCAGATTCATCAGAAACGAATGTGGACAACTAAACTATGTATTTGAACTTTTTTGTTTTACTGTATAACGTAATTCTCATGCGCCAATCATTCGTTATTATTGTGACTCTGTACGACGGAAACGCTAGGTGAACCTAGCGTTTCACGCTAACAACGCTAGGTTAACCTAGCGTTTTTACCGGCACCTATTCATTAAGATGGTGGATGCATGAAATCATTGATTTGGCATGGAATCACTCTTGTTCTACAAAACTGACAGTATACATGTAACATGACCCGTCCAATTGACCAGTTAGTTTCAGAACATACATGTAACTCACACTGTACATGTACTGTATATGTAAGTCCTCAAGAAAGGTACAGGTACAGTTTACATACATGTACAGTACATGTACATGCAGCAAAGAAGATCAAAGCATATTAGAAAAGCCACACCCCGTATTTATTGACACTGCTATTCTGATTATTTTGCTCACATTACCGTATCCACATAAAGGGATATTTTGTACATACATACACTGCATGAGTACCTGTACATATATGAACAGTACATGTATCTGTGCCCATCCATATACAGTGTTACAATAAGTTTACACATGTACACTCTAAATGCATTTGTAACAACAGTTTGCAAGCTTCTTAATACGTGGGTGACATGCATGCAGAAATGAAATACAGAGGTGCATAATTTTGGGCTCTGAAGAAAAAAATGAAACCTAAATACACTAAATGAAATTACACTATTCTGTATTGCCTGACTACAATGCCAGAGTACACTGTACAAGCATGTGATGTACGCACCAAAACTAACAACCTTCCTAAATTACACCATAATAACACGTATTGTAAAAACAGAATACACCACTTCGTACCAAATTCGTGTATCTCTCTTCATGCACCAACCTAGTGGGGTAGTGTTGAATATTTCGAAGTGGACAACCCTGCGATTCAAAGTGTTCAAGCCTGAGAGTAGGGTTCACAAAATGGCAAAGTTGAAAATGAACCCAGAAATAATGGATGTTATTGATGGCAGTTTCTTCTATGATTAAAGTATTCTTGATCATAAGTAAATCTTCAAAATCCCTTCCATACCACATCAACATCACATATGTATCAAAATATATATCCAGTGACTATTGACATACAATTGCCATTGACCAGATTACCACTTCCCACCCCATGGCACCAACAAAAACAATGCAAAGTGACATCACAATGTAAATGCAAACTGGCTACATACATGTACTGTACACTGTACAGTGTACTTGCATCAGCTTACATGATGTGCCCAAATGCATCATCAGGGTGGATCTACATATATGTATGATAAAGATGGACATCTGTTAACACATGTACATGTATCTGTAAATTTGGGTAATGTATTTAGACAACCCCTATAGGCACAAGCGTAATGCATCCATCAAAGTTCTCAGATGAAATGTGATCATTCACCAATGTACAGTACATGTGCATGTAGTTCTCAAAGCAATTATTGATGCTTTGAGTGTTCAATTTCATTAAACTACGCTGTCCCCCCCTTCTCGGGAATCCACATTTAATATGTGATTGGGTGGTGCAAGAACCAAGGAAACAAACCTGGATTGATAGGATGCTACAACTAACACAACTGAGCAAGTACAGCTGTAGACTCAGAAGAAATATCTGTACATGTACATGTATAACATACAGGTGCATTTGCAAATGTCTTGTTTTCTCTTTAATAGTTTCACTATTACCCTTACTACTGTGCAAATATGGCAGCATACCAGGCATACTTTGAATTTTTCAGAATGCCAAACAATGTTATAACTGAAAGCTACAGTACATGTACATGCACTATACTGAATTCACCTGTAAAATGACCTACAGTGTATCAATCATTTTGAGCACTGAAACGTGCATACAACTTAAAGTGCAGCCATAATGACAAGAAATACCTGTTCATAGGTACAGAATGCTGAATTCTGAAATGACATGGAAACCCATTTGATCAGTTTGTTCACACTGCAACCAAATGAAAAAGTATTCTATGTGCGCATCGTTGGAGGTTGCGATACAATACAAGTGTAATTTTATATTTACCTTTCCACATCCACATAGGTAAGTACGCACTCTGCAATGAATAATGTTGGAGCATTGTTGTCAATGCCACATTCTGCCAATTTCATTTGGAGTTCTCCTAACTGTCTTAAGTCACAACCAATCAGATTATAGAAAGAACCCAGAGGACTACTATTGTGAAAAATATTGTCTAGAATAGGATTTGATTTCATGTGAGCCAGCTTTCGGTCAATCACGGCCGAGAAGTCCACCTAATTGAGAGGCATTATTATAAAAACTAGTTCTCTTGCACAATCCCCAGTCCTATCAATCTTCCCACCCTATCACTTCAACATTTATAGTAATACCAGTGATGTTTGTATGTACAGCACTTTTGCCATTGTAACAATTTATACCAAAACCAATGAATGGTTCGTTAAAATGAAGCACTATTACACTGTAGTCTCATATACAGAAATAGTTCTGCAATTAAATGTTTAACTGCTTAGATGATACCTAGTTTATAATAGTACTATTATAATGTTCATTAATCAGTTTTCAGAAGGCGATAATCATGGCTAACTACAAGAATAAACGTTATTGATAAATAATCAAGCAAACAGCTTTCAATAAGCTTAGAATTAAATAATTAGGTATTTCACTGAGGTGAGATAAAAATATTTTTAGGGCTGTATTGATAAAGAATCGAGAAAACAGCTTCCAATAAGTTTAGAATTAAATAATTAGGCACTGCAGCTGGGTGAAAAATACATATTTGTAGGGTTAACACTGTTTTGAATTCATCAATTTGAAATACAAGTTATGCAATGATAATTGTGTGGTGTTTAAAAAAGCAGTCTCAAAATTGAATACACGGTACATAAATGTGTACAAAGGATATAGTTTTACATTCGAAACGATGACGCTTACTTTCATCACTAATACGTGTTTGAAGATAAATTCATGTACAGTCATTTTTTAGTACTGTTTCTCATACTTTGGTAGAAAATAAAGTAAGCAATGAACTAAACTGGACCAAACCTACTGTAAAAACAGGTCCCATGAATGTTATATGGACCACTTGGACAATCCATGCCATACTGACCTAGTGTATTTGATAACACTTGCTATATACAAGTACACCTACACTGTAACTCATTCTCCTACTGCAATGGAAGTTAAACATGCTCCTCACACTCAACGTACCTCAATCAAATGGCAGTCCTGCACACTATGTAATCCAATTAGTCGCAGGAAGCTGGTGTCAAACCCTGCACCTAATGAGATCACCTAGGGTGGGAGTGCAAATTATAACTGTTCAAAGGAAAGGGGAAGAGTTTGGCTTGGAAGGAGGTGAAAATACAGGGAGAGAAATAGTAAGCAATCAAACAATATGCATGGCCATCAAATGGATGCAAGCTAAACATTTGACTAATTGCCAAGTTTACCTGCATATGCTGCTTTGAGAAGCACTGAAGAAATGCACGCAGTAAATGATCAACTGCTTTCACGCGTACATAGTATCCCCTGTAGTAACATAAATCATACAGTGGGCACAGGCTAGGGTAACCTGAAAAGTAGTCTACTGTAGGATTGCACTTTCAACACAATATGGAGCCTCAAAAGAAAACATTTCAATATTTCAAAACAGGATAAAAACCCTCCTTCTGGGTTGTCTTAGGATGCAGCAAGTATAGTTTAATGCAACTAAGTTCCCTTGAGAATAACATGAATGCCAAACACTACCTACGCTACCGCATGCCGATTACGACCTAATCTACCCTATACATAGCAACGTCTAACACTGTACACACCTGTTAATAATTGGTGCTCTTCGCGGGGACTTGGTCACAAAAAATTTCAGATACGGATCACAGAAGTATCCAGCATTTACCATGGATAGCTTGCTGGCAATGCTGCTGTCATTAGTCCCCTGTACCTGCAAGGTAAAATGTATACATTTGTTCACATGGTAGACACAGCTGCACGCGCAATATCAAGTACAGGTGTCAGACAACCAAATGCATATAGAAATATCTGCAAGACGATCATGCACAAAATTATATCAAGGACTGAGAACGCTTCCTTACTGCATCACAGGACATCTTCAAGCTGCAACACGGAGTAAATTTTAACTGGCAGCACTCGATAAAATAAGATACGGCACATCTTTGTCCGAACTTAATTAATTGATGACGGTTTATCGTGTGACTGCTAGTTAATCCATTAAGCGATAGCGAGGAGACTACATGCATCATTTTTAAACTATAGATAGACTAACAGATAACGTTATTTTACTTCAGTTAGTGCACTTCATTCTGGAGTTGAACATTAGTTATTTCTATGTGATCATATTTCGCTTATCTGTATATGTAGACCCTTTTTGTCACTTGGATATTTCCGTGAAAGCTGTGCATCAACATGGCGGACATGTGCTTTATTCTGAACAACATTTATTTTAATAAATAATAGATAAAGCTGCAAATTAATAGGTGAAAATGCAGATTTAAAGATGTAGCTCATAAATATTATACCTGGCGTACATGAAGGCTAAGGTTTTTAAAAATTAATATAGGATAGATATTTATCCAGCACTTGTTCATGTATTACGATAGTTAGGCAAACACAATTAATTAATTCAGTTAGATTTAGAGGTTAAGTAATGTAGTCAAAACCCTCATATTTCCACATTAATTAATATAATTATGTAAACAGAAGCACATGCAAGATACAAATATGCAGTAGAGCAGGATTAATTTTAAGTTACCATGTTCAATAGTAAGCTATTAATGTTGAATGTCATGATTCATTTAAAGTTAATCACTATACTATTCTAATAACTTGACTATGAAAAGTGTAGTGGTTTTTACTGTTTTATAGTTTGATTTGTTGTTTTGAATACAGTGGATCCCCTAAATATGGACATTTAGGACCATATTGAAGTATCATAGTTCTTTTTCAGGGGTTTCTAACATCTACAAATCAAATTAAACAATTCATTTTTTTTTTTATCTGGGCAATGCTTCTATATTGGCTACCTCAGGTGTTATGTAATTTATATAGTAGTTCCCTGTATATGCAAACATAATATCCAATATACAGCACAGAAAATTTTTTCCAATGTCTTACATTATTATATCACATTAATTAATTATAGAAAATATGATTTCATCTCTACAACTATGAATGGTAATCAGATTGTAATAACACAGTTTGCATTCTCCTAACATCATGCATTGTATGTCCATAAATTCATTAGATCAATATTTCAATTCATAATTATATTCACTTAACTTATTAATGGTGAATATATTGTGTTTAATTAAAGTAGAGTTATCAAAAATGAGGCAACAGTGAAACTTTAAAAAGCAGAAATGAGCTTCAACTTATAAGCCACAAACAAGAAGCACTTACAATTAGTATAATTTTTCAAAAGGCCTTGAGGAATCTCCAGTCTCATATGGTTAGTTATTACTACTATTGCAAGGGCCAACAGTATTTTTTGGTGTGCCATTACTTCGCTAGACAAGAATCGGTACATTCTTGACCAGTACCTACTAGTATCCCAATCTGCATATGGGAGATACTATGACAACCAATGGAGCTTCCCCAGCAGAACACATGTGCTGCACAATCCAGTGCCTCTGTCCTTGAATTCCAATTGTAGTGCACAGAATGTTTTACAGTTACTATTGCTCCAATTTAGGAATTCGACGTGCATGCATGATGAACCTTTGGTGAAAGAATTAAATCCTTGATCAAAAAGGCATGCAGCAATACTAGCGTGGAGGTGCATTTGTTCACAATCATGTGCACAAGACACCCCCATGGCTTTGTAAGAATTAAAGATCAGTTAACTGAAACATGGCTACAACTCACCTATGAACATCAACACATTTGTGAACATGAATGATGCAATTATCTCACACACACAAAGACAACTCAACATGTATGAATACAATCATATAACATAAAAATAATATATATGCCCAGTAGTACATAGTCCCAGCCACACATTAACAATAAAACATGCCCAGACATACCTCAACACGGAGATATATACATGCTGTACCTATATCTATGTATTTGAAGTTATGAAGGTAGGGCTTCCACACAAAAGTGCAATATTTAAGAATTGGTCTTAACAACTTTGTATGGATGATGTTCATATTATTGGAACAGAAACATTTTAAGATCAGGTGAACAGCTGCATAAGTATTTTGTGAAATGTCAGCAGTTTGATTTGTGCACATCTGCAGTGACATGTAGCATTACATCAATGTATGTCATGAACTTCGCTGACATGGCTAAGATCTGTGCCTGCAAGAGTGTGATCATATTAAGGGATTGACTATTCCAGGCAAAAGAATTTTTCATTTGCCATTGAGTAACCAATTCAGAAAAGTTCTGCAGAGTACTACAAAGTGCTGAGCATAAGGAACATTCGACACTGGTAAAAATTGGTATCGTCAACAAAATGTTTTGCACCATAAGGTGAAAAAGACAGAAACAAAATAGAATACTAGAGAGAGGTACATGTACATGTACATAGCTAAATGTAAGGACAGCAATCACTTTAACTGCACTACTTCAAAAATAAAACAGCTAGTAAGTCTATCCACCTGCTTTTCCTTGCCTAGTACACTGTAGTTCATACAGGAGCTCATGAATCTCCAGACGAGCCATGTCTGCATAAAATGAAGAGCAGACAATGTTAGATAAACCAAGGCAAGCACAGTACATCAGGGACACCAGAGGTACTTCCCACTGTTTAAACTTCCCACCCACACATGAATCAAAATGCCCTTAAACTACATGTACTGGGTGTGCCATGGAATGACCAGAATCTGTGGAGATACATTTAAACTCTAAACAGGCTTGGTGCAGCGACCATTCTTAATGCTCCCAACCCTTAAGATGATAGGACCACCATTCATGTTCATGTCTAACACTCAAATACAGTGTCCCGTACATTAGGACCTACAAAACGCGCTGTGTGTGCATCATGAAACTGATCCACAGAAATAAAAACAATGGCACTAGCAAAACACTAGCACAGCTGCTGATGCAGCAGGAGACCTCTTTAATCTACATGTACTTCTGTCAAACGATACTTAGTGGGCTGTGGAGATTTAAAATGCTCTGATCCAAAGTAACCTATTGTAAATAACATCTCTAGACCTGTTCCTAGTCCAAATACACACATTAAAACAAGCACATAGCAAAAAACACAGAAGCAGCATAATTTCTGGAAAACCAAGTCACATTGAGCAGGGAACATGTACAGTGTAAAGTCTAGGTGAACCCTCAATAACCATGTCACTGCACTCACAAAAGCATGTACTACAAGCACACACCCACATTACATCTAGCCACACCATGACACAAAGACCGAACCGAACTGTACATGAGGCATTCATACAGTACATATAGATGAGTCACTACCACCTCAAAGCTGATCATGCTGCCAAGGCAGTAGAGAAATGACAGCTATAATACCCAAATTCAAAAGGGAGGAGGTGTGTGGGAAGGAGGGGTGGTAGGAGAAGGGGCATGGAGAGAAGTAGATGAGATAAGGGATAACCAAATGGCAATTAAGAGAAAATGTAAGAAACACAAAGTAATGAGAAGATGGAGTTATGGTTATATGAGTGTGTGCAATGTTGCTGCAGCATCTAGCTGAATTGCTTAAGACCACACCAAAGCTGCCCACAGCTTGAGAATTGAGTGAATAAAATATATACCAATAACTATCTTTATGATCATTAAGGGGTAACATCAGCCTGGAAGGGGGTCTACGTGTGTACATGTTGATAGCAGTAGGAGGTGGTGGGAAAAGGAGTGGCTTGTGGTGATCATGTCAATCTGTACTTTAATGAGCTCACATGATTGTAGCAGGCACAGGCAACTGCACATACATGTACTGTACACTGTAAGGAGAAAATAATGCAGGTGTCTACTGTATCACCCTAGGCAATTGGGCACATTACAAGTTTGATAAAAGTTCATGATAGCATGAGCACACTCCTACATGTAGCTTCCAACACTACTTTTCTGAGTAAATTGTGTACATTCTCACACATGGCATTCATATTGTAAAGCATTATGAGTCACACATGCCATGTTGCATCTGGGAAATACTGTACAGCGGGCAGGGAGAGGAGAAGAGGGAAGGGAGAGGAGGAGGAGGGGGCAGGGAGAGGAGGAGGGGGCAGGGAGAGGAGGAGGGGGCAGGGAGAGGAGGAGGGGCAGGGAGAGGAGGGAGGAGGGGGCAGGGAGAGCGGAGGGGGCAGGGAGAGGAGGAGGGGGCAGGGAGAGGAGGAGGGGGCAGGGAGAGGAGGAGGGGGCAGGGAGAGGAGGAGGGGGCAGGGAGAGGAGGAGGGGCGGCAGGGAGAGGAGGAGGGGGCAGGGAGAGGAGGAGGGGGCAGGGAGAGGAGGAGGGGCAGGAGAGGAGGGGCAGGCGAGAAGGAGGGGCAGGGAGAGGAGGAAGGGCAGGGAGAGGAGGAGGGGCAGGGAGGAGGGGGGCAGGGAGAGGAGGAGGGGCAGGGGAGGAGGAGGAGGGCAGGGAGAGGAGGAGGGGGCAGGGAGAGGAGGAGGGGGGCAGGGAGAGGAGGAGAGGGCAGGGAGAGAGGAGGAGGGGGCAGGGAGAGGAGGAGGGGGCAGGGAGAGGAGGAGGGGGCAGGGAGAGGAGGAGGGGGCAGGGAGAGGAGGAGGGGGCAGGGAGAGGAGGAGGGCGGCAGGGAGAGGAGGAGGGGGCAGGGAGAGGAGGAGGGGGCAGGAGGGCGGAGAGGAGGAGGGGGCAGGGAGAGGAGGAGGGGGCAGGGAGAGGAGGAGGGGGCAGGGAGAGGAGGATGGGGGCAGGGAGAGGAGGAGGGGGCAGGGAGAGGAGGAGGGGGCAGGGAGAGGAGGAGGGGGCAGGAGAGGAGGAGGGGGCAGGGAGAGGAGGCGGGGGCAGGGAGGAGGGCAGGGAGAGGAGGAGGGGGCAGGGAGAGGAGGAGGGGGCAGGGAGAGGAGGAGGGGGCAGGGAGAGGAGGAGGGGGCAGGGAGAGGAGGAGGGGGCAGGGAGAGGAGGAGGGGCAGGGAGAGGAGGAGGGGGCAGGGAGAGGAGGAGGGGGCAGGGAGAGGAGGAGGGGCAGGGAGAGGAGAGGAGGAGGGGCAGGGAGAGGAGGAGAGGGCAGGGAGAGGAGGAGGGGCAGAGAGAGAAGGAGGGGGCAGGGAGAGGAGGAGGGGAAGGGAGATAAGAAGGGGGCAGGGGGAGGAGGAGGGGGCAGAGGGTGAAATACTGAACACAACCATCATGCTGCATTTTGAAGATGGAAAAAATTTAATTCCTGATCTACAGTAATACAAACGACTTATCACACACACACACACACACACACACACACACACACACATACATCTCTGTGCTGCACTGTAGGTGTATTGAAAGAGCCCATGCCAGAAAGCTGATATCTGTGCCTGCATAAGATGATGATAGTGGTATGTTGAATTCATTCCTGGTACACACACACACACACACACACACACACACACACACACACACACACACACACACACACACACACACACACACACACACACACACACACACACACACGCACACACACACACACACACACACATAAGCAGTGCAAAGGACACATGCAGCTACTTGTGTCTGAAGCCTGTTGAAAAAGCCCATGTAATGCATCCATGTATGATAAGAGATAATGAATATGAACAATCAGGTACAAGCATCCCTGCTAAATTTAGTTTGTGAACACAATGAGATACAGATCTGTGCCTCCCATATGCTTGAACATGCAACCACAGGGGTAGAGGAGTGTGTGTGTGTGTGGGGGGGGGGGGGGGGGGGGGGGGGAGGCACAGAAGAAAGCATCCACATGTAGTTGCATAGCTCTTGCAAAGCTTTGATGCCACCATTGCTTAACCTTCCATGCTGCTGTGAAAGGCTTTGAAATGATGATCACCAGTATAGAGTGATGATAATAAGTGCAAGAGGGGTGCTATGGTAACTGGAGGAAGTAATCAGCTAACTGCATGTACAGATGCATATGTACCATAGAGTACATGTACATGCAGAGATTATTGTTACACACATGCAATACAGTACGTTGCACACACAGGGAAATAATTAAATACTGAGCACTGGATACCCCTTCCCCACCACCCCCACCCAAATTTCACTTACACTGGGGGTGTGTGAGTGCAGTGGTAGAAAGGTTTTCTACGACATAATTTTAAACCGAATGCCTGGCAATCAAGTTGGTTACCAGTGCGTTTCGGGTGTACCCTTCAGACCACCATGCATTAGAATGGCTGGGTAGAATGAAGATGGCAACACAAGACTAGCTAGATGGAGCCCTGTCAGTATAGCCACATCAGTTTAGGGTGACTTACCAACCATGTAAATCTAATGGAAATATCGACACTCAGTCTCGACAAACTAGTAGTTTGTCGCAGAAGAATAATAGAGTGTGAGGGACCACGAGCATGGCGGCATAAGACAGAAAAACAGACCGAATGATCCCGCTGGACCTCTTTGTGTATTAAACAGCTAACCATTTAATGAGAAAGAGAGGTGTATTGGCTGGAACTTATTACATGCATACTCTCATTCCGTTGCGTTGGAAGGGCAGATCCTTTATATGTTTTCTGAGAGGACAACAATGGTGACATATTCTGGACCAGACTTCACCCTCCGGGCCTGCATTGAGGCCCAACCCCCACCAGGCAGAATCAAGGGAGTGGGGAAAGTTATGCACACCCTTTAATGAAAGATAACAGAATGCATCCTGCTAGTGACGCAATTAGCCACAGGCAATTTAAGAATAGTGTTACATGTACATGTGAACACTGTATACTGCAAGGTAGTCTAATCCATAGGATGTTTTTCTCCCTTCTATTGCTACAATTTAATTCTTTCATGCTTGTGATAAAAGTATGTTGTGTTGAACCATAGGAGTCTTTCATATGTAACAAGTAGTTGGTAATCATATGCAATTTAAGTCACCTCATGTACACTGTAAGCTGTGGTGATTCATGTCATACATGTATAATTAGTTAAGAGCATTTCAATAAATAGTATATAATTTAAAGCCATGAGTGTACATGTATGACATGCCAAGAGTACTTTGATAAAACAATATCTTAGAGTACCACTTCAATGGTCATTGGTTGAACCAATAAATGAATGAGCAGTTACCGTGTTATTCATAAATGAATGAGCACACATGTATGTCACGCTCAATTGCACTGCTAAGTATGAAATCACTGTCGGGAGGGAAGGGGAGGGCGGGAGGATGGCAGCTGGGAGTAAAGAATACAGGATTATGCTACTACTGACTCATGATGAGAAGGATTAGGCATTATAGAGCTGTTGCGGCTCAAAAATACACACACACACACAACACACATTCACAAACAACACACATTCACAGACAGTCTGGGAACGAGACTTCGTCAACATGCTATCGCCATATATAACCAATGCACTATCATACTGAGTACATGTACGTTTGCATGTGGCGCGATCACAGATGTACTTACGATTTCTCTCACTTTCTACCAGTTATGGGTCTCTTCCTGAGTAGTTGGTTTGATTCAGTCGTAGTTCACACAGCGTGTTGTACAAACAAGGGAGACTTGAGTACGAGACTACGCGTGACATTATGATTTGGACGGAGTCCCAGTACTCATGCCTCCTTCCTCCTGTAACTTTGAGTCTCTGTACGCATGCGACTGTCCAAGGGCCGCCAAGATCCATGGGCGGGCCCCTGGCTGTAGCTCCTCCCCGCCATTTGGAGGGGGGGGGGGGGGGGGGGGGAATTCCTCATCATAACATGCACCTCAGGTGGGAACGAGACCTTAGCGACCGCATATTTAGAGAGACTCTAGCTAGCTGATCGGGACGAACATGTCGCTTTGCGTACATTTTTCCATTTCACGTGTCACAACCACCGAACGTGAGGAAGCCGTGCAGCAATAGTAACCTCAACTTAAATGTGGATAACTGGAGCGGTCGACACGTCGATCGCTGTCTTTACATATGAAGGTACCAAACTTTCTACACATACTAGATATTTTATCATACATGTATAATACCATCGCAATATGTCTGTGACAGACGTTCTTATTGACAGTAAGCCTTGCATTTGCACTCACGTGCCACATGCTATGATGAAATCTCTACGACGGAGTATAAAAGACTTAATTCTGGCAATGAACTTGTTCCACTTTTGCGTGTATAGAAGCTTTTTTTGTGTCTTGACTTTTGCAGTGCCCGTATCGATATATTAAAAATAAAACAACTTAATTCAAACGAACATATAGCCTAAAGATTAAAAAGAAAGTATTAGCGATCAAAAGACCGATCAAGAAGTTTTTCGATGGCAGTTGGGCAAACTGTGAGTTTCACAATTGCATTGCAACACACGCTTCATGTCTACATTACCGTATCTTGTGCCATGCCAATGGTGACTTGGATTGCAGCTTTGTGCTAGCGATGTCCGAAACCTGCTGGTTGATCGTTACAACCAGCAGAACGAACGGCCGCTGTGTTGCTATAAGTGCCACGAGGCATTTATCATCAGGTGGCAGGTGGGACAGCCCATAGTGATACGAATCTCTCTAAACGTTGTATTTTTGTGTCACTATATAGGGAACTCGCAGACCGCATTTGACACTTCGCTCGCCCCTGGGTGATGTAGAGAAAAGGTGCTACACCCAGGGTCGACGTTACATGAACCATCTACAAAATGTCCATCGTAAGTGCATTCGAATCGACGTGTGTTCATGTGGCGGCTGTGAGAAAATAATTGTTTGGGGTCAGCTAGGTGGTGAGCGAATCATTATAGGCGCACGGGGGGGGGAGGGGGTGGACTAAAAAGGAGCCCCCACCCGCTCACCGTGTTCTTAAAAAGCTACGAATTAATAGGTGAATCACGCGCAATAAATGCAGCATGTGACTTGAAACGTGCGTCTATTAGAACTCATACCTGTGTTATTTCAATGGCGCGATCATTGTCCTTTTTCAATGTAGCGAATATGTGTGTCTTACTCCGTACTTACTATCCATCCAAAACACTATTATGCAATGTGCACTAATGCCCTGATATTTTTTGGGTACTATGACCGATTTTAATTCTTAACCCATCTCAATCACACTTCTATCTTTGATGATTTAAACTGTTTTATGAGAGTTTGATGGGAAAATATTTATTACTACATGCAAACTATGCCATTGTCATTTAAAAGCAACAAGGAATTATTCTAAAGTTGTTAGAATGCTATAAGCTAGTTGCAATATGGATTTCGTCAAACTGCATCATATTTGCAAAATTACATTTTATAGGCATACATCGTCCAACAATGGCTCATGCTCCTGGGTCATTACGCCGTAAGTAATATTTATGTTTATTTTTGTTCATTTGTAGCTGCATTGCATTTGATAACACGTGATTGCACAATGAAGATGATGAGCATAAATGTTTAAGTTATCGAAGTTGGATTATTTGTAGTCATTTGTATTATAGTCTTCATAATATGATCTACCAGTGTGTTTCTAAATAATACATCAGCTGAACATGAGCAACAGATGCTTGGATGGTTCTTATGTAAATAAATATTTTAAAAACAGCATTTGTAATCATTATTGATACTTGTGTTAATAAACGGTGTTGACAAAGGGCAGTTTAAACATGGCCGATTTACAGTTGATAATTTTTACGACATTAGTAAGTAATGTTACAAAAAAAAACATAAACATAAATCAAGGCTTAAAATGAATTGGAATCGTGATGAATGATTGGGGATGATGAAGCACGAAGTTCAATGATTGCAAACATTAACTTTATAAACAACACTAATTTAATTCAGGACAAATTGAAACCAAATCCTAGTAATTACTGTAACAGCTTAAACCCAAACAAATTTGAGCTGTAACAAGTCATATCAGATTGGAAGCTGCTTTTACCATTTTAATGTGCCTAACAACCAAGTTAAAAGTAACAAACTAATTTTGGCATGGAGTAATAACTGATGAATTTTCTTTGCAATCATTTGTAAACACTCAGTATATTGCAACAACCATGCAATTACCTCAGGTCTAAAGTTCTGAAAACTTTCAAATTTTGTTTAGTTGTTGCAAATTGTGCATGAGATGTTTGCTTCATGTGTATCTTTAGAGCTACGAGCTGCCAGGCGTGTCCAGCAAAGACTGGCAGACCGTTTGGCGGCACTGGAACGAGGGGCAGTGCCACCCCTCGGCCCCCCAGGAGGAGTTCCCCCCCCTGGCCCTGCAGGAGGACTGCCACCCCCCGGCCCCCCAGGAGGACTGCCACCCCCCGGCCCCCCAGGAGGATTGCCACCCCCCGGCCCCCCAGGAGCACTACCACCCCCCGGCCCCCCAGGAGCACTACCACCCCCCGGCCCCCCCAGGAGCACTACCACCCCCCGGCCCCCCAGGAGCACTACCACCCATGTCGGTGGAAGGACTAGCACCCCACAGACCTCATCTACTGCCAGCTGGAGCACCATCTCACTCTCATGAGATGGATGATGCAGGGCCATCTCCTTTGGCAAAGTTGCAGAGAACAGTCCTTGCAATGCAAGCGAGCATCGATGAGATGCAAGCGAGCATGAATAGGATGCAGGAAAGGATCGATCTGCTGGAGGCTGCTGCCATCTTTAACCAGGGGCAGTCATACTCACCTCCAGCAGTGTCATCTCCTGCAACATTTTCACCCACACCCTCTGCACTAGCACATTTTTCACCACCATCTTCACCCAGGCCGGCACCATCTTCAACCCACTCAACCCAACACCTACCAGCAACAACAACCCCCTCACCACAACACCTACAACCCTCCTCAACATCCTCGACCCATCACCTACCACCGTCTACAACCCCCTCACACTTACCACCTACTGTAATCCCACCCCCTTCAGCACCCTCACCTCATCTACCACCAACAGTAACCCTACCCATTGACCCCTTGGACCCATTCCCACCATCTTCAACCTCCTCACCCCACCACCTACAACCCTCTGCACCCCCCTCGCACCCAGGACCGACAAGCCGCGGCAACCCCAGCACCCCAAGACCGACAATCCGCGGCCAAACCCCCGCGCCCAACACTGCCACCCGCGACACCCCCCGCACACCCAACACCGACAACGCGGCACCCCGGACCCCAACGGCGACAACCAGCGGCAACCCCGGACAACTACACCCGACAAACCCGCGGCAAGCCCGCACCTCCAACACCGACAACCCGCGGCCACCCCCGGACCCCAACACAGAACACCCCGGGGAAAACCCCGGACCCAACCGACAACCAAGCAGGTCAACACATCCCCAACACTTACCAATCCGAGGCAACACCTTACCCAAACACCTGAACACCCGCGTGCAACCCCGCACCCCAACCACTACAACCGAGTCACCCACATGACCCCAACACTACCCACCATCTAAACCCCCTTACCCCAACTTCTACAACCCTCTTCAACCCCCTTACCCCAACACCCACCGCCCCTCTACAACCCCCCTCACTCCCCAATACCTACCACCCTCTACACCCCCCCTCACAAACTAACACCAACTGTAACCCCCTCACTCCTAGCACCAACCTGCACACTCCATACTGTACCGAAGCCCACCCTACCCATCGACCCATGGGAATCAATCCCACAATCAACGCATGTGGTACATCAATCCTCACCACCACCCACCTCACCAGCTGCTGCCAGCCAGGTCGCCGGGTCGTCATCGGGGAAGAGGCCCAGCATCGAGCCGTTGCAACCGGTCTTCAGCCTACCGACTTTGAAGAGGGCAAGGCTTGCAACGGCCGGTGGCCTGGGATATCCCTATGACGAACCTGCGCGGTGGGGCAGCAGTCGTGTTGAGGACACCACCACCCTGTCCTCCACCAACCACATCCGTGCCTCCATCATCGACTTCAACAACACAGCCACAACCCATCCCACAGCCTGAACAAATCGCACCCTTAGCACAACCACCAGAGCAACTAGCATTCTTCTTCCGACCGAGCTGGCTTCCAGCTCGCGCAGCTCCGGTCGGAAGAACTCCACCACCGCCCTTACCAGCCACCGACCAGCTAGAGCCATCCTTGCCCTCCAGGAGGAGGAGCAGTGAAGAGGGTGGCTCTCCACCAACATCAAAGAGGCCAAGGAGCCACCAGTAGGTCCTCCTCGAGCCCCACCTCTCTCCCTCATCTTGTCTGTTACTCCCTGTAAGTTTCCAAACCATTGCCATCCCTCTCCGTCTCTTCCAATCCCTATGTCCACATAGAAGACTCCCCCCTGTTGCCTAACTGCCCACTGCCAACCCATCCTGTCACTATCCCAAGGTGTATTGCCCTTCTCTTCCGACTTCCCCTCACCCCCACATTCGGCCCTCCCTTACTGCTCATTATTTCCAATATCCCTACTCTCAGGTGAATGCATGATCCTTTATGGTATGGCCACAGCCTTGCATGCTTTTGCCTCACCACCTGGGTCCATATCTAAGGAGCAGCTCAGCAGGGGTGGACTACAATTAGTGTGTATGAAGAATAGGGTCAACCCCCCACACCAGGGTTGGTTAAAAAGCTGTGTGGTGGCTAGTCATGAGGGTTGGGGCACTGCCACTCTTCCTACACCCTTCCCCATCACCACAGGCCCTAATGCACTGGTGCCTGCCATCATGTCCGCGTCAAGTGACCTCTGCTTGATCTAAGTTAGTGCTGGCATCCAACGGTTTGTGCTTTGGGGCTGGGACAAAGGGAGGTGGGAGGGAGGGGAGAGGGGGAGCAGGGATTGTGGGCATGTGTGTAGCAGTGAGCCTGCTGTGCTTTGTGTTGTGAGGTTTGTGTGCACGGAGTTGTGTGTTGTAGTGAGCCTGTTGTGTGTTAGGGCTGGGCTTATTGTTGCGTGTGCATGGTTGTGGGATGCATGTGGGTATGGGATGGGATGCATGTGGGTATGGGATGGGATGCGTGTGGCTATGGGATGGGATGCATGCGGGTATGGGATCGATTGGACGCATGCCGGTATAGGATGGGATGCATGTGGGTATGGGATGGAATGCATGTGGGTATGGGATGGGATGCATGTGGGTATGGGATGGGATGCATGTGGGTATGGGATGCATGCAAAGGGATCAATGCCAAACCGAGTTGCCAGTGCTAACAAAGACATCACCTACCTCTCATCCATTTACTTACTATAGCATCCTCTTGGGACCTTCTTCCATGCATGGGACAAATGTCCTCGTAAGAGCTTCACATTGCCATGACAATGGAGGTGTAATAACGAAATTCGACTAAACGCATATGCTTCATTATATTTAGCGTCACAAAAAACTAGTTGCATTGGGGATGGAGTGTATAATGTAGTGCATCTAATCGCTTGTATATAATGATGTAGCCTCACGATTAACTAGTTAAGTTAGGGATTGTGCATTTAATGTCATGCATGTATAACTGAATACATTATGCAATTAGATTTAAAGCATATAAAAAGCATTAAACAATAGAAAACTCTGTTGTCAATGTGATGTGTGGCTCTGATAAACATAATATTCCTTAACTGCATATTGTTATTAATGGTGAATCATTGTTGACATAAAATAGCAGTAAAATAATTCAAACGATGAATCGCTTGTAAAGACCTAGTATTACGATTAGCAATAGGGGCATGGATGTGTGCTTCGGTTAATTACTAAACTGCATTTAGTTTACGATGTTAACATTAAACATTGATTAGTTAAGCCTAGTGTTAGCATTAGAAATAAGGGCTTACCTGTAGCGGAGGGCAAATCATAAAGTTATGTAGTCTACAACTAACGTAACTAATAGTCAGGAATGTGTTGTTCGCTTATTAACCGTTACTATTATCATTAGTTAATGTCAATAATGATTCACCTAAATAACATGTACATGCAGTTCAATTATACCAAAGAGGATGAGATTATGATTTATTTGTCTCTGGATGAGGGCAGGAACATTTAAGCGTGGTCACTGATGGGACACAGGTGTGTAGGTGCAGTGCATAGGACCGTGGTGATGGGGTGAGGGTGTGGGGACAGTGGTGAGTGTGCCAACATCATGGATAGCCTTGCTGTGTTGCTCAGACCCCAGGTGGAAAACTGCCATACCATAAAGGGCCTTACATTTCACTCGTGGGAGGAATGGTGGTTGAGGATTCTGAGTGGTAAGGGGAGGGGGAGGAGGGCATGAAGAGGGTGATACAAGGGAAGAGTGAGAGGATGTTGAAGTGGTGGGCAAGTCAAGGCAAGGAGGGGGAGGGACGAGGGTAACAGGTTGAGAGGTCAATGGGGATGAAAAGGGAGTAACAAAAGATGGGGGGAGATGAGGGAAATGATGTGTGTGGTTGGTGGACTGGGGTGGTGGAGATGTTATGGTGGTTGTGCTGGGAGGGTGCTGATGGTGCTGCTGGGATGGAGTTAAAGGTTGTGGTTGAAAGCGTGATGGAGGTGGGAGGGTGGTGGAGGTTGGATGGTGGTGGTGGGAGGTTGGTGGTGAGGATGGTGGAGGTGGGTGGTAGAGGTGGAGGGGTGGTGGGATTAGAGGGTATTAAGGGTATTAAGGGAGTGGGGGGTAGGTGGTGGCGAAGTAGGAGGGATGGTAATAGTGGCTAATCCAGGAGGGGGCACCTGAAAGCACGTGCCCCCCTCCCCCTTCCAGTTCGTCAGTTATATATTATTCGTAGTTGTTCATTGCATTATGAACGTAGAATTAACTACTGCAGTAAGTTTCCATGAAGCGGCAAGCAATGGATAGGTCCAGTGCTGGTCGTATCAACTTCAGACCCGATTTATGGACCAGTGAAGGTTTAAGTGTGGATTATAGGTGGAGGTGTGGTGGAGGCAGAGGTGTAATTGGAGGTGATGATGGAGAGATAGTGATGGAGATGGTAGTGGAGATTGTGAGTGCTAGGTGGAGGTGGTATTCGATGTCGAGGTGGTGGTGGTTTTAGAACATTAGACATTGTGGTGCAGTTGTTAGTGGAAACAGTGTGCGGGTAGTTGTGGTTGGTTAGAGGTGATAAAATATGGACATCAATGGGTCTGGTCATTCAAGCCGGTCATCATGGTGCGTGTTATACGCCCAACTGTCTTACAACATGTGCTTTACTAAACAAGAGCCTGTGCTTTGTCCCACCAACACTGAACAACATGTCATCTCCACTCAAAATGGAAACTTCCTTAGCCTCTTCACCATTGTGATGTTTTGATAGTTTCAACTGGTAATGGCAACTCACCTGAGAGGCAATTTTGCTGATGGAGCTCCCTGCACTTTTGTAGCCATTAGCTGGACCAGCTCTAGATCTGGTTTCACTGTGCACGGTGCCATCTTGTCTAGCTGCCGGTGTCTGTCCATCAACATTTTGGCTGAATTCAAACCAAACCTAAGTTGAGCTATACTTGTTACCAGCAGCACAGATGTATTGACCGTTTCTGTCTGTGTGTTCTTCAATCAAGATTATGCAACAAATCATTCGTTTAATGGTTCATTTGAGGCTCCAAAACTTGGTAACATGCAAGGTAAATATATTTGTGTTTTGTGTCAATTGAAAACTTGCACATATTGCAGGTGGTCATAAACTTATATTCTATATCTCTCTACTAGATGATGTTTTTTTAAGCCAGCTTGTTTGCCTGATGCTGAAGTTCTTTTGTACCAAGGACATGGGCTGGGAGAATATGAAGGTTAGCCTCCTAATATTGTATTTGTTGTACATATTGTTGTTGCAAGTGCAATATTGTTGCAATTAGAATAATTGGCTGCTTATTATTCGCTACACCTGGTTTGAAAATGCAATATTGTTGCAATTAGAATAATTGGCTGCTATTATTCGCTACACAAGGTTTGAGAATATTAAATTAAAAACGGGATGAATTATTATTGATACATTTTACCGTTTTATAAAGTTTTTGTAGACTCGCCAACTTCTATTATTAAATCTTTAGGCAATTTTAACGATAATATTATTGAAAAACTACATATCGTTATTATTACATAAATAACCATGTATATTAAACTGACGTTTTGATTAATATTCCTTGACCTGATATTTGAGTGAGGAATTTTTTCTGAATGTAATTAAATTATCATACATCATTTACAGGTCTTGGCACATATTTCTACAACCAACTGTGTGAGGCAGGTGTCAATGACCAATGTGAAGAAGTTGCAGTTGGACTTTTTCTTCAATAAACAAATTTAACACAAGTATGTTTCTATATGACCCTAGAACTGTCTGTAACATTGGAGTGCTGTCTGCAGTATACTTTAAGATGGAAATGTGAATTAGAACAAATATCTATTGACTAAAGATATATTAGATTTGTAAAAACAACTAGTGTTGAAATGTGTTGCTTATTGATTATAAATGTATGACATTGCACTGTCTAAGAAATTAGTGTTGCATATTGTCTTGTATTGGATTGCTGGGGGTTGTAATAACTATCCACACATTTAAAATGTAATTTGTTGACAAATTTGGTGCAACGTTCTGATCACAATCAACATATTGAAATGTAATTTGGTGACAGATATTGTGACAATGTTCTGTTAACCTACATGTATTCTTGTGATTGAACATTAACTGATTAGATGCTAAAATGAAATATTATTAACTACAGTACTTGTACAGCGAAATTTTAAATCAATTTTAATTTTAGTTAACTGTTGTTCCGTTTTGGTTAATAGGCCTGGCAGTACAAAATAATTTCTTGGAGTACAAAACAATCTAACTTTTAGTGTTTGTTGTAGACATCATGACCAAAGCGTTACGCGCTAAATGAATACGTGTGAGTACTCTACGTGGTGTATGCACGGCTGCACAGTACTACAACAATAATACACCATTTAGAGCCATTTTGTCTTTTCCAGGTAATTCTAAGACATTCTCCTACATACATGTGACGTGGTTTGCCATTCTGCATGCATCCCATTCGAAATGTCCTACTTAGTCTCTCGCATACACGTGTAGTCCTAATTTGTTGTTTTGTGCAATTTAAAATGTAGTTCGAACAAACTTTCTTACTATCCATCTAAATGCATATTAACTGACAAACTTGTGTGTTGGCAAAATGTGCAAATCAATGGCAAATCTCTTGTCTAAACAGGTACTTGGCTTCCAGCTGGATGCCAATTGGGGTCTACCGTGTTCTGAATAAATTAATGTTCAGACGCCATTTGGCGTCTTCAGCTTCTAATCAATTAAACACTTGATTTCAATTTCCATTGCAGGCTATTTGACACACTGTGTGAAAATTGATTGTCTTAAGTGAAAATTTAAAATCTGAAGGAATGGACTCTCACCTGGTAAGAAAATTCTGATTATATAGCTTACATACAATTGATACATGATGGTATACGAGATTTGCTCCAAATTCATTTTTGTATCACATTTGCATGGAGATGAAGTGTGTACCTATATTATAATAATTTCAGACAAAAAGCTCTCTAATGTACCTGCCATCATGAATGATGAGATTCATATACTAATATTATATTGTTATGATGCGGAAAGGATGGCTTGGTAATTAAATGCTGTAGTACTGTAAAGCACGACACAACACTGCAGTGTACTATAAAATTAAAACTCAGCTGCATTACTATATTGAACACGTGCAGTATGTAATTCCCCATGTTAATTCATCCATTGTAGCTCTGTGGGCATGGTTTATTTTATCAGAACTAGATATGCGTTACAATATTGTAAAGTGATGCAGCATCAGAGCAGTAATACTTGAATTTTCTATTCTTAGGTAACAAGAAATGTATATTCTGAATAATGAACACTTCCTGGTTCCTTGAATCACTGTTCAACAGCAGTTGAGGATGTCACTGCTAAAACTTCACATGAGACATGGATTTCAATTACTAAAGTGATGAAGGTGGTCTGGTATGTTACTGTAGAATTGCTTGGTGGGAGGAAGGATTATGCATGCGTGAGAGGGATAAGAGCATCAACCTACATGTATGGGATTTTTGCTACGCAAGGGATCTAATTCAAGTAAAAATGGTCATAACACTTGAGTTGAAGTATGCGAAAATTACAAAAGTCAGTGTATAGTGTGCAAGGATCATTGTGTTTCAAACATTTCACACTTGTAGAAAACGAAAAACTAGAAATCTTGACATAAATATATGTTGGTGCAGTAATCACATATAGCATTGTGATACAAATAGCCACATCATTGAATAATTTGCCATAGCTCAAAATGCAGTTGCTACAACATTGTACATTTGTAAAACACCATAAAATTGGATTTCAGCATGATGTTTAGATCAATGACAGGGTTTTGTAACCGATATTCCAATATTGGTTCTGCATATTGATTAAATTAAAACGAAATGAAATAATGATGTCAGAGTGTTGGTTGTGAAAGACAAGAGATCACAAATGTAATGCATAACTTAGTACAATTTCAAATGAACAAGGAAAAAAATTATATTTCAAAAAACTCAGAGATTAGAGATCAAGCTGAATTCCCTTCACTCCAATTTTGGGTTTTGAAGAAATTTCAGATAACTTCGTCTCGGAAGTATTGAATGCACTTGTATATATTTGCATTTAGCTCTTGCAAACCACATTGTCAAAACACAATTCGTGAAAACACACTTCTGTGCAAGATCGAGCTTAATGGATTTACTACAGGTTGCAGCAGCAATTCTTTGACAATCACTTTCAATGATCAGTATTTTGATGAGATGAAATTATAAACCCTGAGTTTGCACACTTTATAGCAAAGCAAACTAAAATTAGGAAAGTTTCTTTGCTAAAGCAACACTAAGCAAGTGTGCACATGTTGAATGCAGTGAATGACTATTAATGTCCTATACTGATGGGAAAAGGTTCTATCATCACTGTGTGAGTGGTTACTTGTGAAGCAGCAATTTAATTCTCCTGTTCAGACTGATTTCCACAAAACATCTGCATCACTGTTGTAAAACTAGCTGTGAGATGTAAATCATCAACAAATTAATATTGGGGTATCCCTCATTTCAATACCTCATAACATGACTGCATCTCTAATGCTGTGAAAACAATTATACTAGAAACCTTTCAAAGAGGAAGAAAATCCATTGGAAGAGCAAAATTTGAAAGTCAAAATGGATTGTAGATGTTTGATATGAGATAAGTTTTTGTCTCAATTGGTAGTTGGTAATAATGAGTTTTCTGCAAAGTAATGCATTTTGTATTGACAAAGTGAATGCCTTAGGCGAACGATACTTGTATGATTGTGAATGAAAGTGAACCAGGTAGATTAATGTAGTGTATAGAAATGCAATGGTAGCTGTAGTGATAGGTTTAGGTACTGCCTTCAAGTTTAAAATTGCTGCTCTATTGAACGAAAATAAATGGCAAATTTTAACTAAAAAGAAACTTTGTTGGAAGGATTAGCTTGCCTTCCACACTCTGAGAGAATGTACTCTTTATTATAGGTCATACATCATCAACAGGAATTTAGTCAACAGTCACTAGCTGGGTTTAGATGATTAGTAGATAGGGATAGGTATCATTGCTTTACTAGTAGAAATGGAATGTGTGCCCAAAATGGTGGCTCACAACAGTAGGTAGGTTTAGATTATTATTGGTAGATAGGCGTATTGGGTTTTATTACTGCTCTAGTAGATGGGTAATGTGCGCAAAATGCTAGTCTACAACAGTAGTTAGGTCATTGGTGTTCCATACCATACCTTCGCAACCTAGATTGGTGCGCTTCTGAATTAAGTACTTCGACATACATCTTGATGTGGTGCACATTCTTGCCCCATGTCTGGGACCACCATGCCACAACTCTTAAATATAGGGGAAATGTATTGCCTAGCATTTATATTTCACTTTTAGACCCTTCGATATTTTTGCCAAAGCAAGACTTGCATGTGTTTGCAAATGTTTTGTACTGAGATACCCCCAAAAATATAAACTTTTTGGATGGTACAAGTGGGATCAGATATGTGCTCTCTTGCTCAATGGTGATCCATAGACGTAACAATTCAGTTGGCACTCGGCAAGAAGGTACCTTGGCTGTAGCAATCGAGGATTCGATGTTGCATTCAAACCAATATTGCGCTTTCTATTTGGAAACGAAAACTCCTTAGGTCTGATGGTAAAAGGATCGATTGCGTTTCACCATGCATCTTTCACCTTCAATTGATCCGTATGGCTTTATTTTGCTTCAAGTGGTATTATATTTATTAGAAATAAATCAGAACTATATTGCCCCATGCATGGAGAGAGCTGGATTGTCCTCATCATTCACTGATGGTGGGGTAGCATTTTTTAACTTGTGCTTTCATATATTATTTGGAAGAGTAAAGTCATGCCCCTATTGAAGAAGTCTCTATTGCTTCAGTGTCAATGTATTTACCTTGACATCTGTCTGTATTGCATGCACTTTGCATCGGATGTACCCAAATAAACAGTGAGACACAACAGGGCATCTCTGCAAATAGATTTGCACCCAACTTACCACATTTCCAAGGCACCAGAACAATTCCTGGTTGCACAAGGCAAATTAATTTCTTGACTGCAGCAATGTTCTCTCATAACAACAAAAAAAACAAAAACATAATTGCATCTACTATAAAGAAATTTGAACTTTCATAGATAGAAGATAATCGATTTTGCATTCAATCTCTTTTTATAATGCATTTATGTATCAGTATGGTGCATTTTCCAAGCAATCTGAACAATCCTGGTTGCACAAGACTTCACATGTTCTCCATAACGAAAACAAAAAAAAAGGAAACATAATTGGAACTTGCATAGATAGAAGATAATCGATTTTGCATTCAATCTATTTTTACAATGCATTTATGTATCAGTATGGTGCGTTTTCCAAGCAATCTGAACAATCCTGGTTGCACAAGACTTCACATGTTCTCCATAACGAAAACAAAAAAAAAAGAAACTTAATTGGGCCTACTATAAAGAAATTTGAAGATTGCATAGTTGAAAGATGGATTTTGCTTTCAATATCATTTTACGATGCATTTGTGTGTCGGTATATGGTTGCATTTTCCAAGCAATGTGAACAATCGTGGTTGCAGAAGACACCAAATATTCTCTCATAATTGGGCCTACTATAAAGAAATTAGAACATTGCATAGTTGGAAAATTATCAAATTTACAATGCATTTTTACCAAGCAACCTGAACAATCCTGGTTGCACAAGGCTTTAAATGTTTCTCAAACGAAGGAAAAAAAAAAAAAGAAACATATTTGGGCCTACTATAAAGAAATGTGAATATTGCATCGTTGGAAGATGATCGATTTGGCTTTCAATCTCTTTTGACATTACATTTATGTATCAGTATGGGGCATTTTCCAAGCAATCTGATCAATCCTGATTGCACAAGGCTTCAAATGTTCTCTCATACAAACAAAAAAGAAAAAATATTGGGCCTACTGTAAAGAAATTCAAAGATTGCATAGTTGGAAGATGGATTTTGCTTTCAATATCATTTTACAATGCATTTATGTATTGATATGGTTGCATTTTCCAAGCAATCTGAAAAATCCTGGTTGCAAATATTCACTCAAATGAACAAAAAAAGCAAAAAAGAAAAGAACATATTTGGGCCTACTATAAAGAAATTTGAACATTGCATAGTTGGAAGATGATCGAATTTGCTTTCAAGCTCTTTTTATGTATCAGTATGTTTGCATTTTTACCAAGCAACCTGAACAATCCTGGTTGCACAAGGCTCCAAATGTAATTGGACCTACTATAGAGAAATGTGAACATTGCATAGTTGGAAGATGGATTTTGCTTTCAATATCATTTTACAATGCATTTATGTGTCGGTATGGTTGCATTTTCCAAGCAATGTGAACAATCGTGGTTGCAGAAGACACCAAATATTCTCTCAAATGGAACAAAAAAAAAAAAGAACATAATTGGACTATAAAGAAATTAGAACATTGCATAGTTGGAAGATTATCGAATTTGACAATGCATTTACGTATCAGTGTTTGCATTTTTACCAAGCAACCTGAACAATCCTGGTTGCACAAGGCTTTAAATGTTCTCACAAACGAAGGAAAAAAAAAAAAAAAAAAAAAAAAAGGAAACATAAATGGGCCTACTATAAAGAAGTGTGAATATTGCATCGTTGGAAGATGATCGATTTGGCTTTCAATCTCTTTTGACATTACAGTTATGTATCAGTATGGGGCATTTTCCAAGCAATCTGATCAATCCTGATTGCACAAGGCTTCAAATGTTCTCTCATACAAACAAAAAAGGAAAAAATATATATATATATTGGGCCTACTCTAAAAAAATTCGAAGATTGCATAGTTGGAAGATGGATTTTGCTTTCAATATCATTTTTAAATGCATTTTGTATTGATATTGTTGCATTTTCCAAGCAATTTGAAAAATCCTGGTTGCACAAGTCACCAAATATTCGCTCAGACGAACAAAAAAAGCAAAAAAGAAAACATATTTGGGCCTGCTGTAAAGAAATGTGAACATTGCATAGTTGGAAAGATGATCGAATTTGCTTTCAAGCTCTTTTTACAATGCATTTATGTATCAGTATGTTTGCATTTTTACCAAGCAACCTGAACAATCCTGGTTGCACAAGGCTCCAAATGTTCTCTCAAAGAAAAAAAAAAAAGGAAACAAAACAAAGAAACATAATTGGACCTAGTATAAAGAAATGTGAACATTGCATAGTTGGAAGATGATCGATTTTGCTTTCAATCTCTTTTGACAATGCATTTGTGTATCAGTATGGTGCATTTTCCAAGCAACCTGAACAATCCTGGTTGCACAAGACTCCATATGTTCTCACAAAACAAAAGAAAAAAAAAAACATCATTGGGCTTACTGTAAAGAAATTTGAACATTGCATAGTTGGAAGATGATTTAGTTTGCTTTAATATCGTTTGGTTGCATTTTCCAAGCAACCTGAACAATTCTGGTTGCACAAGACTCCAAATGTTCTCACAAACGAACAAATATATATATATATATATATAATTCAGCCTACTATAAAGAAATTTGAACATTGCTTAGTTAGAAGATGATCGATTTTGATTTCAATCACTTTTTACAATGCATTAATGTATCAGTATAGTTGCATTTTCCATGCAACCTGAACAATCCTGGTTGCATAAGAATCCAAATATTCTCGCAAAAGAAGAAAAAAAATAATAAACAAAATAATAATAATAATAATAATATTAAATTGGGCCTACTTTAAAGAAATCTGAACATTGCATAGTTGGAAGATGATGAAGTTAATTTTCAATGATCAAAAGAGATTGCGAAGATAATCAATTTTGCTTTCAATCTCGTTTTACAATGTATTTATGTATCAGTAATGTGTATTTTCTTCCAAGCAACCTGAACAATCCTGGTTGCACAAGGCTCCAAATGTTCTCACAAAAGAACAAAAAAAAAACAACAACATTATTGGGCCTACTATAAGAACATTGCATAGTTGGAAGATGATCGATTTTGCTTTCATCCTCTCTTTACTGTATCAGTATGGGTGTTTTTCCAAGAAACCTGAACAATCCTTTTTGCACAAAACACCAAATATTCTATCAAACGGACAGAAAAACGATATTGCACAGTTGGAAGATGATGGATTTTGCTTTCAATCTCTTTTTACTGTATCAGTCGGGTTGCATTTTCCAAGCAACTTGAACAATCCTGGTTACACAAAGCTCCAAATGTTCTGAAACGAACAAAAAAAAAAAAAAGAACATGATTGGCCTACTGTAAAGGAAAGTTTAAACATTGGATTGTTGGAAGATGATCAATTTTGCTTTCAGTCTCTTTTTACAATGCATCTATTACCAATATGGTTGCATTTTGCATCTAGTGCCGGTAACAAAAAAAAGTCTCACACGAAGTTGGCCATCTCTGCATATTTGTTTGCATAAGTGGTATGACTCTACCATACCATATTTTTATGCAGTGGTGATGCCAACAACTCAGGCATGAATAGCTATCAGACATGAACATTCCTGAGGCAAGAGGGTGAGAAGATATCTAGGATACCGCAAGAGAGTTTTTAATTTAGAAATTGTTATACGATGGTGATGCCAACATGATCAGACATGAATATTTGAGGCAAGATGGTGAGAAGATTTCTTATATTCCAGAGGCAAGAAGGTGAGAAGATATTTTGGATACCACAAGAGACCACTTAATATAAAAGTCTGGCCTCCTTTTTATTACACTTGCATCAATTGCTTTTCTAGTGTCAGAAGCCACACACATGCTACAAGGTGCTTGCTATAAGATTTGAACAGACCAGTAGAAATAACATTGATTGTTGTGCTAGTAATACATAAAACATTAGGCCTACTAATCAAAATGAGGAAGGGGGGAGGGGGGGAGGGGAATTCTTAAATCCCCACCGTTAAAAATCATTGCATTGGATGTAGAGAAGCGGCACAGTCATTGTGATTGCGTTGCAATTGAACTGCATTCTCCTTCAGAAGCATAGTGTTCGCAATCTAGAGGTCTCTGTCCACTTCTTTAAAATGAATGATAGATTGCGCACAAGTCCATGTACTGCAAATACTAAGTGTCTGGCAATGGCAAAAGGAACAAGTTGGCTAGGGTTAGCAAGGTCCATACATGTGGCCACGGGTCTTACTGATGTTTAGGCTGCAGTAGTGGAGCTGCTTCTGGCTGTGTTTGAATTCTGTTTCCAAATGGTCCATCGCAGGAGAAATGGAGCACATGGTACATGTAGAAGTAGAGAACATTAAATGAAGGGCCACTGTGGAGGACACGGGTGTGTTTGCGTATTCAAATATGCTGCTCTCCTTTGGTAGCCCTTGGAATCGTTGGAAATTTGTATGTTTTTGCTGTCAGTGCCCTTCATGTGCACCTCTTGACTTCTATAGTTGAGATTTCAAAGTTGGTAAAATGTTGTCATTTTAGCTGAATTGTTTCATAATTCAGTTTGAGCACCTTGAATATCGCTTGCCTTTTTCATAAATGGTGGTTGTACTAACTTATTAGATTAAAGAATTTTAGTTTGCCATTATCTATGACTGCACCTTATTACATTCTATTTGATAATACAAGGTACAAGACAAAATAAGGAAAGACTTTAAACTACTGAATGAAGTACTAATAACACCCGACTTCTTCCCATGTATTTATCTGTGTTCAAATCATTGTACCGACAACGATACAGCTTGATTGCTTACAGTCTCTTTTAAGATTTTCTCTATAGATGACGGTTATGTATTGCACATTCTTAGTTAACAGATTTGAGCTGTCCTGAATTGACATGGTGGTAGGCATGGATTTGACCCAGGGTTCTGATTGTCTTCTAGATGCTTGAGTACAAAATGCAGAATATATCTTGGTACACAATATGAAATGCCGAAAATGTCGGAATGTTTCTGAATTGCCTGAGTGGAGTGAAAGAACCAGTTTGATTTCATGGCTCTGTTTTCAAAAGGCATTGATAGGTGAAGACATTAGGAAAAAGGTAATTGCATTACACAGTTGAATATGAACCCCAGATGTAAATCAGAAATCATGTCTTTCACTACCCACATTCTGACAAGTTATGTTCTATTGGGTTACATATAACTTTTGATTAAGCCAACACGTATATTTGTATCTAAGCACCCTATCTTTCAAAAACTAAATTTTGACAAATCAATGATTATCATCCTTCAATTAATGGTACGGTCTTGGCACACTATCATTATTATAATGAAGCTTAGCCAGCTGTATGCGCATCTGACCAAAGGTAATCAAACCTCCGATTCAGCATATGTTGTAGCAGTATGATCGTTTAACCTTAATGCTAATTGTTATCTAATAATTGACATTGTTGTGTAATTGTGATTGAACTATTCACTGCATTCATATAGAGCCATGGCAATACTGTTCTGTTCGTACACGATAAACATAGAAACATTTACACATGTTGATGATTGTAATAACATTTTATTACTGATTGATGCTACTAAACCTAACTTGGACCCTGAAAAACATAAGTCACCATCATTTTCACCTTTCTCTACTCATTGATGCTGTGATTTGGTAATTCACATGTGCTCCATCTATGCTCTTTTGAAGACTATGGTAAGGTTCCCATTGTGGATGATCTCAGAAAATAACTTGGACTGTTCTTGGAGTGAAGTGATTTTTTTGGTTGAACGAATTTGTCTTGTGAGAAGGTCACAGTACTACTAGTTTCAGATACTCTTTAATGGGATTACATGACAGCCAAGATCAGCAGCAAAAATAGGTGTTAGTGATTTGGTAGCTCATTTTTTTGTCAGCATGTACATACAGTACATTTACATTGACTCAGTATCCAGAGTTCTTTTATGTGGCAGTAATGAAACCCCATTTGTACTTTTGGCTTTGAATTATCTTTGAAGCAATCAATGGCAGCAGTAAGTCAAAGTACATGTAGAAGAAACCGTGTAGAGAAAACCGAAATAAATTTGTGTCCACTTTCTGCACAACATTAAGTCCCTTTCGTAGCATCCTTCAATGTTTGAACAGTTTCTCTTTTGGCAACCCCATTTGTTGCCGATTGTAACCTAAGTTGATATATATGTGACAACATGTTTGATTTGGCAATTCCTGTGGATGCGAGTGGAGCAGTAACTAGCAACTTGGGATTGGCATGACAACCTCACAGAGAGCATTGAAGGGGCCCCTTCCATCCTCTTAAACAAAGCATATGCCTACCCATGCATGTACCACTTGCATCATGCATATACGTAGCATCAATTATACAATACGATCTGTTTTTCTTTCAACCCAATCAATTAAATTACTGACAACAGCTTTAAAGCTATTGTACACATATAGATCATTCACATTTTTTTCATGCATTCGAGTTAGCAAATTCAAATTCATATATTACAGCATCAAAATCTAACTTTCTTGCAAGAGATTACTCAACTGACAAAAGAATCAAGTTCTATATACTGATTCATTTTTGAGCGCAAATAGTTTTCTTTATATATGCAAGCTTACTGACCAGCTGAGGCAACAGAAACTGTAAAAATACAATTGCAGATGCTGAGTTGTGGGAAGATGTTCTCCAATCTCTTGCTGTAAATTCCATTGAGAAGAAGTGCAAGTGCATTCTTAAATGTCCCAGTAGGAAGTAAGTCCTTACGCACTTTCATAAAGTTACGCAGCTCTTCAGCTAAGTTGCCTGTCTGCAAGTCTGCTGGATATGTTTCTGTTATTTCACTTACTGCTTTATTTTCCTTTTTTGCGCTGGAGATATGCGTTGGAGATAGATATTGATACTCCTGTGGTCTCATCAAAGATCTTCACTCCTGCATCTTTAGCTCTGTATGCAATCCTAGCTACTCAGCGACTAACCTGGCTTCAATCAATATGTTGACCCATGCTTCATGAAACAGCTCCAGCTCCTGAATTAGACCAGCGATTATAGTTTCCTCATCAATTGTAATAATCGATGGTGCTACAATCATCAAAACATTTTAAATCAAAATGAGCTTATTGCGATAAATTCAAAACTTTCCATCCGATCTGTGATGATAGACACGTGATTACATCGCCTGGCAATTCTAAATCCTTTTGATGTTCCGATCGAACAAACCCTTATAGTTCTTAACAAGAGGCCTTACTGCTTCAATTCACCGTGTTACATGTTAGAACCATTGACATACCCCTGACCACGGCAAGCGTACTGCAAATAACTTCTGCTAGTTTTTCTTCTCAGTCAACTAAACTCAAAAAGCGATCGATAATCTCCCATTTATCATACAAAGTATAAAGTAAAATAAATGTAATTTGTTCAGTAATAGGAACGTTAGGTGTTCCATCAATAAGGATTCCATAGTAATATGCAATATTAATAATAGCTTTCTTCACATGAGCTGCACAAAGTTCAATGAATTCATTTTGAATACTCCAGGATACATAGTGAGCCTGCATCCACTTTCTTTCAACATTATAGAAGGTCTCATGTATTTCTGCTAATATCTAGCAGGTACTTGGATCGTTGATATCAGCTAGCAATGTGTCACTGTTTTCTTCCATGAAAGAAGCATGGGGCCGACATATTGGAAATACTACATTGCTGTAGACATCAGTAGTTTTTTTTCAACAATGACATTACTGCTGACATTACATTCCATCCTAACTTGTCAAATATCCAAAACTGTTTAATGTTTCTTCATCTTTTCCCTTTAGGCCACATACAATAGAAATTATTCCTTCGTCGCATGTGACCAAGCAACTCAACTAATTAATATAGTTTTTATCAATTTATTCTCACCCTCCCCATCATAAGCAAGTCAACAACAAAGCACAATTTGCACGGTAGTGATGCAGCCGTGCTGACCTGGCATGCAAAACATGGTTCACAGGGCCCCCCAGTATTCTGGAGCCTGGGACGGATTGTCCCACTGCAGCCTGACCCCCCCCCCCCCCCCATTCTTGGCAGACCTGCTTGTAGGGGTGAATTCGTACTGCTAGACCCAGATCACTCCATACCAGCTGCTGCAATTCCCACTTTTCTAGGCCATAGATAACTTTTGATTTGAACCATAATGGAATCACATAAACATTGTTCTAACAACTGGAATTGTGGCTCGCAAATTCATTGCCAATGCTTGCATTGTAAGCTCAAACTATTTGTTTTGCCTTTGTGTATCATGCACCAGTTTAGCCTTGTCTTGATGCCAGCATTGCTTAATTAACCTTCCATGCTGTTGTGAAAGGCTTTGAAACGATGATCACCAGTATTGAGTGATTAAAATTACTGCAAGAGGGGTGCTGTGGTAACTGGAGGAAGTAATCAGCTAAATGCATGTACAGATGCATATGTACCATACAGTACATGTACAGTGGTACATGTACATGCAGAGATTATTGTTACACACATACAATACAGTACGTTGCACACACAGTGAAATAATTAAATGCCGAGCACTGGGTACCCCCCTCCCCCCCATCCCCACCCAAATTTCACTTACACTGGGGGTGTGTGAGTGCAGTGGTACAAAGTTTTCTACGACAGAGTTTTAAACCGAATGCCTGGCAATCAAGTTGGTTACCAGTGTGTTTCGGGTGTACCCTTCAGACCACCATGCATTACAATGGCTGGGTAAAATGAAAATGGACAGCACAAGACTAGCTAGATGTGTGTATTAAACAGCTAACTATTTAATGAGAAAGAGAGAACCTGGGGTGGGGTTATGCGGTGTATTGGCTGGAACTTATTGCATGCACACTCTCATTCTGTCGCGCGGAAGGGCAGATCCTTTATACGTCTTCTGAGAGGACACATTGGTGACATATTCTGAACCAGGCTTCATCCTCTGGGCCTGCATTGAGGCCCAACCCCCACCCGGCAGAATCAAGGAGTGGGGAGGTAAAGAGAGTTCTAATTATTATGCGCTCCCTTTAATTAGAAATAACAGTATGCATCCTGCTAATGAAGCAATTAGCCACAGCTACAGGTACAATTTAAGAATAGTGTTACATGTACATGTGCACCCTGTATACTGCAGGGTAGTCTAGTCCATAGGATGTTTTTCTCCCTTCCTAATGGTACAATTTAATTCTTCATGCCTGTGATAAATGTATGTTGTGCTGAACCATAGGAGTCTTTTATATGTAACATGTTGTTGGTAATCATTTGCATTTTAAGTTAGACTGTAAGCTGTGTGATTCATGTCATACATGTATAACTATTTCAATCAATGGTATATAATTTAAAGCCATGAGTGTACATGTATGACATGCCAAGAGTAAACACAGTACTTTGATAAAACAATATCTTAGAGTACCACTTCAATGGTCATGGTTGAACCAATAACTGAATGAGCAGTTACCGTGTTATCCATAAATGAATGAGCACACATGTATGTCACGCTCAATTGCACTGCAAAATATGAAAGCACTGTTAGGGGAACAGACATGAAGGAGTGTGTAAGGAGAAGAGAGAGGAGAGGGGGAGGAGTGGAGAGGCGGGAAAGGGAGGAGGGTAAGAGGAGAGGCGGGAGGGGAGGAGAGGGAGGAGTAGGGAGGAGATGGAGGGGAGGAGTGGGGAGGAGAGGGACCGGGGGGAGGAGAGGAGGCAGGGAGGAAGGATGGCAGCTGTGAGAAGCAAATAGAGGATTATGGTACTACTTACTCATGATGAGAAGGATTAGGAATTATAGAGCTGTTGCGGCTGAAAATACACACACACACACAACATACATTCACACAGACAGTCTGGGAACAAGACTTCGTCAACAAGCTATCGCCCATTAACCAATGCACTGTACATCTGCATGTGGCGTGATCACATATGTACGTTTGATTTCTCTCACTTTCTACCAGTTACGGGTCTCTTCCTGAGTAGTTGGTTTGATTCAGTCTTAGTTCACTCAGTGTGTTGTACTAACAAGGAAGACTTGCGTATAAGACTACACGTGACATTATGATTTGGACGGAGTCCCAGTACTCATGCCTTCTCCCTCCTGTAACTTTGAGTCTCTGGACGCATGCGACTGTCTAAGGGCCACCAAGAGCCATGGGCGGGCCCCCGACTGTAGCTCCTCCCCACCATTTGGAGAGGGGGAGGGGGAATCCCCAATCATACATGCACCTCAGGTGGGAACGAGACCTTAGCGACCGCATGTTATTCCTAGTTTAGAGAGACTCTTTTAAATAATCCGCAATTCACGCTGATCGAACATGTCGCTTTGAGTACATTTTTCCATTTCACGTGTCACAACCACCGAACATGAGAAAGCCGTGCAGCAAGCATCTCCAGCTTGTAACCTCAGCTTCGTCAAGCAGACAAAATAAATGTGGATAACTCCATAAGACACTGCGCAACGTTCAAGCCAACAAAAATGACAAGAAAAAACAGAACTACTGAGTTCATAGCTGAATGCGTATCAATATATGGAACGGTCGACACGTGGCTGTCTCTCTACATCTGCAGGTACCAAACTTTCTACATATTTTTTCCTACATGTATAATAACATCGCAATATGTCTGTGACAGACATTATGCGAATTATCGTTCTTATTGACAGTAAATAGATTTCGCCTTGCAATTGCACTCACGTGCCACATATCTCTTCGAAGGAGTATAAAAGACTTAATTCTGGCAAAGATACTTTTGCAAGCTTTAGTTGTGTCTTGACGTTTGCAGTGTCCGTATTGATATAACAAAAAAACAAAACAAGAACTTAATGAAAACGAACATACAGCCTAAGGATTAAAAAAGAAAGTATTTGTGATCAAAAGACCGATCAAGAAGTTTTTCTATGGCAGTTGGGCAAACTGCGAGTTTCACAATTGCATTACAACACACGCTTCATGTCTACATTACCGTGTCTTGTGCCATGCCAATGGTGACTTGGATTGCAGCTTTGTGCTAGCGATGTCCGAAGCATGCTGGTTGATCATTACAACCAGCAGAACGAAAGGTCGCTGTGTTGCTATAAGTGCCACGAGGCATTTGTCATCAGGTTGCAGGTGGGACAGCCCATAGTGATACAAATCTCTCTAAATGTTGTATTTTTGTGTAACTATATAGAGAACTCGCAGACCGTATTTCACACTTCTCTCGCTCTTGGGGGATGTACAGAAGTGGTGCAACACCCAGGGTCGCCGTTACATGAACCATCTGCAAAATGTCCATCGTAAGAGCATTCAAATCAACGTGAATCCATGTGGTGGCGGTGAGATAATAGTTGTTGGGGGTCAGGTGGTGAGCGAAAGATTTTCGGCGCATGGGGGGAAGGGAGGGGGGGGGGGCTAAATACTAAAACGGAGCCCCAACCCGCTCACCGTGTTCTTAAAAAGCTACAAATATATGATACACGTAGGTGAATCACGCACATGCAAAAGTACGTCAATAAATGCAGCATGTGACCTGAAACGTCGTCTATTAGAGCTTATACCTGTGTTATTTCAATTAAACGGCGCGATCATAGTTCTTTCTCAATGTAGCAAATATGTGTCTTACTCTGTACTTACTATCCATCCAAAACAACAGATGCTTGGATGTTTCTTATGTGTATGTATCTTTTACAAAGAGCATTTGTAATCATTATTGATACTTGATTTAATAAACGGTGTTCACAAATGGCAGTTTAAACATTTATTCAAACTGGCAGTTGTTAATTGTTACGACATGCAAATAATGATTCCAAAAAAAAACATAAACATAAATCAAAGCTTAAAATGAATTGGAATCGTGATGAATGATTGGGGATGATGAAGCACGAAGTTAATGATTGCAAACATTAACTTTATCAAAACACTAATTTAGGTCCGTGCAAATTGAAACCAAATCCCAGTGATTACTGTAACAGCTTAAATCAAAATGAATTAATCACAATTTGAGCTGTAACAAGTCATATCAGATTAGAAGTTACTTTTACCATTTTAATGTGCCTAACAACCAAGTAAAAAGTTATTTAATAACAAACTAATTATGGCACGGAGTAATAAGTAATACATTTTCTTTGCAATCATTTGTAAACACTCAGTTTATTGCAACAACCAGTGCAATTAGCTCAGTTGTAAAGTTCTGTCGGATTGTGTTTTGTTGTTGCAAAATTGTGGGTGGACCCTATTCTTCATACACACTAATTGTAGTCCACCCCTGCTGAGCTGCTCCTTAGATATGGACCCAGGTGGTGAGGCAAAAGCATGTAAGGCTGTGGCCATACCATAAAGGATCATGCATTCACCTGAGAGTAGGGATATTGGAAGTAATGACCAGTAAGGGAGGGCCAAATGTGGGGGTGAGGGGAAGTCGGAAGAGAAGGGGCAATACACCTTGGGATAGTGACAGGATGGGTAGGCAGTGGGCAGTTAGGCAACAGGGGGTGAGTCTTCAATGTGGACATAGGGATTGGAAGAGAGGGAGAGGGATGGCAATGGTTTGGAAACTTACAGGGAGTAACAGACAAGATGAAGGAGAGAGGTGGGGCTCGAGGAGGACCGACTGGTGGCTCCTTGGCCTCTTTGATGGTGGTGGTAGAGAGCCACCCTCTTTACTGCTCCTCCTCCTGGAGGGCAAGGACAACTCTGGCTGGTCGGTAGGTGGTGGAGTTCTTCCGACCAAAGCTGCGCAAGCTGGAAGCCAACTCGGTCGAAAGAAGAATGCTAGTTGCTCTGGTGGTTGTGCTAAGGGTGCGATTTGTTCAGGCTGTGGGATGGGTTGTGGCTGTGTTGTTGCAGTCAATGATGGAGGCACGGATGTGGTTGGTGGAGGACAGGGTGGTGGTGTCCTCAACACAACTGCTGCCCCACCGTGCGGGTTCGTCATAGGATATCCCAGGCCACCGGCCGTTGCAGCCTTGCCCTCTTCAGAGTCAGTAGGCTGAAGACCGGTTGCAACGGCTCGATGCTGTGGTAGTGCTCGTGGGGGGCCAGGGGGTGGTAGTGCTCCTGTGGGGCCAGGGGGTGGCAGTTCTCCTGCAGGGCCCGAGGGGGAGGGGGGGGGGGGGTCGAGGGGTGGCACTGCCCCTTGAGATAACGTAAGAGATCATTCGCTTAGTGTGGCTCCTGAACTTGCTGTCATGTAAGGAAATATATTTGTGTTTGTGTCAATTGAAAACCTACACATATTGCAGGTGGTCATAAACTTACATTCTATATCAGATTATGTTTATAAACCAGGTTGTTGCCCGATGCTGAAGTTTTTTAATACCTTGTGACGAATGGGCTGGGAGAATATGAAGGTTAGCCTCCCAATATTGCATTTGTTGTACATGTTGTTGTTGCAAGTGCAATAGTGTAATTAGAATAATTGGCTGCTTATTATTCACTACACCTGGTTTGGAAATATAAAATTAATACCAGGAAGAATTATATATTCTTGATACATTTTTACATCTTTATCATAGTATTTGTAGACTTAATACATTTTGTTTAACTTAATAAATACTCCTTGACCTGATATTTGAGTGAGGAATTATTTCTGAATGGAATTACATCATTGATAGGTCTTGGCCAGTGTTTCTACAACCAACTGTGTTTGGCAGGGGTCAATGACCAATGTGAAGTGGCAGTTGGACTTGTTCTTCAATAAACAAATTTAAAAGTATGTTTCTATTTGACCTAGAACTATACCATTTAAATTTCTGTAACATTGGAGTGCTATCTGAAGTATACTTTAAGATGTCAATGAGAATTACAACAATTATGTATTAACTACAGATTCGTTAGATTTGTAAACTAGTGTTGAAATGTGTTGTTTATTGATGATAAATGTATGATAATTATTGCACTGTCCAGGAATTTTAATGTTGCATATTGTCTTTTATTTGGTTGCTGGAGTAGTCAAAATCTTAATCACAATCGACACATTAAAATGTAATCAAATTTGGTGACAACGTTCTGATCACAATCCACACATTAAAATGTAATTTGGTGACAAATGGTGTGACAACGTTCTGTTAACCTACATGTAATCAAGTGATTGAATGTTAAACACTTAATTTCAATTTCAATTACAGGCTATTTGACTCTGTGCGAAATTGATTGTCTTTTAAAGTGAAACTCAAAATATGAAGGAATGGACACACTACCTGGTAAGAAAATTCTGATTATAGCTTACATACAAATGATACATGATAGTATACGAGATTTACAATATGAGAATTGCTCCACATTTCATTTTGTTATCGAATTAATTATCAATAATGCAGATGAAGTGTGTACCTATATTATTATTATTATTATTTATGACAAAAAGCTATCTAATGCTTCTGCCATCATGAATGATGAGATTCATATACTTATGTTATATTGTAATAATGCGGAAAGTTATTAAACTTAGTTTTAATGCTGTAGTACAGTAAAGCACGACATACTGCAGTGTACTATAAAATTAAAAATCAGCTGCATTACTATATTGAATACATGCAATATGTAAGTCACCATGTTAATTCATCCAATGCAGATCAGTGCGCATAGATTATATTATCAGAACTAGATATGCATTACAATATCAGAAAGAAGTGATGCAGCATCAGAGCAGTAATACTTGAATTTTCTATTCTCAGGTAACAAGAACTGTATACTGAATAATGAACACTTCCCGGTTCCTTGAATCACTGTTCAACAGCAGTTGAGGATGTCAATGCTAAAACTTTACTTGAGACAAGGATCTTAGTATTAAAGTGATAAAGGTGGTCTGGTACGTTACTGTAGAATTGTTTGGTGGGAGGGCATGTGTGAGGGATAAACCATCAGCCTATGGGACGCAAGGGACCTAGTCCAAGTAGAAATAGACATAACACTTGAAGGGTATGTGTAAATTACAAATTCAGTGACTTTACAGCCAGGACAGATAGTGTGCAAGGATCATTGTGTTCAGAACATTTCACGCTTGTAGAAAATGAACAATTAGAAATCTTGACATAAGTATATGTTGGTGCAACAATCACATTATAACATTGTGATACAAATAGCCACATCATTCAATAATTTGCCATGGCTCAAAATGCAGTTGCTAACATTGTACATTTGTAAAACACCATGAAGATGGATTTGAGCATGATATGTTTACAAAGTGTTGTAGCAGATATTCCAAAATTGGTTCTGCATATTGATTAAGTGAACTAATTATGTCAGACTATTGGTTGTGAAAGACAAGAGATCACAAATGTAATGCATAACTTAGTACAATTTTGAATCAACTAGGGAAAAATTAATATTACAAAAAACTCAGAGATTAGAAATCAAGCTGAATTCCCTTCAATCCAATTTTGGGTTTTGATGAAATTTCAGATTACTTCTGCTTGGACTTATTGAATGCACTTGTATATATTTGCATTTAGCACTTGCAAACCACATTGTCAATAGACAATTCGTGAAAACATTCTTTCTGTGCAAGATCAAGCATAATGGATTTATTACAGGATGCAGTAGCAATTCTTTGGCATTCACTTTCAATGATCAATATTTTGATGACACAAGTGAGTGGTTACTTGTGAAGCAGCAATTTAATTCTCCTGTGAAGACCATTTCTGCATCAATGTTGTCAAACTAGCTGTGAGATGTAAATCATCAGTAAATAAAGTGTGGGGTATTCCCTCATTTCAATACCTCATAACATGACCATCTCTAATGCTGGGGAAAAAAATTGCCATACTACAAACCTTTCTTTGAATGTCGTTCAAATTCTTGTGGAACTCTTCTTCACATCTCCCTTGAACAGCCTTTGTAAGCACAAGGCCATGGGTCACAATCTTTGCATCAAGACGTTGTTGTGTATATGTGAGGTGGTGCTGTACCTCAACGTCCCTCTTGAACCAGAGCCTAAGTCCCTTGAGTCTTTTTTTTTGCATTCAACCTTTCTTTCTCATAGCTCAGGGACTTCTTCACTTATTTTTATCTGCCTGCACTTTGGGTTGTCTGTGCAGGAATGGTCCTGTTATTATATTAAATGGAGCCTGCATTGCAGTCACCACCATGGTTGAAGAAGTAATATCTTGAACTTGTGTAGTTTTTGCAGGGTCAAAGGTCTCAAGTTTGGGTGCCTGTTTTATTAGTAGAGGAGTACATGTAGACTTTGTATTTGCAACTGTGATTTGAAGGGTTGCAGAACGATGGTTTATCATAAAATGTGTTGAACTCCTAGGAGGGCGAGAAGCTTTTTGTGATTCGGGTGGTTGAAGTATTTGTGATATGTTGCATGGTGTGCATACTAAAATATCAATGAGGAAATGATATATTATTCAGCTAAAGAAACAATATTTTATTAAAAATAGTCTTGTCAATCTGTGTGTGTGGTATCACTATGTGCTTGAGCGCTTGCGAACCGTAGTGTCCAGAGATGTGTGATTAGATAAGTGTACCCTTAAAATGGATTGATAATGCCAGGATTAAGCTGTGATACAAGCTTGTAAATGTTAATCCTCTTTAATGTACTTGCTGATTTGGCGAAGTCAACTGAGGCTCACTTAATTAGAAGAGCCTATCAGCTATATTCCGCAGTCTTTTTCATTTTGCTACCTCTATAAGATTCAGTTAAGTATGCAAAAGATTATCCTCTTATTAGGAAGCAGAAGCCTTGTCTTGTGTTATTCCCATTGTATAGGCAGCTGAAGTGTACGAGGTGTTTCATTTGGTGAGCATCAAAGAAAATTGTGTCATCCACAACCAGTGCAATTTCATTTTTCTACCTAGGATGTCTGTTTAATATGTGTGAAAAAGATTGGGGAAACCTTGTCATGTGTTATTCCTATGCATTGGTATTGGGTGTTCAATTGTATCATCTGTTTCTTTGGCAGAGCTTATGTAGAATCCTGGCATGCAAAATCAATGCATGTCATGAACGATTCAATGGTTGCTGTATAGTAAGATTTGATTGCAAATGAAAATGCTTCACCAGAAAGAAACATGTGGACACATCTATTGTGCGTGGCAATGATTGATAGAGTGGGGTCAAACTAGGGAATTGCATAGAGGAATGGTAGAGACCATTGGATTGTACACTGGATTAGTATCACACACAGGTTAATACAAGAGACCCCGGACCACTGAAACACCATACCTGTGACCAACTCATTTAACCCAGCGAAATATATACATTCTGTGCAAAAACATCATCAATGTACTGATGACATTTCTTTATCCGTTATGAATTTTGTCTCATTTTTACTCTGCATTCCCCATCGATGTACAGTCTGCACTTCAGTATCCATGACAACCATTATGAAGGTATGTGTGTGTTTTTCCACTTATGAATTTGATCCTCGTGAATTTACATTATGTTATACAAAGGTGCATGTGCTTTTATATTTTGATTTGGTGGCATTGTTAACGAAAAAAAGATCTATTTCTGTAGTTCAATCACATTGTAAACACTGAATACACATACAATTCACATACAGGGCATTAGATTACAAATATTGAACACTATTTGTAGTTAAAGATTTCAGACAGTGGTACTGCTCGAAGATTTTTCGTATGAAAAACTGATCACTGGACAAGTCTGTGCAATATCAAATACTACACAGGAGTTAGAAGTAACTTTTGCATCTTTGGAGCTTTTCCTCTTTCCTGCATATGAATCATACGCTTCATGTCTTACTGGGTCTTCTTTTGGTGGTGTTTCTTCTGGGCTCACATCATAGCAGTTTCCTGTTATGACCAATGCAAAAGTTAACTCCCTTTTTTGTGTATCAAGAGGTTCGTAAGCATATAGATCAGCATGAATGGCATCTTCAGTAAAATAATAACCATGTCCCCAGCTGCCCTTAGTGTTTTGACCATATCCAATACTATTACGTGTCATACTCTCTGGGCTTGACATTGATGTGCCTCGAAACATGAGTTTTTCCTTGTAGCGATCAGCATATTTATTTTTTATTCTTGCTGCACAATTGACATATCTTGTAAGCATCTCCTGATTTACAATGTATTTAACATCAAATATATCAATATTTGGCATTGTCTTGTTGAAGAGACCTTTAAGGTAATTAACCACTTCCATACTGACGTTTACGTTCATTTGATCACTTGATTTCAATGGAAGGCTTATGCAACATTGAGTTATTGTAGCAACGACAACGAGTTCACTTCTTTGTTTAACTTCTGCATTAACCAACACATCATTGGTATGAATGCCCTGTTGGGAATGAATAAAAGTGGTTAATAAATACTCAGATGCACATGTAGTAAACTATACAACTGAAATGGCAAACATCCAGTAATATACACAGTATGGCATATGTGGCAGTAATGTGCACACAATCAGCCACTCGTTTTATAACTACAGTACTAGACCTCCACATGCAATCAGAGTGGAGTACTATAATCTCTGTCCCAATTTCATAATTTTTGTGAGATTCTAAAATGCATTAGCATTGTTAAACTACATTCCTTCATGACTAATGATACTTGTATGTTTGATAAGAAGTAAAACTGCAATTATTTGCGCGAACCACTCTTCATTCTAGTCATACAATTTACGCTAGAGCACTGTGATGTTGCATGTAGTTTCAACTGTTTTTATCTTTGAACTATCTGCATTTCGTATCATTATTCTTGGTTATGATGTCATCACATTGTGAAACTACTTTCAGTACTCACTGCAACTGTAGCACACTGAGTCCATTCTGTTATTAATGTGGCCGAAAAGTGATTTAGTCAGAGTGTCACTTACTTACAAACACCTTGCTTCCCCATTACACAATCAGATTTCATAACCTATGCATTTATCGTGAATTTGTAACAGCACGTCTTTCCATTACAGAATATAAAAAGCAGTGTGTAAGATATTCTATGCTCAACCAGTATCCCAGTTTGGAAGTATGCTCTTATGAGCACCTATGCAAAAGAGCCCCTGGTCTAAAACAAGAGCTTCAAGGAACTTACAATATAATAGATATCGCCATTTGGACCAGAATCAACACCTTCAACACCCTGCAAAAACATATGCATGTGATGCATGTTTTTAACCAATAACAGAATCTTTATATCTGAAATCTACCCCTTATATAAAACCATTTCTCTTTTAATCTGTGTCATTTCGATGACGGTATTATAAGCATATACAAAGCATTTAACAGTGGCAATGGGTATGTTAAAGCAGCTGTTTTATATTATATACAATGAACAACTCAATGAGATTTGGTTTGATTAGACCAGCTATGTACGTGGATTCAAATTGTTTATGTCAAGCATTATTTACATGGAATCCTGTGTTGCTTGCATTTTGTCTCAGATTGTTTCTGTGCTTCCTGCTGATGATGACATTACATGTAAGCACATTATGTCATGCAAGAAATTGTACCTCCACAAATATTTCACCAATACAATTGCACCTACTACTGCTACTGCTACTGCTACTGCTACTGCAGAACCAAGAGATGCTCCCAGTATGTCTTGACCTGTAGCATTAGGTGAAAAATACATATTTTATTGCCATGTGTACAGTTTCTAATCATTCCACCAATTTTCTAACCTTCATTAGTGCCATCCTTTGTAACTGTAAACAACGAACAAAACATTATTTCGTGAAAAGATGTTCATTTAGTGCATAAACTCTCAACAACATGCGTGCATGGTGGCGTATTGTGGTGGCAAAAACCACCTTTTATGACTCGTGCAATGAGGGTACATAACAGACACTGACTACAATTAAAGCCATACAATATATATGCATTGATAAGTAATTTTTACTTGTAAGGCCTTGCCACAAACAATTGGCTCTTATGAACTGGTGAATAAAAACACATGAATAGTACTCATACATTATTATGCCATAATTAATTAATAATGTATTTAAAACATAAGCACTACAAATAACTAAAAGTCACAGCAGGTGTTTGGAGAGACACATCTGGCCAAAACAGTATTATTACAATTGAGCACAACCCTCACAAATTTACATATTCCAGTTACAAAAATTACTGAATTGAATTAATCCAAACAAATGCCATCATTTCAGTTGAAGTAAATATTCTGGTGACTAGCAAATGTCTACAAAACAAAAGTGGGCAATGTTAATCACACTTGTCTAGAATGATCAAGAGAATCAGCATCGAAAAGGGCAAAGTTGATAAAGAAAAGTATGTCATATCAAGCATTCGTACTTTTGTAATGTCATTTTGGTGTATGAGATCCATAGTTCCAAACTTGGTGTGGGTGGGCTAAGATATGGACAACTTTATTCTATGTATTTCTCGACAACGTATTGTATTGTAACAGTCCATTGAGTTGAATTAGAATCTGTTACCATCAGCAAAATGCCCGTCAAAAGTACAATGCTGATTACTTTCATACTGTGGAAGGCTACACTGTATGTATTTTAACACTGTTTTGTGACTACAAATTATGTTGCAAGTATAGTTCACAGTATTAACTGATCTGTACAATCCCCCTATGTATTTGCCTGAAAAAGAAGACTATAAACCTATCATGTACCTGCAATTAATTCACTCTCTGGACCAATACCTCCAGAATTGTATGCAGACACCGTGAGAAAAGTAAGTTTGTCTACTTCAAGAGTCAAATACTTGCTGAAACTGCAGCTCAGTGGTGTCTTGCAGTACGTCTCCACATCAGCAAGCATTGGTACAGCATTGCAGCATTTTAAAGCAATCTGATATCCAGTGACAGAGCCACCCTAAAAAAGAGTATTCCAATCATACCATGAATGCACTCCTCAAAATACTTACAACATGTATCCAATTAACAGTTAAATTAATGGCATTTCCATCTATTTCCTTTTTTACAGCTGTAATATTTGATGGCGGGTTTGACACTAAAGATGTTCATCAAGTAAGGTTATGAACAAATTACAAGTATAATTTTAAACTTACAAGTGAAAGCAGATGAACTATTTACACAGTTAGAAGCACAGTTGATTGCTGCAACCTGTACTTCATACTGTGTGTTGCTCATAAGGTTTATAAATATTTGTTGATTGGATGTGACATTGTTTACATCATATACAACTAATATTCCATTACTCAATGTAACATGGTAGTAATCAGCAGAGCCCCCAGATGATGGGGAATTCCAAATCACTGTCAGATTTGTGAGCCCAGAGTTGACAGAAATATGTGGACATCCTGGGTTTTCTAAACATAATATAAATAAGCATAATTACTTCAGACTCCAACATGAAACATAATACCACACATATACTTACAAAATGTATCCATTATCAGTACTAAAAGATAGATGTTTCTCCACATGCATGACATATAAAATGTAATATTATCAAGATCAGGCCGAGGCTATAATTTGTTGGACTAGATGCTGAAACAGAGATGCAAACATAGTTGGCTACTGTTGCATTACTGCATTACCAATCATTTATTATACTGTTTTTAAAAAAAAACATGTTCCATTGTTGCACAGCAGCACTGTAGTGTTCCAAGATAATGATTGTGGTCAGGATTAATAATAAAACATATTCACAGGTGTGTCAATGCTTCAACAAATTCTACATTTTTTTACAATTGGAATAAATATCATCAAATTGATGACCACGCCCTACTTACCTGTAAGGAAGATCTCTGTAATCATAGTGATATTTTCTTTTCCAAGTAATGTGCTAGTCCCAAGTTCAATTGGAATCGAAAAATTCTTGATTGGTATTGAATAATTTTCAATGGAATTTATTCTGGTAATGAGAATGGCTGCCAAACAGGGTTTTGTGCTTCCCTCATCAATGCTTTTACCATTAAATGGCCCACAGCTGGCATTGCCAGAAGGTCCGTTGCATGTTGCTGCTCCTTGATCAACACGAATTGTATTAGGAAAAGAGGCATTACTACATGTATCATTGGGAAACTTGAATAGAATACTTCCCACAACATAACTGGCATTGTATGTGAAAATCACTCTATCTTCAGGGCATGTTTTTGGAGGGCAGCTGACATACTTATTGTTCACCTGACAAGTCAGAGTTGGCTGAGTGTCAACTATATAGGAGATAGAATCAATCAGTAAGATGTATGATGGTTAACTTAAATTGTCAAGTCAACAGTGCCTGACCAGAGCAAGCAAAATGGTGAAATAAGATGAAGTACAGTGCATGCTTGATTATTAGCCTATATATTTATATATGGGTTAAATGGTCACTACATTTGGTTATTCTCCAATGTATTACCACTACCATAATAAACACTCCAGTCACATGGATTATTACTCTGGGTTTTTAAAACACCTCAAATTGTAATGGAAAACTAAATCAAATTTCAGGTTTCATAATGTCATTGTAAATTTGCTATTCACCCAGTGCCAATGGTGTATGATATGCCAGCCTCACTTCGCTACACTTTTTAATGTTTAAGGCAGTGCAGTATTTCGATGCAATAGATTTAAATGCTGAAATTTTACACAATAGTAAATTACCCTAAGCCTCACATTCGTTGTAAGCTACGGTAAAATCGGACATATGGTTTGTTCATTTCAGGCCCAACGTTGTATACCCCATAATCACGGGGTATACCCCGGAACGGATAAGATTAAAACTCTGATCAACCTTTAAAATAAAAAATAAAAAAGGGCTACATCCCTGCATACATTGATTTATTGACAATGATAAGCACATTCAACTCCTAGATTAATAATGTTTACTGGAGTTTACAATTTAAAAAAGATTTCACACAACAGCTAGCAAGATGTGCAGTCAAAAAACTATTTTGAGAAAATAATGAGCAGAATGCAGTGCATATTTGACATATGGACAAAACCCTGTTTGCTATCCTCCTCGTATTAATGAAACAAAATGAATAAAAGCCTGCAAGGTCAGCAAATAATCACTTCCTTTGGTTGGTCATATTTCAAAATGGAGAACTACACAAGTGTGATACTTTAAAACCAAATACACTGACAAGTTAATTGCAATATTCCAATGGTTTTTTTAGAAGTAAATAACCACTTCATCCAAATTTGAAAAGCTATAATTCATTCTGCAATATTTCTGATTGATGTTGAAAATGCAATCCACTTTCTAAATTCCCAAGGGCAATGCTTTTATAATCTAGAGCCTTAATAAATCTGACTTTCATTTACTATGAGTAAATGCTATATACTGCAAAACCTACAGCTATTCAGTATTTTTCTAGTCGTTTATAACTGCCTTGGAACACCTATACCAGGGTGTCAGATCAGATGCGTGGGCAAGCACTTAGACCTGGGTCCTGCAGAACCTTTGGACATATTGATATGATATGCAGAAACATAAATGGAGGGGGAGGTGCCACACCCCTTGGCCATGGTACTGCCACACTCCTTGGCTATGCAGGACCGTTGCCACACTATAGTAAGTAGTCCGGTTGCAATTAAGCCCACTAGATCAGCAGGGGGGGGACACTATAGTAAGTGGTCCGGGGGGGGGGGGGGGGGGGGATTCAACACATTTAGCAAAAAGCAGCAGATTAACAGAACAGGTGTATATCTTCTTTCTAAATTGTGTAGTTCTGAAAAGAACTATTTTGTCACCACTATGAAAGTCAATGCTACATTTGGGTACAAATAAATTTATAACTGGATTTTACAATTTCACGCTGTATTTAAATAATGAGTGGATCCTGAATGCACAAGCTACACAGCAGGTATCTGCAGTCGTATCAGCAACATGCCAACCTATTGCAGAAGTATTCCATGACACACATTTATAAGAAATACAAAATAAAAGTTTGCTGCCAAAGTTCAATGTACAGTTGTAACAAGTGATAGTGTGATTGGAACAGGCTCACAGATTTCTACTGTACTGAATCATTGTAAGATAATAATAGGTGTACATAAAAGTAACTGTGGTTGGCCACATCTCCTTTTTAACACAATTCATGCACTTCCATATCCAAACCTACCTAGGTAGGACTGCAACAAGCCTGCGAGTGCCAAATTCCACAGCACTGACATTGAAGTGTCTAATGATACAGAAATGAGACACCCATACGTATGACCCAGATGCTACATGTACAAATACAAACCCCTCCCCATTACACATGTCCTGAATGTAACCATATCTACACACACTAGTTTATTAAACAATAAACCAGATCAGGGCAGAAAGAAATAGTTTATCATGATAGATAAATTGATGACTGCAAACATTCTATACTGCTCATGCTCTTACGTGAATAAAGAGTGACAGTGCTGGACTGCAAAACACCTGAATAATTATGACGTATGGTGTTATTCTACAGGTGGGCTCAATTATAAAATTATATAGACCTATTTCATGAGTAAGACCACCTCATGTCACATCTTCAGCCTTGTACAGCAGCAAATACTTTTTTCATCACTTCCTGCTCTGATATAGGTCTGGGTATAAGAGGCTTGATGTAGGGTTTTGTGTGCAGAGGTTTAGCTTTTGCAATAATTCAGTATGTTTGCAAGATCAACATCTTAACAATAATTCCCGCTGATTTAAAATACCGACTTGCCGAAATCACCCCCCCCCCCCCTCCCTGATCGCTGATTACACGGACGCCACAATGTGCGTGCATACAATTGACAAACGAAAAGGGCGTTTTCGCTATCGTTCTACTGCTGTCATTTATACCAGCCAGTGAGGGTGGATTTCAAGAGTTCATGGCCTTTTACCATATCCTAAAGCAACAGTCCCCAGAGTACATCAGATCTTGGAGGATCATGCAGTACAGTGGGACAAATACCTAGTATGCTGGCTTTGGCCTTTTGGGAGAACGGGGGGCTGAATTGACTCATGCCAAGATTAATAGACTAGGCTTGGTATTTGCTCCAATCTGCTGTGCATAGTTAAAGAACATCTATTAAGCATTGAACCACAACTGATAGCTGCCATCACTCCTCCAGCTAAGAGAGTAAAGAATATATAGCTATGTGATGCAGCTCACTTTCAAGTATTTAATACCAGGAGAAATGCGAGATAACATTCTGTCAAAATAATAAATACTTGCAACTCCCCAAAAATGGCGGATTTTCCAAAGGCTTGAAAACTACTTTAGCTTGTACCAAAAACAGATAGAGCATTCTATTAACCTTACCGTGATAGTTTGGGTCTGTTCTATCTCGGTTCCTGAGCGTCGTTATCGTTGTTTGAACACACGAGGTCGGCGATCACCGCTTGAAAGTCAATTGCTTCGAAGCGCCAGCATAGCTATTGGATTAAGTTAGTTAAACTGTGCCACGAAGATAGCACACACGCACAGACACACCACACACATGCAAACACGCTCGCACACACACACAGATTAAAAACTATCGTACCGTATTCAACTATTGTAGTGAGCCAGATGAAACTATAGATTGTAGACCTTACGGAACCATAAGGTCTTCAATCTATGATGAAACTACCAGTATTTAAACCGCGTGAGCGAAGACATTTGTTATTATCTGCCGTGGTTTGCTTTTATAAAGGTCAAATCCCTCCCAATGCCCCAGGGAGTGGTCTCACGACATTTGACCGGTTATTATCCCCCAACCAGGGGCGGTTTGCTTTAATAAAGGTCAAATCCCCAACTTCGCCGGGGGGGGGGGGGGGGGGGGGGGGGGGGGGGGGGGGGGGTCTCACGTAACAATGATAGGCGCATAATATTCATCTAGCTATCTAGAAAACCAAGTCTTGCAATTTTGTACAGTCGCTATGTCTGAGAGTTTCGTACCTGGTCAAAAATCAAACTTTTACTTATTTCTGGTGAGTGTGACACATTCACAGCGCAAAAACTATACTGTGGTACGTAAAATACTGTGCTCTATCTGGCTATGCTAACGCCACACTGTTGCGCCGCTTTGTTCGGGCGTAGCGTCTGAGAGTTTCAAAATGGAGACGAAGTGCGCCAAGTCCCTTTAGGAAGGAACTAAAAACATAACTCTTAGCTCTCTGTAATCTGCAATTTATGCTCTATCTTTTCCTGCTCTCTGTTAAGTTGACTTTACGATAGACTTCTGGGGGGCGAGGCGTCAGACTTACCAATTAGCAGCTTCCAGGATTGTCCGTTATGTATGGCGCACGTGCGCGGTTTCCAACCCTTGTTGACAGTCAATAAACATCAGGTCACGTGATTTATGTTTAAAATAAAGGTCGGCGGTCTTTTAGTATGACTTTTAGGTGTTCATGCGCTTAGTAACATAGTAGTTGGGCGTAGCCCGACCTTCGCGGAAGGTCGGGTACCAAACCCGCACAGTTTTTGTACAGACTGCAACGGGGATTGCAGTCCAATCAGAATGCAGCATTTCGATGCGGGCAATTATCACCTAATCAACATACACAAGTGTTTATTCATTCAATGTACAGCTGTTGCAAGAGAGATAACAGTAGTGCAGTGTGTGATCCCATGGAACTAGGCTACTCTTCAATGAAGCCTGAACAGGTCGAAGTAGCTGTGGCTCTAATTGAAGGCAGGGACGTATTTGCTATTCTACCCACGGATTTTGGTAAAAGCCTCTGTTATGCTGGCTTGCTAGTGGCGTTTGATAAATGTCAGAAGAAAGAGCGGGGCTATTCCATTGTCGTTGTAGTTTCCCCTCTAGTGGCCATCATGAAAGACCAGGTAAGATCAGGAAATGGATGCTTTATTTATAAAACATTTAATCATTGTAAACAGGTTTTTCTACCTATTCCATTAACAGCCTAAAAACAACCTATGTCTCTGGTGAGGTTACTGACAAGTCAGTTCTTGATTGAAGTCTCACAGGGAAATTTCCAGTTGGTGTTTTTCATACCAGAGATGCTCATAGGCAGTAAGAGATGGAGGAATATGCTTACAGGAGATTTGTATTCTGACGTTTGTCATCGATGAGGTACACTGTGTAACAGCTGTACATTGAATGAATAAACACTTGTGTATGTTGATTAGGTGATAATTGCCCGCATCGAAATGCTGCATTCTGATTGGACTGCAATCCCCGTTGCAGCCTGTACAAAAACTGTGCGGGTTTGGTACCCGACCTTCCGCCAATACGCGAAGGTCGGGCTACGCCCAACTAGTAACATAGCTGGTTCTAAAAGATAGTGGTTGTCCTGTTCGTTGCTATGGGGCATGTAAACCATTTCAATTTTTCGGGGCGGAGGGCCTACATTCCACGCGCGTTCGCAAACCGCCGTGGCTCGCTCAAAAATGTAGGCCCCGTGCAAACTCCGATATCTGGCCCTCACCATATCAACGTTGGGTCATGGGTGTGGTCGTGTTATATTTTATTGGCAGCACAGGCCCGTAGTAAGCTCAGCTAGTTCCGCTTGCCATAATTGTATTAGAATGATTAATGTAGATGATTCAGTTCATACAGCCCATTATTTTCATATATGCAAAAAGCAGTACAGTAGGGACTCACGTATGTGGAAAATCGCACCTCACATAAGGAGGGTGGGGTTAGGCACTACTAGGAATGAGTATGCACCATCCCATTTGCTACCTTCATGCACAAGCGATGATGAGACGATATCGCAAGGTTATCAACCATCATTGCACACTCAAATCATGCCCTTTATATGCTAAGGCCACAAATGGTTGCAGGAACTGACACTGCTACTTATGGGGTTTGATTGTTTGTTACATCAACTTTACATGCATGTACATATATTCACATGGCATATTAACTAGCTACTGCATGAATCTAGTTGTTTGATTGTCATTCCTAGTAGTGCCTAGCCCCACCATCCTTTTATGCTGTATATACCTCAGAAACACTATAGTGCATGCAGATGTTGCAACATATGCATGGCTTTTTGAAATGTGAGTTGGTTGAAATGTCATCAATAGAGCGCATTCTGGGTTATATCGCAGCCTGGTTATTCAACGAATACGTACATGTATTGCTAATTTATAGCCGGCGCATTCCGAAGTTGTTTAAGCAGTGAACGGACGTGCAATCAGTGAATCGCATTAAGTGGGGGTAGCGGTAACGGTCAGAGCCTAAGATCACCAACAGTTTCTTTTTCTGGGTGCAGTCTCTTACTGTACCCAACGCACATCACAAGTCCGCCACCGGCGTAATTTGTACTGAGTAACATGGATCTGGTGCCGTAATCAAGTACGGGCTATGTGGCATGGAAGTACTTCATTGTTATCATCAAATCCGGATAAAGAATCATCGAAACACAAACGCTCCATACACAGCAACAAGGCACGATGTAGTAATAAACATAGAAGCATCATCATTACATGGTGAGTGCCTACATGAGGTACAGTGATTTGCAATTACGAATTACACACAACCATTCTCTTACCATGATTGCATTGACAATGTCATTATTGTTGTTCTTGAGAGCTTTCACAGCCTGTTGACAATCACAATGCACACATCATGTTGAGAAGTACTTACACATTTACCAACTACACACCTTTGCCTTGCTGACATTGGCTTGCTGCATAACTAGCTCAATATCCTTGGCCTCCACACCTGTTGTGTCGGGCTAATGATTCAAAAAGAAATGCAGTAAAGTAACTAGTCGCAACACATTGCAGACACACCTCTTCATTGTCTGAAGCTTCTCCTCCAGCAGTTGGCGCTGTCTCTTGTTCAGCCTCCTTTGCACTAGCTTCTGGTGCTTTGAATTTGTCTGCAGCCTAATTTAAGATAACAAATTTCTCAATTATGGATTTCCAGAACAGATGTGCTTAACAATTACATATTTTTTAAAGAGTAGTAAATGGTAAGATGGAAAGCTGATATTTGTGCATACACCAACAAGCTTTGCGTTTGAATATAATAAGAAACACAAATTCCCTGTAGGCTACTTATTGCTTACTTGGATTTGAGCTTGTGAACTCAAGTCTTCAATCTAAATAGGTTCTTTGATGAGCACTTATTAAATATGAAATAACACCATACCTTAGCTTCACCAAATACTATGTAAGTATCAGATGCTGGGCTCTTGAACACATCTGGTTTCGATATTACAAACAGAATGTTCTTGGATTTCCTGATGGTGACACGAGTGATCCCTGGATAGGTCTTCAACCCGAGCTTCAGCATTGCCTTTCTGGCCTTCTTCTCGCTTCTGCTCTGCTTGGCCTTGTTCAAGGCATCAGCTGCAGACAGTCCTGGTGTCTCTGACGTTGGATCAGTCTTCTGAGCAGCCTCTCCATCCTGTGCAGCTCCAGCTTCACCCTCTTCCTTGTCATCACTATCATCACTGACGGAATCTGGAGACGAAAGCATTCACATGAGTCGAAAATAAACATATTACATGATTGAAACTGTGAAATGTTTGAAACAATTCATTGGTACGGAGTATTTTAATGTAAGTGAATCTTTTAACCACAATAGGGTAAAGTCACGTCAGATGGATCAAATTTTTTCATGACAGTCCAATGTTGTACCAAACCCCACCACATTGATGATGCCACATTTTGATGTACAAGCATCAATTTGGGGGTCTCGATTATTAACCACAGATAAACTGCAGCTGATTTTAATTACTACCATTTTGCAATGCTTAAGTAAACTAGGGGGCACTTTTGCAAACAGATGTATGGAGGCTCTGGGGGTTTCGGAGATACAAAGTCAAATGTACAAAATGTTCATAAGATGTAACCACCTTGATCTAAACTCCCTGCCATATTTGGGCAGCAGTTTACACAAGTGGTTTAATGAATTTGCACCAGAAGATACATGGTGTAAATTCATTGCCTGCATTCCTGGCTGCTTGTGCAAACCACATGTAAGCTAGCCCAAATATGGTTGTGAATTTTGATCTAAGGTGAACATTTTGTATAATTTGTACCCTCAGAGTCCCCATCTTGAAAATCGCAGATTCCACTTGTTCATATGTAGAGCATAATTATCGTATACATTTATAGGCAGGAACGTTTTTCTGGTTTAAATTTAAACAAAACCCGAACAAATTATTAATTTCAAATAAAAGTGTTGGTTTAATATTTGTTCGCCATAATTATACCTAACCACTGTCTAAGTACATGGTATCAATGGTGTTGCATGATAGTGCATACCACAAACAATTGAGCAAAAACGCCCTCTAGTTTACATAATCATTGCAAAAAGGTAGTAATTAAAATCAGTGGTTTGTAGAGTAATAACTTGTAATCTTTAAAGCAACACCCATGTATTCAAGATCCAAAAAATAGACACATTAACTAGAATTAATAAACATCATTACAATTAGAATTAAGAGAATGCTAAATTTCATACCTGTCTTCTAATAAGTTGTATAATGAATAATGTGCTTGATTGAGGAAGTTTCTCCATCATGAATAATTTGATTGCAATACACCCCTTATCACTAAATTTAATCTTTTGGAGTGTTTAAAGTCCATAGATGATCTACTTTAACCATAATATTTTGGATGTAATTTAAAGTTAATTAATAGTTGGTACCAAACATAGTTCAGGGGACATCATTTTGTGACGTTTGTCAATGAATTTAATATTGTCAAAACATCTCAATTGAATGTGAGCATGTACTTACATGTATGCGCTGCATTTGTTGTGCTTTTTTGTGCAAGTGTACTTTTGTTTGTACGCATTGTCTGGCATGCTTGGGTGTGTACGCCACCATCGGTACATTAGATTTTTCTGGTTTATTAGTGACGCCTGATTTTAATGCCATAATGCTTGGGTGCGTCAGGCAGGAGGTTTGGCATGCTTGGGTGCGCGTTTTGTTCATTAAGTTGCAAGCACCTCTTTCATAGTACTTGTACATATAAATAGCAGTTAAAAGCTAACTGTTTGTGCTTAAGCTTAGCTCAAGACGATCCATGCTCCAGTTTTGCTGTCTCTTAATCTTATTATCTCATTTCTTATTTGTATTTTTATATACTAAAAGCAATGATTGGTAAATTTATAATTTAACACCTAATTGTGTGTGGTTTTTGTGTCAACATGTGACATTCGCATAGGTCAAAATTTTTAAATGATGCAATCAATTGCCTGTCTAAAATATAAATGTCATTTATGTCCCCCTCTACGAAAACCCCTGTAGTTCCTTCATTTTGAAACTAGTTTTTTCAAAATGACAACCTAATTAGGTGGGCACAGCACAATTAGGCCATTGCGTGGGTACTCAGAATACCATTCAAAGACTTAATAATAGCAAACCAAAAACAGAAAGGGTTTGTTAAATCTGAAGTGTTTGGTGACCTTTTCGTCTTTGAACCACATCTTCCATAAGTGCTAGATTTACAGTGGATTTCATGATAGCCATCAAAAGAAATGAAAAACCAGTAGGCATTACCTTGGCAACATCGCGAAACACGTTCTTTCACATCTGAAACTACTAAGAAGGATTAAACGGTTGGAAAAGGTGTATCTGTTTTCATAGGTGTATCAAGTTCGTGTGATCCAGAGTACATCGTCTTTCCCTTTGTAACGTATCTTCCGGTTACATGGGACCTTTCAATCTAGGCTTGCAATTTCCTCTTTTTGATTTTCGCTATTATACTTAACGCTATGCTGTGCGTAACAGGCTCCAAAATTGAAATGGTCAACGATGACGTAAGAGTCATACATGGTACAAAACACCTATACCAAGCAGCTGTGGGTTGTAGATCTCTTTGTTACAGTGATACGTTAGCGTACCGACTTCTGGACGTTCATGAACGCCTCAGATGTCACAAAGAGCTGAATGCACGGAGAACACAATGCAGCTGATATTCATTCCCGCTCCCGCCAAATCATAACTGGTCTCATAATGGCTGGCTGCCTGAACATAAAATAGAACAATTCAAAGGTGCCGAGTAAGGCAAAAGGTTATGGGCAAGTAGCTTATTCAACGTACACAAAACTAGTTGCACTAACAGGTTCTTAATTTGGTGGCCTTGACCATTTACTATACAATAGATACAGTGCGTCAAAGTCATGCAGACCGTGTCCGCAAGATGAGCGTATTTTGTTGTTTTTACAACAACCATACATCCTTCAGCCACTCAACTAAGCCAAAACACTCAACACATAGTAAAACGTTATTCTATGTACTTGACGCTCTCTAATTGGGACATATAGTACCTCGCCTCAGGCGCTTTGTGTCTTCTATCCGCCATTACTTCAACAGCAAGAATATCACTCCGAGTCATAATAGTCTACACAAATGTCTAATTATTATATTCTGGGATCTCTAATACACCGCCTAAGTCGCAAACCTTTGAACCAATACTCTGAGAGGTTTAGGTTCAACACCACATGACCTGTAATTTTTAACGGGTAACAGCCCTTAATTATGTTGAGTATAAGCAAAATACAACAGGGAATTTCTGTATACTCTACACTCCCCCAAGTCTTATGTAAAACCAGTGTTAGGTGTTAAGTATTGTGAGCACTGTCATATTGCATTTCTGTTTGTGTCTGATACTTCCACAAACCTTTTCTTGAACCTTGTAGTTAACTAATCTATTCGGTACACCAATAACCTCCCATTTTGTAACATCTCCTACATCATGTAACAAACTTTGATATACATGCTTTGGATCAAATGCAACATACTGTGAAGTGCTAAGCAACAACTATAATTTAGCTGTCACCCAATTCATTAGCCAGAGAGGACAACTTATCTCTTAAGAGGCTTACATTTCCATAGATAAGTGGTACTACAGATCAATGTACAATGCTCATTAATAGAGTCCATACAGTGTAGTAGATTAACTGAATCTTGTCAGCAAAGGCTTTGTTTTGAGAACAATTGTCTACATTCTTTAAACTTCCAATCATCACAACCTGCAAAAATGCTACTGCTACATCAAATATTTTACATATGATTTTCACAATGCCTAAAGTTTGCTTTTAATTTACCTTCTACTTCTTCAACTTCAGGTTCTTCAGCGCTGTTCTTAGGCCTGTAGAAGGGAGGCAACACCGATATAATTTGCAGCCACCAAGGTGCATGAGCCCAAAAGTACACACAACAATAATAATAAATTCATTTTTGCAAAAAGGTATAAAAGTTCCTTTTCCTCAAAGCAATTACATGTCAATGGCCATTGAGAATGACACTTTCGGGTTCGGGTTCTCATCGCAGAACACATTCATCATTTTTAGTACCCAGGTTTTTTTTCAAGTGACATTACTAGTTTGTTATCAAAGACATTAAATGGCATTAGCTGAATATAGAAAAGAATCATACTGCTGTTTAGTTTGTGGCTTATGTAACAGTAATAACCCTGCCTCACATGTGCTGTACTATTCTGATGTCTTCATGGTAGCAATAGATGGAACATAACGCTCCTTATAGTACAAATACAGGACTTAAAGCATCTCCATCCACAAGGTAGTAATTTATAATCTACATGCTAGGTTTAACGTTCACTTAATACTGCTCAAATTTAACATGCATCTGTTTTATCCGCATATATTAACATTACATCTTACATGTTGTATACAGATTATGTGGTATTGGGGTGAAGGCATTATAATGTGAATGTTTGATGAGGCTATATGCAATGTGCCAATCTGAAACTTCTCAATATCGTCTCCGCGAAAAGGGACCTACCTACTAACGCAGGTTTTTTCAAATGTCTACACATTGCTTCTTACACACTGCTTACGCACTTAAAATTCAGTATCTATCATGGAGTTGTAAGGCTCTGAATTCTAACGCAAGCGTTACTATTCTATCGCGCGTAAGCTTACTGGAAATTTTATAATGTGTGCGCTAGGTCCCCTTTCGCCATTTTTACTGTAGAACTACTAATTTGATTATTTATGAGTGGGGTGGCAGGAATTGGAATTAGAGTAAGGACAAGTCCCACACGAAATGATCTTTTCATATGGTATTCACTACCATTCTCAGCCCTAATGTCACACTCATCTGAAACCATTTTATTACAGTTCTTAGCCCATTTGGGTCATCACACCAACTGGTACACAACTTCCGTAAACTGAAATTTCCTTCTTCACGGTTTGGCATACGGGACACCATTATTATTAGTAACCTCATATGTAGGTCAATCCAACACGTCACGCAATGTGCGCAGATCTCTACCAGTGACATTGGCGGGATAATCGCTTCAGAAACAATGCAAGCAATCACACAAGCAAGAAGTCAAAACGATCACAAACAACGCTGGATATCCAAGCTATACACTATACATATGCAAACATTCTCACACACGATTAAACATATATAAACACACACACACACGCTCAGGGCTAAATCAATAACATTGGATACTGAAAAACGTTATTGACAATATTTAAACCTGTATCGTTCTAATGTATTCCTACAATAAAAAGATGTTCCTTCGCTATAGATCGACTGTACCTACAAATCATTACTCACATTTTGGTTGAAGATTCTCTCCGCTTCAACTGGACGTCAAAACCAGCACGTGCTGTCAAAGAGAATGAAATATTCGGCACGCGTCCGAGACCACTCCCCCAAACATTTGGTTCGTCGGGATGGCTAGCAGGGAGGGGTTTGGGTGCTTTTCCATTCTGCCACCAAGGTCATTTGAAACACTTATAACGGTAGTAGTAAGATAATGGTTTTATTTAGCCTTACAATAGATATAGGATCGTTTCCGCGAAAAGGGACCTAGTGCATAGTATAAAATGTGTTATAAAAATGCCTTACATGTACGTATAGCTTCCGAACTGTAAACGCCATCGACTTTCTATTTTCATCACTTCATACCACACCATTTCTGTATGTAGATATATATTTTCGTGTCTTACACAAGCTCCCTGTCGACGTTATGAGACCTGATTACCCATGGGGTTCGAGACTGCCACATCTTCAGGTAGGAGCTTCCAATTTGTTTCAAATATAGAGGGGTCCTGTCGCTATTGATTTTATTATTCGGTTCGCAATTTTTATGTTATCCGTTACGGAGGCTATACTAGTAGCAAATTGGAAGCTTTATTACATGACTAGTCAGTCTAGAGGATGATGCAAGTGCGTAGCAAATAGCCTTACTCGCGCCATGTTGAATACTGCCACACCGTGACGTGGGAGGCGCAAGAATACTGCAACGATTCATTGAGGTCCATCAATTCGGTAGGCCTACGATCGTTTTGCGAAGCGAGAAGTGTTCTTCGTTTAATTCACCGGTATAAACTCGCTGCCTGGGTGACGCAAAATCGTGCTATATCTTAGTTTTAGGCAGTGAATGGGCGGAACAAAGAAGTTATCGAAATTTATTGTGGATTGGGAGAATGGAACGCGGGTTGCATGCAATAATGGCGCTCATCGAGCAGGAAATGTGCATTAACTTTGCACAGTGAGCCCATTCACTGCCTGATATAGCTGTTCGCAACGATTTTGCGTCACCCAGGCAGCGAGTTTATACCGGTGAATGAACACTTCTCGCTTCGCAAAACGATATCGTAGGCCTACCGAATTGATGGACCTCAATGAATCGTTGCAGTATTCTTGCGCCTCCCACGTCGCGGTGTGCTAGTATTCAACACGGTGCGAGTAAGGCTATTTGCTACGCACTTGCATCATCCTCTAGTCATGTAATAAAGCTTCCAATTTGCTATTAGTATAGCCGCTAAAATTCTTGTCACGCCCACTCAGCTACGCTAGCTTGCAATGACATCGGTCTTCTATTCAGCTCACGCATAATACATGAAATCAACATGCACCCATGCTGCCTCACACAGCCTCATGCACTTGTGCACACACTTGATTTGTTGCGTGTACACAATAAACCAGTCTGATGATGATGACACACTCTTACACCACACTTTGTCACATGCACAGGGTCTATTCCATTTAACTGTGTGCGTTTTTGAGTGGTAAGCTTCTAAACCACGCACTCTCTTAGTTTTTCCCCTGCATTGTTGCCGAAGCATTCCTTATAACAACTCAGGCTGGCCTGGGTTTCCCATATAATTGGTTCTTCCTACATGACACAGAGTTCTCACATGTACATAAGTATGTGTAGCTACATGCAGCGTCCCATTGGATTGGATGGGTGTATGTGCATTGTGTATTCATAGGAATGGTCCTCTATTTGTGCATCTGATCCCCGTAGGGTTGGTCCTTTGTACACACATGTACCTCGTGTCCCTAGGATTCTTTTGTACATGCATTGTGTACCCATAGGCCCATATGATTGGTCCTTTGTACGTACATTTTGTTCCTGTATATTGATCCTCTTTGTCCCATTGGATTGGTCCTTTGTGCTTGCATACACTGTACATCGTGTCCCCATACCACTGTATACATGCATGTGGCAAAGAATAACACTACATTTACCACAACATGCCTATATATTCCTATGCACTCACATAATCTTTCTCTAGTAGAGGTAATAAAGCTTTCTTATTTAACATAACCCTTGCTCAACTTGCTCAACTTCTCATCATTCTTTATGCCTCAACTATTGCAGCTTATGCTGACTTCAAGTCTCTTTTTGCCACCATGCTTAGTCCATATGGAATGCATCAACATGCCCTCATACTGTTTCACACACCCTTATGTGTTTATGTTGTGCATAACACATGGCACTATACAATTCTTGAGCACATCACTTGCAAGACACACACACATACATGCACACACACACACACACATGCACACGCTCGCTGGTCGTAGAGTGGTGTGAGTTCCACTGGTCATAGAGTGGTGTGAGCTAGCTGGTCGTAGAGTGGTGTGAGCTTGCTGGTCATAGAGTGGTGTGAGCTCACTGGTCATAGAGTGGTGTGAGTTCCACTGGTCGTAGAGTGGTGTGAGCTCACTGGTCGTAGAGTGGTGTGAGCTCCACTGGTCGTAGAGTGGTATGAGCTCGCTGGTCGCAGAGTGGTATGAGCTTGCTGGTCGTAGAGTGGTGTGAACTACATGTAGCTGGTCGTAGAGTGGTGTGAGCTTGCTGGTCGTAGAGTGGTGTGAGCTCGCTGGTCGTAGAGTGGTGTGAGCTTGCTGGTCATAGAGTGGTGTGAGCTCCACTGGTTATGAGCTCGCTGGTCGTAGAGTGGTATGAGTTTGCTGGTTGTAGAGTGGTGTGAGCTCGCTGGTCGTAGAGTGGTGTGAGCTTGCTGGTCATAGAGTGTTGTGTGTTCCACTGGTCATAAAGTGGTGTGTGTTCCACTGGTCGTAGAGTGGTGTGTGTTCCACTGGTCGTAGAGTGGTGTGAGCTTGCTGGTCATAGAGTGTTGTGAGGTTCTATTTGTCGTAGAGTGGTGTGAGCTTGCTGGTCGTAGAGCGGTGTGAGCTAGCTGGTTGTAGAGTGGTGTGAGTTCCACTGGTCGTAGAGTGGTGTGAGCTTGCTGGTCATAGAGTGGTGTGACCTTGCTGTTCATAGAATGGTGTGAGTTCCACCAGCCCCGGATCCAGGAATTTGTTATGGGGGGGGGGGGGGGGGGGGGGGGGGGGGGGGGGGGGGGCTTACAGCTTTATACCAAAACTGGGGGGGGGGGGGGGTGTGCAGTCGGCAAGTTAAATGAACCAATTCGTCACTCACATGCACGCATTCTCTACTAGAACATCACGACAAACGGGTCCACTCCGCACCAGCCCCGTCGTGCTCCACCGCTTGTTGACATTTGTCCGTACAACTGAGTAATCGGGACTTTTAAGTATGACACAACACGTAATCTGTAGAGCTTTGTCGTCGGGAAGGGGGAGGGGGGGGGGCGGGACGCGATGGGGGGGGGGGGGGGGGGCGGCCGCCCCCCCCCCCCCCAAGGCTATGCTGGATCCGTGGCTGAGTTCCACTGGTCGTAGAGTGGCATGAGCTTGCTGGTCATAGAGTGTTGTGAGCTTGCTGGTCGTAGAGTGGTGTGAGCTAGCTGGTCGTAGAGTGGTGTGAGCTTGCAGATTGAAAAGTTAGCTCGCTGGTCATAGAGTGGTGTGAGTTCGCTAGAGATCACAGGGCCACTGGTGCAGTGAATGGCCAGGCCTTGGCGGTGCTCTCCACCACAGCCTGGGACCCAGCACCTATGGGTAAAATAGCACTCTGCCCTCTTGTTTCACCTGCCAAAGTTGAAACGCTGGCAAATGTCCTGGCCTGCACTGTGGGTGGCTCGCTCCATGTGCACCAGATGGTGGTGTAGTGCTTGCTGGTGTGGTGGTGAGCCTGCTTGGATCTGGCTGTTGCCATGCATGAAAGGGCTGATGTCCTCCTTCAACACTTCCCAGCCGAGATGTGCAACTTGTCCATAGTTGCAGCCTGCCAAGAGAGCTGTCATACTTCAAGGCTGCTGCCATCGAGTGCAAAGAGCTAGCAGATGATGTGTTGGTACTTCACCAGCTCAAGAGCAGTTTGGGGTGCAATCTGAATGCAATATGTTCCAGGCTTTCACCCAGGAGTTGAGATCCAGACCTGCCGCCTGGTGCTGCCCTTCTTAGCCACCTGGCAAACTAGCAACCCATCATCTAATGAAGGTAGGAGTTGGTCAACTGAGCCGTAGTCAAGGCTATGACTGGGGTGCTTCACACACGAAATTGCTTTTATATGGATGCAAACCTGTGAACATATTGACAACAGTTCGGTATGATTTTTGATTGGATAAGGGTTTTAGGGGTAAGACACCCTGCATTGGGCACTAATGCCAATGTTTAGGATTGGTTAGGATCATTCATTGAATGCATCTGTAGAAACATATGCTTACATCTCAGCCTTAGCAGCGGACATGCACTGTACCTAATACCCATAGAATGCTTAGTAATACTATGACATAGACTGGTCATGTGCATTAAACTTGCTTTACTACACCTGTACCTAAACTCTACATTAGGGCACATTCATGTGTGAAAACTGTGTGGACAAAAAAGTTACTGCAAAGTGCTACATACACCATGTAGCTAAGTGGGAGAGGGGCTATAAAGAGTGAGGAGATAGCAATACAACAAATAGGAAAGCTTTATTACACGTTTCTCCACTGACCTGAGAAAGATTTTGTGAATGCATAGGAACTTAAAAAACCTTATACATGTTGTGGTAAAATATAGTTATTCTTTGCAACATGTACAATGTATGTGTACCTCTAGAGGACTATGAGGACATTATGTACGTACAAATGATCAATCCTATGGTAACTATGCACACATAGAGGACCAATCCTTTGGGGACATGATGCACGTACAGTGGGCCAATCCTATATATCGCCACATACCTATGTGCATGTGAGGGCTCTATGTCATGTAGGAAGAACCATCTATATGTGAAACAGCCTGTGCAGAGAGGAATTGTTATAAGGAATGCTTCTACAGGCAACAATGCCAAGGATTAAACTAAAAGAGTACAGAAGCTCAGTACATAAACCCCTTCAAAAATGCACACAGTCAAATGGTAGAATGTACGTGCATGCATGTGGCATGAGAGTGTGTCATCATCATCAGAGGCTTATTGTGTGCCACAAGTACTGTATTCGTGAGTGTTGTGTATAATGAATATGTCATATGATGGTGTACAGGTTTACATACGCAAAAATGCAAGTGTGTGCACAAATGCATAATGGTGTGTGAGCCAGCATGAGTGCTTTGATGTTCATGTACTATGCGTGAGCTGAAAGTGGTGTCATTGCAAGTGTAGCTGAGTGGGCGTGACAAGAAATTTAGCAAGGGATAGGAAAGCTTTAACTAGAGGATGATGCAAGTGTGTAGCAAACACATGCATAGACCCATGTTGAATTCGGCCATTTGCGACGTGGGAGGCGCAAGATTACTGCAATAACTCAAACCATTAATTTGGTACGATCGTCTTGCCATTGAAGTCTTCTTTTATGAATTTTCGCTGCATGGGTGTTGCGCTTCGTTTTAGCATAGATAGTATACTATGGTTTTAGGCGGAGTATGGGTGGAGAATGGGCGGAACAAAGAAAGTTATTGTGCGAATCGAGCTGGAAATGTGCATTAACTTTGCACAGATATATCTCCATAACGGATAAAGTAACAATAGCGACAGGACACCTCTACGTATACACCAACGATTTGATACTCCTACCTGATGGTGTGGCGTTTTTGAACCCCATGGACCATCTGGTCTCGTAACGTCGGCACAGAGCTTGCGCAAGACACCAAAATATAACGTTACATACTGAAATGGTGTAGTATGAAGTGTTGAAAATAGGAGGTCGATACCGTGTACCGTTCGGAAGTTACAGCGATTTAAACATAAGGCATTTTTATAACAAATTTTAGCTAAGACGCGAGTCACAACACCATTTTCCAAATGTCCTAATTTTCCAAACTTACAACATACATGATACGAGAAGACCAATACAACACATCAATTCACAAAACTAAACAACAACAATGTCTACTTAATGGCCTTGTAGACTGTTTCGGTCGATCTGATCACTTCAACTCCATGCATGTTCTTTATATACCAATTTTGCAAGAGTACAGAAATATCATACGTAGCTTGTCGTTGATGTCAGCTAGAACTATGGATATTAGCACTGCCTCGCATGTAGGCAGCACCATGAGCTTCAGCACCGTACGGCCTTACGTTTCAACTGAAGAGGAGGGATGCAAAGGTGGAATGGACATTACTGCTCCACTGTACACAACAGGTACAGATTTCAAATGCCGGAACTATTCAACTCTTAACATTGTACACTTCAAACTCATGCAACAAGTTTGAATATCTCTAGTGGAGTTGTAGCATGACTTATACTATACGTCACAGTATATACATGACACTTGTACAGAATAGTATGTCCTGGTAGTTCAACCCCTGACTGCAGCGTCGTATCGTGCAGAGACGTCCTTCCAGTTGACAATGTCCCAAATCGCCTTAACATAGTCACCTCTCACATTCTTGTATTGCAAGTAATAGGCATGTTCCCACACATCAATTCCAAGCAAGGGGATCAGTCCTGCAATAAATGAGAACAGAATATTACCCATAATAGGAATGTACTCAGTTCAACACACAAAAATAAATGTTGCATCTGCGCATAAAAGAGCTTTCTATTGCTCTGGAATGTTGGGTTTGTCATCAAAATGTCTGGGATCAACTTTATTTCCATAACACAGGAACAACAACATATTTTACCTATTCATACAATTGAATACAGAAACCAAAATGCGCACAGCATTAGAAAATCCCAGACACATGATCTACATCTCATGCTATGGCTGCTACAAGGTGGAGCAGAAATATGCTGGTGCCCTGTCAATCTTTGTAATCTTTACTTTGTGTTAGTAAGTGTGGGCTATGTGTACCACAGGACACCCTTTTGTTTTTTTTGCACTATCCCATGGTATATACAATACTATTCAGACTAGTTGCAGGCAACAGCTGTCAGAAGAACAACTTGATTTCTAAATGAAGATGAATAGAACTGATCATAGAAATAAGTAATCGATCATTGGTTAAATAGGTCGTACTCATTTGCCAAATCAAGCCAACACAAAACAATAAGAAATACTGCAGGCATTTAATATCTAATGTCCTGGGCATCATCCCAGGGTACTTTTTACACCTAGATGTACAGACATTCAGAATAATGCCATTTTGTAACTGTGCACCAGAAATGATCTGACTGCACTTGCATGTTTGTTACACTTTTTTTTTTTTTTTTTTTAGCTCTGGGTGGAAATAGGTTCCTTCTAAAAACTTCTAACCAAGTTTCCAAAGTGAGGTCCTCTGAGGCATGCCAGGTATATGCTAGGCACGACTGGAGAGCTTGACTTTATACAAGGAACTAGACCTTACCTATTTCAGCGCAGAGCTAAAATGCATGACAAACATATATGTGCTCAGTTCTGATGCACAGTAACTAAATGGCATTAATTTGAATTTATGTACACCGAGTTGTACAAACGTACCCCTGGGATGATGCGCAGGACATTAGACATTAAAATCAAATAGAATAGTGGCAAATGAGTACGACCTATTTAACTAATGATCAATTACTTATTTCTATGATCAGTTCTATTCATCTTGATTTAGAAATCAAGTTGTTCTTCTGACAGCTGTTGCCTGCAACTAGTCTGAATAGTATTGTATATACCATGGGATAGTTGCAGCAAGAAGGGACTTCAATTATTTGTTGATATCCAAGAAGTCTGAAATATCCATAGTTCTTTACACACTGAGAATTGGATTATCTATCTCAGATGTTTAACATACTATTGCTTGTAGTGGAAATTTCGCATTAGGTTTCTTTTTGAAAGCAATGATCCCATACATAACAACAAAAATGGGTGAGTTATACTCGTAAAGGTTGTAAATGACTAACCAGTAGTGGCCTGAAGAGGGTCTTGATTGGAACAAACAGCAAGATCTAGTTTTCCTCTTTCTTTGTTGTAGCCCTTGTACAAAAAGATAACCATGAATGCTGGTTGTTTGAACCAAAACACAACTTACCAACCAACCCCATCCTGACCCCTGAATGGCAACTGTCTTAGAGGCAAGCTGTGTTTTAAAAGTATCAAAGGAACCGAAATCACGTTGAATAGCTGCCAGCAGATCACCTGCAATCAGTTCACATGAGTAGAATCAGAATGGCATTTTGAACAAGGTAATACATTGAAAATGCTGGTAACTAGATTACCCACTCTCCCAACTATATACATGTATTTTTGTTAATAAAATTATCGTTTTCAAATTTTCGGCATTGAGTGGATGATCAAAGCACATACCCTTTGGCTGCCCTCCGCCATGTGGAGTCAAATTGTTCCAAAATATGGAGTGATTGATGTGACCCCCACCATTGAACCTCACTGCATTCTGAACTGCTATCATACTGTTGACATCACCTGCACACAAACAGAATTAAGTATTAGCACTTCAAATAATCGTAATACACATACACTGATACATTCGGATGGAAAGCTAGCTAAAAGAACGAATGCATCAACATCATGTCCAACTCATCGCCAAAGGTCTGGATTGTGTGCCATGCAAGCACATGTTATGCTAGTGATATTAGAACAAAATCAAAAGTCATAATCAGCCAGGGTTTGGTGGGTCGCTTGATGTGCGGTAGAATGGATAAACGCTTGGGATTTGCTGGATTAAATGCATTGACAACGCGTTCAATTTCACCACTAATATACATGCCCAGACGATCACGTGAGGTTTTAATGGTGCACATGTACCAATACTAGTACTCAGTATTCGCCGAGAAGAGTGGTCAGCATATAATATGCAGATAGTGCACACACGTACGAAAGCCAAAAACAATTTTGTTCCGTTACCCTCGCCCGACGAAGTCCTTGAGCTGATCCTCGGCCACATTCAAGTTATTTACATACGTAGCGTGATGCTTCGTGTAATGTATTTCCATAATCTCGCGCGATATGACAGGCTCCAGAGCATTGTAGTCGTATGGCAACGGAGGAAGGGTGTGCTTTAATCGAACGGCAAAAGGCGCTGCGCGCGCCAATCTACCGACGAGAGAAGAAACAATAGACATTACTCGACTCGGGGTGGAAATAAATAATCGTTCGTTATCTCAAATATATAGGTTGATGTCACGTGATCATTCAGGGGAGCTCTGCAAGACCCATCACAATGTACACTATTGTGTTTCTCGAGTGTTGTCAGCAGCAAATTTAAATTCAGCACAGCTTTCATTCAGAACTGCACGTGCAACTCCAAACGAATGCTGACTTTGCTGATGACACAGCCACCAAGGCACGACCGCGACACTATCCAAGGCAACGATTCAGCTGTTGCATATATAAATCTTCGTAATCATTCCTCCTCTCCACTTGTAGGGTGTCCACGGCAGGTTATAAATTTGCCTGCAGGCTGGTTATGAGTGTTCTAATCTTAACTTACTTCACACATGCATGTGAACGAACTACAAAACGTCATGAATTTATAATCGTGCACAGCATAATACAATGTGACCCAATTCGATAGAAAATTCTTTTCTAATCGTGATATTTCAGCTTATCGATGCGAATTAGTGAAATGCTTCATACTGTGCATTGTGCAAGAGAAAGATAGAATTCATTGAGCTTATTATTGATCGAAAATTCATCCAAGATCTCGCTCGGGAATACTGCGCCACCTTTGTGCCACACCCTTGTTTACCAGCCACAGTGCTGATACAAATCGCAAGCCAATTGCAGAGATTGTAGCTGCTGTTCTGCTGCCTGCATCTTGGTGGGTGGATCTGCGTTGCCCGCTGAATGGCGTCATCATTATTGCAAGAGTCCCGCAAAATTAACTCTGACTCGACGAACGAGGAGCTCGCTACACATCGCGCTGCAGAGGCCGATGATGTCAGAACCCTGGAAGACCTGGTGAAAAGAAAAGCACCACTAGTAACGTCTGATACGAGAGAAACTCCGCTTCACGTGGCAGCGAGCAAAGGCTCCGTTAATGCTATCAAATGGCTTCTGGACAGCAAAGTTACATCACCGTTCGAAAAAGCTAAGAATGGAAACACTGCTGCACATTACGCTGCCGTCTGCGGACACTTACCTGCACTCCAGGTTGTAATTTGATGCATTAGTATGACGAAGGTTATGCAGCAGTACTTCATTTTCTGGTTCACTTCCCCCCACATCTGCATACAGTTGCTACTCACACACAATCCATCCATTGGAAATCAGCTGGCAGAGCAAACCGATGAGAGTGGTCTGACAATCGCTAGCCTTGCGGCGGTGCAAGGTAGCGAGGCCACGCTTTTCAAATTCGTTGATTTATCGCTATTTTTTGTTTGTATTTATTGAAATTCGCAGGGGATGAAGAAATGCTCCAGTGGATCATCGAACATTTTCCAAAAGTGGCAAGCATTCCCAATACCCAGGGAAACCTTCCTATCCACTTTGCAGCTGCCTCAGGTTTGTTAGACTTATGACAATCATTCTCATATTCTAGATCACAATAATAACAATTTTTTTCTTCTCGCTATAGGCAGTGTCAATATGCTCAAACTACTTGTGAAGAAATGTGGAAAGGCAATGGCAGAGTCGGAGGATGCACACAAGACCAAGCCGGTCTACTTTGCAGCACAAGAAGGTATTTATATTGCTTGACAAGTGCATAGACATGAATATACACGAATATGTACGCAACTATATAATTATCCATTGTGCAAATCAGGGAAAATTGATGCTCTGAACTACCTCATCAATGAGCTAGGTGTGGATCCTATAGCAATTGATGAACACCAGAAATGTACAGTTCATGCTGCTACTCAAGCTAACCAGCTTGAAACAGTCCAGGTACAGGTTTAGGTCACACTGCATACTTAAACATTAGCAATTCAAAAGTACAGATGTATGGGCATCATTGAAATGGTTATGCTATTGTATGATATGCTGCAAAATAATACTGAATTCATCATACCTATGATTTGATCCGTGCAGTACCTTGTATCAAAGTTTGGTCCTGGGAGTATCATAAAGCCAACTGCTGATGGTGCAACCCCACTGCACATAGCTGCAGGTGTGAGGCTTTTTCGGGTTCTGGGGTATGGTTGATGCACCTTTCATTACACAGGACTTGGACACATCGGTGTTCTGGAATACCTACTGAGCAAGTGTCAATCTAATCCAGAATACGTAAATGTCTTGGATGAGATTCATGCTACCCCAGCACATGATGCTGTGGAAAATGGCCAGACAGCAGCCCTTGCGGTCCTTCTGAAGTATGGTGCCGATATTAACATCAAGGACACGGTATTCAGTAGTGCAGTATATCGATAATCATTCCACCTAAACTGCTCAAACTCTTCTATACCAGGAAGAAAAGTCTCCAATTGACCTTGCTACAGAGCTGAACAATACAGAAATACTCAATTTGTTAACTGACTTCAAGCAAAATGGCCAAGCTGCCCTCATCAAGTACAAGAGAAGCAATGGTAAAAAGAACGACAGTGCACAGGTATAGTAGCTATGAAGGCAGCTCCACACTGACAATGTGGACCACTCCATTCCCACCAACAGCCATCCAAGGCTCGAACAGCTAAGGAGGAAGCTGCGGAAGTGTCAGAGGCCATTTCAAAGAGTGCTGGCATAGTTGCAGAGCGCCAATCTAGGCAGCTGGAGAGGCAGGTAATATGGAATGCACTGCCATAATAGGAAAGAGTATATCTACTGTCATTATATCATTAGGGGTCGCTTCAGAAAATGAATGAAGTAGCAGACGAATCATTACCACAGATGTAAGGGAAATGACTATTTTTTGTATACTAGTACTCAATTTTCACAGATTGCATGATTTCAAGCAGTGAACCATGAATATATTGGATATTAGATATCGGGAGTTAATATATCATGTGTGTGCATCATATGTTTATGCAGTGAGCAAAATGGTGGAGAGAAAGTTGATTACCAATATGGTCCAATGGTAGGCTACACCAACCCCACCCAGCTGCCACATGGCTGTGATGCCATATTTGTATCACATGCCTGCAGGGAGACATCTATGCACGTCCAAACAAGAAGGGTCACAAGAAAGCAAAGAAAGGACGTGATGATGCGGATGGCCATGTGAGCGGGTCACAAGGAGATATCGACGAACCTCTGATCCTGAAAAAGGGAAAGTCCCTGGACTCTAAACCACGCCCTCTGTAAGACATTGTAATTGGGCTTGTTTTTATGTGCTTTTGTTTTGTTTTTTTTTTTCAGCCGAACATCAGCTGAGCAAGGAAATGGTGCTTCTGCTGACACTGTTTCAAACTATAGCCGGCCATCTCGCGTCAAAAAATACCAAGACACAGAATCTGAACTCTCGTACCACAGTGGTGTTTCCAGTTCCAATAGTTACACTCAACAGAACCTGTCTGCAAGCCAGCAGTTCCCTCAGCCATACGCCCCTTACCCTATGTACCCACCCATGGGGCTACCAATGGGACCACCTATGGTAATGCCTTATCCCACAAAGCATCGCTCTGGATCTAGCATCGGATCTCATGATGGCATGCAACCAGGTTGGTTTACAGTTCCCAATAATATGTGGATCAGCCTACAGGTGTTTCCTTGTCCCACCCCCACAGCCTATCCTATGCCTCCGTATGGCCCTTTTGGAATGTATCCAGCACCTATGCCTGGGTACGGAGGGTACTACCCTCCTGGACAGTATCCACCATATCCACCTGTATGTATCCGTATTCCTAAAAATAATGGAAAAACTGTCAAAATGTGTGGTTGTTTTGCTGTCTTGCAGCTTGGATACTACCATCCGCGAACCACAGAGGAAAGAATGCACATGGCAGAACTCCAGAAGGGTGCTGTCATGAACAGACATTATCCCATGCACGGCGCACGGAGACACGGCAAAAGAGAGATGGTTTGTTTGTTTTGTGTGTGTGTGTGTGTGTGCATGTGTGTGTGTGTATGTGTGTATGTGTGTGTGTGTGTGTGTACTTATTGAAATTCAAATGTTACATTTACCTCACCTTTCTGTTTATAGAGTGCTGAATCTCAGTCAAGATTACCTCGTCCCGGTAGAGACTAATTCTTTCCACTGTGTTATTTGAAATTAATTGAGAATCCTTGCATCGCACTTGTGCATTTTGATTTTATTTACTAATACATGTGTGGTAGTGAATCTAAACTTTAACTTACCTTTCCCAGATCAAGATATTGGTTATGGCCCAACTGCTAACACAACTGGTAACACTGCCCCTGATGGAACACAGGACTACGAGGATACTGAGTTCCATCCGCCCACCCCACCCATCACAACAAAAGATGGGAAAGAAGACACCACAAACGATGTGGTCAAGTTTGACAGTAATTTCATTATGGTCAAGAAGGACCAGCAAGGATCGTCCGTGTCCAAAGTGAGTGATGTCTTGTAATGGCTGTACAGCTCTGTTTATGTACCTGATTGTTTCTCCATTCAACTGCCAGGTTGGTGAAACCACATTAAACCCAGCCAAACACAAACCATTGGTGTATGATGGAAGGTACACATGGAATGCCTTACTGCCTGTATATCTTAACTCTCTGTATTCTAGGTACGACCAGTTCATCATGACTGACTCAGAAGACGAGGGAGACGTGCCTGAGCACTGCCAGGTTGCATTTGGAGCTGAGTGCGCTGCCATTCTTGCACTAGCTTGTGTTGTCAGCTTCAAAGGCATGGACAAACAGAGGAACAAGAAGGTGCAGACCTCTATATACGATCTCTAAAGTTGCACACCCTCAGTCACACATTCCAAAGCGCATGAATCAAAATTTTAGTGTGTGTTTTTATTGTATTGGGCACAGAAAACTAAACAGTCTAACGACAAACTGAACTTGTCATCTACTTGGGATCAACCTCCAACAGCCGTCTCAAAGCAAAAAGGATCACTCTCCGACTTAAATAACCTGACTCCTCAGGAGTTTTCTAATACTGAAGATTTGAAGTCTTCTGATTGGTCTAAAACTACTGCTAAAAATGAAGAGGTAGGAGTTTTTGTTCCACTTGCATGTTAGGAGCTACTCTTTTTTTAACTTGCTTCACTTCAGAAACCAGATGAGCTGGCTCCAGATAGTGCCTTAAAGCCCGGGGTACAAGGACAGGGCTTTGTGTCTCTATCAAAGCAACTTGGGCAGAAAGCCATTTCTGACTCTCTGTGGGCACGAAACACATCAATGGTCAGTTTTACTTACCACTTTAGTGTCCTGAGTTTTAGCAATTCTATTGAACAGTTTAACATAGCTTCCACCAGTCTGGCTGGATCCAGGGCGGGATCAAGACTCTCACTCAATCAGACAAGTGATGAGGAGGATGATCAGAGTGACGAGAACTTTGGTGACACAATCTCCATCATGGAGGGCATAGACCCATCGAAGACCATCAGCAGTATGCCAGAGCAGTAAATGCATTTAGCGCTAGATTTATGCTGCACATGCAATAACAGAGAAGAAGTCGGAAGCTCAACAGAGTCAGCGAAGTGACCAGCAAAGGGAGGCACTAACACTAGAAAGCAAGCCTGTTGAGGAGAGCAAGACTAGTAAAAAAGGTAGGAAATTCAAGTACCATTAAGCACACTGCATCATACAGTGTGAATTCATTTGGCCTAAGGCAAAAAATCTACAAAATCAAAGCGTGCATCAAAGACTGGGAAAAAAGAACGCAAGAAGTCGACCACTGGTAAGGCTTTCCCCCCACAATAGTAGTCTTCAAATGGTAACTGAATGTTGTATGTGCAGGAGAGAAGCAAGAAGTTGCCCCAGATGGTACTGCTAGTGGCCAAAATGGCAAGTATTGTTGTTGATCAATCGACACTTGTTTATAACTAACTAAAAGCAGCTACTGGAAATGACAACCAAGGTGTTGGTTTGGTTGAAGCCGACAATGCCAAGGACTCACCAGAGGTTGTTACTGGGTCATCATCATCCAGAGCGGAAATACAGTCAGGAAAAGTGGTGGAAACAACACAGCAAGTGTCTTGTAAGCCATCTGCGTTTATGCACTGCTTATTGATGCAAACACCCAATCCTGTAGCTGGATCGGCAGAGATTGTACTTATTTCTCCAGAGGGCAACTTGTCACAGCTAAAGCCAGCAGGTGAATCCACTCCAAAGCAAGAAGCCAAAGCTGCTGATACTGCTGAAAGAAAGGACACAGCATCTTCTAAAATGCTCTCTACTACTGCTAAACAAGTCACCATTTCCTCGAAACAAGAGACCATCACCACCAATAAAAATACCACCTCAGACATTGTCCTTACAGAAATGGGACAGCCTCTACTCAAAGTATAGATGGTGCAAGCCAGAAGGTGACAAAGAGTGGCCCTGTTCAGGTCGTCAATACTTTTGTTCTGGATGATGACGAAGATCTAGTAGATGTGAAGACCCCACCTAAACACTCAGTGATTAAGAATGCAAAACCTCAAATTAAAGACAAGAGCCAGTCAATTGAAGAGATAATGGATGACTTAGGTAATGCTCTTGCGATGCTCTATTTTATATGCATACAGTAATTACATCTGCTGTTGGACTTCCCTGTACTCCTCCATAGTGTGTGGCATCAATCAGTGTGGCATTGAAACGTGTGTGACAAATCGTGTATTTATACATGCATGTTGTGGCCCGTGCTTATAAATATTTCTCTGTCTTCTTCTAGACTTCTATGTTGCAGAAATGAAGGACGTTTTCAATGACAAGGAGGTTGGCACCCCTACGTCAAATGAAGGTACAGGGTAATAGCTTATAATACCAACTACATGTACCAATACCACAGCAATACACCACTACTTTTAAAAGATTTGAATAAGCAAATTAGAATATAGGAGTTGGTGAAGTCAAGGAAACACGGAATGGTCATGAAAGAGTTGGATTTGGCATATGACTACTATATGTATTTGCCTGTGGATCACTCAAAGAGCTACATATATGGTATTGATTGCATCAAATCAGGGCCATTTTAATTCACTCCTGTACTCAGGTTACTTGCTAGAGCAGAATGTGTTTTTTATTCACTTGGTGTGCTAGTGATACAACATTAAAGAGCCACTTTGGTTGTGTAAATACGGTCAAAATGGTCACAACATAGAAGCATTTCCTTTATCAATGCTTATTAATCTTAATTAAAGTGCAAATTTAAACAACAATGGGATTTGACTTCTCTGGTTGAATCAAGGTTCACCTGATGTCAATGAATACAGAAGATAGAGTAATTTAATTGTGTTCTCAGTATTATCATGCTGTTGTTAATTGTTTTCAGGTGCCAAACAGTCAACAGCCACACGTACCACTGTGACATCTAAAAGTAAGTAAATGAAAACTGTTAATAGATTCTTGTGACACATCACAATGCCAGGTTCTTCAAATCAAATGAAGGCCACAATAAGTTCAATAGCGGTAGCACCAATTGCTGCGAATAATGGTAATGAGAATGAAGAGACATCAGTGATGTATGATACTCCGTTTCTTCTTCAGCTACAGTACAGATAGTACAAGCTTCAAGCTCTACCACCACACCAGAAGTGGAGACTTCAGGAGCAACAACTATGGATCAAGCCAGCAGCAATGGTAAGTCCATTTGTAAGAATGGCCTAAGTTCAGATTTCATCTCTGAATTTCCAAAACTAAATAGTAGCTGCCACTGCTGCAGTCCAAACTGGTACAACTAACAGTGACAAAGGTATGGATATAGCATGATAGTAATTTTGAACTTAAACTGGACTGCATTTTTGTCTCACTTTCTAGGCGACGGCACAAGTGAAGGTTAGCACATCTTGTAACGTAATCACCTTGCACATTCGATTTTGAAGAATAAATTAATTGCAGCAAAGCCATCAAAACTGGAATTGGAGTTGCTAACAGCATTAAATACACTCCAGCACACAGTGGACGAGATCAAGTCAAACTCACAACTGGCACCCCATGCACAGGTCTGCTTCTAATTATTGCTCATCTGCTTATTGAGTGCACTACTACTATTGTGGTGAACAGCAAATGCAACACGACCTCATCCAGAAGATGTTTGAGCTGAACAATAGCCCTGAGTTTATTGCAAGAATATTGTCACTATGGTCGCAAAGTCAGCTTGCACAGCAACCACCTGGCCCCATTAGCAGGGTAATTGTTACATCACTATATTCACATAGGGCATTATGATATCATTGATTTATCTCCTTTCATATAAACTTAACAGTGGCATGAACAAATGCAGAGTTAAAATGTATGGGTACTCACTGTGCATGTATAGAATCTATGCTGTATAATAAAGAACAAGTTTGAATAGCAATTCGGCAATGTATGTGGTGTGTTCAGTTTACAACACAAAGCATAAATGATACTTGATATCATATCCTGCATTAATCCTAAAGCTTTAGCCAGCACCTTGTGGCATAGGTCTAGGTGGGCTTACGATGGAGCATAAAATATTGACACTTATTGGTATGTGGAAGTGGTTTCATATAAGTCATGGAATTTGAGTCTAGATAATAAGTTCACAAAGAGACTGCAGGGTACACTAGGTGTTTGACCTGGGTTCTGTCCATTGCAGTCAATCTCGCACCAGTTGATAACAACGGGACTGCAGCAGAGACTCCAGGAAGCCCGAGAACAGGAGACTATGCAAACAAAGCAAGTTGTTACTGAGGTTCGTGAAACAGCTGCTAGCAAGGAGCAATCTGAATCTCTTGAAAAAGAGCACAAGCACACATTGCATCTGAACATCAAGGAACAAATCGAATCATATTTGCAGGTATGATTGTTGTTCGATTTGATGCCTAACATTTACATAGTGACTCTGAATAGTCCATGCTGGGCAAGCATTTTCATCGGATAGTTAGGAATGAAAGGGAAGATGTTCATTCAAAGGTACGCGATTGCGCCAAACATGTCTGTCATAATGTCTTTAAATATGTTCTTTAGATCCTCATGTTATGAATTCTATTATACAGTTTAAGAGTTTCATATTGATAATTAATTAAACAAATGATGGTTAGGTAGAAATTTCACACTTGTAATATAAAACCATATAGTGTTGTATCAAGAAAGTGTTTAAAGCATAGTAAGCAAGTTCAAATACTACACTTGATTATCTGTAATTCTGCTGACAACACATTTGCCAATTGGTGCTAGGCAAAATAGTATTCAATATAATGTGGCCACAATTAAAAAATTGATTATTGAGTTCAATGAATTTTGCCACTGGTATTGTTTGCAGTTCATATTAGAGGGTGTTATATGAATATCGTTTTAATTTAGCTTGAACACATGAGTATTTAGACAAAGTAGTGGTTGTTGACGATACATAACTGAATCCATTTACTCGTACACTGAAATTTAATAGGTACGCATATCGACTATTTTATTAATGAAGACTAGTTGGGCCAACAGTGTAACACATGTTTATGTATCTCTTTTGTTAAATTGAGTGTGACCTTGTTATCCCGTATCATAACAGAATGATGCAAAGTGTATCATAGCATATACGCAGCATTAATTGCACATTTCCACAGAAAAAAACGACGTCACCAGAAGAAACGTGCTCCTAGCGACAGTGAGAGTGAAGATGATGATGATGACTTGGTAACCATTGAAGCAACCCCGGGAACATCTAAGCCAGCTGTCAGTTCATATCATGCACACAAATGTACTGCTTATGATCGCAGCACACACTGTCAATTGCTTACACAGTCGAGAACAATGCATGCAGAAAGAGTTCATCAGTCACTTTTAACTGAAGAAACTCCACGACCTAATTCTGGTATGTTTAGGGTTACATGTATGTGTAACGGCGTGTAACATATATGGGTCTGCATATTTGCTGAATTAAAACCACTTGCATATGTGTGTCCCTTGATAATGACACACATAAAAAGGGATGTTCTACAGTGTCAGCATTTACGTATACTAAACTGTACTGAAAACAAAGGTAAAATACTCATATTAGCAGCTCTACTGTGAGAAACAATGTGCATTGTTTCTGAATTCAGTTGGTGATAGTCACTTCATACCACTTTGTGATGCAGTTTGCTGCATCCTGTGCAAAACAATATGATCTTATTATGTATTTGTTCTTAAGGACAAGAACTTGTAGTTGAGCATTAAATATTCGGTACTTTGTTGATATAATATGACCAATGTACTGGGTTGTAAGTGATTGAAAATTTTGAGCATAGAGATTTTAGGACGTTGCGACATGTTTTCGCTTCGTTTATTTAGTCTCCATGTGAGTTTGTGTATATGCAGTTGATAGTGTCCTTTATGTGCCAGGAAGACATTTGCTCATTTAAAATACATGTACAGATAAAGATGCATTCTATTACAGCACACATACTTGCACAATTTATATTTGTTAATGAATTTTCTTTTAATTTACATTGATGATTTTGGTTCAGGTTTGACTTCCATTAAATTAATTTTGCATCAGAAGTTCAGTATTATTTGGCCACTGACATATCTATATAAAATAAATAATATGCATTTCTACTGTGATATTTACATGTTGCTTGGGCCTAACTTGTTTGTGTTTATATAGGAAAGAGAATACTAACACGACGAGGTACAAACATGGATCTGAATGACACAAAAGCTGCTCTACGCAATCTGACTACCTCAAAGAACAGTGCTGATGAAGGTGAGCATTAATTAGATGTGTTTGGCATGATGGCACCCTCAATCATTTTTTGTAGAAGAAGAGACGAAGATGGTTATTGCAAAACCAGCAACAGCTCAAATTCGCAGAGCTGTAATACATAAACAGCAGACACTTGATGCAGTAAGTCCATTTTTTTTAATTATGACTAATCCAATGCACTTTATTGTACAAAAAGGTTGATATTACACCACATCCAATAGAAGTCAGCAAGTCTATAAGCGTCTCAGATTCAAATCGCAGAAACCGCTCTTAAGTAAGCAGAAGTTTTGTTGAGCAGATATCTGCAATGTGCAGTAGACTAATACAAATCAGTATTAGATAGTACAGCATGTTGACAGTAAATGTGTGGATTAAGTCATTATCATGTCATACTAACCTTATCACCTAAACCAGGTGCACCATCAGTGAAGCAACAGCAGACTTGAAGGCATTCTTTATTTCTTACTGTTTCTGTAGAAAAGTGCACAACTGTACATTATGTGTAACTCAGCTGTCATATATAGACAATGCCTCTGAAATGTAATATTCCAGTGTAAATATCACACTTGAAGTGTCTTTACGTCCTTTCACGGGAGTAGTTGTCCCACACGCTGTCTGGGGGAGATGTAATTTACTTCTAAGACATTGGATCAAAACAACACAAAGCAATCTTTATGTTACGATGATTACAGTGTATGTAGAACATTACATAAAGATGCCAACATTAATGCATATTAAACTACATCTGATTGTGGCATGTGACTGCTCGTACATCACACTTCATCTGCATCACTACCTATTTTCTTGGTGGCACATGCACAAAGGCTTCCAAATAGTTGTGAACATTGGAAAGCAAAGTAGACTACCCTACGGAGTGTTCTGCAGCTGAAAAAAGTGAAGGTGATATGTGTTACCTTTTACAGCCAGCTGCACATGACCTGCAGTTGCAGTTTGTAACATTCCTGAGCTAGCTTGCTGCAATACAATGCATGCAAACACACCTAATCAAATAAATGTGCTTATATCAATATCTGGTGCACTCGCAGGACTGAATGCCTTCAAAGTCAAAGAGATCAGAAAATTACCAAAATGGTTCGATAACCTGGTGAGCATCATGCTGTAGAAGCCCCAAATAGTAATAGAAATTTATTATAAACTAATGTAATTCCACAACAAAGTATTGATATTAATGCCAATGTGTGGTGACCCAACCCTTATTTCTGACATTGATTAAATTTATGAAACAGACAACACATAACCATCCTCAAGTGACAGTAACTCAAAACAAACAGTGATCATAATGGCACATGTACAATTGCAGAATCAGGTAAATGTTCTATTCACTAATGTATTAATCTATACTTCTGTTCCGGCAAGGGCCCAGAAAGCATCCATTTACACACCACCTGAAAGTGAAGAGAAATTTATAATGGTATCCATTTCTATATACTATGGGATAATTTCATTGAAAGGGACCTGACATTCCAATCAATTCGGACTGATCAGTGCTTTGACCTCTTTTGAAAACCCAAAAGGCCATCAATTAATGCGCCATTTTCCACACTTCCGCGTTGTAGGCAGGTCCCACGCTGTTTTGAAACAGGTGAGTTGCACCAGAATATCCAACTAATTCTACCAAAGGAAGCATTTGATCTGATCATAACTGCTATTGCAACCAGGTATGACCAAAAGGGTTTCAAATGCTTCAGAAATTGGAAATTGTTCTGACGACCAATAGTACTGAATCCATTGAACTCCGATCCTTGTAATGCCACCAACAACTGCAGTCACTGAAATAAATATCAGTGCTCTTTGTCAACTTAATACAAGGCTACGCACAACAAGCGATTAAGCAAGGCTGAACTGATCCCACATGTACACAAGGACAAACAGATAGCCTTGCTATGACTAGCATAGTGAATGACTTCATTGAAAGAAACGAAAGTCGTTTGTGTATATTTGGCCAATTCATGTAAATGCTTTCATCTGCAGTGTATTATATCCTACTATGCACACCAGTGTTCAATAACATCAAGTCAAAAGCTATAATATAATTGCAATGCGGAAAACTTTAAATAGACCCATATTTAGCACATGCACAAAAAGGACACAAATAATAAGAAATTATGTGCTATAATTATAGCACTATTTCAGTTTTCTCTTTCACATAATCTTAGTGTCACCTTGCTTCTTCATTTATTTTACAAACCAAATATGACCTGTGTTACAAGATATTTCTATCTCATGTAGGAAGGTTGCGCCCATGCGGTTCATCTACATGTAAATTACCGGTACTGTGCATCAAAAAAAAAGAAGAGATAGCTGTGTGTGTGTGGGGGGGGGGGGGGGGGGGGGGAGGGGGGGGGGGAGAGTGAAGCCCCCGGGCCTGACTGCAGTCACCTCACTCAACCACAACACTAAAATTCCTTACGAAATGTGTAACGCACAGAGTACGTTCGTTACAGCTACAAGGTGACGTTTTTGAATCATTGATCATTATCACAAGCTAGCTACATGTAAGTGTACGACATACCTCTGTGTGACTTCATTGGTAGTACTATTTCAATAGCCTCGTTGATATTCCAGTGTACACTTAGCCTCCACTCTCATCACCAAGCAAACAGGTCCAGGACTCTCCCAACCCTTGACTTTTAGCAGCCCATTTCTTTTAAGGCTCTGCTTGATACTTTTCGACTTTTCGCGTTCAGCGGTCGGTTTTTTTTTCAGGCTATTAAACTGATCCATTACAGATTTTTTGGGGTTGTTTACAGCTGTATTTTAATATTATTTCGAACTTAGGTGCACATGCGACATTGAAAGCTATATTTAGTACCAATAGAAATGGAAGTGTTACGAAGCAACTTCACGTCTTCTCTTCCCTTTATCAAAGATTGTCTTCATAAATGTGACTTCGTTGGTAAGCAAATAACGAACATGGATAACCATTGTTATATTGCACGTTTACAACGAAGCTGTGGACACCGAATTCACTGGCCTTGCTGTATCGACCGAAGAGGAAGCTAGGTATTTACTATGAGCATTGGAGTATGATTTAGAACTATGACATGCGTTTAACAGCCTGTTCGACTCGATGCAAGAAAGGTATACAAAAGTAAGGAAAGTAGCTCAAAACTTCATCTTGTGTCAGATAGGTACGGCACCAAGTCATTTTGGTACTTCACGCATAGATTTACACTGTACATTTGTATGCACACATGTGTGAATACATGTACATGGATATTAATTCATATTGTTTGTGTACTAACATCTGCATGGGTATCCTATTTCAGATCAGACAGGAATGGTTTTTAATTATTGTTACTGCAATTGCATTATGCTATTGATACTGCTTTGCACCTTTTCGATCGATGCTTTCATCCTGAATATGCATTCAAGAGTTTTGCATTAATATGAGAATTAATTCATGTTCGCATGGTAAATTTAATATCAAATGACAGTATACAATGAGTACCAAATAGTATCTTTGGGGTTTTGTGGTAATTTCATTGCAAAGGTAAACAAATATATGCCACTCTTACTTTTATTCAATCACTACATTTATTGCAGAATATTATAGCTGAATATTGGGAGCTCAATGTGTGGCAGCCATCTTATTCCATTTTTGTTGTTTATTGATAAGTACATGTGTCTTATTTGAAGGTTTGCATTATCGGAGTAAGACATGGTAACCTGAATTTCAATAAGAATTTCTGTCTAGTTCTTGATCAGTGTAATGTGAGCAACAAAGATCCCATACTCGCAATGATATATTTACAAAAGTAAGAATTGTGGAAGTTAGATGTCACAACATGTAGTAAACAAAGCATTCTTAACTTAGATACAAGGTGAATGACACTGCAATTCAAATGTTAAGAATGTGTTATTAGCCACTCATTACATCAATATTCTGTCAAAAAAGTCACTGAAATTCTACTTCCCAAATCCTGCTGTAGCAGTAAGAAGATGTTATTAACTTTCCACATTACTTACAATGCTAAGTGCAGCATCATTCATCATTATTTCACTATTATTATAAAGCAGTACCATCAATTATTTGACACCACTAAATAATTACCTCCAACTTTCAACTTTCATACGTGCACATTTCCCCCTACCTTTAATTAAAGCTGTAGAGCATAATAATTCATGCTTTTCTGCAGGCCTATCTGCATATATAAAAGACTCTGCCACAAATAAGTGAGTTTTCTAATTACTTGCATACACACTACTAAGTCATGGTGCATGTCAATTCAAATTACGTCCAGATATGTTGCCTATTCCTTCAACTTTTATGTTTTACCACGACACCAGGACACCAGATATGGCTTTCAGGTGGTTACACTGATCATTGGTGTACAGAACTACATGAATGCTCATAATTGTTTACAGGCCTCTAATGTAGACTTCCTTTGCACCTACAAGTTTGATTTCAACAAGGTGTGCTTGTTTTGATTGTGCTCAAGTACAATATTAAGAATGTATTTGCACATGCTCAGCTGTTCTATGATGGCATTCCATATGTGGATTCTGCAGTAAGTAAAAAATATTTTGTATTCAGTGCACTACATGTATATTGATGTTTACATTCACAGCTCAACATCAATACCAAAACTACAGAGAAGTGTGTTCTTTACAGATCTTCATGTTTATTTAATTCTAAGTCCTTGTGCTTGCAGGGGATTTTCATCTGTGTTTAATATGCTGGTTGAGCTTAAAAAGGTACGTTTGTTTAATGATCTGGCTAGTTCAAAGTAAGTGTTATAATTTTTTCTATAATAGCCACTGCTTGGACATAACATGTTTTATGACCTCTTGTTGATGTATGAGAAGTTTTATGAACCACTTCCAGGTACAGTTGTGTACACAATTGTTATGAAATATGGAACTCATTTAATTTAATTTTATATGTAGTTCAGTATGTGGATTTTAAGCAACGACTTCACAGCCTCTTTCCTCTTATTGTTGACACTAAGAATGTATGCCTAGGACTGAGAAAGGTTGGAAAATGACTACACTATTGAATACAATTGCAATATGGCTTCGTACAGGTTGAATGGATGTTTTCACCAATCTTACACTACTTCTAGCACCTGGGATCTACTCTCCTTGAAGGTTCAAGTTTGTCTGAATTATACACAGCACTAATAAGGTAACATTACAATTATTTGATTCTGTACATATGAGAACAGTGTACATGTATTTTGTGCACTGTGTGTACACAAAGATTTAGTGTGTTGTAGTGAAATGTAACTTCTGCATTCAATTGGTTGTTTTTGAACCAGCTTTCATGCATGCTTCCTTAGGAACACTTCAGATTTGAAATGGTACTTGCATGTATTACACTGGGGATGTAATGTATTTTCTTGACCTCACTCAGCTTCATAGCAGCCTCTTCCTCCCTTTTCTCTCACTTCTGTTCACTTCCACTCCTATTCCTCTTCCTCTTCTTATACCGATAATACAGCCATGTCGCTATGCAAGTCACTGTTGATGAAAACATTCACACCAGTAAAATTAACACCTGCTTGTTGAAAGGGTTCACATCCATTGATGCTGGCTGGATTACACTGTCTTAGAAGGAATGTACTGTCCCATGTTTCTAAATATATTCAGTGTTGTGACCTGCTGTGCAATGCTACCAGTGGCAATGTATTCAGAGGCATAAAAGCCAGCAATCCCTGAAATGGTCTTGAGGGTTGATGTGCGAAATGGAGCCTTGAAATCCGGCTTTAAGAGCAATACAGTCGTATTTTTTTATCAGCTTTGCTGCCAGAGCAGCAATAGGTTGCTTAGCAGTCGACACCTTCCTTCCACCACTGCCTTCACTAATGTTGCATTAACCTTGGCTTGTTGGTGTGTGTCACACACATCTTTCCCTGTCCCAATGCACTCAAGACCTGCAGCCCTAGCTACTAATGGTAAAAGCTGTGAGGTCATATTGCCCCCAAAGGTCTTGGCATTATCACTCTGCAGAATTACCTTTCTGACATGGGGAAAGTGCTGCCTTAGCACATGAAATGTGGCCTCAAGGCAAGACAAAGAATCTGCCTTTTCATCACCATCAACAATGCTGTCAACGAAATGCAGACAAGATTCGTTACTGGTTCCTGTTTCACTGACATCATTTTTCTCTCCATTTCCATCATCATATATATCTTCATTCTCATCTCATCCGATGTCACCAAGTCTCCTTCATTCTCATCCTCCAATGTTACTTCTTCATTCTCATCATCCAATGTTTCTTCTTCATTAGACATCATCCAATGTTACTCTTCATTCTCATCATCCAATGTTACTTCTTCATTTTCATCATCCGTTACTTCTTTATCCATCATATCATCACCATGCATTTCTTTACCTTCATGCAGTGCTGATCTTCCACTGCACCATCATCCATGAATATATGTGTGACATTACAGCCTTCTTCAGTGTTCCCCTAACTCTTGGCACCTATGTAGGAGTGTCCACAACCAGTATTGTGCTGGTGCTTTATATATGCTGCTGCACCAAACCACAGCATACCTTTTTTGCCATAGTAGGCATCGGTTCCTTCCCGAAATCCTTTTGAAAGAAACTTTAAAATTGTTTAAAGTCGAACACTACATACAAAGTGTCTCCACCAAGGGTATTCCTCACTAGGTGCATAAGATGGTGCTGCTGAGTTTTCTGCACTACATGTGCCATATAACAGAATGTACGACGCTCACACTGGTGGATGGTAAGCAGCAAATCAGGCAACAACATGGTTTCGGCCTCCTCAAATCTGGCCATATGGACCACGGCAAGCACTGCACTCCAAAAAGCCAACTTTTTGGTGATCGGTCCTTGGCGCATGATCTTTAGCAAGATCAAGTGTGTAGGATGGAGTGTGAGAAGTAGCACCTCTGCCAGTACGACCATGGATTTCAGCACAAACATCTAGCTGGGCCTTGACTCTACCTATAAAAGCTTGCTGCTTATCAGGATTGTCAAAATCATCTGGACATTCAGCCATCGAGTGCAATTCATTGTACTGATGGAACTGTTGAAGGGAGATGTTATGCTCTAATGGTTCCATATTACCAGCTGCCTCATACTGGGCCTTCACACCTTCCATTACATGTTGAGAGTAGCCATATGAGAGAAAGTCGAACACTAAACTCCTTTGGTAGAGCAGCTCATCTGGCTGTGCACAGTCTGTCCCTGCCATTAGAATTTTGATTACCATGTCCACTAGTGCAAAGTTGTCAGTGTGATAATTCACCTTGACATAGTCAACACCAGCCCTTGCATCCTGCTTTATGCCACCACCTGTAATGTGCTGCACAATTTAGCGGAAAAGGGATTTACCAACCACATTTTGGCCAAGCTGTACTTTCACTGTTTTCAGGTACATGCGGTACATTGTTGCAACATCATGCTTTAAAACAAGGAACTTCATAGCAGCATCATCTTGTAGTTCACTTAATTGCTTGTCCTTGTGCTTATTAGCAGCCCATGCCAGCCGGATCACATTTTCATCAGAGTAGACAAAATACACCAGGCATTTAATAACACTGTCCTTGAAATGATTTGAGGTACTGCTGTAAGGAAAGACCATGGCGTTGGTACTCAGCATCTACTTGGGCCTGAAACTTAAGCTCGGCAATCAAGGTTTCCTTCATATTGAGATGCTCACGCCAGAATTTGGTCGGCAAAGTACCAAAAGGAGCCAGAAGGTGCCTCGCTCCCAAAGTATGGAAGATTTCTCACATTTTGAACTTGGCCACCCGGTATACGAAATATTTTCTTTAATACCTTGTCATCAGGTAGCCTCCACGCAGGGAGGAGCAACTTGACCCAACCCTTCACACCCTTCCAGAATATGGATTGAATCCATCAGCAGTCAAATCTAGCAGCTTTTCGATGTTCAACACTTGGAATATGGCTTATGTCAGAATATGCTTCAGTACCCAACAGGCTCAGAACATGGCAAATGAAATCCCGACTGCCATAATGGCTGTGTGATGTGCCTTTGTGTGAGATAGCAGTACCAGGAACATCAGCAGTGGTAGCACCAGGATCAGTACCAGAAACATCAGCAGTGGTAGCACCAGGATCAGTACCAGAAACATCAGCAGTGATAGCACCAGGATCAGTACCAGAAACATCAGCAGTGGTTGCATCACCAGAGGTAGCAGCGGGAACAGTAGCTGGATCATTAGCAGTGATTGCTGCAGGAACAGTACTAGTGCCAGCAGGAACAGTACCAAGAACTGTTGTAGGAACAGTAGCGCATCAGCGCGAACAGTAGCAGGCTCAAAAAAAGTGCTGGCATGAACAGCTGGAGCGCTACGACAGCGATGTCTGGTCTGTTTGGTTGGAAACGCTACTGGTCTTGGCCATATATTAGTTTGGGAAGGACGTCCGCTGGTTTTTTGTCGACAGCTACAGCAATCATGGCAAACCCGGATTTACATGTTCTGCAAACTTCACTTCTATGCTTACCTTTTTGTACAGAGCATCCTGGTGGCATCCCAAATTGAAAGTGAAAAAAAGTTTTACTATTGCTGTTAATAAGTTAAACAAATTCATTGCCAATGATCGGCTCTTGGGGACACTAAAAAGATGCAGTATCTTCTGAATGGAAACTTGTTATTTGTCCTTTGCTCTTCTATAAGCTTTACATGTAGAAGTTTGTTATACTAATGAAACCTTCAAATGGCAATGAAACCAAATACAAAAAAAGTGCACCTTGAATACTGTGACCCCTCGTTCAAACGATAATGAGCTGGCTTTGACACGTTACAGTACGACAAGCGTCTATACCTGCAGATTCTTTATATTCCTAACTTCATTAGTAATGATTGGAGTATTATTTTAAATGTTTGCTCAGAAAAAACTCATAGGAGGGAATTATCAATTATTTATTTTCCCCAAAATTTTCACCGCATCTGTCGTAAACCCAGTGTTAAATATACAAGAACAGTTTCATGAGTTTCACAGTGCACTATTTTAGTATATGTCGAGCACAAAATTCAACTACATGTACTATATTTATCTTAGCTTGCAATTTTTGTAATTGTTGGGATGCTAACTTCTACATAATCTGCCTGTATGAATAATTAATGCTCCTTAAATGTAATAAAGCTGTATTGTAAAATGGCATCACCTGACCAAACGAAGTATACTGATGTACATACTTTCTGTCTCTTGCCACTACAGCTTATTTTTATTTTGTGTTGCATTCATTACCACAGGAATGAGGGAACTCTCCTACACAGCCCTGTTGTATGCCATGCCCCAGAATGCAAAAGATATAGTACGTTATGTTTTACATTATGTTCCGTGGGTACTATATGCATGCACATACATGTGCATGCACATTGATCTCTGCATTGAATGGAATATGAATTATGTAGTATTTGTACATGTACATGTATACGTGCCATATATATATTTGCCATATGGGCATGTGCATTCCTTCCATCAAGGCAGTGGAACTTATTTTCATGAAGCGGCATATGATGCATTCTGTGTTGGAACAGGTTAGTTTATTTTGTTACATGTAACTGGCTGTCTGTCGCATCAATCATCTTTGGTTTGTAGTATTTCTCAGAATAGCTCATCTAACAGCAATGAAGGGTCTGAGGTACTCACATAGTGATAATTCATACATTGATTTTATTTCTCTTCCCCATTTTCAGTTCAATGGAGGCATATCCAGTAGCATGCCATGTATACTTCCAAAAACTAAAACCTTACACCAACAAAATCAATGTGTCAAGAGGTCCTCTCAACTTTGTGGTGGGTGGTCTGGTATTTTTGTTTGGTTGATGCATATCTGCAATGTTCATATATTTTATGTCATTCAGAACTTAATTGGAGAAGATCCTGTGCATACTGCTCCATCCTTATTGGTTGCAAAGGTTCAAAGGGGTCACACTATTTCAAAACGGATGGTAATAAAACAGTACAACATATTTACACCCATACCTGAGTTCTCAGTTGTGTACTTAAGATTGAAATACAAAATTATATTAATTTCCGGCACAATATATGCATGCAAGTACAGTGCATGGTAAAATAATATATTTGTTTGGCCCACAACATCAGGTATTCACTTTTGTGTGATGCATATCATGTACAGTATGTCAGTGTAGTTAAAGATCATCACCATGCTCGTATTTAGTGTTAGATTATGCACCTTGTACATGTACATACATGTAGAAATGTTTGCATATTGATAAAAACTTCATCCATAAGCTGGAAGATAAACTGGGAGATCTTGGGAATGCTGAAGTTCAACTGTTGAATAATGGAAGTGCACTGATAGCACTAGCATCAGTGAAGAGGTATTTTGTATATGTTTTGCATTACCTGTAGAACTATATTTATTCATTAGTACAAATGTATGTGTGCACAGTACATACATGCATAGGGGTAATGGAACAAAAGTAGTGCCTTTTTGGAAGAATTTTTATTTTTGAATGGAATTTCTAGAGGTGATTATGAGGGTAACAAAATGCTAGGTATATGGCATTCCTAGACCAAGTAAGAGTGATAAATTTTTGCAACTAACGACCGAGTGTTGTTTGTAAATTCCTTCATATAGAGCTGAAAGCTTACTTCTGAACACAAAGCCCAACCTGATCCATGTGAGGAAATATAGCTGGGTTCGAGACACTCTTCCAAATTCAAAGATATTGTGGTCAGGAGTTAAAATATTTAGCTTTAGCTAGGTATGACATTGCATTTGTGGTTTTTATCCAGGCTTGGATTATTCATGTCTGCTGTTGGAGTCACTGGTGTAGTGGTTGCTAATGCTCTCCGCAAAAATCAATAAACTTTACCTTGCAGTCAGTAGATATGGAATTTGTATTGAAACACTTACATGTATGTACTCTTCTAACAACTGATCTGTGGTCATATATATGTGCACGTTGGTTGCACAATGACAGGTCTACTTTTATGGTGTATCTTCTTGTAAACAAGTTATGCAATGTTTAATCTGGATAAATCCGATATTATTCTTTAAAGCAATGTGCAAGCTTCAATTTTGCAGCGGTAATTTGGGATCAAGTTATGGAACAACACAGATGTGTGCCTGATATGTCTTACCTCTAGGTGTACTTGAGAGCATCAAGGACATGCATTGATGATTAGTAAAATATATAAAGTGTTACATTGTCTGAATCAGATTCATATATCGCTCCTATAATCCCATCACAAAGATTCTGTACACTGGCATCCAGCTCTTTTACTCGTCATATCTGTTCACTTCTGTGTTTCCAAACATTGTTTGCTTTCAGAAATTTTAAATTACGTGACATTAGTAAATATCTAGCACAAGAAAATTTAACTTTAACTCCTGCCACATGCCCACATGGTTATTGGAACTCCTCCCCTCCTTTATGATCATCACTTTGGTACCAGCATCACTGTGTGGAAAGTTAGCTGCACATTCCTGCAGTTTGATTGCTTTTCAAGATGAAAAGCAAAAGATGAATTTCATTATCGTAAACCATGGTGTAGCAGTTAATTAACAAAGGGAATCTTAATTAGCACAAAACGATGCATACTACTTGTCTCCACTCTCTTCTACAGTGCACAAACACATACACACATGCAACAAATAAAGAAAAATTCAAGGCCGAATCTGGAGCATTAAATGTTCAATGGCTTTGGGTTGAGCAGTCATGAAAAGTTTCCTGATAACAACCTGAAAGGTTAGTTTAAAGACATCAGTAACTCAAACTGTGCAGCCTACTATTGCAAATATAGAGTACCTCTGGCCAAATGATGAGCTTTTTTTAATTTAGACTAAATAGTGCAGATGCCCTTCTGCTTTCATCGCTTTCAACCTCTCACAAGTATAGCTGTATCTCAGACGCCTATTAATAGCTGACGTACTATATCTTCAAATGGCCGGTTCAGATAAAGTTTTTATAGATTTTTTTTTCGTGCACTATGTGTCATGCTGATGTACAGTATAGTCATATAGTATTGTATTTATTGGTTTGTTTATAAATTACAGTTGAGATTTGGTGAGGCATTTACATCGGGCTCCTCCTAGGGCATGCATGAGTTAATTAAAAGGATCTCTGTATCGATAAGATTATAACCTAAAAAATGCTCTGTAACCTGGGTAGTTTGACCACATGTTGCAGTTTTTTTTTTATTGCTGTATCTTGATGCCCTGTCACAATGAAGGATCAACACTGCCAGAAAAGATATTTCTTTCCTTTGCATGTTGAGCTGCTTGTTGGACGCATTGCAAACACTGTTGAAAAGCTCCATTAGATGAGTGCTGGCTTTCTAATGTTTCTTACACTTGAGGCCCTTTCATTGAGCTAACTGTTCATTTAACCAGTCACCCAGTAGCCATGCATTGATACTTGTTGTGTTGCTGATTTCAGCAATGTTGCATGATATCACTGCCATGAATTATTTTCACACAAAATTGGCTGTGAGATATTGGTGACTCTGGATTGGTAGCAAGAGCGATTCTCCTTGCTGCAATCCACAGGTTATCCAAATTGAAGGCAGTTGCTGTCATATTTGATCCCTCAAACTTCACCCTAACTAAGTCTGTGACCAAGGATATCCTGTCAAGGGGTCTAGGACCAATATAACTTTTTTGTTTTTTTGTTATAGAACTTATATTTATATGGAAATTTTGACCCTTATGAATTCATATATATGGGCTGGCTCTATTATACATTACATTGAACAGCATTCAGTTTTGTTCATAAAATAAGTGTACTGATCCATTCTGCATCATGACATGGTACAATATAAGGTATGAATGTCCCTAGCCTGGAAAATGTCTCTTTAGCTTCTCTATCCCAATTCCAATAAGCTAATGTGATACAGATCCACCCCAACTCTGGGTCATTAGCAACATGTTTGCGGGCCTCTGCAGTCTTAAAGAATGGCAGAGAAGTGGGGATGTATGTCTATAGCAGTATAGCATACTTAACACGACAATGACAGGTACAATCATGGACATTGTGGTCAAGTGTGTGGTGGTCAAGTGTGGTACAGTGGTCCATAGAACAATAATATTAAACAAACAGGTAGAAAAGCACAAGAGTGACAGAAACATGCTCAGTAGCATGTACATGGCAAGTATGGATTATAGTATGCCGAAACATAGCTCAAGTACAAACCAAAAAATACTTCTCAAGGTCAGACTTACAGAGGTCTACATGTGAGAGCAAATCCCAAAGCCTAGGAAGGCAGTTGAAATAGAAGTGTCTGGTGGTGTTTAAATGAGGGGAGAGATGAGCGTACGTATTATGTTAGTAGATGATAAGCAAGTAGTAAAATTGAATATTACTTGGGAGACAGAAATTATCCAATGGATTCTTGATTGAAGATAGGAAAAGATGTCCTGGTTTTCTAGCCAAAGTGTCAGTGGAAGCATATTTAAATCAAATAGCTGGATTTTAACAGATCAATCATATTTACTTGTTCTCCTTTAGAGTTGCTCTAGAGTTTAGCGTATCTTATGAGGAACAGTGAATTATCATAATAATTTTTCTGACTGTAATAATACAATAACATGATTAAATTAAATTATCAATGTGACTTTAATTAGTGCCATACCTATTTGACATAGGATGAAGTTCTGAGCTACCTTCCTTTCTTGCATCGAGTCCAATAGGCTGTGAAATTAAACATGTCATAATTTGTACTTCAATGTTTGTAAACAGAACCTGAGATCCTTGTCAGTCGATACAGCAAGGCTGTGGTGGTAGAGGTGCAATATGATATAATACAAAATGGGTAATTCAGTAATTCACTTCATTATTTCCTCGCCAATGAAATAACATTTTGAAGACACTCATACATTTACTTTATATAACATCCAATTCACATTGCTATATCTTCTAAAAGGTCTTCACACTATACCATTACTCAGTGTAAATATATATTTGAAGTTCGATATCCTGTGGGGTTCAAACATCCACATCTTCCGGTAGGAGCATTCAAATCGCTCAAATTTGGTGTACTATGTAGGGGCCTTGTGGCTATTGGTTTGTTCTGTTTGTTAATTTTTACCCTTTCCATTACTGAGTAACCGTTGTAATGCACATTTTCCCAGTTATTTTGTGCCAATAAGTTTGGCAAATTCAATGCATGGAGAAATTATTGGTGTGAAGTCAAGTGGGAAAATGTGTGCACAGCTGTATCCCTGTAATGCATATAGTAAAAAATATCGAGCAGAAGGTATCGATAGCAACAGGACTCCTCTACATAGAAACCAAATTTGACCAGAAGATGTGTAAGTTTCAAACCTCAGGGGTACCTGACCTTGTTACTGTAGCTTGTGCACGACATCAAAAGATATTTACACATAGAGCAATAGGGAGATAGCCTTGAAAATAGGACATCAATAGTGTAAATGTTGTGGATGATATAGCGACTAATTTGTATTGGATGCTATATATATGAATTAGGGTTAAAATCCGTGGAACGTTCATATGTGTATAAGATAGGATACACAAGTAAATATAGGACACACATACATGTTACACTCTACATGTCAGATGCAAAGCTTCTGGTCAGTATGGCAGTGGTGTTTGCGCTGACAAGATTCAGGTTCATCCTGCCATAAAGGTTGGTGAAAACCACTGCCTTGGTCTGTTGGAGCTGGTTGCTAGGTGAGAGGCGAGACACGATAGTGTGATTATTATTTCTTACAGTTATTATTATTCATAGCTGTCTGCACACTATTACTAACATGCACTAATATAGTCATCTCTTGCCAGGATAGCTCTGGCAATGCACCTGACTAGTGTGACGTTAACCAGCCATAGATGTCAGCCAAAACTGTAGTTGTTGGAAGGGATATGCTAATGCCAGCCTTGTGGTATTATAATATTGACACAACATGTGGCAAACAAAGTATTCTTAACTCACATACAGTGAATAACACTGCACTTCGAAAGTTACAAATGTGTTATTAGCTACATGTTATGTCTACATTCCCTCATGCTTGAAAGTCACTGAACTTCTTCCTAAATCAGTGAGAATATGAACATTTCATTATTATCTTTCCAAGTGCAGTTGCTAAGAGCTTCATCATTCATCATTATTTCACTAATATGTTGACATTATTGTAAAGCATGCACATTGTACATTCAATAATTTGACACTACTAAAAAAAAACAACTTTCACTTTCATATATGCACTTTTTCCCCCTACTTTTAATTAAAGCTGTAGAGCATAATAATTAATTCATGCTTTTCTGCAGGCCTATCTGCATTTATAAAACACTCTGCCACAAATACAGTGTGAGTTTTCTAATTACCTGCATACAGACTGAAGTAATGGTGATGTCATCATGGCAAGAATTAGATATGTTGCCTAATCCAGGTCACCAGATACACTTATCGCTGGTGCACAGAACTACATGAATACTCCTGTTTTGTAATCATTGTTTACAGGCCTCTAATATAGACTTCCTTTTCACCTACAAGTTTTGATTTCAACAAGGTCTGGGTTGTCCTCAATTACAGTAATTGAAGAGTGTGTTATTTGCACCTGCTCAGCTGTTCTATGATGTCATTCCGTATGTGGATTCTGCAGTAAGTAAAAAATATTTTGTACTCAGAGCAGTACATGTACTGTATATTGATGTTTACGTTCACAACTCAACCTAATACCGAAACTACAGAGAAGTGTGTTTTTGCAGAAAAGCACGTTTGTTTAATTCTAAGTCCTTGTGTTTGCAGGGGATTTTCATCTGTGTTTAATATGCTGGTTGAGCTTAAAAAGGTACATTTGTTTAATGATCTGCTCTCTAAATGAAATTAGGCTACATGCAAATGGCATCACCTTGCCAAACGTTCCGTCTCTTGCCACTACAGCTTATTTTTATTTTGTGTTGCATTCATTACCACAGGAATGAGGGAACTCTCCTACACAGCCCTGTTGTATGCCATGCCCCAGAATGCAAAAGATATAGTACGTTATGTTTACATTATGTTCCGTGGGGTACTATATGCATGCACATACATGTGCATGCACATTGATCCCTGCATTGAATGGAATATGAATTATGTGAAGTATTTGTGCATGTACATGTATATTGTATTGTGCGTATTCCTTCCATCAATTTTTTCATACAACACTGATAGCTCTGAAATGTCTGGTTCTTGTGTCAGACTGAGATGGCTAGTGCTGGCACAAGGTTTTTGGAGTAGTACAAGGAGTCAAGTTAACACATTTCACAATTCAGCCAACGTGACTTTTAAATGTGCGTACCGTGATGTAAGTTCTTCAGTATCGTCTTATCCTATTTTGTCCGTATGTCTAAACACTGCTGCGTAAATATTATCTGATGGAGGTGATTATGAGGGTACGAAAATACCAGGTATATGGCATTCTTAGAACAAGTCAGAGTGATAAATTTCATCTAATTTGCGCATGTGTTGTTTGTTCAACTGAATTCCTTCATATAGAGCTGAAAGCATACTCATATGAGGAACTATATAGCTGCGTTCAAGACACTCTTCCAAATTCAAAGATATTGTGATCAGGAGTTACAATAGCTTTAGTTATGTATTACATTTCATTTGCGTTTGTTATTCAGGCTTAGAATATTGATGTCTGCTGGTGGAGTCACTGGTCTAGTGATTGATAATGCTCTCCCACAAAAATTACCTTGCATTTCATCTGAGGAATATGTATTGAAACACTTTATAACTGTCACATATGTGTGTGCACGGTGGTTGCACAATGTGAAAACAGTGTTGTATCTGCATGTAAACGTGTTATGCAATATTGCATCTGGGTAAATCTGATATAAGCAATGTGCATATTTGCTACAGTGCATGGTTTGGGATCAAGTTATGGAACAACACAGATGTGTGCCTGATATTTCTTACCACACAACTTGGTGTTTCTTTACATTGAGAGAGTCCAGGACATGCATTGATGATCAGTATATACATTGTTAGGTTGTCTGGATCAGGAGGGTCTGATGGGGATAATTAAACATTAGATTCATGAATTTTATTGCTGCTAATATGGATCTGACTAATGAAGATTTTATGTGGATAGGCATTCTACTTAGCAACTTATACAGGATCAAGAATTGATCTGCAGTCTGCTCTAGTGAATGATGCACACATCAGCTTTGCAGGAGTATGATTTCAACAATGAGAGCAATATATGTGTAAATGCAGGTGCACGAGTGCAATTATAGCTAATCAGAATTAGGAATGTGCCCTCAAATCAGACACAGTTTAAAATTGTACAATTCGTATTAAAAATTATTCGAAGGTCAGTATGAGTTGAAATTCTGCTGTAGTTTGCATTCATATCCAACAGAGGAATGATGGTGACATCGGATTTTGTTCACAATGCTGTCGATCAGGTAAAAATATTGCATCCATACATACTTCAGTTAGCCCTAGAGCTTTGTTTGATCTTGAAACTTCCCGATAAGTGCAGATTATCAAAATCTGTCATCTTTAATAATTGCAAACGTCATTAGCCGTAGTGCGCATGCGCTCTTGAGAAACTACACACGGACCGTACTGAGTATAGCTTCAACTGTTGCTGTTGTCTTTTAAAAAGGGAGCTGGGGTGGGTCATCGGTGGGGGTGGATGGATTGGTGGATGAATGGAAGACTTTTTCATTTAGAGTTGCATACATCATTGTAAAATAGTTCACGCACTGGACAAAAACATTTACGTAGCTAATAGAAAGGATAGGCCGGGTACAGAAATCCACTCAGATAACTCCCTGTATATTCAATATTTATCTGGGGGTGGAGGAATCTTTAACTAACTTTTCACAACAATTAATCAGTTTAATGACCTGATCAATGCAATAAAGCAGTGTTTAGAACTAAGCATGAGGTGAATTGATTCAGCTATACATAGGCCTAGGAAGAAAACGGGGAGGGCAAGAATGACCGGTGTGACTACAAGGGCGCAAAAGAAGAAGGAGGAAAAGTGTCGTAAAGACTTAGAATCACTAGAAGATATTCAAATTGAAGATGGCATGAGTGCTGATGAGCGGTTCGAGATCCTTGAAGAACTCGGGGGTGGAGCGTATGGAAAGGTGTACAAAGCACGAGACAAGGGGCGTGGAGGCGAGATCGTCGCTGTGAAGAAGGTGTGCGTTCGTGAGGAGAGGGACATTGGTATTCCTCCTTTTGTGATGCGAGAAGTGGCGAATCTAAAGAGGCTGTCAACTCCTGCAGAGCAACATATAGTTAGGTGAGGAAAATATTCAAATTCGATGCAGATGTTTTATTTAAATTAATTTTTAAGACGCGTATTGTAGCTTATTTCATGGACAAATTGGATGACAGCCATGCAGACACCCTATTCCACCTAACGTGTGATGTTTGTGTATATTATAATGATAGAATATAATAAACTGTAGAGTTCTTGGATATGTTTGTAAAAAAATCAATGATTAAGAATTATTTAGCTTTGAAACTCATTCAGAAATGTACAAAATGATACACCAGACAGCATTGGGAGAATATGTATACATTATGGTTCATATTTAGATTTGATGCTTCCAAGTGGTGGCCTCAGCAGATAGTGTGATTGTTTTCACAATAGGTTGCTAGATGTTCATTCTACAGAAGGACGGTACGAGCACGATTGGGTTTTTTACCTTGTCTTTGAGCACATGGAAAGGGACTTGGAATGTTTCATTGCCAAGTGCCCACCCCCTGGGATGAATGAAAATGTCATTAAGGTTTGCTGCTTTGCAGATGATGCATTACACACCTTCTGTTCTTGTGTATCTACGGCTGGTCTCGCAGTGCATATTTTAATGTGAGGTTTGTAATTTTATGCATTTGAAGAAATGGGCAACAGAGTACAATGGCAAACCCTTTAGAAATTGGCCCTAACCCTAACCCAGCTCACCACATGAAACCACTTAGATCAGGGTACGTGGTTAACTAATAAAGCTGAATAGATTATAATTGAGGTGTTTTTCACAAACTGTATGATGAGATATCTATAGGAATTTCAATACTGAAGAATTTGCAATACTACATTCAATGGGCTCTGCTGTCGACTTTAAAAAACAAAGATACCAGGCTTGGTTGATAAACAATCTTGTCTTATATTGTGAATCACATTTTATTGCCGAACACACATTTCAAGTGTTCACTTACTCTTGTCCCTTTTTTTCTCAATGAGAAGGGATCTGTGCACTGTTAGGCTTATTACAGCTAGAATACTTTTTTTCATGATAACTTTCAATCTTTTAGTTCTCCCAGTGGCTAATTATATTTATAACCAGGGGAAAGAAACTTGTTTTGATCCATCTGGATATTAAACCATGTACACCAACAATACTAGACACATGCCTGCATTGATCCATGGGCATTTACCCCCAAATAGTCAGCCACAATGATTTGTCAATGTTGTACTGCACTACAGTGGGACCTAGAATGTATATTGATTAACATTTGTGCTTAGCACTAGAGTGATATGATGGTAGACTCTGCCGAACACCATGTAGCAGCACATACAGTATATTTAGTATGACCCCAAAACAGTGTTGCTTTAATTTATGCAGAGATTGCTATTAACGGAATTATCACTGTAACCATTGCAACAGAACTGTTTACTAAAGTGACAGTATACATGTATATTAATGCATAGCTGTCTGGAGTCTAAATGGATTGAAAATATTAATTGTACATTGATATGCATGTACATGTATAGCATGTACTGGGAGTCATAAAACCTGCATGAACAATTGTCCATTTTAGCCTATTGTGGCCCTGAATTTGGCATCACTGTTTCTACAGCACACAATCGCTCTTGTGTCAAATGCTCATTTTGCTCGTTTTCGTCATTAGTTTGGAATGTTCTTGATCACTCCATTCTCCAGCGACCTCTGCATCACTGCTGGTATTGACTATACACTGTAGTTTTGAGTTCTTTTGCTGGTATCCATACTTCTACATGCATGTCATGCAAAGCCTGTTTTTGGCACATGTAATGCCCCTCTTTGTGAAGTTGTGTATCGTCTGTGGGAGAATAGCAGACCATGATTCATTTGCGAGGTGTATGGCATCGAAAAAAGGTTTTTTCTTTGCAATATTGAGTGCTTTTAATGGAAGGATGTGGCAATCAACTATGAAATATTCATGAGATTCCGAGATTAAATAAACACATAACAAAATGCAGCAGTGTTTTGTTGCACTAGTGATTGCAGCTGTCAACAAATAAATAGATTCAACTATCTACTTGATGCAGCTCATTATTCCATATTCTAAGCACTCTGCAAACAATCCATGTATTCACTGAGTTTCAATATATCACAGAAGCTTGAGTGATCGTTTTATACATCTGTCCATATCACTTGTAGCATGCGGCACTGAAGTGTGATGAATCGGTTGCCTCTTGTGAATGGTTGCACAGCTAAACCACAGGGTAGCATCAGTAGTAGAGACTTGTCTTAGACTGAATCCAAAGTTATCTAGGGGTTAGGAATGCCTTTTCCCATGAACTCTATGCTGAACGACATTGTGTGTGGCTTTCCATTGGGCTGAGGATTGGCATATTTCAAAAGATTGCTCTGCTCTTTAATTTGCATTGTCCCTGCCAGTCAAACACCTGTGCAAGTTCTCACCTCTTTTCCTAAAATGGCACGGTTACAAATGCCAGTCTGGTTCTAACAAAACTAACGGTCTCTGAGTAGTGTTTATCCCACTTAGTGGCTAGACTGTCTGCAATCTCAAGGACTTATGAATGGTTATGAAATTAGGATTGAATGATTCAGCTACACCCTTGTTGTGAAGCTGCGTGGATTTGTAGATCACTTCCCCCTATGAGAAATGCAGTAGTGGCTGATTAGATTATGCTGCCTATTGTTATTTGCATAGCTGCAAATTTTCATTAATTATTGTACACTGTAATTGCATAATTACATGTAATAGACATGCAGCTAGCGTTGCCCATACGTTGGGTAGTCCTCATTTGTGATAAGCAAGGAACATATGCCATTATCTTGGTGTAAGATTTGGCTTTGGAAGTTAGTACCTGCAGTGTTTCCCACTGGAAGATGGAGTTGATTGCAGATTGACCATTGCTATAATGCTATCGTCATGCATAGCACCATACTCTTCCTAAATATTTGTGATCCAAACTTTGTGAAAGGGTCACAATTGTGTCACAGTGTAAATCGAAGGCTAATCTCATAATTTGTTCGTGGTCAGTATGAGTACAATTAAATCCACCCAAGTGTTCATCTTTCTAACTTGTTATACTATGTATATAACCCTATCCTGAGTGAGATGTACATGAATGGGTAGCACACAGGCTTGTAGGTTCTTAATACTTTTATTGTTAAAATGGTTTATCAATCCATTAACTTAATACAGTGCTGTACGAATAATTGGATCACAATGAATTAAAAACTGCTTGAAAAACGATCATGAATATGTGAACACTATGGTGTAGTACCCAGACCCAAATATATGTAACGTACATAGCAGTGCATGTGAAAATTTGTACGTGCATTAATTATATGCCAAACTCATTTATGTTGAAATTCAAACAAGGTGAAGTGCTCTGTTCTTACGATATTATGGGAAACATTGTTTCTGAGTTTATGGCGAAAAGGATGGCAAGAATATATGTAATAATGCACAGTGGTACTCAATTGGTAGTAAGCAATACAAATGCCATGACTTGTATCATGCAGAACTGTAGAGAGTATCATTAAATGCTAGAATTGTATTTTTAAATATTGTAATTACAAGCAAAATGTTATGTGGAACATTTACAGTTTCTCTTATGATAAATGACCAACATATCATCTAACGGCATTGTACACTTATGGTATTCAATTAACATAGTTTTTGGAATACCTGGAATGTACATGTACTCATAATTAATTTTGGAAACCTATTCACGATCTATTGTAAGGAAAAGGAAAAGTGTTAGTGATTGTGAGCAATTCGAGTTTCTTACTATTACACCTTCCATGGTATGAATATGGCGGGTCACAAATTGATCTTCATTACTGCATATACCTATTGTAACCTAGGGAAAATACATCTGAAAGTATTTCTAATAAGCCACTTTTGCACTTACCTTATGCAGTACATGAATGTGCATAAGATAATATTTGTTTTTGTTTTTTTAAATCTTTACAGGACTTTTTGGGCCAAATCCTTAGCGGAGTAGACTGGATGCATGTTAATACAATTGTGCACAGAGACATCAAGCCCCAGAACATTCTTGTCAGCTCTGATGGAAAACAACTTAAAATCGCAGATTTTGGACTTTCTAGGTCGATCGGATCCAATGTGATTCTCTCAACGGAGGTATATTTGTTAACAGTCTCACTAGTGACGTGCTAAAACTTTAATGTAACTACATGCATGTATAATATGCCAGCGTCTCTGCATTTCATGATATCTTTAATATGTATAGTATATATGTGGTGTGGTCTAACTAGTTGCATGTAACTAGCCAAAGGCTTTGTAATTCGAATTATATAATGGGAGATCCGTGAGTGTGTGTATGTGTATGTGTGTGTGTTACCTGTATCTATTAAAAGAAAAGGTGCTGCGTGCATGGCCCCAATGAAATCTGAAAGTCGATCAAGAAGTGGGTACTTGTTTGTAGTGATGTTGGCTCAATGTTCTGATGAGCCCAATGCATGTACTGCAGTCTATGAATAGACCAAAGGGGTTGACACCTATTGACGAGCAGGGCAACCGAAGTCTGTCTCACTTTATTGCTTAATTAAGGGCAAGGACATATGAAATGACCATTTTGCTATTTAAAGCATGTTTGCTTCTGAGGCTCTACCGAAACCCAAATATGGCTGCTGAGCTTACATTGTTCCCCGAATCTCGACCATTTGCTCCAGACTCCAATGGTGAAGCTTGCTGGCATACCCCTAGCAGATGTTCCACACTCCATTCATCATTGATATTATCAGCCCCTAGCACACACCTATTCATGTGTCCACTTTGCCTGATGTGTGTAAGATATTATTCAAAATGATTGATGAAAGGGGTGGGGGGGGGGGGGGGGGGGGGGGGGGGGGGGACCTGCAGCAAGGAGTGAGAAGCCCAATTAATTAAGTAGTTCACACAAAACGATCACAGAACTGTAGTGTGTTATGTACATGTATAATATAATTTGATGCTGAAACAGACCTGTGTGGTTTCATTGATTATAGATGCCTTCCAACAACCTTATGATTTATCTGGCCTGCTTCCTCTGCAGACATTTGAAGGTTCATAACAGTTCCAACTTATAGTGTTTACGAATTGGGTTGATAAGCATTACTTTCATTGATGGTACTCAGTCACACTTTTGTTGTTATACAAAGTGATTGTTGTGCACATATATACATGTATGTATAGAAGGTTAAAGACAAAATAATCAAGAGGCTGATTTGAATTTATTGGTGACCCCACAATTCAAAAGGGACACCATAATACTTGTTTGTGTGATATTCATTATTTAATAATTATGAGTACATACGTGTACAGTATGTTGAAATCAGTGTTCTCACTTGCATAATTAAAAAGGTTTTATCATTACCAGGTTGTGACACAGTGGTACAGGGCACCTGAAGTACTTCTTCATTCTTCATATAACAAAGAAGTGGATATCTGGAGTGTGGGCTGTGTATTTGCAGAGATGATTATTGGAAAGTAAATAAAATGTGACCTTTATTTGTCATACTTACTGATTTGTAGCATTATTGTGAGCTAAAATTATCTAGTTTTGTGCTCTGTGATACTACTTATTGGTAATGTGATTGAGCTTTGTGGTTGCGCTAAATTGTCAGACAGGAGTAATGGAAAGCTTTCACGATACATATAGATTACAAATCTATTTCTGTGTTGTTAAGGCATGGAACACAGTTTTGAATGGAGAAAATAATCAGCTCAGAATTACAACTTTAAACATCTGCCCTTAATTAAAGAAAGTAGTTACATATGGCGATGCATGCAGTTGCTATGGCACAAAATACGCATGCAAACATGGTGTACAATGTTAATGCAAGACAATCTCCACTTTGAGCTCTTTGTTTTTCTGCATTCAAAACTGTTTCAAGCCTTAATTACACTGAGTTATTTTATATGGCATTGAATTATATTTCTGCAATGGTCACAGTGTTTGTTGACAACCGCCCCACAGACCATTGTTTGCAGCAGAGAGGAAAGGAGAAAAACCTCAACTCGATAAGATCTTTAGGTACAATATATTGGTGTTTGCTGATGTTTTTATTGCAATGTGGTATACTTGCACTTGCAGTATCATTGGTACTCCCACAAAGAACGAGTGGCCAACAGAGTCTTCCATCACATCAGACCAGTTTTTTGCTCACACACAAAGACAGTGGTCAGATCTGGTACCAGAGGCATCTGAACAGGCACAAGATTTACTGGCTGTAAGTCATAACCGAGTAATTATATGGGATCATGTCCACCAAAAGGGATCTAGCGCATAGATTATAAAGTTTCCAGTGCGCGCAATAGAAATGTAACGCTTGCTTGAAATGTATGGCTAATTACAAATGTATGGCTAATTACAAATGTATGGCTAATTACAAATTCAGAGCCTTATAACTCCATGACAGATACTCCGATTCTCAGTGCATAAGTAACAATGTGTAGAGGACATTTCAGACTTCTAGAATATGAAATCTTGAAAAAACATGCATTAGGTCCCTTTTCATTGGAACAATACCATATATATATTTATATTCATCACAGAATGGATTATGACCCATTCATGAGTGCAAATAGATCTCACATACAGGTAATATATAACTATGCCCTTTTCTATATAGGTTGAGGTAGCCCTAATAATTTAATTATTCAGAGGTTGTATTTGATAAACTGAATAACTTGGCTATGCAATGTAAGTGATTTTGGGTGTCTGGTACAACAGAAAAAATATAATATGAAAACTGTATGGTGGCAAAAGTTGTCTAGAATGACCCTGAATAAATGTGAAAATGAAATTGCGTAAACACGAAAACAATTATAAATCATAGCTACGTTGTTGGAGAAGTAAAGAGAGTACAATAATAAATAATACACTTGACACATGCACAAGAAAACGTATACAAGTATTGAAATGAATAGGCAATTTCACTCTATGAATGAAACCATTTCACTCTATGAATGAAACCATTTCACTTTATGAATGAAGCCAGAGGTAGCACTATTATAATCTGACTGCAGCATACAGTTAAGCAAGCCTCGCTCTGACGAAACTGTGACTTATAAGACAGGGCAGCGGCCATGTGCATTACATAATTAGTTCGCTTCTGTTCAACTGAAAATGCAAATGAGGCAAATGTCCCTCAACTGTGTTAGACTATTTTTGTAGTCAGTGTGTATGACACACCTCTACCTGCCAGACACCTATGTCCAGCCTTAGTCCTGGATCACTAGATGAGATCATAGCTTCATTTACTACGGGCTCCTTGATAAATCAGGGCCACATTGAGTGGCCATATTCCCATGTAGTCACAAATCTTGTACAGTTGAGGGCATGTTGGAGAGCATTCCCATAGCATTTGGCTTAATGGTTTTGTTGCATGTTTTCTTTTCCATTGAGTTGACTTAACCAGGTAAGAATGTAACTGCACAGATGAGCATTGAAAATGATTGCCCTGAGTTTGGCACGGTTTACCAACAAAAGCCTTTACCCATTTTTCAAATACTTGTATAACTCATCATTGCATGCACAGGCCCTTTATGACTGCACTCAGGCCTAACACTCAGAGACTTGATGCTAATGCTGCATGCAGTGGCTTCCCTTGTAAGCTCCTTAGTGTAGTTATTAAATATCATGGTGGTTGAAATATATGGAGCTTGGGGAAAGGAAGCCACTGCCATCATCTTCACAATTGCCTTTAGACTTGACACTTCCACATACCGGCCAAAGTCCATCGTTCTCAGTGAGATCTATGGCCGGTTGAATCTCAACCTTGTCTATGCCCTCTTTAGGATAGCTCCTCCACCATAGATGTATATTGCCACGTGTTGTATATATATTTTTCTGTTGTTGTATTATTATATTATTATCAACAACACTGTATAAATAAATTTTAATGCATAGAAAAAATGAACGATTAATTATGTATTGTGCAAATACGTATTACTGCTTTCAATTTTTTTTTTTGATTAGAAAATGCTGAAGTTCATGCCTCATGAAAGAACATCAGCCAGAAGTGCATTGAAGCATGAGTACTTCCATCAGGAACATTCAGAAGGCTACCATAGTCCTGGTAGTATGAGTACATGTACCAGCAGTAGCTGGTGTTCACAGAGTTCATCATCAGATTCTTGTGTATAAACAAAAAAAAAAACAATTATGTTTTGCTATTAAATTATGACAGCTGGATATTGTGGAATGCAAAGCATTGGTGTCAGCTTCTGATGGATGTTTTTCAACCTGTGTTCAAATTCATGATGCCATGCGAGTGAATAATCGTCTATATAAAGTATACCATAATGCTGGTGTGGTTATTAATATGCATTATATGTGTAGCTGTAATGTTCAGTTTCATTCAGCACTTACACCTGGCAATGGAATTGGTCACTCAAATAATTAATGAATCATAGTTTGGTGAAATGTCTATTGAGACCTTGGTCCCCAGTCTTGCAGCTTGGAAGATCTGGCAGCCACTTCACAATGCCTCCCAGTACCTGTGGCAATCAACTGTCATTAAAAAAAAACCCTCAAAAAAAAAAAAAAAAGAGGGTCAATTGAAATCAATTCAGTGCCAGGTGGAATCCCTCTTTTAGTTACATGTGTGCATGTGTTTACTTGTCCTCTAAGTGTATCCTTAAGTACATAAACATAAAGGGTGCCATTGCAGAGGGCACGCTCCTTAATCACGTCCCCATACAACTCAGCAGTGTGTCTGGGTACGAGAGAAACGTTTAGATCCGGGTACGAGACTACTGATATGTTTACACCACTGTATCGTAAGCTTCTCTCTGGATATCCCTCATTCAGAAAGGTGCTATGGCAATGGCTGTATCAAAATTTGGCTAAAACCACGAAAGAACAGCAACTTCTCTTCATGAACTACGGATTTGCATCTTTGGACGCAAAAGACACGTTACAGCTTAGGTCTGAGGATGAAGCTAACCGCTTGAACATACAGCTGTATCATCACATTCTCAGCGGTTTAGTGATTAAAGATAAGGACTGCCTGGAAGTTGGATCGGGAAGAGGAGGCGGTGTTACGTTCGTCGCGCAATATATGAAGCCCAAAAGTGTACTCGGAGTAGAGCTGTCGAGTAATGCCGTTGACCTCAGCAATCGCTTGCCCCAAAGTGGTAGAAGCAATGTCAGTTTTATAGTTGGTAGTGCTGAAAATCTACCAGTTCAGAGCCGCAGTATCGATGTGGTGTTCAATGTAGAATCCTCTCATTGCTATCCGAATATTGGCCAGTTTATTTGTGAAGTGCGGAGAGTACTTCGTCCAGGCGGACACTTCGCTTGGGCAGACTTACAACCCAAGGAGACAATGCTGGAATTTGATTACGAAATACAAAAATCAGGAATGTCGGTGATAAAGCGCGAAAATATTACTCCAAATGTTATCAAATCTCTTGAATTGATGGACAGCAGCAGATCAAGATTTATTAATGAGAATGCACCCTTTTTTATGCGCAGAGACTTGATGAATTTTATGGGGACTAAAGACGGGATCATTTATCAACAGTTTTTAAAGGGCGAAATGGTTTATATGCACTACCAAATCCAAAACCTTTAGTGAATTGTAAGAACCTTTTTTGTGAGGGATCCTAATGATATTTAACGTTTTTATCAAATAGATTCACGCTGGTCACATGCGTGCACTTTCCCTGCACAAAATACAGAGATCAACGCGCTTGTATCGTAAATGTACACAACTCATCCTGACCAGTATCGCTGATAGAAGCACTAATCAGGGGATATGAAGAAGGCAATTGTATGATAGCTGGGTGTGACCATGATATCGATGCGACGAAAACACTGAACCATTTTGACGAAAATCACAGACATTGTGTAAGGCATTGATGAATATGATGGCTCATCACGAGCTAAAAGTTGCAACATCGTTATGGAAGACGGTGCATACCATATATAATAGTGTGTGGTGAAAGAGGGTGTGTCACCTAGAAAGTTAGAACACCCGACGAAACCCTGCTATTTGAGGTAAGTGCGTCGATTGTCTCCGTAATCATGCAGCAACTCAGTGCGAGCGTGTTTGACACATGCGACAGCTCCACGCCATCACTTAACGAACTGCGGAGACGTCATGAAGTGCAGGGTTCCAGCATTACTACGGCTCGGTGTCTTCATTTTGAGCTTAACATTTCTACAAACTTTCGCACAAAGTACGCAATTGACTTAGTTGTCCCGCAGTGTTACTTTGAGGTTAGGCAGGTTGGATATTTCAATAACATTTGGCTCGGTTACCGCTAGTCAAGTTCCACCACCGGAACAGCATGTGCTCGTTATCCTACAACGACAACCCCCCCCCCCCCCACCCTCCGCCCTACTTTCCTACCAGTAATACTCTTATTTTCAATCCACTATTTCATGTCCTAAAATTCTTGATTGAACCATTGCTGATTTGTTTCAGTTTCTGTTAATCTCATTTCCTTATGATACTATGCTCATCCTCTACCTCTCTCTCTCCATCACTTTGCTCTCCTACTTTTAATTGCCATTTCTCTTTGCATATCTTTGAACCTATTTGCACACTCATAATACACCTTCCTCTCTTACACAAACTTTCCTATTACTCACATCCTAATCTTTGGATGCACCTGTTGCACTATATTATCGGTTCTCCTCCTTCACAGCATTTACAGAGCCACCTGCTGTTGTTGTCTATCCAAGTAGTGCAATTGTTACCAATGGCTACACTGTTGTTGTTGCCTGTGTGGTCTATGGAATACCATCACCCAATATAACCTGGAGCATGACTGCACTGAATGGTTCTGTCACCATCCTTCAACAGTCAACTACCATTTCTATCCAGCAGAACACAACAATCTATAGCAACAATACCTTTGTTGTCTCTTACCTCACATACTGCAATTTTTGGGCTAATAATTCAGGAACATATACCTGCAGTGGGAACAACGGCCTGAATGGAACTAGCTTAACTGTCACCAGTGCTGGATTTGTTCTCGGTAAACCATCACTATTTTCAATTGGATGTTTGGAACTTGTGGTTAATGGGCTTCCATGTTTATTTTGTGTGTGACTGAATTATGTTCAATTAGTCATAAGTGTATTTTTGAACAAGGAGGTACTTCATAACAAATGAAATTAAATTCCTGGGTCTTGCTGTGTCATATGTGTCTGTCTGTACATGACAAACATTAGAAAACAACAAGTAATGTGTGATTCTGTTTGGACCAAATTATATCATGCTTGAAAGAATTTATTGTACCACCCAGATGTCGACGAATGTGCACAGAACTTAGATACTTGCTCTCAGCTTTGCTATGACACAAGTTATAGCTACACATGTGATTGCAACATTGGCTATACACTTTCTACAGATGGCATGACCTGTATAGGTAAGATAAGTGTGTTTGCTACAAGTTATATGTCATTTGGAGTTACTGAATTCTATGTGTTGTAGATATTAATGAATGCTCGATGGCAAATGGAGGGTGTTCTCAGTTGTGTGTAAATACCAATGGAAGTTTCTATTGTCAATGCAATACTGGGTATCAACTATCCACCGGCAACAAGACTTGTAATGGTTAGTTGGAAATAGTCTCAAAGATCTCTCTATATACATCTCAACTTCAATCTATCCTAGATGTAAATGAATGTCTTATTGCAACCAGTAACAATTGTTCTCAATTGTGTGTAAATACCAATGGTAGTTTCTACTGTCAATGCAATGCAGGTTATCTGTTATCCACCAATAACAAGACTTGCAATGGTAAGTTGGAATGGGTGTTACTATCCTTCCTTTGTGTCAAGTGTACTCTTACCTAGATGTAAATGAATGTCTTAATTCAACCAGTAACAATTGTTCTCAATTGTGTGTAAATACCAATGGGAGTTTCTACTGTCAATGCAATACTGGTTATATACTAGCTACGAACAACAAAACCTGCAATGGTTAGTTGGAATGGTTACAGCAATCTCTTCCCACATGTCCCTGTCAAATTTACTCTTTTCTAGATGTAAATGAATGTCTCACTTCAACCAGTAACAATTGTTCTCAATTGTGTATAAATACCAATGGTAGTTTCTACTGTCAATGCAATACAGGTTATCTGTTATCCACCAATAACAAGACTTGCAATGGTAAGTTGGAATGGTATTTACTATCTTTCCTTTGTGCTAAGTTTACTTTTACCTAGATGTAAATGAATGTCTCAATTCAACCAGTAACAATTGTTCTCAGTTGTGTGTAAATACCAATGGGAGTTTCTACTGTCAATGCACTACTGGTTATAAATTATCAACGAACAACAAAACTTGCACCGGTTAGTAAATGGTTGCAGCAATATCTTGCTACATGTACTGGTCAAATTTACTCTTTCCTTAGATGTAAATGAATGTCTCAATTCCACAAGTAACAACTGCTCTCAGATTTGTGTCAATACCAATGGGAGTTTTTACTGTCAGTGCAACACAGGATATCAGCTGTCTGCCAATAATAATACTTGCAATGGTTAGTGTTACTACTAATACTTATTCTATGATTTGAACATCACTTCCCCAGATATAAATGAATGCGTAATTGCATCCAACAACAACTGTTCTCAGTTATGTGTCAACACAAATGGGAGTTTTTATTGCCAATGCAACACGGGATATATACTATCCACTAATAACAAGACTTGCGATGGTTTGTGCTGAATTGCTACTTGTAGAGTGTAATTGACTCCAACGTTGCATGCTCCTAGAAATAAATGAATGCTCATTGGCAAATGGTGGATGTTCACAGTTATGTATTAACACAAATGGAAGTTTCTATTGTCAATGCAATACTGGTTATCAACTTTCCACTGATAACAGAACTTGCAATGGTTTGTGGAAACATGACATTACTCATCCTTTCTTGATTATTCGGTACCTTTATGTTACTAGATATAAATGAATGTCTTATTGCCATCGGCAACAACTGCTCTCAATCATGTATTAATACCAATGGAAGTTTCTACTGTGAATGTAGAATTGGGTACACAATATCTGATGACAACAGAACTTGTAATGGTTAGTTACAATTGTCAATATTTGCAGCAGTACTTTTATTTCAATGCAATACTACTCCAGATATAAATGAATGCCAGATTGCAATAAACAACTGTTCACAATTGTGCATCAATACCAATGGCAGCTTCTATTGTCAGTGTATCACAGGGTATCTACTATCTACTGACAACAAAACTTGCAATGGTTAAGTAAAACTAGTGATACAAGCCTTTAATTCATCCTAACCGTTCCCGTACTTAGATATAAATGAATGCATACAGGCAAATGGAGGATGCTCTCAGTTATGTTCTAACATCAATGGAAGCTTTTACTGCCAATGTTACAGTGGATACATTCTTTCTTCCAATAATATTACATGCAATGGTTGGCATATATGATTAAATTGAAAAAATTCAATTCTCAGATCTTTTTTTAGATGTAAATGAATGCCGAGTTGCAACTGATAGCAATTGCTCTCAAATTTGTATCAATACAAATGGAAGTTTCTACTGTCAATGCAACAATGGATACAGTCTTTCCTCAGACAACTCAACATGCAATGGTTGGCAAATATTAGTTAATTTGACTTGACTATACTGTATTTCATATAATATTTTCCAGACGTAAATGAATGCTTAATTGCAACTGATAACAACTGCTCTCACATTTGTGTTAACACGAACGGAAGTTTCTACTGTCAGTGCAACAGCGGATACATTCTTTCCTCGGACAACACAACTTGCTCTGGTATGTTATGTAATGTAATTACCTTATGAATCATTACTGATGTTGCTTTTTGTAGATGTAAATGAATGCTTAGTTGCAAATGATAACAACTGCTCTCACATTTGTGTGAACACAAATGGAAATTTCCAATGTCTGTGCGACAGTGGATACATTCTTTCCTTAGACAACACAACTTGCAATGGTAAGCAAATTGACTTCTCATACTGTAATTCATATAAACTATTTTCCAGACGTAAATGAATGCGTAATTGCAACTGATAACAACTGCTCTCAACTTTGCATCAACACGAACGGAAGTTTCCAGTGTCAGTGCAACAGTGGATACATTCTTTACTCAGACAACTCAACATGCAATGGTTGGCAAATATGACCTCACTATACTGTATTTCATATCAACTATTTTCCAGACATCAATGAATGCCTAATTGCAACCAATAATAACTGCTCTCAGCTTTGCATCAACACAAATGGAAGTTTCCAATGTCAGTGCAACAGTGGATACATTCTTTTTACAGACAACTCAACATGCATTGGTTTGTTAGTTTGACTTCCCCGTACTGTATTTCATATAAACTAATTTCCAGACGTAAATGAATGCGTAATTGCAACCAATAACAACTGCTCTCAGACATGTGTCAACACAAACGGAAGTTTCCACTGTCAGTGCAACAATGGATACATTCTTTACTCAGACAACTCAACATGCAATGGTTGGCAAATATGACCTCCCGATACTGTATTTCATATGAACTATTTTCCAGATGTAAATGAATGCCTAATTGCAACCGATAACAACTGCTCTCAACTTTGCATCAACACGAACGGAAGTTTCCACTGTCAATGCAACAGTCGATACATTCTTTCATCAGACAACACAACTTGCTTTGGTAATAATGATAATGTAATTGTCCTATTCAATATTACTCATATTACTTTTCTTAGATGTAAATGAATGCCTAGTTGCAACCGATAACAACTGCTCTCAGATATGTGTCAACACAAACGGAAGTTTCCAATGTCAGTGCAACAGAGGATACATTCTTTTTTCAGACAACTCAACGTGCAATGGTTAGTTAATTTGACTTCCCCATACTGTACTTTATATAAACCATATTCCAGATGTAAATGAATGCCTCGTTGTAACTGATAACAACTGCACTCAGATCTGTGTGAACACAATTGGAAGTTTTCACTGTCAGTGCAACAGCGGATACATTCTTTCCTCAGACAACACAACTTGCTCTGGTAAGTTATGTAAGGTAATTACCTTATGAATCAGTACAGATGTTGCTTTTCATAGATGTAAATGAATGCTTAGTTGCAACTGATAACAACTGCTCTCACATTTGTGTGAACACAAATGGAAATTTCCAATGTCTGTGCAACAATGGATACATTCTTTCCTCAGACAACACAACTTGCTTTGGTAAAAATGATAATGTGTTTGTCCAATTGAATATTACTCATATTGTTTTCTTAGATGTAAATGAATGCCTCGTTGCAACTGATAACAACTGCTCTCAGATCTGTGTGAACACAATTGGAAGTTTCCACTGTCAATGCAACAGTGGATACATTCTTTCCTCAGACAACTCAACATGCAATGGTTGGTTAATTTGACTTCCCCAAACTGTATTTCATATCAACTATTTCCAGACATAAATGAATGCCTAATTGTAAATGATAACAACTGCTCTCAGATATGTGTCAACACAAACGGAAGTTTCCACTGTCAGTGCAACAATGGATACATTCTTTACTCTGACAACACAACTTGCAATGGTTGGCAAATATGACCTCCCCATACTGTATTTCATACTAACTATTTTCCAGACGTAAATGAATGCCTAATTGCAACCGATAACAACTGCTCTCAGATATGTGTCAACACAAACGGAAGTTTCCAATGTCAGTGCAACAGCGGATACATTCTTTCCTCAGACAACTCAACATGCAATGGTTGGTTAGTTTGACTTCCTCATACTGTATTTCATATCAACTATTTTCCAGACACAAATGAATGCCTAGTTCCAACTGATAACAACTGCTCTCAACTTTGCATCAACACAAACGGAAGTTTCCACTGTCAATGCAACAGTGGATACATTCTTTCCTCAGACAACACAACTTGCTTTGGTAATAATGATAATTTAGTTGTCCTATTTAATTTTACTCATACTACTTTTCTTAGATGTAAATGAATGCCTAGTTGCAACAGATAACAACTGCTCTCAGATATGTGTCAACACAAACGGAAGTTTCCAATGTCATTGCAACAGCGGATACATTCTTTCCTCAGACAACACAACTTGCTTTGGTAATAATGATAATTTAGTTGTCCTATTTAATTTTACTCATACTACTTTTCTTAGATGTAAATGAATGCCTAGTTGCAACAGATAACAACTGCTCTCAGATATGTGTCAACACAAACGGAAGTTTCCAATGTCATTGCAACAGCGGATACATTCTTTCCTCAGACAACACAACTTGTTCTGGTAAGTTATGTAATGCAATTGTCCTATTCAATAATATTCACATTTCGTTTCTTAGATGTAAATGAATGCATAGTTGCAACTGACAACAACTGCTCTCAACTTTGCATCAACACGAACGGAAGTTTCCACTGTCAATGCAACAGTGGATACATTCTTTCCTCAGACAACTCAATATGCAATGGTTGGTTAGTTTGACTTCCTCAAACTGTATGTCATATCAACTATTTTTCAGACATAAATGAATGCTTAGTTCCAACTGATAACAACTGCTCTCAGCTTTGCATCAACACAAACGGAAGTTTCCACTGTCAATGCAAAAGTGGATACATTCTTTCCTCAGACAACTCAATATGCAATGGTTGGTTAGTTTGACTTCCCCGTACTGTATTTTATATCAACTATTTTCCAGACGTAAATGAATGCCTAATTGCAACTGATAACAACTGCTCTCAACTTTGCATCAACACAAACGGAAGTTTCCACTGTCAGTGCAACAGCGGATACATTCTTTCCTCAGACAACTCAACATGCAATGGTTGGTTTGTTTGACTTCCTCAAACTGTATGTCATATCAACTATTTTTCAGACATAAATGAATGCCTAGTTCCAACTGATAACAACTGCTCTCAGCTTTGCATCAACACGAACGGAAGTTTCCACTGTCAATGCAAAAGTGGATACATTCTTTCCTCAGACAACTCAACATGCAATGGTTGGCAAATATGACCTCCCTATACTGTATTTCATATTAACTATTTTCCAGACGTAAATGAATGCCTAATTGCAATCGATAACAACTGCTCTCAGATATGTGTCAACACAAACGGAAGTTTCCACTGTCAGTGCAACAATGGATACATTCTTTACTCAGACAACTCAACATGCAATGGTTGGCAAATATGACCTCCCTATACTGTATTTCATATTAACTATTTTCCAGACGTAAATGAATGCCTAATTGCAACAGATAACAACTGCTCTCAGATATGTGTCAACACAAACGGAAGTTTCCACTGTCAGTGCAACAATGGATACATTCTTTACTCAGACAACTCAACGTGCAATGGTTGGCAAATATGACCTCCCGATACTGTATTTCATACGAACTATTTTCCAGACATAAATGAATGCCTAATTGCAATCGATAACAACTGCTCTCAACTTTGCATCAACACAAACGGAAGTTTCCACTGTCAATGCAACAGTGGATACATTCTTTCCTCAGACAACTCAACATGCAATGGTTGGTTAGTTTGACTTCCTCATACTGTATTTCATATCAACTATTTTCCAGACATAAATGAATGCCTAGTTCCAACTGATAACAACTGCTCTCAGATATGTGTCAACACAAACGGAAGTTTCCAATGTCAGTGCAACAGCGGATACATTCTTTCCTCAGACAACACAACTTGCTCTGGTATGTTATGTAATGTAATTGTCCTATTCAATATTATTCACATTTCTTTTCTTAGATGTAAATGAATGCATAGTTGCAACTGACAACTGCTCTCAACTTTGCATCAACACGAACGGAAGTTTCCACTGTCAATGCAACAGCGGATACATTCTTTCCTCAGACAACTCAACATGCAATGGTTGGTTTGTTTGACTTCCTCAAACTGTATGTCATATCAACTATTTTTCAGACATAAATGAATGCCTAGTTCCAACTGATAACAACTGCTCTCAGCTTTGCATCAACACGAACGGAAGTTTCCACTGTCAATGCAAAAGTGGATACATTCTTTCCTCAGACAACTCAACATGCAATGGTTGGCAAATATGACCTCCCTATACTGTATTTCATATTAACTATTTTCCAGACGTAAATGAATGCCTAATTGCAACAGATAACAACTGCTCTCAGATATGTGTCAACACAAACGGAAGTTTCCACTGTCAGTGCAACAATGGATACATTCTTTACTCAGACAACACAACATGCAATGGTTGGCAAATATGACCTCCCGATACTGTATTTCATACGAACTATTTTCCAGACATAAATGAATGCCTAATTGCAACCGATAACAACTGCTCTCAGATATGTGTCAACACAAACGGAAGTTTCCAATGTCAGTGCAACAGCGGATACATTCTTTCCTCAGACAACTCAACATGCAATGGTTGGTTAGTTTGACTTCCTCGTACTGCATTTCATATCAACTATTTTCCAGACATAAATGAATGCCTAGTTCCAACTGATAACAACTGCTCTCAACTTTGCATCAACACAAACGGAAGTTTCCACTGTCAATGCAACAGTGGATACATTCTTTCCTCAGACAACACAACTTGCTTTGGTAATAATGATAATTTAGTTGTCCTATTTAATTTTACTAATACTACTTTTCTTAGATGTAAATGAATGCCTAGTTGCAACAGATAACAACTGCTCTCAGATATGTGTCAACACAAACGGAAGTTTCCAATGTCAGTGCAACAGCGGATACATTCTTTCCTCCGACAACACAACTTGCTCTGGTAAGTTATGTAATGCAATTGTCCTATTCAATATTATTCACATTTCTTTTCTTAGATGTAAATGAATGCATAGTTGCAACTGACAACAACTGCTCTCAACTTTGCATCAACACGAACGGAAGTTTCCACTGTCAATGCAACAGTGGATACATTCTTTCCTCAGACAACTCAATATGCAATGGTTGGTTAGTTTGACTTCCCCGTACTGTATTTTATATCAACTATTTTCCAGACGTAAATGAATGCCTAATTGCAACTGATAACAACTGCTCTCAACTTTGCATCAACACAAACGGAAGTTTCCACTGTCAGTGCAACAGCGGATACATTCTTTCCTCAGACAACTCAACATGCAATGGTTGGCAAATATGACCTCCCTATACTGTATTTCATATGAACTATTTTCCAGACGTAAATGAATGCCTAATTGCAATCGATAACAACTGCTCTCAGATATGTGTCAACACAAACGGAAGTTTCCACTGTCAGTGCAACAATGGATACATTCTTTACTCAGACAACTCAACATGCAATGGTTGGCAAATATGACCTCCCTATACTGTATTTCATATTAACTATTTTCCAGACGTAAATGAATGCCTAATTGCAACAGATAACAACTGCTCTCAGATATGTGTCAACACAAACGGAAGTTTCCACTGTCAGTGCAACAATGGATACATTCATTCCTCAGACAACTCAACATGCAATGGTTGGTTAGTTTGACTTCCTCGTACTGCATTTCATATCAACTATTTTCCAGACATAAATGAATGCCTAGTTGCAACTGATAACAACTGCTCTCAACTTTGCATCAACACAAACGGAAGTTTCCACTGTCAATGCAACAGTGGATACATTCTTTCCTCAGACAACTCAACATGCAATGGTTGGTTAGTTTGACTTCCTCATACTGTATTTCATATCAACTATTTTCCAGACATAAATGAATGCCTAGTTCCAACTGATAACAACTGCTCTCAGATATGTGTCAACACAAACGGAAGTTTCCAATGTCAGTGCAACAGCGGATACATTCTTTCCTCAGACAACACAACTTGCTCTGGTAAGTTATGTAATGTAATTGTCCTATTCAATATTATTCACATTTCTTTTCTTAGATGTAAATGAATGCATAGTTGCAACTGACAACAACTGCTCTCAACTTTGCATCAACACGAACGGAAGTTTCCACTGTCAATGCAACAGTGGATACATTCTTTCCTCAGACAACTCAACATGCAATGGTTGGTTTGTTTGACTTCCTCAAACTGTATGTCATATGAACTATTTTTCAGACATAAATGAATGCCTAGTTCCAACTGATAACAACTGCTCTCAGCTTTGCATCAACACGAACGGAAGTTTCCACTGTCAATGCAAAAGTGGATACATTCTTTCCTCAGACAACTCAACATGCAATGGTTGGCAAATATGACCTCCCTATACTGTATTTCATATGAACTATTTTCCAGACGTAAATGAATGCCTAATTGCAATCGATAACAACTGCTCTCAGATATGTGTCAACACAAACGGAAGTTTCCACTGTCAGTGCAACAATGGATACATTCTTTACTCAGACAACTCAACATGCAATGGTTGGCAAATATGACCTCCCTATACTGTATTTCATATTAACTATTTTCCAGACGTAAATGAATGCCTAATTGCAACAGATAACAACTGCTCTCAGATATGTGTCAACACAAACGGAAGTTTCCAATGTCAGTGCAACAGCGGATACATTCTTTCCTCAGACAACTCAACATGCAATGGTTGGTTAGTTTGACTTCCTCGTACTGCATTTCATATCAACTATTTTCCAGACATAAATGAATGCCTAGTTGCAACTGATAACAACTGCTCTCAACTTTGCATCAACACAAACGGAAGTTTCCACTGTCAATGCAACAGTGGATACATTCTTTCCTCAGACAACTCAACATGCAATGGTTGGTTTGTTTGACTTCCTCAAACTGTATGTCATATCAACTATTTTTCAGACATAAATGAATGCCTAGTTCCAACTGATAACAACTGCTCTCAGCTTTGCATCAACACGAACGGAAGTTTCCACTGTCAATGCAAAAGTGGATACATTCTTTCCTCAGACAACTCAACATGCAATGGTTGGCAAATATGACCTCCCTATACTGTATTTCATATGAACTATTTTCCAGACGTAAATGAATGCCTAATTGCAATCGATAACAACTGCTCTCAGATATGTGTCAACACAAACGGAAGTTTCCACTGTCAGTGCAACAATGGATACATTCTTTACTCAGACAACTCAACATGCAATGGTTGGCAAATATGACCTCCCTATACTGTATTTCATATTAACTATTTTCCAGACGTAAATGAATGCCTAATTGCAACAGATAACAACTGCTCTCAGATATGTGTCAACACAAACGGAAGTTTCCACTGTCAGTGCAACAATGGATACATTCTTTACTCAGACAACACAACATGCAATGGTTGGCAAATATGACCTCCCGATACTGTATTTCATACGAACTATTTTCCAGACATAAATGAATGCCTAATTGCAACCGATAACAACTGCTCTCAGATATGTGTCAACACAAACGGAAGTTTCCAATGTCAGTGCAACAGCGGATACATTCTTTCCTCAGACAACTCAACATGCAATGGTTGGTTAGTTTGACTTCCTCGTACTGCATTTCATATCAACTATTTTCCAGACATAAATGAATGCCTAGTTCCAACTGATAACAACTGCTCTCAACTTTGCATCAACACAAACGGAAGTTTCCACTGTCAATGCAACAGTGGATACATTCTTTCCTCAGACAACACAACTTGCTTTGGTAATAATGATAATTTAGTTGTCCTATTTAATTTTACTAATACTACTTTTCTTAGATGTAAATGAATGCCTAGTTGCAACAGATAACAACTGCTCTCAGATATGTGTCAACACAAACGGAAGTTTCCAATGTCAGTGCAACAGCGGATACATTCTTTCCTCCGACAACACAACTTGCTCTGGTAAGTTATGTAATGCAATTGTCCTATTCAATATTATTCACATTTCTTTTCTTAGATGTAAATGAATGCATAGTTGCAACTGACAACAACTGCTCTCAACTTTGCATCAACACGAACGGAAGTTTCCACTGTCAATGCAACAGTGGATACATTCTTTCCTCAGACAACTCAATATGCAATGGTTGGTTAGTTTGACTTCCCCGTACTGTATTTTATATCAACTATTTTCCAGACGTAAATGAATGCCTAATTGCAACTGATAACAACTGCTCTCAACTTTGCATCAACACAAACGGAAGTTTCCACTGTCAGTGCAACAGCGGATACATTCTTTCCTCAGACAACTCAACATGCAATGGTTGGCAAATATGACCTCCCTATACTGTATTTCATCTGAACTATTTTCCAGACGTAAATGAATGCCTAATTGCAATCGATAACAACTGCTCTCAGATATGTGTCAACACAAACGGAAGTTTCCACTGTCAGTGCAACAATGGATACATTCTTTACTCAGACAACTCAACATGCAATGGTTGGCAAATATGACCTCCCTATACTGTATTTCATATTAACTATTTTCCAGACGTAAATGAATGCCTAATTGCAACAGATAACAACTGCTCTCAGATATGTGTCAACACAAACGGAAGTTTCCACTGTCAGTGCAACAATGGATACATTCTTTACTCAGACAACACAACATGCAATGGTTGGCAAATATGACCTCCCGATACTGTATTTCATACGAACTATTTTCCAGACATAAATGAATGCCTAATTGCAACCGATAACAACTGCTCTCAGATATGTGTCAACACAAACGGAAGTTTCCAATGTCAGTGCAACAGCGGATACATTCATTCCTCAGACAACTCAACATGCAATGGTTGGTTAGTTTGACTTCCTCGTACTGCATTTCATATCAACTATTTTCCAGACATAAATGAATGCCTAGTTGCAACTGATAACAACTGCTCTCAACTTTGCATCAACACAAACGGAAGTTTCCACTGTCAATGCAACAGTGGATACATTCTTTCCTCAGACAACTCAACATGCAATGGTTGGTTAGTTTGACTTCCTCATACTGTATTTCATATCAACTATTTTCCAGACATAAATGAATGCCTAGTTCCAACTGATAACAACTGCTCTCAGATATGTGTCAACACAAACGGAAGTTTCCAATGTCAGTGCAACAGCGGATACATTCTTTCCTCAGACAACACAACTTGCTCTGGTAAGTTATGTAATGTAATTGTCCTATTCAATATTATTCACATTTCTTTTCTTAGATGTAAATGAATGCATAGTTGCAACTGACAACAACTGCTCTCAACTTTGCATCAACACGAACGGAAGTTTCCACTGTCAATGCAACAGTGGATACATTCTTTCCTCAGACAACTCAACATGCAATGGTTGGTTTGTTTGACTTCCTCAAACTGTATGTCATATCAACTATTTTTCAGACATAAATGAATGCCTAGTTCCAACTGATAACAACTGCTCTCAGCTTTGCATCAACACGAACGGAAGTTTCCACTGTCAATGCAAAAGTGGATACATTCTTTCCTCAGACAACTCAACATGCAATGGTTGGCAAATATGACCTCCCTATACTGTATTTCATATGAACTATTTTCCAGACGTAAATGAATGCCTAATTGCAATCGATAACAACTGCTCTCAGATATGTGTCAACACAAACGGAAGTTTCCACTGTCAGTGCAACAATGGATACATTCTTTACTCAGACAACTCAACATGCAATGGTTGGCAAATATGACCTCCCTATACTGTATTTCATATTAACTATTTTCCAGACGTAAATGAATGCCTAATTGCAACAGATAACAACTGCTCTCAGATATGTGTCAACACAAACGGAAGTTTCCACTGTCAGTGCAACAATGGATACATTCTTTACTCAGACAACACAACATGCAATGGTTGGCAAATATGACCTCCCGATACTGTATTTCATACGAACTATTTTCCAGACATAAATGAATGCCTAATTGCAATCGATAACAACTGCTCTCAGATATGTGTCAACACAAACGGAAGTTTCCAATGTCAGTGCAACAGCGGATACATTCTTTCCTCAGACAACTCAACATGCAATGGTTGGTTAGTTTGACTTCCTCGTACTGCATTTCATATCAACTATTTTCCAGACATAAATGAATGCCTAGTTCCAACTGATAACAACTGCTCTCAACTTTGCATCAACACAAACGGAAGTTTCCACTGTCAGTGCAACAGCGGATACATTCTTTCCTCAGACAACTCAACATGCAATGGTTGGTTAGTTTGACTTCCTCAAACTGTATGTCATATCAACTATTTTTCAGACATAAATGAATGCTTAGTTCCAACTGATAACAACTGCTCTCAGCTTTGCATCAACACAAACGGAAGTTTCCACTGTCAATGCAACAGTAGATTCATTCTTTCCTCAGACAACACAACTTGCTCTGGTAAGTTATGTAATGTAATTGTCCTATTCAATATTATTCACATTTCTTTTCTTAGATGTAAATGAATGCATAGTTGCAACTGACAACAACTGCTCTCAACTTTGCATCAACACGAACGGAAGTTTCCACTGTCAATGCAACAGTGGATACATTCTTTCCTCAGACAACTCAATATGCAATGGTTGGTTAGTTTGACTTCCCCGTACTGTATTTTATATCAACTATTTTCCAGACGTAAATGAATGCCTAATTGCAACTGATAACAACTGATCTCAACTTTGCATCAACACAAACGGAAGTTTCCACTGTCAGTGTAACAGCGGATACATTCTTTCCTCAGACAACTCAACATGCAATGGTTTGTTTGTTTGACTTCCTCAAACTGTATATCATATCAACTATTTTTCAGACATAAATGAATGCCTAGTTCCAACTGATAACAACTGCTCTCAGCTTTGCATCAACACGAACGGAAGTTTCCACTGTCAATGCAAAAGTGGATACATTCTTTCCTCAGACAACTCAACATGCAATGGTTGGCAAATATGACCTCCCCATACTGTATTTCATATGAACTATTTTCCAGACGTAAATGAATGCCTAATTGCAATCGATAACAACTGCTCTCAGATATGTGTCAACACAAACGGAAGTTTCCACTGTCAGTGCAACAATGGATACATTCTTTACTCAGACATCTCAACATGCAATGGTTGGCAAATATGACCTCCCTATACTGTATTTCATATGAACTATTTTCCAGACGTAAATGAATGCCTAATTGCAACCGATAACAACTGCTCTCAGATATGTGTCAACACAAACGGAAGTTTCCAATGTCAGTGCAACAGCGGATACATTCTTTCCTCAGACAACTCAACATGCAATGGTTGGTTAGTTTGACTTCCTCGTACTGTATTTTATATCAACTGTTTTCCAGACGTAAATGAATGCCTAATTGCAACTGATAACAACTGCTCTCAACTTTGCATCAACACAAACGGAAGTTTCCAATGTCAGTGCAACAGCGGATACATTCTTTCCTCAGACAACACAAGTTGCAATGGTAGGGAAATAATTGTTAATTAATGTAGTCTAAATTTCACATGAAATATTTTTTAGACATAAATGAATGCCTTGTTGCAACTGATAACAACTGCTCTCAGCTTTGTATCAATACAAATGGAAGTTTCTACTGTCAGTGCAAATGCGGGTACATCCTTTCCTCAGAGAACTCAGCATGCAATGGTTGGCACATATGACCTCCCTATACTGTATTTCATATCAATTATTTTCCAGACATAAATGAATGCCAAGTTCCAACTGATAACAACTGCTCTCAACTTTGCATCAACACGAACGGAAGTTTCCACTGTCAATGCAACAGTGGATACATTCTTTCCTCAGACAACACAACTTGCTTTGGTAATAATGACAATGTAATTGTCCTATTCAATATTACTCATATTACTTGTCTTAGATGTAAATGAATGCCTAGTTGCAACTGATAACAACTGCTCTCAACTTTGCATCAACACAAACGGAAGTTTTCACTGTCAGTGCAACAGCGGATACATTCTTTCCTCAGACGACTCATTATGCAATGGTTGGTTAGTTTGACTTCCTCATACTGTATTTCATATCAACTATTTTCTAGACGTAAATGAATGCCTAGTTCCAACTGATAACAACTGCTCTCAGCTTTGCATCAACACAAACGGAAGTTTCCACTGTCAATGCAACAGTAGATACATTCTTTCCTCAGACAACACAACTTGCTTTGGTAATAATGATAATTTAGTCGTTCTATTTAATTTTACACATATTACTTTTCTTAGATGTAAATGAATGCCTAGTTGCAACAGATAACAACTGCTCTCAGATATGTGTCAACACAAACGGAAGTTTCCAATGTCAGTGCAACAGCGGATACATTCTTTCCTCAGACAACACAACTTGCTCTGGTAAGTTATGTAATGTAATTGTCCTATTCAATATTATTCACATTTCTTTTCTTAGATGTAAATGAATGCATAGTTGCAACTGACAACAACTGCTCTCAACTTTGCATCAACACGAACGGAAGTTTCCACTGTCAATGCAACAGTGGATACATTCTTTCCTCAGACAACTCAATATGCAATGGTTGGTTAGTTTGACTTCCCCGTACTGTATTTTATATCAACTATTTTCCAGACGTAAATGAATGTCTAATTGCAACTGATAACAACTACTGCTCTCAACTTTGCATCAACACAAACGGAAGTTTCCACTGTCAGTGCAACAGCGGATACATTCTTTCCTCAGACAACTCAACATGCAATGGTTGGTTAGTTTGACTTCCTCATACTGTATTTCATAACAACTATTTTCCAGACATAAATGAATGCCTAGTTCCAACTGATAACAACTGCTCTCAACTTTGCATCAACACAAACGGAAGTTTCCACTGTCAATGCAACAGTGGATACATTCTTTCCTCAGACAACACAACTTGCTTTGGTAATAATGATAATTTAGTTGTCCTATTTAAATTTACTCATACTACTTTTCTTAGATGTAAATGAATGCCTAGTTGCAACAGATAACAACTGCTCTCAGATATGTGTCAACACAAACGGAAGTTTCCAATGTCAGTGCAACAGCGGATACATTCTTTCCTCAGACAACACAACTTGCTCTGGTAAGTTATGTAATGCAATTGTCCTATTCAATATTATTCACATTTCTTTTCTTAGATGTAAATGAATGCATAGTTGCAACTGACAACAACTGCTCTCAACTTTGCATCAACACGAACGGAAGTTTCCACTGTCAATGCAACAGTGGATACATTCTTTCCTCAGACAACTCAATATGCAATGGTTGGTTAGTTTGACTTCCCCATACTGTATTTTACATCAACTATTTTCCAGACGTAAATGAATGCCTAGTTCCAACTGATAACAACTGCTCTCAACTTTGCATCAACATGAACGGAAGTTTCCACTGCCAGTGCAACTGCGGATACATTCTTTCCTCAGACAACAGAACTTGCTTTGGTAATAATGATAATGTAATTGTCGTATTCAATATTACTGATATTACTTTTGTTAGATGTAAATGAATGCCTAGTTGCAACTGATAACAACTGCTCTCAACTTTGCATCAACACAAACGGAAGTTTCCAATGTCAGTGCAACAGCGGATACATTCTTTCCTCAGACAACACAAGTTGCAATGGTAGGGAAATAATTGTTAATTAATGTAGTCTAAATTTCACATGAAATATTTTTTAGACATAAATGAATGCCTTGTTGCAACTGATAACAACTGCTCTCAGCTTTGTATCAATACAAATGGAAGTTTCTACTGTCAGTGCAAATGCGGGTACATCCTTTCCTCAGAGAACTCAGCATGCAATGGTTGGCACATATGACCTCCCTATACTGTATTTCATATCAATTATTTTCCAGACATAAATGAATGCCAAGTTCCAACTGATAACAACTGCTCTCAACTTTGCATCAACACGAACGGAAGTTTCCACTGTCAATGCAACAGTGGATACATTCTTTCCTCAGACAACACAACTTGCTTTGGTAATAATGACAATGTAATTGTCCTATTCAATATTACTCATATTACTTGTCTTAGATGTAAATGAATGCCTAGTTGCAACTGATAACAACTGCTCTCAACTTTGCATCAACACAAACGGAAGTTTTCACTGTCAGTGCAACAGCGGATACATTCTTTCCTCAGACGACTCATTATGCAATGGTTGGTTAGTTTGACTTCCCCGTACTGTATTTTATATCAACTATTTTCTAGACGTAAATGAATGCCTAATTGCAGCTGATAAAAACTGCTCTCAACTTTGCATCAACACAAACGGAAGTTTCCACTGTCAGTGCAACAGCGGATACATTCTTTCCTCAGACAACTCAACATGCAATGGTTGGTTAGTTTGACTTCCTCATACTGTATGTCATATCAACTATTTTCTAGACATAAATGAATGCCTAGTTCCAACTGATAACAACTGCTCTCAACTTTGCATCAATACAAACGGAAGTTTCCACTGTCAATGCAACAGCGGATACATTCTTTCCTCAGACAACACAACTTGCTTTGGTAATAATGATAATTTAGTTGTCCTATTTAAATTTACTCATATTACTTTTCTTAGATGTAAATGAATGCCTAGTTCCAACTGATAACAACTGCTCTCAACTTTGCATCAATACAAACGGAAGTTTCCAATGTCAGTGCAACCGCCGATACATTCTTTCCTCAGACAACACAAGTTGCAATGGTAGGCAAAGAATTGTTAATTAATGTAGTCTAAATTTCATATGAAGTATTTTTCAGACATAAATGAATGCCTAGTTGCAACTGATAACAACTGCTCTCAACTTTGCATCAACACAAACGGAAGTTTCCACTGTCAATGCAACAGCGGATACATTCTTTCCTCAGACAACTCAACATGCAATGGTTGGTTAATTTGACTTCCCCAAACTGTATTTCATATCAACTATTTCCAGACATAAATGAATGCCTAATTGTAACTGATAACAACTGCTCTCAACTTTGCATCAACACGAACGGAAGTTTCCACTGTCAGTGCAACAACGGATACATTCTTTACTCAGACAACTCAACATGCAATGGTTGGCAGATATGACCTCCCTATACTGTATTTCATATCAACTATTTTCCAGACGTAAATGAATGCCTAATTGCAACTGATAACAACTGCTCTCAACTTTGCATCAACACAAACGGAAGTTTCCAATGTCAGTGCAACAGTGGATACATTCTTTCCTCAGACAACTCAGCATGCAATGGTTGGTTAGTTTGACTTCCTCATACTGTATTTCATATCAACTATTTTCCAGACATAAATGAATGCCTAGTTCCAACTGATAACAACTGCTCTCAACTTTGCATCAACACAAACAGAAGTTTCCACTGTCAATGCAACAGTGGATACATTCTTTCCTCAGACAACACAACTTGCTCTGGTAAGTTATGTAATGTAATTGTCCTTTTCAATATTATTCACATTTCTTTTCTTAGATGTAAATGAATGCATAGTTGCAACTGACAACAACTGCTCTCAACTTTGCATCAACACGAAAGGAAGTTTCCACTGTCAATGCAACAGTGGATACATTCTTTCCTCAGACAACTCATTATGCAATGGTTGGTTAGTTTGACTTCCCCGTACTGTATTTTATATCAACTATTTTCCAGACGTAAATGAATGCCTAGTTGCAACAGATAACAACTGCTCTGAGCTTTGTGTGAACACAAATGGAAGTTTCCAATGTCAGTGCAACAGTGGATACATTCTTTCCTCTGACAACACAACTTGCTTTGGTAATAATGATAATTTAGTTGTCCTATTTAATTTTACTCATATTACTTTTCTTAGATGTAAATGAATGCCTAGTTGCAACAGATAACAACTGCTCTCAGATATGTGTCAACACAAACGGAAGTTTCCAATGTCAGTGCAACAGTGGATACATTCTTTCCTCAGACAACACAACTTGCTTAGGTAATAACGATAATGTAATTGTCCTTTTCAATATTACTCATATTACTTTTCTTAGATGTAAATGAATGCCTAGTTCCAACTGATAACAACTGCTCTCAACTTTGCATCAACACGAACGGAAGTTTCCACTGTCAATGCAACAGTGGATACATTCTTTCCTCAGACAACACAACTTGCTTTGGTAATAATGAAAATGTAATTGTCCTTTTCAATATTACTCATATTACTTTTCTTAGATGTAAATGAATGCCTAGTTGCAATTGCAACTCATAACTGCTCTCAGATATGTGTCAACACAAACGGAAGTTTCCACTGTCAGTGCAACAGCGGATACATTCTTTCTTCAGACAACTCAACATGCAATGGTTGGTTAATTTGACTTCCCCAAACTGTGCTTTATATCACCTGTTTCCAGACGTAAATGAATGCCTAGTTCCAACTGATAACAACTGCTCTCAACTTTGCATCAACATGAACGGAAGTTTCCACTGTCAATGCAAAAGTGGATACATTCTTTCCTCAGACAACACAACTTGCTTTGGTAATAATGACAATGTAATTGTCCTATTCAATATTACTCATATTACTTTTCTTAGATGTAAATGAATGCCTAGTTGCAACTGATAACAACTGCTCTCAACTTTGCATCAACACAAACGGAAGTTTCCACTGTCAGTGCAACAGCGGATACATTTTTTCCTCAGACAACTCAGCATGCAATGGTTGGTTAGTTTAACTTCCTCATACTGTATTTCATATCAACTATTTTCCAGACATAAATGAATGCCTAGTTGCAACTGATAATAACTGCACACAGCTTTGTATTAATACAAATGGAAGTTTCCACTGTCAGTGCAACAGCGGGTACATTCTTTCCTCAGACAACTCAACATGCAATGGTTGGCAAATATGACCTCCCTATACTGTATTTCATATGAACTATTTTCCAGACGTAAATGAATGCCTAATTGCAACCGATAACAACTGCTCTCAACTTTGCATCAACATGAACGGAAGTTTCCACTGTCAATGCAACAGTGGATACATTCTTTCCTCAGACAACACAACTTGCTTTGGTAATAATGACAAATGTAATTGTCCTATTCAATATTACTTATATTACTTTTCTGAGATGTAAATGAATGCCTAGTTCCAAATGATAACAACTGCTCTCAACTTTGCATCAACACGAACGGAAGTTTCCACTGTCAATGCAACAGTGGATACATTCTTTCCTCAGACAACACAACTTGCTTTGGTAATGATGATAATGTAATTGTCCTATTCAATATTACTCATTACTTTTCTTAGATGTAAATGAATGCCTAGTTGCAACTGATAACAACTGCTCTCAACTTTGCATCAACACAAACGGAGGTTTCCAATGTCAGTGCAACAGCGGATACATTCTTTCCTCAGACAACTCAACATGCAATGGTTGGTTAGTTTGACTTCCTCATACTGTATTTCATATCAACTATTTTCCAGACTTATATGAATGCCTAGTTGCAACTGATAACAACTGCTCTCAACTTTGCATCAACACAAATGGAAGTTTCCATTGTCAGTGCAACAGCGGATACATTCTTTCCTCAGACAACACAACTTGCTTAGGTAATAACGATAATTTGTTTTTGTCCTATTAAATGATACTCACATTACGTTTCTTAGATGTAAATGAATGCCTAGTTGCAACTGATAACAACTGCTCTCAAATATGTGTCAACACAAATGGAAGTTTCCAATGTCAGTGCAACAGCGGATATTTTCTTTCCTCAGACAACACAATTTGCAATGGTTGGTTAATTTGACCCGTGTTGTCTAGTTTCATATAACTATTTTTCAGATGTTAATGTAATATTAGATAATATCACTTCCCCAAAGTGTATTTCATATAAACTATTCTCCAGATATAAATGAATGCCTAGTTGCAACTGATAACAACTGCTCTCACATTTGTGATAACACGAACGGAAGTTACTACTGTCAGTGCAACAGTGGATACGTTCTTTCCTCAGACAACACAATTTGCAATGGTTGGTTAATTTGACCTATGTTGTCTAGATTTTATATTAACTATTTTTTACACATAAATGAAATATTCGTTAATATTACCTACCCATAGTGTATTTCATATAAACTATTCTCCAGATATAAATGAATGTCTAGTTGCAACTGATAACAACTGCTCTCACATTTGTGATAACACGAACGGAAGTTACTACTGTGAGTGCAACAGTGGATACGTTCTTTCGTCAGACACCACAACATGCTTTGGTAAGAATGATAATGTAATTCTCCTATTAATCATTACTGACATTGCTTTTCTTAGACTTAAATGAATGCCTCATTGCAACTGATAACAAGTGCTCTCAGCTTTGTATGAATACAAATGGAAGTTTCCACTGTCAGTGCTACAATGGATATAGTCTTTCCTCTGACAACTCAACATGCAATGGTAGGAAAATACATAAATTGTCCAGATTTGATATTAACTACTTTTCAGACATAAATGAATGCCTAGTTGCAATTGATAACAACTGCTCTCAGATTTGTCTTAACACAAACGGACGTTTCCACTGTCAATGCAACAGCGGATACATTCTTTCTTCAGACATCACAACTTGCTTTGGTAATAATGATAATGTTATTGTCATATATTTCATTGCTGATGTTGCTTTTCTTAGATGTAAATGAGTGCCTAATTACAACTGATAACAACTGCTCTCAGCTTTGCGTGAATACAAATGGAAGTTTCCACTGTCAGTGCAGCAATGGATACAGTCTTTCCTCAGACAACTCAACATGCAATGGTTGGGAAATATTAGTTAATATCACTTCCCCATAGTGTATTTCATATAAACTATTCTCCAGATATAAATGAATGCCTAGTTGCAACTGATAACAACTGCTCTCACATTTGTGATAACACGAACGGAAGTTACTACTGTCAGTGCAACAGTGGATACATTCTTTCGTCAGACACCACAACATGCTTTGGCAAGAATGATAATGTAATTGTCCTATTGATCATTACTGACATTGCTTTTCTTAGATGTAAATGAGTGCCTAATTGCAACTGATAACAACTGCTCTCAGCTTTGCGTGAATACAAATGGAAGTTTCCACTGTCAGTGCTACAATGGATATAGTCTTTCCTCAAACAACTCAACATGCAATGGTAGGGAAATACTTAAATTGTCCATATTTGATATTAACTACGTTTCAGACATAAATGAATGCCTAGTTGCAATTGATAACAACTGCTCTCAGATTTGTGTTAACACAAACGGACGTTTCCACTGTCAATGCAACAGTGGATACATTCTTTACTCAGACAACTCAACATGCAATGGTTGGCAAATATGACCTCACTATACTGTATTTCATATAAACTATTTTTCAGACATAAATGAGTGCCTAATTGCAACTGATAACAACTGCTCTCAACTTTGCATCAACACAAACGGAAGTTTCCACTGTCAGTGCAACAGCGGATACATATTTTCCTCAGACAACACAATTTGCAATGGTTGGCAAATGATTGTTCATTTATGTTGTCTAGATTTAATGGTGACTATTTTTCAGACATAAATGAATGCCTAGTAGCAACTGATAACAACTGCTCTGAGCTTTGTGTGAACACAAATGGAAGTTTCCAATGTCAGTGCAACAGCGGATACATTCTTTCCTCCGACAACTCGACATGCAATGGTTGGTCAATTTGACTTCCCCATACTGTATTTTACATAAACTATTTTCCAGATGTAAATGAATGCCTAGTTGCAAATGATAACAACTGCTCTCAACTTTGCATCAACACAAACGGAAGTTTCCACTGTCAGTGCAACAGCGGATACATACTTTCCTCAGACAACACAATTTGCAATGGTTGGCAAATGATTGTTCATTTATGTTGTCTAGATTTAATGGTGACTATTTTTCAGACATAAATGAATGCCTAGTAGCAACTGATAACAACTGCTCTGAGCTTTGTGTGAACACGAATGGAAGTTTCCAATGTCAGTGCAACAGCGGATACATTCTTTCCTCCGACAACACAACTTGCAATGGTAGGCAAATATTTGTTAATTTAAATTGTCCAGATTTAATATTCACTATATTTCAGACATCAATGAATGCCTAGTTGCAAATTATAACAACTGCTCTCAGATATGTGTCAACACAAACGGAAGTTTCCACTGTCAGTGCAACAATGGATACATTCTTTTCTCAGACAGTACAACATGCTTTGGTAATAATGATAATGTAATTGTCCTATTGATTATCAGTGACGTTGACTTTCTTAGATGTAAATGAGTGCCTAATTGCAACTGATAACAACTGCTCTCAGCTTTGTATCAATACAAATGGAAGTTTCCACTGTCGGTGCAACAATGGATACAGCCTTTCCTCTGACAACTCAACGTGCAATGGTTGGCAAATATTTGTTAATTGACTTCCCCATAGTGTATATCATATAAACTATTTTCCAGATGTAAATGAATGCCTAGTTGCAACAGATAACAACTGCTCTCAGATTTGTGATAACACGAACGGAAGTTTCTACTGTCAGTGCAACAGCGGATACATTCTTTCCTCAGACACCATAAGTTGCTTTGGTGAGTTGTATAGTATAATTACCTTATTGGTCATTACTGACATTGCTTTTTTTAAAGATGTAAATGAATGCTTAGTTGCAACTGATAACAACTGCTCGCAGATTTGTTATAACACAAATGGAAGTTTCTACTGTCAGTGCAACAGCGGATACATTCTTTCTACAGACACCACAACTTGCTTTGGTAAGTCTATGATAACAAGACCTGTAATGATTAGTATTGCCACCTGCTTGCTGTAAGGAGCAATAATTATTAAACAAAATATTGTTCTCTACTGATATTTAGATTGAAAGATTGTCTTTGGTAAAAGATTTTGTGATTTAAGTGTACATGTAAAGTGATGAATGAATGTATTAAATATGATGCATTGCTGTTTAGCACATTAGGGTAACAGTATGTACACTCAACATTAAAGTTATCTTGAATTGCTTTATAATCATAATGTCAATTGCACATGCCTTTTACCCATGAACATCTTGCTGATGGCATTGCGACCACAATTTATTCATATGTTATATATTAAACTCTTGTCTATTCCAGATGTAAATGAATGTACTCTTGGAATTAGTGGCTGCTCTCAGTTGTGCACAAACAGTATTGGTAGTTTTATTTGTGAATGTTCCAGTGGATATCTGCTCTTACCAGACAATAAATCTTGCACAGGTTTGTGAGTTATGCACTGAATTAGTAAATTAACCTGTCACTTTTTGTCTTTTGTTTAGATGTTGATGAGTGTTTACTTGGAGATAGTGGTTGCTCTCAGCAATGTATAAATTCAATTGGCAGTTATATGTGTGTGTGTGACATTGGTTATGAGCTGTCTACCGATAGCATGACCTGCGATGGTTAGTGATTATACTTTAATGCTGATTACATGTAATATTTCTACTTCATGATTATGTTCAAATTGGTTAGATATCGACGAGTGCTCACTTGGAATAACCAGTTGTTCTCATCTATGTGTCAATACAATTGGTAGTTTCTTTTGTGAGTGTTACACCGGCTATTATCTGTCTACAGATGGATCTTGCATTGGTTTGTGGTTTTACTACAGTAATAATAAGTCTTCAAATGAGATTTGTCTTTTGTTCAGACATTGATGAGTGCCTAATAGAAAACGGTGGATGTTCGCATCAGTGTATCAATGGAATTGGCAGTTATGTATGTATATGTACCAATGGTTATGAATTGTCTGGCGATAGCAAGACCTGCAATGGTTAGTGAGTACATGAACATTTAATACTTTTATTTAATTAGCATAATTTTGGATTAGACATCAATGAGTGCACTCTTGGAATAACGAACTGTTCTCAGCTATGTGTCAATGCAATTGGCAGTTTCTTCTGCAATTGTTATGCTGGCTATTATCTATCTTCAAACAACATAACATGCTATGGTGGGTAATTCATCCTGTGACCTTGCATTTCGAATATGTAATTTTTGAGCGTAAGAATTATGTTCTAAAATTTATTCAGACATTGATGAATGTATCCTTGAAATAAGTGGCTGCACCCAACTTTGTACCAATACAATTGGTAGTTATTCCTGTAGCTGTGTCTCAGGATACCGATTATCTGTTGACAGTAAAACATGCCAAGGTTAGTAGTAATGTCATTTATACATTTGAATGTCAGATTATTCCTTTTTGTTGTTGTAATTAATTCAGCTATTAGTATTGACTGTCTGATAAATTTGTTCTGTGGATCTCATGGGATGATATAAAGTATTTTGAATAAGTGTTATTATTGTATTCAATAACACGTTTATGCCCTATGAAATTCAGTAAGCTATAAGTGTGTTTGCATTGAAATTGTAATACTAGTGCATTTAACTACTATTTGTAATTTACAATATGTATCATTTTTGTTATATAAATATATCCATAGTAATGATTTAAGTTATGAATGAGTTAAATTAATTAAAAACCACACTTTTGTTAATGAATTTGTGTGTAAACAGCTTCTTGTTCTATTTATAGCTCCCCCCCACGTTGGATTCACTGCACCTGGGGGTCTTGAGGCTATGAAGGTACGATAATTTCATACAGACCCACTAATTGTAATGCAAAAAGAGACCTAAAGTGTATTCCAGTACAAGCAACAGAAAAACATAACACTTTGTTGAAATGTATAGTTAATTATAAATTCAACACTTAAAAACTCCTACTGTAATTGAATACATAAAAGTGATTCAGGGGACAGGGTTTGATGGGGAGGCAAATGCGGAAATGTAAATTGATATTCACGTAAAAGACAATTTGTTTAAAGATCACGTTCTTACACAAACTAGATATATCAGTGTACGATAAATGAGTTGTGCAATAAGGACAAAATCAATTAGTATAGTCGTAGTAACACTGTGCCACACTTGGACAACATACCAAATTTTACTGATTGATTCCCGCATTGTCTACGGACTGAAAAACATGCTCATCTGTTTAAAGCACAACAGTATATTTTTATGTAGCATAGCACATAATACATTTGCATGCATATCATAACAACGAATGAATATTGCATGTGTATAGTACACTGCATATATCTCAAACTGATACACAATGCATAAATCATCACATAGGAATAAATCTATTATATTATGATCGCGGAATTTTTTCACAAGGTTTTGTTTTGTATTACTAACGTGTAGTGAACATTTTTCTTCATTACAGTTGTTGATATCAAAACTGAAATTACCCCAACAATCCATTGTGCTTGATATTGGATGTGGTCTTGGAGGAGCTATTGCCTATTTTGGGAAAGTAAGAATCCATTTTTCAGACAGGAATTGAACTGTCTGTCATGGCTACAGAGCATTATTTGTACTGCTCTTTGTGGCAGGATTTCTCTGTGAATGTTTCAGGCATTGTGCTACCAGTAGGCGCATCTGAGTCTTTGTTGCTGACACAAACCACAGACAACCTCAACAAGGTGATTTCTGGTTTAATGGTTTTGATAATTAATGTTGAATGCCCAATTGACTTTTTATCAATCTAGGGTCAACTTTGTATCAATGATGTATTGCAAATGAGCTTGCCTCCACCCAACTATTATGACATCATTTACATAAGAGAAACATTTGGTAGCTTGGATCAACATCTGCTGGCATTAAACAAGTTTGAGGTCAGAAATATATGACAATGCCATGCAATACAGAATAATTGTATTACCATACCTGTTCAGTTATGACTATTTTACATGTAGATATTACAACACAATAAGCTTGTTTTACTGTACTAACACAGTATAACAATAGATCATTCACTGTCTGTTATTCTTTTCCAGACATGGATAAAGCCACGAGGCCAGATAATGATGTCAGACTATTGTACAGGCGTCACTCCTTTGACCAAATCATTTGCAGCCTTCTTGGACAATGAGCAACTTAACCCCATAAATGTCAACATTTTGAATAAGGTTGGATGAAATTTTCACTCAATCTTTTATAAGAATGATTAATTTATAACGTTTAGACTGTTCAAGCTGTAGGCCTTGAAATATCGTATAGTGAAGATCTGTCAGCCGAATACATTGGTTTCATCAATGAAGATATTGCTAAATTCCATAATATTGAGGTAATATGATACCGTGGTTTTATTAACTGTGTCATCATATTCATCTGTACAACTCAGAACCTTGTTAAGCAAGTATCTCAACGCTACACAACAACATGGGAAAGTGTTTTATATGGACTGGAGAGTGGTCAGATGAGATGGATAGTATTTGTTGTGACAAAACTATGAATCAAAACATTGTCATGATCTTTTAGAGTCACTTATCATTATGAAATTCCTGTATTGCTTGTTCTCACCACAATTGTCATCAATACTGTACTGTGTACAAGAACACTCTATTGTCAATTCATTCATTACTTGTTATTTTGCATTCAAATAATGATTGATGACCTCTAAGTAAATAGCCCTGGACTAAATTAAATACGCAGCAATGTCACAGTGAATTGGACTGTGCGGTGATGGTACTAACACTTAAATGTGCAATGTGTCATTGTGTGATACTAAGTAAACAGACCTCATTCCTTTGCAAGCATTGACAAATACATATCTAATGATTAATTGGAATCATATTACCACATTGCCCGAACTATATGATGATGTTCTTATAATCATGCAAGGAGAACAACTCACATTATACTGATGAACAATGATAATAGATAGAACATTAATTCACTTCTTATTGTATAGAGATAGTGTTATGTATACTGTACACATACTATCTCTGCATGTTTATTGTTATGATCATTAAGAACACTGAATGGAACAATGCTGAAATTGTGGATGGAGTGTTACATCTCCATAATATACTTAAACAGCAAGATACTAATAAATCCTTTAATTGTTCTTATCTTTCAATCAGGGTAGACATTTGCTATTGGCTTAGTGCTGACCTTCAGTCACATTATCATAGTACAGGACTAGAATCGAAGAACGTCCGACGCATTTAACACAATTGTTACGATACTAGGTTTCTATTACAGCTAGTAATGCTTCCAATTGCTATCATGTTTCTCGGTGTAAGGTAACAAAGAATTGTGCATTGAAGATTGTTCTTATCAAATCATCATGCAAAATGATGTATTTCGTGCCTTATTACACTAAGTACGATGTGCAATATGTTTCCAATCCAAGCATTGGAATCAGTAATGCGCCAACTAAACTGCCAAAAGTAATAAAACAATTATCAAAAACAATTGTACAATTGCTCAAATGTAGTATATTATATACGGTATCATGATCGTAGTCACCACCCATTGTTACAGCGCTTGCGCCCTGCCCTCCCCAGCACTCTTTTACCCATCGAACTGCATCTGTAGTTGTCACCTACATCTCATCAGCAGCTACTTCTTCCACTCTTAGGATATTACTATCAGTGTCCAGTGGCAATAGTATTACAATTTGTCACATTGTGCTGTACCCATCTCATGATAAACACATTTGTGCAAGTTAAGCATTTATAAATATCACTATCGAGTGGCAATGATATTGCAATAATTACTTTGTCATTGTGCAGTACCCATCTCATGATAAGCACATCTGTGAATTGTTGCTTCTCATAAGCACTGATGTGCTAAGATGTGTGTAAGCATTGTATTACTATCAGTGTCCGGTGGCAATAGTATATGTTGTCATTGTGCAGTACCCCATTCATGAGAATCACATTTTGTGCATTGTTGCTTATCATAAGCTGTTTCGTACTATAATGTATCAAAGCATTGTATTACTATCAGTATCTATTTGGAAATAGTATCGCATTAATCAGATTAATATTGTGCAATACGGATTTCATGATAAAAACATTTTTGCATTCTTCCTTATAATAAGCTATGATGTACTGAAATGTACTGTCATTGTGCAGAACGCATCTCATGATAAACACATTTGTGCATTATTGCTTATCATAAGCAATGATGTGCTAAAATGTATGTTAGCATTGTATAACTATATAAGTAACTAGTGGCAATAGTATTGCAATAATTACTATGTCATTGCACAGTACCCATTCATGAGAAACACATTTGTGCATTGTTGCTCATCATAATGTATCTAAGCATTTGTATTACTATCAGTATCCATTGGATTGGTATTGCATTAATCAGATTGATATTGTACAATACGGATTTCATGGTAAAAAATATTTTTGCATCGTTTCCTTATCATAAGCTATGATGTGCTGAAATGTACTTAAGCATTTTATAACATTACTAGCCTAAAGCAATGGTATTACTATCATTACTTTGTCATTGTGCAGAACGCATCTTCTCCACATTTGTGCATTATTACTTATCATTGGGATTGCAATGCTTATGATAAGCTTAGTTGTGCAATGCATAGACTGTGGATAAGCATAGTTGTGCAATGCATTGGGTTTGCATTGCTATGATAAACTCAGTTATACAATGCTTCGGAATTAAATTGCCACGATGCATTGGAATTAAATTGCTTATGATAAGCATAATTGTGCAATGCATTGGAATTAAATTTCTCATGATACGTTTAGTTGTGCAATGCATTGGAATTAAGTTGCTTATGATAAGCATAGTTGTACAATGAAATGGAACTGAATAAGCAATGCATTGGAATTCAATTGCTTATAACTAGCATATTTGTGCAATGCATAGATTATGATAAACATAGCTAGCTGTTCAATGCTTTGGGATTGCATTGCTTATGATGAACTTAGTAATGCAATACATTGTGATTGCATTGCTTGTGATAAGCTTAGTTGTGCAATGCAAAGACTGGATAAGAATAATTGTGCAACGCATTGCGTTTGCATTGCTTATGATAAACTTAGATTATTATACAATGCTTCGGAATTAAATTGCTCATGATGAGCTAGTTGTGCAATGCATTCTTATGATAAGCATAGTTGTGCAATGCATTGGGCAATGCATTGGAATTAATTGCTTATATAATTCTATTGCATTGCATTACATTAGGATTGCATTGCTTATGATAAGCTTAGATGTGCAATGCATAGATTATGATAAGCTTAGTTGTGTAGTGCATTGGGATTGCATTGCTTATGATAAGCTTCTATGCATTGCTTATGATAAGTATAGTTGTGCTATGCAATAGAATTAAATAAGCAAAGCATTGGAATTCAATTGCTAATGATAAGTATAGTTGTGCAATGCAATAGAATTAAATAAGCAAGACAATGGAATTCAATTGCTTATGACAAGCATAGTTGTGCAATGCATTGGGATTGCATTGCTGATGATAAGTATAGTTGTGCAGTGCATTGGGATTGCTTTGCTTATGAGCAATAGATAAGCAATGCATTGCACAACTAAGCTTATCATAAGCAATTGAATTCTAATGCATTGCTTATTTAATTCTATTGCATTGCACAACTTAGCTTATCATAAGCAATGCATTCTAATGCATTCCATAACTCAGTTTATCCAAAGCAATGCAATGCCAAAGGATTGAACACCTATACTTATCATAATCTATGCATTGCTCAACTATGCTTATCAAAAGCAATGCAATCCCCATGTATTGCACAACTCATATATAATTGAATTCCAATGCTTTGCATATTTAATTCTATTGCATTGCACTACTATATTTATATAAATAATGCATCCCAACATTATAAGCAATTTAATTCCAATGCATAGCATAACTAAGCGCATTATTGAGAAATTTAATTCCAATGGATTGCACAACTAAGCTTATCATGAGCAATTAAATCCCAAAGCAGTGCACAACTTAAATTATGCATTGCACAACTATGCTTATCATAAGCATTTTAATTCCTTATTTACATTCAACAACTAGCTTTTTTAATTCCTTAATTCTAAATTTTATTCTATTGAATTCAACAACTATCATATGCAATACAATCCCCATGCATTGCACAAATCAAATGCAATTGAATTCCCATGTTTTGCTTATTTTAAATGCATTGCACAACTATAACTTATCATAATCTATGCAATGCACAACTTTGCTTATCATAAACAATTTAATTCCAATGCTGTGCCCAATGCATTGCACAATTATGCTTATCATAAGCAATGCAATCCCGATGCATGGGAATTCAATTGCTTATGTCAAGCATGTTGTGTGCAATGCTTTTGCATTGCATTGCTTATAAGCATAGCTGTGCAGTGCAAATTTGGATAGCTATGCTTATGATAAGCATAGTTGTGTAACGTAATAGAATTAAACAAGCAATGCATTGGAATTCAATTGCTTATGACGAGCATAGTTGTGCAATGCATTGGGATTGCATTTCTTATTATAAGCATAGTTGCTGAATGCAATAGAATTAAATAAGGAATTAAATTGCTTATGATAAACAATTGTGCAATGCATAGATTACGATAAGGATAGTTGTGCAATGGTTAGGGATTGAATTGCTCATATTAAGCTTAAGTGTGCAATGCATTGGAATTAAATTTCTCATGATACGCTTAATTGTGCAATGCATTGGAATTAAATTGCTTATGATAAGCATACTTGTGCAGTGCATTGGGATTGCATTGCTTATGATAAATATAATAGTTGGTGCAATGTTTTGGGATTGCATTGCTTATGATAAACTTAGTTATGCAATACATTGGAATTCAATTGCTTATGATAAGCAAAGATGTGCAATGCAATAGAATTATATAAGGAATTAAATTGCTTATTTTAGTTGTGCAGTGAATTGGGATAACATTGCTTATGATAAACTCAGTAATGCAATACATTGGAATTCAATTGCTTATGATAAGCATAGATGTGCAATGCAATAGAATTATATAAGGAATTAAATTGCTTATTTCAGATAAGCGTATTTGTGCAGTGCTTATGATGATACACTTATTTATACAATGTTTCGGAATTAGTGCTCATGATGAACTTAGTTGTGCAATGCATTGGGAATGCATTGTTTTTGATAAGCATAGTTGTGGAATGCGATACAATTTACTAAGCAATGCATTGGTAATCAGTTGCTTATGATTAGCATCATTGTGCAATGTATTGGGATTGCAATGCTTAAGATAAGCTTAGTTGTGCAATGCATTGGAATTCAATTTGCTTATGATAAACTTAGTTATGCAATGCATTGGAAATCGATAAACTTAGTTGTGCAATGCATTCTCAATGCATTGCTTACGATAAGCATAGTTGTGCAGTGCATTGGGATTGCATTGCTTATGAAAAGCATAGTTGTTGAATGCAATAGAATTAAATAAGGAATTAAACTGCTTATGGTAAGCTAGTTGTGCAATGCATAGATTATGTTAAGTATGGCTGTTCAATGCTTTGGGATTGCATAGCTTTTGATAAGCTGAGCTTTGCAATGCATTGGAGTGCATATTGCTTATGATAAGCTTAGTTGTGCAATGCAATGAGATTGCATTGCTTATGATAAACTGATTTATAGTTGTGCCATTAATGCATGGGGATTGCATTAGCATAGTTATGATAAACTGATTTATACAATGTTTTGGAATTAAATTGCTCATGATAAGCATAGTTGTGCAATGCATTGGGATTGCATTCCTTATGATAAGCTTAGTTGTGCAATGCATTGGAATTAAATTGCTTATGATTATCATAGTTGTGCAATGCATTGGGATTGCATTGCTTATGATAAACTTATTGATACAATGGTTCGGAATTGAATTGCTAACGATAAGCTTAGTTGTGCAATGCATTGGGAATGCTTTGTTTATATAAGCTTAGTTGTGGAATGCGATGGAATATAATAAGCAATACATTGGAATTCAATTGCATTGCAAAACTATGCTTATCAGCATAGTTGTGCAATGCATAGATTATGATAAGCATAGTTTTGCAATGCATTGGGATTCCATTGCTTTTGATGATGCAATACATTGGGATTGCATTGCTTATCATTAGCTTTGTTGTGCAATGCATAGACTATGATAAGCATAATTGTGCAATGCATTGGGATTGCATTGCTTTTGATGATACAATTATTTATACAATGTTACGGAATTAAATTGCTCACGATAAGCTGAGTTGTGCATGCATTGGGAATGCATTGTTTATGATAAGCTTAATTGTGGAATATAAGTAATACATTGGAATTCAATTGCATATGATAAGCATAGTTGTGCAAAGCATAGATTATGATAAGCTTGTTTTGAAATGCATTGGGATTGCATTGCTTATGATAAACATAGTTGTGCAATGCATTGGGCAAAGCATTGGCATTAAATTGCTTATGATAAGCATAGTTTTGCAATGCATAGATTATGATAAGCATAGTTTTGCAATGCATTGGGATTGCATTGCTTATGATGAACTTAGTTGTGCAATACATTGGGATTGCAATGCTTATGATAAGCTTAGTTGTGCAATGCATAGACTGTGGATAAGCATAGTTGTGCAATGCATTGGGTTTGCATTGCTATGATAAACTCAGTTATACAATGCTTCGGAATTAAATTGCCACGATGCATTGGAATTAAATTGCTTATGATAAGCATAATTGTGCAATGCATTGGAATTAAATTTCTCATGATACGTTTAGTTGTGCAATGCATTGGAATTAAGTTGCTTATGATAAGCATAGTTGTACAATGAAATGGAACTGAATAAGCAATGCATTGGAATTCAATTGCTTATAACTAGCATATTTGTGCAATGCATAGATTATGATAAACATAGCTAGCTGTTCAATGCTTTGGGATTGCATTGCTTATGATGAACTTAGTAATGCAATACATTGTGATTGCATTGCTTGTGATAAGCTTAGTTGTGCAATGCAAAGACTGGATAAGAATAATTGTGCAACGCATTGCGTTTGCATTGCTTATGATAAACTTAGATTATTATACAATGCTTCGGAATTAAATTGCTCATGATGAGCTAGTTGTGCAATGCATTCTTATGATAAGCATAGTTGTGCAATGCATTGGGCAATGCATTGGAATTAAATTGATAATGATAAGCATAGTTTTGCATTACATAGATTATAATAAGTATAGTTGTGCAATGTTTTGGGATTGCATTGCTTATGATAAACTTAGTTATGCAATACATTGGAATTCAATTGCTAATGATAAGAAAGTAGTGCAATGCAATAGAATTGAATAAGGAATTAAATTGCTTATGATAATCAGAGTTGTGCAGTGCATTGGTATTGCATTGGAATTAAATTGCTTATGATAAGCATAATTGTGCAATGCTTTGGAATTAAATTTCTCATTGATACGCTTAGTTGTGCAATGCATTGGAATTAAGTTGCTATGATAAGCATAGTTGTGCAATGAAATGGAACTGAATAAGCAATGCATTGGAATTCAATTGCTTATAACAACTGTGCAATGCATAGATTATGATAAACATAGCTAAGCTGTTCAATGCTTTGGGATTGCATTGGTTATGATGATTTTAGTAATGCAATACATTGTGATTGCATTGCTTATGATAAGCTTAGTTGTGCAATGCATAGACTGGATAAGCATAGTTGTGCAATGCATTGCGTTTGCATTGCATAACTATGCAATGCATTGGAATGTAATTGTGCAATGCAATAGAATTATATAAGGAATTAAATGGCTTATGATAAGCATAGTTGTGCAATGCAATAGAATTATATGAGGAATTACATTGCTTATGATAAGTACAATGCATTGAATAGTGCATTGGGATTGCATTGCTGATCATAAGCGTAGTTGTGCAATGCATAGGATAGCTTTGCTTATATAAGCATAGTTGTGCAATGCAATAGAATTAAATAAGCAATGCATTGAATTCAATTGCTTATGACAAGCATAGTTGTGCTATGCATTGGGATTGCATTGCTTATTATAAGCATAGTTATTGAATGCAATAGAATTATCTAATGAATTCAATTACTAAGAAAAGTAACGTTGTGCAATGAATACGATTATGATAAGCATAGTTGTGCAATGCTTTGCGACTGCATTAATGGCGTATGATAAGCTTAGTTATGCAATGCATTGGAATGTATTTGCTTATGATAATTATAGTTGTGCAATGCAATAGAATTAAATAAGGAAATAAATGGCTAATGATAAGCAGAGTTGTGCAGTGCATTGGGATTGCATTGCTTATTATAAGCTTAGTTGAATGCATTGGAATTAATTTTCTCATGATATGCTTAGTTGTGCAATACAAAGGGAATGAATTGCTTACAATAAGCCTAGTTGTGCAGTGCATTGGGATTGCATTGCTTATGATAAGCATAGTTGTGCAATGCATTGGGATTGCATTGCTTATGATAAGCTTAGTTGTGCAATTCATAGACTGTGGATAAGCATAGGTGTGCAATGCATTGGGCAATGCATTGGAATTAAATTGCTTGTGATAAGCATAGTTGTGCAATGCATTGGGCAATGCATTGGAATTAAATTGCTTATGATAAGCATAATTGTGCAATGCATTGGAATTAAATTGCTCATGATGAGCTTAGTTGTGCAATGCATTGGGAATGCATTGCTTACGATAAGCATAGTTGTGCAATGCATTGGGCAATGCATTGGCTTATGATAAGCATAATTGTGCAATGCTTTGGAATTAAATTGCCCATGATGAGCTTAGTTGTGCAATTCATTGGGAATGCATTGCTTACGATAAGCATAGTTGTGCAATGCATTGGGCAATGCATTGGAATTAAATTGCTTATGATAAGCATAATTGTGCAATGCTTTGGAATTAAAGTTCTCATGATATGCTTAGTTGTGCAATGCATTGGAATTAAGTTGCTTATGATAAGCATAGTTGTGCAATGAAAATGGAACTGAATAAGCAATGCATTGGAATTCAATTGCTGATACAAGCATATTTGTGCAATGCATAGATTATAGCTAGCTGTTCAATGCTTTGGGATTGCATTGCTTATGATGAACTTAGTAAAGCAATACATTGGGATTGCATTGCTTATGATAAATATAGTTGTGCAATGCATTGGGCAAAGCATTGGTATTAAAATGCTTATGATAAGCATAGTTGTGCAATGCATATATTATGATAAGCATAGTTTTGCAATGCATATATTATGATAAGCATAGTTTTGCAATGCATAGATTATGACATGCATAGTTTTGCAATGCATTGGATTGCTTTGCTTATGATGAACATAGTTGTGCAGTACATTGGGATTGCATTGCTTATGATAAGCTTAGTTGTGCAATTCATAGACTGTGGATAAGCATAGTTGTGCAATGCATTGGGTTTGCATTGCTTATAATAGACTTAGTTATACAATGCTTCGAAATTAAATTGCTCATGATGAGCTTAGTTGTGCAATGCATTGGGAATGCATTGCTTACGATATGCATAGTTGTGCATTGCATTGGGCAATGCATTGGAATTAAATTGCTTATGATAAGCATAATTGTACAATGCTTTGGAATTAAATTGCCCATGATGAGCTTAGTTGTGCAATGCATTGGGAATGCATTGCTTACGATAAGCATAGTTGTGCAATGCATTGGGCAATGCATTGGCTTATGATAAGCATATTGTGCAATGCTTTGGAATTAAACTGCCCATGATGAGCTTAGTTGTGCTATTCAGTTCCATTTCATTGCACAACTATGCTTATCATAAGCAACTTAATTCCAATGCATTGCACAATAAGCGTATCATGAGAAATTTAATTCCAAAGCATTGCACAATTATGCTTATCATAAGCAATTTAATTCCAATGCATTGCCCAATGCATTGCACAACTATGCTTATCGTAAGCAATGCATTCCCAATGCATTGCACAACTAAGCTCATCATGGGCAATTTAATTCCAAAGCATTGCACAATTATGCTTATCATAAGCAATTTAATTCCAATGCATTGCCCAATGCATTGCACAACTGTAAGCAATGCATTGGGAATGCATTGCACAACTAAGCTCATCATGGGCAATTTAATTCCAAAGCATTGCACAATTATGCTTATCATAAGCAATTTAATTCCAATGCATTGCCCAATGCATTGCACAACTGTAAGCAATGCATTCCCAATGCATTGCACAACTAAGCTCATCATGAGCAATTTAATTCCGAAGCATTGTATAACTAAGTCTATCATAAGCAATGCAAACCCAATGCATTGCACAACTATGCTTATCCACAGTCTATGAATTGCACAACTAAGCTTATCATAAGCAATGCAATCCCAATGTATTGCACAACTAAGTTCATCATAAGAAATGCAATCCAATGCATTGCAAAACTATGCTTATCATAATCTATGCATTGCAAAACTATGCTTATCATAATCTATGCATTGCAAAACAATGCTTATCATAATCTATGCATTGCAAAACTATGCTTATCATAATATATGCATTGCAAAACTATGCTTATCATAATAGATGCATTGCAAAACTATGCTTATCATAATATATGCATTGCAAAACTATGCTTATCATAAGCATTTTAATACCAATGCTTTGCCCAATGCATTGCACAACTATGTTTATCATAAGCAATGCAATCCCAATGTATTGCATTACTAAGTTCGTCATAAGCAATGCAATCCCAAAGCATTGAACAGCTAGCTATAATCTATGCATTGCACAAATATGTTTGTATCAGCAATTGAATTCCAATGCATTGCTTATTCAGTTCCATTTTCATTGCACAACTATGTTTATCATAAGCAACTTAATTCCAATGCATTGCACAACTAAGCGTATCATGAGAAATTTAATTCCAAAGCATTGCACAATTATGCTTATCATAAGCAATTTAATTCCAATGCATTGCCCAATGCATTGCACAACTATGCTTATCGTAAGCAATGCATTCCCAATGCATTGCACAACTAAGCTCATCATGGGCAATTTAATTCCAAAGCATTGCACAATTATGCTTATCATAAGCCAATGCATTGCCCAATGCATTGCACAACTATGCTTATCGTAAGCAATGCATTCCCAATGCATTGCACAACTAAGCTCATCATGAGCAATTTAATTCCAATGCATTCACAATTATGCTTATCATAAGCAATTTAAATCCAATGCATTGCACAACTATGCTTATCGTAAGCAATGCATTCCCAATGCATTGCACAACTAAGCTCATCATGAGCAATTTAATTCCAATGCATTGCACAATTATGCTTATCATAAGCAATTTAAATCCAATGCATTGCACAACTATGCTTATCGTAAGCAATGCATTCCCAATGCATTGCACAACTAAGCTCATCATGAGCAATTTAATTCCAATGCATTGCACAATTATGCTTATCATAAGCAATATAAATCCAATGCATTGCCCAATGCATTGCAAAACTATGCTTATCATAATATATGCATTGCAAAACTGTGCTTATCATAATATATGCATTGCAAAACTATGTTTATCATAATCTATGCATTGCAAAACAATGCTTAACATAATCTACGCATTGCAAAACTATGCTTATCATAATATATGCATTGCAAAACTATGCTTATCATAATATGCATTGCAAAACCATGCTTATCATAAGCATTTTAATGCCAATGCTTTGCCCAATGCATTGCACAACTATGTTTATCATAAGCAATGCAATCCCAATGTATTGCATTACTAAGTTCATCATAAGCAATGCAATCCCAAAGCATTGAACAGCTAGCTATGTTTATCATAATCTATGCATTGCACAAATTTGCTTGTATAAGCAATTGAATTCCAATGCATTGGTTATTCAGTTCCATTTTCATTGCACAACTATGCTTATCATAAGCAACTAAATTCCAATGCATTGCACAACTAAGCGTATCATGAGAAATTTAATTCCAAAGCATTGCACAATTATGCTTATCATAAGCAATTAAATTTCAATGCATTGCCCAATGCATTGCAATGCATAGATTATGATAAGCATTGTTTTGCAATGCATAGATTATGATAAGCACAGTTTAGCAATGCATAGATTATGATAAGCATAATTTTGCAATGCATTGGGATTGCATTGCTTATGATGAACTTAGTTGTGCAATACATTGGGATTGCATTGCTTATGATAAGCTTAGTTGTGCAATTCATAGACTGTGGATAAGTATAGTTGTGCAATGCATTGGGATTGCATTGCTTATGATAAGCTTAGTTGTGCAATTCATAGACTGGATAAGCATAGTTGTGCAATGCATTGGGTTTGCATTGCTTATGATAGACTTAGTTATACAATGCTTCGGAATTAAATTGCTCATGATGAGCTTAGTTGTGCATTGCATTGGGAATGCATTGCTTACGACAAGCATAGTTGTGCAATGCATTGGGCAATGCATTGGAATTAAATTGCTTATGATAAGCATAATTGTGCAATGCTTTGGAATTAAATTGCCCATGATGAGCTTAGTTGTGCAATGCATTGGGAATGCATTGCTTACGATAAGCATAGTTGTGCAATGCATTTGGCAATGCACTGGAATTAAATTGCTTATGATAAGCATAATGTGCAATGCTTTGGAATTAAATTTCTCATGATACACTTATTGTGCAATGCATTGGAATTAAGTTGCTTATGATAAGCATAGTTGTGCAATGAAATGGAACTGAATAAGCATGCATTGGAATTCAATTGCTTATACAAGCATATTTGTGCAATGCATAGATTATGATAAACATAGCTAGCTGTTCAATGCTTTGGGATTGCATTGCTTATAATGAACTTAGTAATGCAATACATATTGCTTAAGATAAACATAGTTGTGCAATGCATTGGGCAAAGCATTGGCATTAAAATGCTTATGATAAGCATAGTTTTGCAATGCATAGATTATGATAAACATAGTTTTGCAATGCATAGATTATGATAAGCATAGTTTTGCTATGCATAGATTATGATAAGCATAGTTTTGCAATGCATAGATTATGATAAGCATAGTTTTGCAATGCATAGATTATGATCATCATAGTTTTGCAATGCATTGGGATTGAATTGCTTATGATGAACTTAGTTGTGCAATACATTGGGATTGCATTGCTTATGATAAGCTTAGTTGTGCAATTCATAGACTGTGGATAAGCATCGTTGTGCAATGCATTGGGAATGAATTGCTTACGATAAGCATAATTGTGCGATGCTTTGGAAATAAATTGCTCATGATGAGCTTAGTTGTGAAATGCATTGAAGCATTGTATAACTGTCTATAATAAGCAATGCAAACCCAATGCATTGCACAACTATGCTTATCCACAGTCTATGAATTGCACAACTAAGCTTATCATAAGCAATGCAATCCCAATGTATTGCGCAACTAAGTTCATCATAAGCAATGCAATCCCAATGCATTGCAAGACTATGATTATCATAATCTATGCATTGCAAAACTATGCTTATCATAATCTATGCATTGCAAAACTATGCTTATCATAATCTATGCATTGCAAATTTATGCTGATCATAATCTATGCATTGCAAAACTATGCTTATCATAAGCATTTTGATGCCAATGCTTTGCCCAATGCATTGCACAACTATGTTTATCATAAGCAATATGTATTGCATTACTAAGTTCATCATAAGCAATGAAATCCCAAAGCTTTGAACAGCTAGCTATGTTTATCATAATCTATGCATTGCACAAATATGCTTGTTATAAGCAATTAAATTCCAAATGCATTGATTATTCAGTTCCATTTCATTGCACAACTATGCTTATCATAAGCAATTTAATTCCATTGCATTGCCCAATGCATTGCACAACTGTAAGCAATGCATTGGGAATGCATTGCACAACTAAGCTCATCATGGGCAATTTAATTCCAAAGCATTGCACAATTATGCTTATCATAAGCAATTTAATTCCAATGCATTGCCCAATGCATTGCATCACTGTAAGCAATGCATTGGGAATGCATTGCACAACTAAGCTCATCATGGACAATTTAATTCCAAAGCATTGCACAATTATGATTATCATAAGCAATTTAATTCCAATGCATTGCCCAATGCATTGCACAACTGTAAGCAATGCATTCCCAATGCTTTGCACATCTAAGCTCATCATGAGCAAGTAAATTCCAAAGAATTGCACAATTATGGTTATAATAAGCAATTAAATTCCAAAGCATTGCACAATTATGGTTATCATAAGCAATTTAATTCCAATGCATTGCACAACTGTAAGCAATGCATTCCCAATGCATTGCACAACTAAGCTCATCATGAGCAATTTAATTCCGAAGCATTGTATAACTAAGTCTATCATAAGCAATGCAAACCCAATGCATTGCACAACTATGCTAATCCACAGTCTATGAATTGAACAACTAAGCTTATCATAAGCAATGCAATCCCAATGTATTGCACAACTAAGTTTATCATAAGCAATGCAATCCAATGCATTGCAAAACTATGCTTATCATAATCTATGCATTGCAAAACTATGCTTATCATAATCTATGCATTGCAAAACTATGCTTATCATAATATATGCATTGCAAAACTATGTTTATCATAATATATGCATTGCAAAACTATGCTTATCATAAGCATTTTAATACCAATGCTTTGCCCAATGCATTGCACAACTATGTTTATCATAAGCAATGCAATCCCAATGTATTGCATTACTAAGTTCATCTTAATCAATGCAATCCCAAAGCATTGAACAGCTAGCTATGTTTATCATAATCTATGCATTGCACAAATATGCATTTATAAGCAATTGAATTCCAATGCATTGCTTATTCAGTTCCATTTCATTGCACAACTATGCTTATCATAAGCAACTTAATTCCAATGCATTGCACAATAAGCGTATCATGAGAAATTTAATTCCAATGCATTGCACAATTATGCTTATCATAAGCAATTTAATTCCAATGCATTGCCCAATGCATTGCACAACTATGCTTATCGTAAGCAATGCATTCCCAATGCATTGCACAACTAAGCTCATCATGAGCAATTTAATTCCAAAGCATTGCACAATTATGCTTATCATAAGCAATTTAATTCCAATGCATTGCCCAATGCCATGCACAACTATGCTTATCGTAAGCAATGCATTCCCAATGCATTTCACAACTAAGCTCATCATGAGCAATTTTATTCCGGGAATGCATTGCTTACGATAAGCATAGTTGTGCAATGCATTGGGCAAAGCATTGGCATTAAAATGCTTATGATAAGCATAGTTTTGCAATGCATAGATTATGATAAACATAGTTTTGCAATGCATAGATTATGATAAGCATAGTTTTGCTATGCATAGATTATGATAAGCATAGTTTTGCAATGCATAGATTATGATAAGCATAGTTTTGCAATGCATAGATTATGATCATCATAGTTTTGCAATGCATTGGGATTGAATTGCTTATGATGAACTTAGTTGTGCAATACATTGGGATTGCATTGCTTATGATAAGCTTAGTTGTGCAATTCATAGACTGTGGATAAGCATCGTTGTGCAATGCATTGGGAATGAATTGCTTACGATAAGCATAATTGTGCGATGCTTTGGAAATAAATTGCTCATGATGAGCTTAGTTGTGAAATGCATTGAAGCATTGTATAACTGTCTATAATAAGCAATGCAAACCCAATGCATTGCACAACTATGCTTATCCACAGTCTATGAATTGCACAACTAAGCTTATCATAAGCAATGCAATCCCAATGTATTGCGCAACTAAGTTCATCATAAGCAATGCAATCCCAATGCATTGCAAGACTATGATTATCATAATCTATGCATTGCAAAACTATGCTTATCATAATCTATGCATTGCAAAACTATGCTTATCATAATCTATGCATTGCAAATTTATGCTGATCATAATCTATGCATTGCAAAACTATGCTTATCATAAGCATTTTGATGCCAATGCTTTGCCCAATGCATTGCACAACTATGTTTATCATAAGCAATATGTATTGCATTACTAAGTTCATCATAAGCAATGAAATCCCAAAGCTTTGAACAGCTAGCTATGTTTATCATAATCTATGCATTGCACAAATATGCTTGTTATAAGCAATTAAATTCCAAATGCATTGATTATTCAGTTCCATTTCATTGCACAACTATGCTTATCATAAGCAATTTAATTCCATTGCATTGCCCAATGCATTGCACAACTGTAAGCAATGCATTGGGAATGCATTGCACAACTAAGCTCATCATGGGCAATTTAATTCCAAAGCATTGCACAATTATGCTTATCATAAGCAATTTAATTCCAATGCATTGCCCAATGCATTGCATCACTGTAAGCAATGCATTGGGAATGCATTGCACAACTAAGCTCATCATGGACAATTTAATTCCAAAGCATTGCACAATTATGATTATCATAAGCAATTTAATTCCAATGCATTGCCCAATGCATTGCACAACTGTAAGCAATGCATTCCCAATGCTTTGCACATCTAAGCTCATCATGAGCAAGTAAATTCCAAAGCATTGCACAATTATGGTTATAATAAGCAATTAAATTCCAAAGCATTGCACAATTATGGTTATCATAAGCAATTTAATTCCAATGCATTGCCCAATGCATTGCACAACTGTAAGCAATGCATTCCCAATGCATTGCACAACTAAGCTCATCATGGACAATTTAATTCCAAAGCATTGCACAATTATGATTATCATAAGCAATTTAATTCCAATGCATTGCCCAATGCATTGCACAACTGTAAGCAATGCATTCCCAATGCTTTGCACATCTAAGCTCATCATGAGCAAGTAAATTCCAAAGCATTGCACAATTATGGTTATAATAAGCAATTAAATTCCAAAGCATTGCACAATTATGGTTATCATAAGCAATTTAATTCCAATGCATTGCCCAATGCATTGCACAACTGTAAGCAATGCATTCCCAATGCATTGCACAACTAAGCTCATCATGAGCAATTTAATTCCGAAGCATTGTATAACTAAGTCTATCATAAGCAATGCAAACCCAATGCATTGCACAACTATGCTAATCCACAGTCTATGAATTGAACAACTAAGCTTATCATAAGCAATGCAATCCCAATGTATTGCACAACTAAGTTTATCATAAGCAATGCAATCCAATGCATTGCAAAACTATGCTTATCATAATCTATGCATTGCAAAACTATGCTTATCATAATCTATGCATTGCAAAACTATGCTTATCATAATATATGCATTGCAAAACTATGTTTATCATAATATATGCATTGCAAAACTATGCTTATCATAAGCATTTTAATACCAATGCTTTGCCCAATGCATTGCACAACTATGTTTATCATAAGCAATGCAATCCCAATGTATTGCATTACTAAGTTCATCATAGCAATGCAATCCCAAAGCATTGAACAGCTAGCTATAATCTATGCATTGCACAAATATGCTTGTATCAGCAATTGAATTCCAATGCATTGCTTATTCAGTTCCATTTTCATTGCACAACTATGCTTATCATAAGCAACTTAATTCCAATGCATTTCACATCTAAGCGTATCATGAGAAATTTAATTCCGCACAATTATGCTTATCATAAGAAATCTAATTCCAATGCATTGCCCAATGCATTGCCCAATGCATTGCACAACTATGCTTATCGTAAGCAATGCATTCCCAATGCATTGCACAACTAAGCTCATCATGAGCAATTTAATTCCAAAGCATTACACAATTATGCTTATCATAAGCAATTTAATCCCAATGCATTGCCCAATGCATTGCACAACTATGCTTATCGTAAGCAATTCATTCCCAATGCATTGCACAACTAAGCTCATCATGAGCAATTCAATTCCAATGCATTCACAATTATGCTTATCATAAGCAATTTAAATCCAATGCATTGCCCAATGCATTGCACAACTATGCTTATCGTATGCAATGCATTCCCAATGCATTGCACAACTAAGCTCATATGAGCAATTTAATTCCTATGCATTGCACAATTATGCTTATCATAAGCAATTTAAATCCAATGCATTGCCCAATGCATTGCACAACTATGCTTATCGTAAGCAATGCATTCCCAATGCATTGCACAACTAAGCTCATATGAGCAATTTAATTCCAATGCATTGCACAATTATGCTTATCATAAGCAATTTAAATCCAATGCATTGCCCAATGCATTGCACAACTATGCTTATCGTAAGCAATGCATTCCCAATGCATTGCACAACTATGCTCTTCATGAGCAATTTAATTCCAAAGCATTACACAATTATGCTTATCATAAGCAATTTAATCCCAATGCATTGCCCAACGCATTGCACAACTATGCTTATCGTAAGCAATGCATTCCCAATGCATTGCACAACTAAGTTCATCATGAGCAATTTAATTCCAATGCATTGCACAATTATGCTTATCATAAGCAATTTAAATCCAATGCATTGCCCAATGCATTGCACAACTATGCTTATCGTAAGCAATGCATTCCCAATGCATTGCACAACTATGCTCTTCATGAGCAATTTAATTCCAAAGTATTACACAATTATGCTTATCATAAGCAATTTAATCCCAATGCATTGCCCAATGCATTGCACAACTATGCTTATCGTAAGCAATGCATTCCCAATGCATTGCACAACTAAGCTCATCATGAGCAATTTAATTCTAATGCATTGCACAATTATGCTTATCATAAGCAATTTTAATCCAATGCATTGCCCAATGCATTGCACAACTATGCTTATCGTAAGCAATGCATTCCCAATGCATTGCACAACTATGCTCTTCATGAGCAATTTAATTCCAAAGCATTACACAATTATGCTTATCATAAGCAATTTAAATCCAATGCATTGCCCAATGCATTGCACAACTATGCTTATCGTAAGCAATGCATTCCCAATGCATTGCACAACTAAGCTCATCATGGGCAATTTTATTCCAAAGCATTTCACAATTATGCTTATCATAAGCAATTTAATTCCAATGCATTTCCCAATGCATTGCACAACTGTAAGCAATGCATTGGGAATGCATTGCACAACTAAGCTCATCATGGGCAATTTTATTCCAAAGCATTTCACAATTATGCTTATCATAAGCAATTTAATTCCAATGCATTTCCCAATGCATTGCACAACTGTAAGCAATGCATTGGGAATGCATTGCACAACTAAGCTCATCATGGGCAATTTAATTCCAAAGCATTGCACAATTATGCTTATCATAAGCAATTTAATTCCAATGCATTGCCCAATGCATTGCACAACTGTAAGCAATGCATTCCCAATGCTTTGCACAACTAAGTTCATCATGGGCAATTAAATTCCAAAGCATTGCACAATTATGGTTATCATAAGCAATTTAATTCCAATGCATTGCGCAATGCATTGCACAACTGTAAGCAATGCATTCCCAATGCATTGAACAACTAAGCTCATCATGAGCAATTTAATTCCGAAGCATTGTATAACTAAGTCTATCATAAGCAATGCAAACCCAATGCATTGCACAAGTATGCTTATCCACAGTGTATGAATTGAAAGACTAAGCTTATCATAAGCAATGCAATCCCAATGTATTGCACAACTTAGTTCTTCATAAGCAATGCAATCCAATGCATTGCAAAACTATGCTTATCATAATCTATGCATTGCAAAACTATGCTTATCATAATCTATGCATTGCAAAACAATGCTTATCATAATTTATGCATTGCAAAACTATGCTTATCATAATATATGCATTGCAAAACTATGCTTATCATAAGGATTTTAATACAAATGCTTTGCCCAATGCATTGCACAACTATGTTTATCATAAGCAATGCAATCCCAATGTATTGCATTACTAAGTTCATCATAGCAATGCAATCCCAAAGCATTGAACAGCTAGCTATAATCTATGCATTGCACAAATATGCTTGTATCAGCAATTGAATTCCAATGCATTGCTTATTCAGTTCCATTTTCATTGCACAACTATGCTTATCATAAGCAACTTAATTCCAATGCATTGCACAACTAAGCGTATCATGAGAAATTTAATTCCGCACAATTATGCTTATCATAAGCAATTTAATTCCAATGCATTGCCCAATGCATTGCACAACTATGCTTATCGTAAGCAATGCATTCCCAATGCATTGCACAACTAAGCTCATCATGGGCAATTTAATTCCAAAGCATTGCACAATTATGCTTATCATAAGAAATTTAATTCCAATGCATTGCCCAATGCATTGCAATGCATAGATTATGATAAGCATAATTTTGCAATGCATTGGGATTGCATTGCTTATGATGAACTTAGTTGTGCAATACATTGGGATTGCATTGCTTATGATAAGCTTAGTTGTGCAATTCATAGACTGTGGATAAGCATAGTTGTGCAATGCATTGGGATTGCATTGCTTATGATAAGCTTAGTTGTGCAATTCATAGACTGGATAAGCATATTTGTGCAATGCATTGGGTTTGCATTGCTTATGATAGACTTAGTTATACAATGCTTCGGAATTAAATTGCTCATGATGAGCTTAGTTGTGCATTGTATTGGGAATGCATTGCTTACGACAAGCATAGTTGTGCAATGCATTGGGCAATGCATTGGAATTAAATTGCTTTTGATAAGCATAATTGTGCAATGCTTTGGAATTAAATTGCCCATGATGAGCTTAGTTGTGCAATGCAATGGGAATGCATTGCTTACGATAAGCATAGTTGTGCAATGCATTTGGCAATGCATTGGAATTAAATTGCTTATGATAAGCATAATGTGCAATGCTTTGGAATTAAATTTCTCATGATACACTTATTGTGCAATGCATTGGAATTAAGTTCCTTATGATAAGCATAGCTGTGCAATGAAATGGAACTGAATAAGCAATGCATTGGAATTCAATTGCTTATACAAGCATATTTGTGCAATGCATAGATTATGATAAACATAGCTAGCTGTTCAATGCTTTGGGATTGCGTTGCTTATGATGAACTTAGTAATGCAATACATATTGCTTATGATAAACATAGTTGTGCAATGCATTGGGCAAAGCATTGGCATTACAATGCTTATGACAAGCATAGTTTTGCAATGCATAGATTATGATAAGCATTGTTTTGCAATGCATAGATTATGATAAGCATAGTTTTGCAATGCATAGATTATGATAAGCATAATTTTGCAATGCATTGGGATTGCATTGCTTATGATGAACTTAGTTGTGCAATACATTGGGATTGCATTGCTTTTGATAAGCTTAGTTGTGCAATTCATAGACTGTGGATAAGCATAGTTGTGCAATGCATTGGGATTGCATTGCTTATGATAAGCTTAGTTGTGCAATTCATAGACTGGATAAGCATAGTTGTGCAATGCATTGGGTTTGCATTGCTTATGATAGACTTAGTTATACAATGCTTCGGAATTAAATTGCTCATGATGAGCTTAGTTGTGCATTGCATTGGGAATGCATTGCTTACGACAAGCATAGTTGTGCAATGCATTGGGCAATGCATTGGATTTAAATTGCTTATGATAAGCATAATTGTGCAATGCTTTGGAATTTAATTGCCCATGATGAGCTTAGTTGAGCAATGCAATGGGAATGCATTGCTTACGATAAGCATAGTTGTGCAATGCATTTGGCAATGCATTGGAATTAAATTGCTTATGATAAGCATAATTGTGCAATGCTTTGGAATTTAATTGCCCATGATGAGCTTAGTTGTGCAATGCAATGGGAATGCATTGCTTACGATAAGCATAGTTGTGCAATGCATTTGGCAATGCATTGGAATTAAATTGCTTATGATAAGCATAATGTGCAATGCTTTGGAATTAAATTTCTCATGATACACTTATTGTGCAATGCATTGGAATTAAGTTGCTTATGATAAGCATAGCTGTGCAATGAAATGGATCTGAATAAGCAATGCATTGGAATTCAATTGCTTATACAAGCATATTTGTGCAATGCATAGATTATGATAAACATAGCTAGCTGTTCAATGCTTTGGGATTGCATTGCTTATGATGAACTTAATAATGCAATACATATTGCTTATGATAAACATAGTTGTGCAATGCATTGGGCAAAGCATTGGCATTAAAATGCTTATGATAAGCATAGTTTTGCAATGCATAGATTATGATAAGCATAGTTTTGCAATGCATAGATTATGATTAGCATAGTTTTGCTATGCATAGATTATGATAAGCATAGTTTTTCAATGCATAGATTATGATAAGCATAGTTTTGCTATGCTTAGATTATGATAAGCATAGTTTTGCAATGCATAGATTATGATAAGCATAGTTCTGCAATGCATAGATTATGATAAGCATAGTTTTGCAATGCATAGATTATGATAAGCATAGTTTTGCAATGCATTGGGATTGCATTGCTTATGATGAACTTAGTAATGCAATACATATTGCTTATGATAAACATAGTTGTGCAATGCATTGGGTTTGGCATTGGCATTACAATGCTTATGATAAGCATAGTTTTGCAATGCATAGATTATGATAAGCATTGTTTTGCAATGCATAGATTATGATAAGCATAGTTTTGCAATGCATAGATTATGATAAGCATAATTTTGCAATGCATTGGGATTGCATTGCTTATGATGAACTTAGTTGTGCAATACATTGGGATTGCATTGCTTATGATAAGCTTAGTTGTGCAATTCATAGACTGTGGATAAGCATAGTTGTGCAATGCATTGGGATTGCATTGCTTATGATAAGCTTAGTTGTGCAATTCATAGACTGGATAAGCATAGTTGTGCAATGCATTGGGTTTGCATTGCTTATGATAGACTTAGTTATACAATGCTTCGGAATTAAATTGCTCATGATGAGCTTAGTTGTGCATTGCATTGGGAATGCATTGCTTACGACAAGCATAGTTGTGCAATGCATTGGGCAATGCATTGGAATTAAATTGCTTATGATAAGCATAATTGTGCAATGCTTTGGAATTTAATTGCCCATGATGAGCTTAGTTGTGCAATGCAATGGGAATGCATTGCTTACGATAAGCATAGTTGTGCAATGCATTTGGCAATGCATTGGAATTAAATTGCTTATGATAAGCATAATGTGCAATGCTTTGGAATTGAATTTCTCATGATACACTTATTGTGCAATGCATTGGAATTAAGTTGCTTATGATAAGCATAGCTGTGCAATGAAATGGATCTGAATAAGCAATGCATTGGAATTCAATTGCTTATACAAGCATATTTGTGCAATGCATAGATTATGATAAACATAGCTAGCTGTTCAATGCTTTGGGATTGCATTGCTTATGATGAACTTAATAATGCAATACATATTGCTTATGATAAACATAGTTGTGCAATGCATTCGGCAAAGCATTGGCATTAAAATGCTTATGATAAGCATAGTTTTGCAATGCATAGATTATGATAAGCATAGTTTTGCAATGCATAGATTATGATTAGCATAGTTTTGCTATGCATAGATTATGATAAGCATAGTTTTGCAATGCATAGATTATGATAAGCATAGTTTTGCAATGCATAGATTATGATTAGCATAGTTTTGCTATGCATAGATTATGATAAGCATAGTTTTTCAATGCATAGATTATGATAAGCATAGTTTTGCTATGCTTAGATTATGATAAGCATAGTTTTGCAATGCATAGATTATGATAAGCATAGTTTTGCAATGCATAGATTATGATAAGCATAGTTTTGCAATGCATAGATTATGATAAGCATAGTTTTGCAATGCATTGGGATAGCATTGCTTATGATGAACTTAGTAATGCAATACATATTGCTTATGACAAACATAGTTGTGCAATGCATTGGGCAAAGCATTGGCATTACAATGCTTATGATAAGCATAGTTTTGCAATGCATAGATTATGATAAGCATTGTTTTGCAATGCATAGATTATGATAAGCATTGTAATGCCAATGCTTTGCCCAATGCATTGCACAACTATGTTTATCATAAGCAATATGTATTGCATTACTAAGTTCATCATAAGCAATGCAATCCCAATGCATTGCAAAACTATGCTTATCATAATCTATGCATTGCAAAACTATGCTTATCATAATCTATGCATTGCATAACTATGCTTATCATAATCTATGCATTGCAAAACTATGCTTATCATAATCTAAGCATAGCAAAACTATGCTTATCATAATCTATGCATTGAAAAACTATGCTTATCATAATCTATGCATAGCAAAACTATGCTAATCATAATCTATGCATTGCAAAACTATGCTTATCATAATCTATGCATTGCAAAACTATGCTTATCATAAGCATTTTAATGCCAATGCTTTGCCCAATGCATTGCACAACTATGTTTATCATAAGCAATATGTATTGCATTATTAAGTTCATCATAAGCAATGCAATCCCAAAGCATTGAACAGCTAGCTATGTTTATCATAATCTATGCATTGCACAAATATGCTTGTATAAGCATTTGAATTCCAATGCATTACTTATTCAGATCCATTTCATTGCACAGCTATGCTTATCATAAGCAACTTAATTCCAATGCATTGCACAATAAGTGTATCATGAGAAATTTAATTCCAAATCATTGCACATTATGCTTATCATAAGCAATTTAATTCCAATGCATTGCCAAATGCATTGCACAACTATGCTTATCGTAAGCAATGCATTCCCATTGCATTGCACAACTAAGCTCATCATGGGCAATTAAATTCCAAAGCATTGCACAATTATGCTTATCATAAGCAATTTAATTCCAATGCATTGCCAAATGCATTGCACAACTATGCTTATCGTAAGCAATGCATTCCCATTGCATTGCACAACTAAGCTCATCATGGGCAATTAAATTCCAAAGCATTGCACAATTATGCTTATCATAAGCAATTTAATTCCAATGCATTGCCAAATGCATTGCACAACTATGCTTATCGTAAGCAATGCATTCCCATTGCATTGCACAACTAAGCTCATCATGGGCAATTAAATTCCAAAGCATTGCACAATTATGCTTATCATAAGCAATTTAATTCCAATGCATTGCCAAATGCATTGCACAACTATGCTTATCGTAAGCAATGCATTCCCATTGCATTGCACAACTAAGCTCATCATGGGCAATTAAATTCCAAAGCATTGCACAATTATGCTTATCATAAGCAATTTAATTCCAATGCATTGCCAAATGCATTGCACAACTATGCTTATCGTAAGCAATGCATTCCCATTGCATTGCACAACTAAGCTCATCATGGGCAATTAAATTCCAAAGCATTGCACAATTATGCTTATCATAAGCAATTTAATTCCAATGCATTGCCAAATGCATTGCACAACTATGCTTATCGTAAGCAATGCATTCCCAATGCATTGCACAACTATGCTTATCCACAGTCTATGAATTGCACAACTAAGCTTATCATAAGCAATGCAATCCCAATGCATTGCACAACTATGCTTATCCACAGTCTATGAATTGCACAACTAAGCTTATCAAAAGCAATGCAATCCCAATGTATTGCACAACTAAGTTCATCATAAGCAATGCAATCCCAATGCATTGCAAAATTATGCTTATCATAATCTATGCATTGCAAAACTATGCTTATCATAATCTATGCATTGCAAAACAATGCTTATCATAATCTATGCATTGCAAAACTATGCTTGTCATAAGCATTGTAATGCCAATGCTTTGCCCAATGCATTGCACAACTGTTTATCATAAGCAATATGTATTGCATTACTAAGTTCATCATAAGCAATGCAATCCCAAAGCATTGAACAGCTAGCTATGTTTATCATAATCTATGCATTGCACAAATATGCTTGTATAAGCAATTGAATTCCAATGCATTGCTTATTCAGTTCCATTTCATTGCACAGCTATGCTTATCATAAGGAACTTAATTCCAATGCATTGCACAATAAGTGTATCATGAGAAATTTAATTCCAAAGCATTGCACATTATGCTTATCATAAGCAATTTAATTCCAATGCATTGCCAAATGCATTGCACAACTATGCTTATCGTAAGCAATGCATTCCCATTGCATTGCACAACTAAGCTCATCATGGGCAATTTAATTCCAAAGCATTGCACAATGATGCTTATCAAAACAATTTAATTCCAATGCATTGCCCAATGCATTGCACAACTATGCTTGTCGTAAGCAATGCATTCCCAATACAATGCACAACTAAGCTCATCATGAGCAATTTAATTCCGAAGAATTGTATAACTAAGTCTATCATAAGCAATGCAAACCCAATGCATTGCACAAATATGCTTATCCAGTCTATGAATTGCACAACTAAGCTTATCATAAGCAATGCAATCCCAATGCATTGCACAACTATGCTTATCCAGAGTCTATGAATTGCACAACTAAGCTTATCATAAGCAATGCAATCCCAATGTATTGCACAACTAAGTTCATCATAAGCAATGCAATCCCAATGCATTGCAAAATTATGCTTATCATAATCTATGCATTGCAATGCATTGGGCAATGCATTGGAATTAAATTTCTTATGATAAGCATAATTGTGCAATGCTTTGGAATTAAATTGCCCATGATGAGCTTAGTTGTGCAATGCATTGGGAAAGCATTGCTTACGATAAGCATAGTTGTGCAATGCATTGGGCAATGCATTGGAATTAAATTGCTTATGATAAGCATAATTGTGCGGAATTAAATTTCTCATGATACGCTTAGTTGTGCAATGCATTGGAATTAAGTTGCTTATGATAAGCATAGTTGTGCAATGAAAATGGAACTGAATAAGCAATGCATTGGAATTCAATTGCTGATACAAGCATATTTGTGCAATGCATAGATTATAGCTAGCTGTTCAATGCTTTGGGATTGCATTGCTATGATGAACTTAGTAATGCAATACATTGGGATTGCATTGCTTATGATAAACATAGTTGTGCAATGCATTGGGCAATGCAATGGAATTAAATTTCTTATAAGCATAATTGTGTAATGCTTTGGAATTAATTTTCTCATGATACGCTTATTGTGCAATGCAATGGAATTAAGTTGCTTATGATAAGCATAGTTGTGCAATGAAATGGAACTGAATAAGCAATGCATTGGAATTCAATTGCTTATACAAGCATATTTGTGCAATGCATAGATTATGATAAACATAGCTAGCTGTTCAATGCTTTGGGATTGCATTGCTTATGATGAACTTAGTAATGCAATACATATTGCTTATGATAAACATAGTTGTGCAATGCATTGGGCAAAGCATTGGCATTACAATGCTTATGACAAGCATAGTTTTGCAATGCATAGATTATGATAAGCATTGTTTTGCAATGCATAGATTATGATAAGCATAGTTTTTGCAATGCATAGATTATGATAAGCATAATTTTGCAATGCATTGGGATTGCATTGCTTAAGATGAACTTAGTTGTGCAATACATTGGGATTGCATTGCTTTTGATAAGCTTAGTTGTGCAATTCATAGACTGTGGATAAGCATAGTTGTGCAATGCATTGGGATTGCATTGCTTATGATAAGCTTAGTTGTGCAATTCATAGACTGGATAAGCATAGTTGTGCAATGCAATGGGTTTGCATTGCTTATGATAGACTTAGTTATACAATGCTTCGGAATTAAATTGCTCATGATGAGCTTAGTTGTGCATTGCATTGGGAATGCATTGCTTACGACAAGCATAGTTGTGCAATGCATTGGGCAATGCATTGGAATTAAATTGCTTATGATAAGCATAATTGTGCAATGCTTTGGAATTTAATTGCCCATGATGAGCTTAGTTGTGCAATGCAATGGGAATGCATTGCTTACGATAAGCATAGTTGTGCAATGCATTTGGCAATGCATTGGAATTAAATTGCTTATGATAAGCATAATGTGCAATGCTTTGGAATTAAATTTCTCATGATACACTTATTGTGCAATGCATTGGAATTAAGTTGCTTTTGCTAAGCATAGCTGTGCAATGAAATGGATCTGAATAAGCAATGCATTGGAATTCAATTGCTTATACAAGCATATTTGTGCAATGCATAGATTATGATAAACATAGCTAGCTGTTCAATGCTTTGGGATTGCATTGCTTATGATGAACTTAATAATGCAATACATATTGCTTATGATAAACATAGTTGTGCAATGCATTGGGCAAAGCATTGGCATTAAAATGCTTATGATAAGCATAGTTTTGCAATGCATAGATTATGATAAGCATAGTTTTGCAATGCATAGATTATGATTAGCATAGTTTTGCTATGCATAGATTATGATAAGCATAGTTTTTCAATGCATAGATTATGATAAGCATAGTTTTGCTATGCTTAGATTATGATAAGCATAGTTTTGCAATGCATAGATTATGATAAGCATAGTTTTGCAATGCATAGATTATGATAAGCATAGTTTTGCAATGCATAGATTATGATAAGCATAGTTTTGCAATGCATTGGGATTGCATTGCTTATGATGAACTTAGTAATGCAATACATATTGCTTATGATAAACATAGTTGTGCAATGCATTGGGCAAAGCATTGGCATTACAATGCTTATGATAAGCATAGTTTTGCAATGCATAGATTATGATAAGCATTGTTTTGCAATGCATAGATTATGATAAGCATAGTTTTGCAATGCATAGATTATGATAAGCATAATTTTGCAATGCATTGGGATTGCATTGCTTATGATGAACTTAGTTGTGCAATACATTGGGATTGCATTGCTTATGATAAGCTTAGTTGTGCAATTCATAGACTGTGGATAAGCATAGTTGTGCAATGCATTGGGTTTGCATTGCTTATGATAGACTTAGTTATACAATGCTTCGGAATTAAATTGCTCATGATGAGCTTAGTTGTGCATTGCATTGGGAATGCATTGCTTACGACAAGCATAGTTGTGCAATGCATTGGGCAATGCATTGGAATTAAATTGCTTATGATAAGCATAATTGTGCAATGCTTTGGAATTTAATTGCCCATGATGAGCTTAGTTGTGCAATGCAATGGGAATGCATTGCTTACGATAAGCATAGTTGTGCAATGCATTTGGCAATGCATTGGAATTAAATTGCTTATGATAAGCATAATGTGCAATGCTTTGGAATTAAATTTCTCATGATACACTTATTGTGCAATGCATTGGAATTAAGTTGCTTATGATAAGCATAGCTGTGCAATGAAATGGATCTGAATAAGCAATGCATTGGAATTCAATTGCTTATACAAGCATATTTGTGCAATGCATAGATTATGATAAACATAGCTAGCTGTTCAATGCTTTGGGATTGCATTGCTTATGATGAACTTAATAATACAATACATATTGCTTATGATAAACATAGTTGTGCAATGCATTGGGCAAAGCATTGGCATTAAAATGCTTATGATAAGCATAGTTTTGCAATGCATAGATTATGATAAGCATAGTTTTGCAATGCATAGATTATGATTAGCATAGTTTTGCTATGCATAGATTATGATAAGCATAGTTTTTCAATGCATAGATTATGATAAGCATAGTTTTGCTATGCTTAGATTATGATAAGCATAGTTTTGCAATGCATAGATTATGATAAGCATAGTTTTGCAATGCATAGATTATGATAAGCATAGTTTTGCAATGCATAGATTATGATAAGCATAGTTTTGCAATGCATTGGGATTGCATTGCTTATGATGAACTTAGTAATGCAATACATATTGCTTATGATAAACATAGTTGTGCAATGCATTGGGCAAAGCATTGGCATTACAATGCTTATGATAAGCATAGTTTTGCAATGCATAGATTATGATAAGCATTGTTTTGCAATGCATAGATTATGATAAGCATAGTTTTGCAATGCATAGATTATGATAAGCATAATTTTGCAATGCATTGGGATTGCATTGCTTATGATGAACTTAGTTGTGCAATACATTGGGATTGCATTGCTTATGATAAGCTTAGTTGGGCAATTCATAGACTGGATAAGCATAGTTGTGCAATGCATTGGGTTTGCATTGCTTATGATAGACTTAGTTATACAATGCTTCGGAATTAAATTGCTCATGATGAGCTTAGTTGTGCATTGCATTGGGAATGCATTGCTTACGACAAGCATAGTTGTGCAATGCATTGGGCAATGCATTGGAATTAAATTGCTTATGATAAGCATAATTGTGCAATGGTTTGGAATTTAATTGCCCATGATGAGCTTAGTTGTGCATTGCATTGGGAATGCATTGCTTACGACAAGCATAGTTGTGCAATGCATTGGGCAATGCATTGGAATTAAATTGCTTATGATAAGCATAATGTGCAATGCTTTGGAATTAAATTTCTCATGATACACTTATTGTGCAATGCATTGGAATTAAGTTGCTTATGATAAGCATAGCTGTGCAATGAAATGGATCTGAATAAGCAATGCATTGGAATTCAATTGCTTATACAAGCATATTTGTGCAATGCATAGATTATGATAAACATAGCTAGCTGTTCAATGCTTTGGGATTGCATTGCTTATGATGAACTTAATAATGCAATACATATTGCTTATGATAAACATAGTTGTGCAATGCATTGGGCAAAGCATTGGCATTAAAATGCTTATGATAAGCATAGTTTTGCAATGCATAGATTATGATAAGCATAGTTTTGCAATGCATAGATTATGATTAGCATAGTTTTGCTATGCATAGATTATGATAAGCATAGTTTTTCAATGCATAGATTATGATAAGCATAGTTTTGCTATGCTTAGATTATGATAAGCATAGTTTTGCAATGCATAGATTATGATAAGCATAGTTTTGCAATGCATAGATTATGATAAGCATAGTTTTGCAATGCATAGATTATGATAAGCATAGTTTTGCAATGCATTGGGATTGCATTGCTTATGATGAACTTAGTAATGCAATACATATTGCTTATGATAAACATAGTTGTGCAATGCATTGGGCAAAGCATTGGCATTACAATGCTTATGATAAGCATAGTTTTGCAATGCATAGATTATGATAAGCATTGTTTTGCAATGCATAGATTATGATAAGCATAGTTTTGCAATGCATAGATTATGATAAGCATAATTTTGCAATGCATTGGGATTGCATTGCTTATGATGAACTTAGTTGTGCAATACATTGGGATTGCATTGCTTATGATAAGCTTAGTTGTGCAATTCATAGACTGTGGATAAGCATAGTTGTGCAATGCATTGGGATTGCATTGCTTATGATAAGCTTAGTTGTGCAATTCATAGACTGGATAAGCATAGTTGTGCAATGCATTGGGTTTGCATTGCTTATGATAGACTTAGTTATACAATGCTTCGGAATTAAATTGCTCATGATGAGCTTAGTTGTGCATTGCATTGGGAATGCATTGCTTACGACAAGCATAGTTGTGCAATGCATTGGGCAATGCATTGGAATTAAATTGCTTATGATAAGCATAATTGTGCAATGGTTTGGAATTTAATTGCCCATGATGAGCTTAGTTGTGCATTGCATTGGGAATGCATTGCTTACGACAAGCATAGTTGTGCAATGCATTGGGCAATGCATTGGAATTAAATTGCTTATGTTAAGCATAATGTGCAATGCTTTGGAATTAAATTTCTCATGATACACTTATTGTGCAATGCATTGGAATTAAGTTGCTTATGATAAGCATAGCTGTGCAATGAAATGGATCTGAATAAGCAATGCATTGGAATTCAATTGCTTATACAAGCATATTTGTGCAATGCATAGATTATGATAAACATAGCTAGCTGTTCAATGCTTTGGGATTGCATTGCTTATGATGAACTTAATAATGCAATACATATTGCTTATGATAAACATAGTTGTGCAATGCATTGGGCAAAGCATTGGCATTAAAATGCTTATGATAAGCATAGTTTTGCAATGCATAGATTATGATAAGCATAGTTTTGCAATGCATAGATTATGATAAGCATAGTTTTGCAATGCATAGATTATGATAAGCATAGTTTAGCAATGCATATATTATGATAAGCATAGTTTTGCAATGCATATATTATGATAAGCATAGTTTTGCAATGCATATATTATGATAAGCATAGTTTTGCAATGCATATATTATGATAAGCATAGTTTTGCAATGCATAGATTATGATAAGCATAGTTTTGCAATGCATAGATTATGATAAGCATAGTTTTGCAATGCATAGATTATGATAAGCATCGTTTTGCAATGCATTGGGATTGCATTGCTTATGATGAACTTAGTTGTGCAATACATTGGGATTGCATTGCTTATGATAAGCTTAGTTGTGCAATTCATAGACTGTGGATAAGCATAGTTGTGCAATGCATTGGGTTTGCATTGCTTATTATAGACAGTTATACAATGCTTCGGAAAGAAATTGCTCATGATGAGCTTAGTTGTGAAATGCATTGGGAATGCATTGCTTACGATAAGCATAGTTGTGCAATGCATTGGGCAATGCATTGGAATTAAATTGCTTATGATAAGCATAATTGTGCAATGCTTTGGAATTAAATTGCTTATGAAGAGCTTAGTTGTGCAATGCATTGGGAATGCATTGCTTACGATAAGCATAGTTGTGCAATGCATTGGGCAATGCAATGGAATTAAATTTCTTATAAGCATAATTGTGTAATGCTTTGGAATTAATTTTCTCATGATACGCTTATTGTGCAATGCAATGGAATTAAGTTGCTTATGATAAGCATAGTTGTGCAATGAAATGGAACTGAATAAGCAATGCATTGGAATTCAATTGCTTATACAAGCATATTTGTGCTATGCATAGATTATGATAAACATAGCTAGCTGTTCAATGCATAGGATTGCATTGCTTATGATGAACTTAGTAATGCAATACATTGGGATTGCATTGCTTATGATTAACATAGTTGTGCAATGCATTGGGCAAAGCATTGGCATTAAAATGCTTATGATAAGCATGGTTTTGCAATGCATATATTATGATAAGCATAGTTTTGCAATGCATATATTATGATAAGCATAGTTTTGCAATACATATATTATGATAAGCATAGTTTTGCAATGCATAGATTATGATAAGCATAGTTTTGCAATGCATAGATTATGATAAGCATAGTTTTGCAATGCATTGGGATTGAATTGCTTATGATGAACTTAGTTGTGCAATACATTGGGATTGCATTGCTTACGATAAGCATAGTTGTGCAATACATTGGGATTGCATTGCTTATGATAAGCTTAGTTGTGCAATTCATAGACTGTGGATAAGCATAGTTGTGCAATGCATTGGGTTTGCATTGCTTATGATAGACTTAGTTATACAATGCTTCGGAATTAAATTGCTCATGATGAGCTTAGTTGTGCAATGCATTGGGAATGCATTGCTTACGATAAGCATAGTTGTGCAATGCATTGGGCAATGCATTGGAATTAAATTGCTTATGATAAGCATAATTGTGTAATGCTTTGAAATTAAATTGCTCATGAAGAGCTTAGTTGTGCAATGCATTGGGAATGCATTGCTTACGATAAGCATAGTTGTGCAATGCATTGTAATTCAATTGCTCATGATTAGCTTAGTTGTGCAATGCATTGGGAATGCATTGCTTACGATAAGCATAGTTGTGCAATGCATTGGGCAATGTATTGGAATTAATTTGCTTATGATAAGCATAATTGTGCAATGCTTTGGAATTAAATTTCTCATGATACGCATAATTGTTTGTTTATGTTTATCATAATCTATGCATTGCACAAATATGCTTGATAAGCAATTGAATTCCAATGCATTGCTTATTCAGTTCCATTTCATTGCACAACTATGCTTATCATAAGCAACTTAATTCCAATGCATTGCACAATAAGCGTATCATGAGAAATTTAATTCCAATGCATTGCACAATTATGCTTATCATAAGCAATTTATTTCCAATGCATTGCCAAATGCATTGCACAACTATGCTTATCCACAGTCTATGAATTGCACAACTAAGCTTATCATAAGCAATGCAATCCCAATGTATTGCACAACTAAGTTCATCATAAGCAATGCAATCCCAATGCATTGCAAAAACTATGCTTATCATAATCTATGCATTGCAAAACTATGCTTATCATAATCTATGCATTGCAAAACTATGCTTATCATAATATATGCATTGCAAAACTATGCTTATCATAATATATGCATTGCAAAACCATGCTTATCATAAGCATTTTTATACCAATGCTTTGCCCAATGCATTGCACAACTATGTTTATCATAAGCAATGCAATCCCAATGTATTGCATTACTAAGTTCATCTTAATCAATGCAATCCCAAAGCATTGAACAGCTAGCTATGTTTATCATAATCTATGCATTGCACAAATATGCATTTATAAGCAATTGAATTCCAATGCATTGCTTATTCAGTTCCATTTCATTGCACAACTATGCTTATCATAAGCAACTTAATTCCAATGCATTGCACAATAAGCGTATCATGAGAAATTTAATTCCAATGCATTGCACATTTATGCTTATCATAAGCAATTTATTTCCAATGCATTGCCAAATGCATTGCACAACTATGCTTATCCACAGTCTATGAATTGCACAACTAAGCTTATCATAAGCAATGCAATCCCAATGTATTGCACAACTAAGTTCATCATAAGCAATGCAATCCCAATGCATTGCAAAACTATGCTTATCATAATCTATGCATTGCAAAACTATGCTTATCATAATCTATGCATTGCAAAACTATGCTTATCATAATATATGCATTGCAAAACCATGCTTATCATAAGCATTTTTATACCAATGCTTTGCCCAATGCATTGCACAACTATGTTTATCATAAGCAATGCAATCCCAATGTATTGCATTACTAAGTTCATCTTAATCAATGCAATCCCAAAGCATTGAACAGCTAGCTATGTTTATCATAATCTATGCATTGCACAAATATGCATTTATAAGCAATTGAATTCCAATGCATTGCTTATTCAGTTCCATTTCATTGCACAACTATGCTTATCATAAGCAACTTAATTCCAATGCATTGCACAATAAGCGTATCATGAGAAATTTAATTCCAATGCATTGCACAATTATGCTTATCATAAGCAATTTATTTCCAATGCATTGCCAAATGCATTGCACAACTATGCTTATCCACAGTCTATGAATTGCACAACTAAGCTTATCATAAGCAATGCAATCCCAATGTATTGCACAACTAAGTTCATCATAAGCAATGCAATCCCAATGCATTGCAAAACTATGCTTATCATAATCTATGCATTGCAAAACTATGCTTATCATAATCTATGCATTGCAAAACTATGCTTATCATAATATATGCATTGCAAAACTATGCTTATCATAATATATGCATTGCAAAACCATGCTTATCATAAGCATTTTTATACCAATGCTTTGCCCAATGCATTGCACAACTATGTTTATCATAAGCAATGCAATCCCAATGTATTGCATTACTAAGTTCATCTTAATCAATGCAATCCCAAAGCATTGAACAGCTAGCTATGTTTATCATAATCTATGCATTGCACAAATATGCATTTATAAGCAATTGAATTCCAATGCATTGCTTATTCAGTTCCATTTCATTGCACAACTATGCTTATCATAAGCAACTTAATTCCAATGCATTGCACAATAAGCGTATCATGAGAAATTTAATTCCAATGCATTGCACAATTATGCTTATCATAAGCAATTTAATTCCAATGCATTGCCCAATGCATTGCACAACTATGCTTATCGTAAGCAATGCATTCCCAATGCATTGCACAACTAAGCTCATCATGAGCAATTTAATTCCAAAGCATTGCACAATTATGCTTATCATAAGCAATTTAATTCCAATGCATTGCCCAATGCCATGCACAACTATGCTTATCGTAAGCAATGCATTCCCAATGCATTTCACAACTAAGCTCATCATGAGCAATTTTATTCCGGGAATGCATTGCTTACGATAAGCATAGTTGTGCAATGCATTGGGCAATGCATTGGAATTAAATTGCTTATGATAAGCATAATTGTGCAATGCTTTGGAATTAAATTGCTCATGAAGAGCTTAGTTGTGCAATGCATTGGGAATGCATTGCTTACGATAAGCATAGTTGTGCAATGCATTGGGCAATGCATTGGAATTAAATTGCTTATGATAAGCATAATTGTGCAATGCTTTGGAATTAAATTGCTCATGAAGAGCTTAGTTGTGCAATGCATTGGGAATGCATTGCTTACGATAAGCATAGTTGTGCAATGCATTGGGCAATGCATTGGAATTAAATTGCTTATGATAAGCATAATGTGCAATGCTTTGGAATTAAATTCTCATGATACACTTATTGTGCAATGCATTGGAATTAAGTTGCTTATGATAAGCATAGCTGTGCAATGAAATGGATCTGAATAAGCAATGCATTGGAATTCAATTGCTTATACAAGCATATTTGTGCAATGCATAGATTATGATAAACATAGCTAGCTGTTCAATGCTTTGGGATTGCATTGCTTATGATGAACTTAATAATGCAATACATATTGCTTATGATAAACATAGTTGTGCAATGCATTGGGCAAAGCATTGGCATTAAAATGCTTATGATAAGCATAGTTTTGCAATGCATAGATTATGATAAGCATAGTTTTGCAATGCATAGATTATGATAAGCATAGTTTTGCAATGCATAGATTATGATAAGCATAGTTTAGCAATGCATATATTATGATAAGCATAGTTTTGCAATGCATATATTATGATAAGCATAGTTTTGCAATGCATATATTATGATAAGCATAGTTTTGCAATGCATATATTATGATAAGCATAGTTTTGCAATGCATAGATTATGATAAGCATAGTTTTGCAATGCATAGATTATGATAAGCATAGTTTTTGCAATGCATAGATTATGATAAGCATCGTTTTGCAATGCATTGGGATTGCATTGCTTATGATGAACTTAGTTGTGCAATACATTGGGATTGCATTGCTTATGATAAGCTTAGTTGTGCAATTCATAGACTGTGGATAAGCATAGTTGTGCAATGCATTGGGTTTGCATTGCTTATTATAGACAGTTATACAATGCTTCGGAAAGAAATTGCTCATGATGAGCTTAGTTGTGAAATGCATTGGGAATGCATTGCTTACGATAAGCATAGTTGTGCAATGCATTGGGCAATGCATTGGAATTAAATTGCTTATGATAAGCATAATTGTGCAATGCTTTGGAATTAAATTGCTTATGAAGAGCTTAGTTGTGCAATGCATTGGGAATGCATTGCTTACGATAAGCATAGTTGTGCAATGCATTGGGCAATGCAATGGAATTAAATTTCTTATAAGCATAATTGTGTAATGCTTTGGAATTAATTTTCTCATGATACGCTTATTGTGCAATGCAATGGAATTAAGTTGCTTATGATAAGCATAGTTGTGCAATGAAATGGAACTGAATAAGCAATGCATTGGAATTCAATTGCTTATACAAGCATATTTGTGCTATGCATAGATTATGATAAACATAGCTAGCTGTTCAATGCATAGGATTGCATTGCTTATGATGAACTTAGTAATGCAATACATTGGGATTGCATTGCTTATGATTAACATAGTTGTGCAATGCATTGGGCAAAGCATTGGCATTAAAATGCTTATGATAAGCATGGTTTTGCAATGCATATATTATGATAAGCATAGTTTTGCAATGCATATATTATGATAAGCATAGTTTTGCAATACATATATTATGATAAGCATAGTTTTGCAATGCATAGATTATGATAAGCATAGTTTTGCAATGCATAGATTATGATAAGCATAGTTTTGCAATGCATTGGGATTGAATTGCTTATGATGAACTTAGTTGTGCAATACATTGGGATTGCATTGCTTACGATAAGCATAGTTGTGCAATACATTGGGATTGCATTGCTTATGATAAGCTTAGTTGTGCAATTCATAGACTGTGGATAAGCATAGTTGTGCAATGCATTGGGTTTGCATTGCTTATGATAGACTTAGTTATACAATGCTTCGGAATTAAATTGCTCATGATGAGCTTAGTTGTGCAATGCATTGGGAATGCATTGCTTACGATAAGCATAGTTGTGCAATGCATTGGGCAATGCATTGGAATTAAATTGCTTATGATAAGCATAATTGTGTAATGCTTTGAAATTAAATTGCTCATGAAGAGCTTAGTTGTGCAATGCATTGGGAATGCATTGCTTACGATAAGCATAGTTGTGCAATGCATTGTAATTCAATTGCTCATGATTAGCTTAGTTGTGCAATGCATTGGGAATGCATTGCTTACGATAAGCATAGTTGTGCAATGCATTGGGCAATGTATTGGAATTAATTTGCTTATGATAAGCATAATTGTGCAATGCTTTGGAATTAAATTTCTCATGATACGCATAATTGTTTGTTTATGTTTATCATAATCTATGCATTGCACAAATATGCTTGATAAGCAATTGAATTCCAATGCATTGCTTATTCAGTTCCATTTCATTGCACAACTATGCTTATCATAAGCAACTTAATTCCAATGCATTGCACAATAAGCGTATCATGAGAAATTTAATTCCAATGCATTGCACAATTATGCTTATCATAAGCAATTTATTTCCAATGCATTGCCAAATGCATTGCACAACTATGCTTATCCACAGTCTATGAATTGCACAACTAAGCTTATCATAAGCAATGCAATCCCAATGTATTGCACAACTAAGTTCATCATAAGCAATGCAATCCCAATGCATTGCAAAACTATGCTTATCATAATCTATGCATTGCAAAACTATGCTTATCATAATCTATGCATTGCAAAACTATGCTTATCATAATATATGCATTGCAAAACTATGCTTATCATAATATATGCATTGCAAAACCATGCTTATCATAAGCATTTTTATACCAATGCTTTGCCCAATGCATTGCACAACTATGTTTATCATAAGCAATGCAATCCCAATGTATTGCATTACTAAGTTCATCTTAATCAATGCAATCCCAAAGCATTGAACAGCTAGCTATGTTTATCATAATCTATGCATTGCACAAATATGCATTTATAAGCAATTGAATTCCAATGCATTGCTTATTCAGTTCCATTTCATTGCACAACTATGCTTATCATAAGCAACTTAATTCCAATGCATTGCACAATAAGCGTATCATGAGAAATTTAATTCCAATGCATTGCACATTTATGCTTATCATAAGCAATTTATTTCCAATGCATTGCCAAATGCATTGCACAACTATGCTTATCCACAGTCTATGAATTGCACAACTAAGCTTATCATAAGCAATGCAATCCCAATGTATTGCACAACTAAGTTCATCATAAGCAATGCAATCCCAATGCATTGCAAAACTATGCTTATCATAATCTATGCATTGCAAAACTATGCTTATCATAATCTATGCATTGCAAAACTATGCTTATCATAATATATGCATTGCAAAACCATGCTTATCATAAGCATTTTTATACCAATGCTTTGCCCAATGCATTGCACAACTATGTTTATCATAAGCAATGCAATCCCAATGTATTGCATTACTAAGTTCATCTTAATCAATGCAATCCCAAAGCATTGAACAGCTAGCTATGTTTATCATAATCTATGCATTGCACAAATATGCATTTATAAGCAATTGAATTCCAATGCATTGCTTATTCAGTTCCATTTCATTGCACAACTATGCTTATCATAAGCAACTTAATTCCAATGCATTGCACAATAAGCGTATCATGAGAAATTTAATTCCAATGCATTGCACAATTATGCTTATCATAAGCAATTTATTTCCAATGCATTGCCAAATGCATTGCACAACTATGCTTATCCACAGTCTATGAATTGCACAACTAAGCTTATCATAAGCAATGCAATCCCAATGTATTGCACAACTAAGTTCATCATAAGCAATGCAATCCCAATGCATTGCAAAACTATGCTTATCATAATCTATGCATTGCAAAACTATGCTTATCATAATCTATGCATTGCAAAACTATGCTTATCATAATATATGCATTGCAAAACTATGCTTATCATAATATATGCATTGCAAAACCATGCTTATCATAAGCATTTTTATACCAATGCTTTGCCCAATGCATTGCACAACTATGTTTATCATAAGCAATGCAATCCCAATGTATTGCATTACTAAGTTCATCTTAATCAATGCAATCCCAAAGCATTGAACAGCTAGCTATGTTTATCATAATCTATGCATTGCACAAATATGCATTTATAAGCAATTGAATTCCAATGCATTGCTTATTCAGTTCCATTTCATTGCACAACTATGCTTATCATAAGCAACTTAATTCCAATGCATTGCACAATAAGCGTATCATGAGAAATTTAATTCCAATGCATTGCACAATTATGCTTATCATAAGCAATTTAATTCCAATGCATTGCCCAATGCATTGCACAACTATGCTTATCGTAAGCAATGCATTCCCAATGCATTGCACAACTAAGCTCATCATGAGCAATTTAATTCCAAAGCATTGCACAATTATGCTTATCATAAGCAATTTAATTCCAATGCATTGCCCAATGCCATGCACAACTATGCTTATCGTAAGCAATGCATTCCCAATGCATTTCACAACTAAGCTCATCATGAGCAATTTTATTCCGGGAATGCATTGCTTACGATAAGCATAGTTGTGCAATGCATTGGGCAATGCATTGGAATTAAATTGCTTATGATAAGCATAATTGTGCAATGCTTTGGAATTAAATTGCTCATGAAGAGCTTAGTTGTGCAATGCATTGGGAATGCATTGCTTACGATAAGCATAGTTGTGCAATGCATTGGGCAATGCATTGGAATTAAATTGCTTATGATAAGCATAATTGTGCAATGCTTTGGAATTAAATTGCTCATGAAGAGCTTAGTTGTGCAATGCATTGGGAATGCATTGCTTACGATAAGCATAGTTGTGCAATGCATTGGGCAATGCATTGGAATTAAATTGCTTATGATAAGCATAATGTGCAATGCTTTGGAATTAAATTTCTCATGATACACTTATTGTGCAATGCATTGGAATTAAGTTGCTTATGATAAGCATAGCTGTGCAATGAAATGGATCTGAATAAGCAATGCATTGGAATTCAATTGCTTATACAAGCATATTTGTGCAATGCATAGATTATGATAAACATAGCTAGCTGTTCAATGCTTTGGGATTGCATTGCTTATGATGAACTTAATAATGCAATACATATTGCTTATGATAAACATAGTTGTGCAATGCATTGGGCAAAGCATTGGCATTAAAATGCTTATGATAAGCATAGTTTTGCAATGCATAGATTATGATAAGCATAGTTTTGCAATGCATAGATTATGATAAGCATAGTTTAGCAATGCATATATTATGATAAGCATAGTTTTGCAATGCATATATTATGATAAGCATAGTTTTGCAATGCATATATTATGATAAGCATAGTTTTGCAATGCATATATTATGATAAGCATAGTTTTGCAATGCATAGATTATGATAAGCATAGTTTTGCAATGCATAGATTATGATAAGCATAGTTTTGCAATGCATAGATTATGATAAGCATCGTTTTGCAATGCATTGGGATTGCATTGCTTATGATGAACTTAGTTGTGCAATACATTGGGATTGCATTGCTTATGATAAGCTTAGTTGTGCAATTCATAGACTGTGGATAAGCATAGTTGTGCAATGCATTGGGTTTGCATTGCTTATTATAGACAGTTATACAATGCTTCGGAAAGAAATTGCTCATGATGAGCTTAGTTGTGAAATGCATTGGGAATGCATTGCTTACGATAAGCATAGTTGTGCAATGCATTGGGCAATGCATTGGAATTAAATTGCTTATGATAAGCATAATTGTGCAATGCTTTGGAATTAAATTGCTTATGAAGAGCTTAGTTGTGCAATGCATTGGGAATGCATTGCTTACGATAAGCATAGTTGTGCAATGCATTGGGCAATGCAATGGAATTAAATTTCTTATAAGCATAATTGTGTAATGCTTTGGAATTAATTTTCTCATGATACGCTTATTGTGCAATGCAATGGAATTAAGTTGCTTATGATAAGCATAGTTGTGCAATGAAATGGAACTGAATAAGCAATGCATTGGAATTCAATTGCTTATACAAGCATATTTGTGCTATGCATAGATTATGATAAACATAGCTAGCTGTTCAATGCATAGGATTGCATTGCTTATGATGAACTTAGTAATGCAATACATTGGGATTGCATTGCTTATGATTAACATAGTTGTGCAATGCATTGGGCAAAGCATTGGCATTAAAATGCTTATGATAAGCATGGTTTTGCAATGCATATATTATGATAAGCATAGTTTTGCAATGCATATATTATGATAAGCATAGTTTTGCAATACATATATTATGATAAGCATAGTTTTGCAATGCATAGATTATGATAAGCATAGTTTTGCAATGCATAGATTATGATAAGCATAGTTTTGCAATGCATTGGGATTGAATTGCTTATGATGAACTTAGTTGTGCAATACATTGGGATTGCATTGCTTACGATAAGCATAGTTGTGCAATACATTGGGATTGCATTGCTTATGATAAGCTTAGTTGTGCAATTCATAGACTGTGGATAAGCATAGTTGTGCAATGCATTGGGTTTGCATTGCTTATGATAGACTTAGTTATACAATGCTTCGGAATTAAATTGCTCATGATGAGCTTAGTTGTGCAATGCATTGGGAATGCATTGCTTACGATAAGCATAGTTGTGCAATGCATTGGGCAATGCATTGGAATTAAATTGCTTATGATAAGCATAATTGTGTAATGCTTTGAAATTAAATTGCTCATGAAGAGCTTAGTTGTGCAATGCATTGGGAATGCATTGCTTACGATAAGCATAGTTGTGCAATGCATTGTAATTCAATTGCTCATGATTAGCTTAGTTGTGCAATGCATTGGGAATGCATTGCTTACGATAAGCATAGTTGTGCAATGCATTGGGCAATGTATTGGAATTAATTTGCTTATGATAAGCATAATTGTGCAATGCTTTGGAATTAAATTTCTCATGATACGCATAATTGTTTGTTTATGTTTATCATAATCTATGCATTGCACAAATATGCTTGATAAGCAATTGAATTCCAATGCATTGCTTATTCAGTTCCATTTCATTGCACAACTATGCTTATCATAAGCAACTTAATTCCAATGCATTGCACAATAAGCGTATCATGAGAAATTTAATTCCAATGCATTGCACAATTATGCTTATCATAAGCAATTTATTTCCAATGCATTGCCAAATGCATTGCACAACTATGCTTATCCACAGTCTATGAATTGCACAACTAAGCTTATCATAAGCAATGCAATCCCAATGTATTGCACAACTAAGTTCATCATAAGCAATGCAATCCCAATGCATTGCAAAACTATGCTTATCATAATCTATGCATTGCAAAACTATGCTTATCATAATCTATGCATTGCAAAACTATGCTTATCATAATATATGCATTGCAAAACTATGCTTATCATAATATATGCATTGCAAAACCATGCTTATCATAAGCATTTTTATACCAATGCTTTGCCCAATGCATTGCACAACTATGTTTATCATAAGCAATGCAATCCCAATGTATTGCATTACTAAGTTCATCTTAATCAATGCAATCCCAAAGCATTGAACAGCTAGCTATGTTTATCATAATCTATGCATTGCACAAATATGCATTTATAAGCAATTGAATTCCAATGCATTGCTTATTCAGTTCCATTTCATTGCACAACTATGCTTATCATAAGCAACTTAATTCCAATGCATTGCACAATAAGCGTATCATGAGAAATTTAATTCCAATGCATTGCACATTTATGCTTATCATAAGCAATTTATTTCCAATGCATTGCCAAATGCATTGCACAACTATGCTTATCCACAGTCTATGAATTGCACAACTAAGCTTATCATAAGCAATGCAATCCCAATGTATTGCACAACTAAGTTCATCATAAGCAATGCAATCCCAATGCATTGCAAAACTATGCTTATCATAATCTATGCATTGCAAAACTATGCTTATCATAATCTATGCATTGCAAAACTATGCTTATCATAATATATGCATTGCAAAACCATGCTTATCATAAGCATTTTTATACCAATGCTTTGCCCAATGCATTGCACAACTATGTTTATCATAAGCAATGCAATCCCAATGTATTGCATTACTAAGTTCATCTTAATCAATGCAATCCCAAAGCATTGAACAGCTAGCTATGTTTATCATAATCTATGCATTGCACAAATATGCATTTATAAGCAATTGAATTCCAATGCATTGCTTATTCAGTTCCATTTCATTGCACAACTATGCTTATCATAAGCAACTTAATTCCAATGCATTGCACAATAAGCGTATCATGAGAAATTTAATTCCAATGCATTGCACAATTATGCTTATCATAAGCAATTTATTTCCAATGCATTGCCAAATGCATTGCACAACTATGCTTATCCACAGTCTATGAATTGCACAACTAAGCTTATCATAAGCAATGCAATCCCAATGTATTGCACAACTAAGTTCATCATAAGCAATGCAATCCCAATGCATTGCAAAACTATGCTTATCATAATCTATGCATTGCAAAACTATGCTTATCATAATCTATGCATTGCAAAACTATGCTTATCATAATATATGCATTGCAAAACTATGCTTATCATAATATATGCATTGCAAAACCATGCTTATCATAAGCATTTTTATACCAATGCTTTGCCCAATGCATTGCACAACTATGTTTATCATAAGCAATGCAATCCCAATGTATTGCATTACTAAGTTCATCTTAATCAATGCAATCCCAAAGCATTGAACAGCTAGCTATGTTTATCATAATCTATGCATTGCACAAATATGCATTTATAAGCAATTGAATTCCAATGCATTGCTTATTCAGTTCCATTTCATTGCACAACTATGCTTATCATAAGCAACTTAATTCCAATGCATTGCACAATAAGCGTATCATGAGAAATTTAATTCCAATGCATTGCACAATTATGCTTATCATAAGCAATTTAATTCCAATGCATTGCCCAATGCATTGCACAACTATGCTTATCGTAAGCAATGCATTCCCAATGCATTGCACAACTAAGCTCATCATGAGCAATTTAATTCCAAAGCATTGCACAATTATGCTTATCATAAGCAATTTAATTCCAATGCATTGCCCAATGCCATGCACAACTATGCTTATCGTAAGCAATGCATTCCCAATGCATTTCACAACTAAGCTCATCATGAGCAATTTTATTCCGGGAATGCATTGCTTACGATAAGCATAGTTGTGCAATGCATTGGGCAATGCATTGGAATTAAATTGCTTATGATAAGCATAATTGTGCAATGCTTTGGAATTAAATTGCTCATGAAGAGCTTAGTTGTGCAATGCATTGGGAATGCATTGCTTACGATAAGCATAGTTGTGCAATGCATTGGGCAATGCATTGGAATTAAATTGCTTATGATAAGCATAATTGTGCAATGCTTTGGAATTAAATTGCTCATGAAGAGCTTAGTTGTGCAATGCATTGGGAATGCATTGCTTACGATAAGCATAGTTGTGCAATGCATTGGGCAATGCATTGGAATTAAATTGCTTATGATAAGCATAATGTGCAATGCTTTGGAATTAAATTTCTCATGATACACTTATTGTGCAATGCATTGGAATTAAGTTGCTTATGATAAGCATAGCTGTGCAATGAAATGGATCTGAATAAGCAATGCATTGGAATTCAATTGCTTATACAAGCATATTTGTGCAATGCATAGATTATGATAAACATAGCTAGCTGTTCAATGCTTTGGGATTGCATTGCTTATGATGAACTTAATAATGCAATACATATTGCTTATGATAAACATAGTTGTGCAATGCATTGGGCAAAGCATTGGCATTAAAATGCTTATGATAAGCATAGTTTTGCAATGCATAGATTATGATAAGCATAGTTTTGCAATGCATAGATTATGATAAGCATAGTTTTGCAATGCATAGATTATGATAAGCATAGTTTAGCAATGCATATATTATGATAAGCATAGTTTTGCAATGCATATATTATGATAAGCATAGTTTTGCAATGCATATATTATGATAAGCATAGTTTTGCAATGCATATATTATGATAAGCATAGTTTTGCAATGCATAGATTATGATAAGCATAGTTTTGCAATGCATAGATTATGATAAGCATAGTTTTGCAATGCATAGATTATGATAAGCATCGTTTTGCAATGCATTGGGATTGCATTGCTTATGATGAACTTAGTTGTGCAATACATTGGGATTGCATTGCTTATGATAAGCTTAGTTGTGCAATTCATAGACTGTGGATAAGCATAGTTGTGCAATGCATTGGGTTTGCATTGCTTATTATAGACAGTTATACAATGCTTCGGAAAGAAATTGCTCATGATGAGCTTAGTTGTGAAATGCATTGGGAATGCATTGCTTACGATAAGCATAGTTGTGCAATGCATTGGGCAATGCATTGGAATTAAATTGCTTATGATAAGCATAATTGTGCAATGCTTTGGAATTAAATTGCTTATGAAGAGCTTAGTTGTGCAATGCATTGGGAATGCATTGCTTACGATAAGCATAGTTGTGCAATGCATTGGGCAATGCAATGGAATTAAATTTCTTATAAGCATAATTGTGTAATGCTTTGGAATTAATTTTCTCATGATACGCTTATTGTGCAATGCAATGGAATTAAGTTGCTTATGATAAGCATAGTTGTGCAATGAAATGGAACTGAATAAGCAATGCATTGGAATTCAATTGCTTATACAAGCATATTTGTGCTATGCATAGATTATGATAAACATAGCTAGCTGTTCAATGCATAGGATTGCATTGCTTATGATGAACTTAGTAATGCAATACATTGGGATTGCATTGCTTATGATTAACATAGTTGTGCAATGCATTGGGCAAAGCATTGGCATTAAAATGCTTATGATAAGCATGGTTTTGCAATGCATATATTATGATAAGCATAGTTTTGCAATGCATATATTATGATAAGCATAGTTTTGCAATACATATATTATGATAAGCATAGTTTTGCAATGCATAGATTATGATAAGCATAGTTTTGCAATGCATAGATTATGATAAGCATAGTTTTGCAATGCATTGGGATTGAATTGCTTATGATGAACTTAGTTGTGCAATACATTGGGATTGCATTGCTTACGATAAGCATAGTTGTGCAATACATTGGGATTGCATTGCTTATGATAAGCTTAGTTGTGCAATTCATAGACTGTGGATAAGCATAGTTGTGCAATGCATTGGGTTTGCATTGCTTATGATAGACTTAGTTATACAATGCTTCGGAATTAAATTGCTCATGATGAGCTTAGTTGTGCAATGCATTGGGAATGCATTGCTTACGATAAGCATAGTTGTGCAATGCATTGGGCAATGCATTGGAATTAAATTGCTTATGATAAGCATAATTGTGTAATGCTTTGAAATTAAATTGCTCATGAAGAGCTTAGTTGTGCAATGCATTGGGAATGCATTGCTTACGATAAGCATAGTTGTGCAATGCATTGTAATTCAATTGCTCATGATTAGCTTAGTTGTGCAATGCATTGGGAATGCATTGCTTACGATAAGCATAGTTGTGCAATGCATTGGGCAATGTATTGGAATTAATTTGCTTATGATAAGCATAATTGTGCAATGCTTTGGAATTAAATTTCTCATGATACGCATAATTGTTTGTTTATGTTTATCATAATCTATGCATTGCACAAATATGCTTGATAAGCAATTGAATTCCAATGCATTGCTTATTCAGTTCCATTTCATTGCACAACTATGCTTATCATAAGCAACTTAATTCCAATGCATTGCACAATAAGCGTATCATGAGAAATTTAATTCCAATGCATTGCACAATTATGCTTATCATAAGCAATTTATTTCCAATGCATTGCCAAATGCATTGCACAACTATGCTTATCCACAGTCTATGAATTGCACAACTAAGCTTATCATAAGCAATGCAATCCCAATGTATTGCACAACTAAGTTCATCATAAGCAATGCAATCCCAATGCATTGCAAAACTATGCTTATCATAATCTATGCATTGCAAAACTATGCTTATCATAATCTATGCATTGCAAAACTATGCTTATCATAATATATGCATTGCAAAACTATGCTTATCATAATATATGCATTGCAAAACCATGCTTATCATAAGCATTTTTATACCAATGCTTTGCCCAATGCATTGCACAACTATGTTTATCATAAGCAATGCAATCCCAATGTATTGCATTACTAAGTTCATCTTAATCAATGCAATCCCAAAGCATTGAACAGCTAGCTATGTTTATCATAATCTATGCATTGCACAAATATGCATTTATAAGCAATTGAATTCCAATGCATTGCTTATTCAGTTCCATTTCATTGCACAACTATGCTTATCATAAGCAACTTAATTCCAATGCATTGCACAATAAGCGTATCATGAGAAATTTAATTCCAATGCATTGCACATTTATGCTTATCATAAGCAATTTATTTCCAATGCATTGCCAAATGCATTGCACAACTATGCTTATCCACAGTCTATGAATTGCACAACTAAGCTTATCATAAGCAATGCAATCCCAATGTATTGCACAACTAAGTTCATCATAAGCAATGCAATCCCAATGCATTGCAAAACTATGCTTATCATAATCTATGCATTGCAAAACTATGCTTATCATAATCTATGCATTGCAAAACTATGCTTATCATAATATATGCATTGCAAAACTATGCTTATCATAATATATGCATTGCAAAACCATGCTTATCATAAGCATTTTTATACCAATGCTTTGCCCAATGCATTGCACAACTATGTTTATCATAAGCAATGCAATCCCAATGTATTGCATTACTAAGTTCATCTTAATCAATGCAATCCCAAAGCATTGAACAGCTAGCTATGTTTATCATAATCTATGCATTGCACAAATATGCATTTATAAGCAATTGAATTCCAATGCATTGCTTATTCAGTTCCATTTCATTGCACAACTATGCTTATCATAAGCAACTTAATTCCAATGCATTGCACAATAAGCGTATCATGAGAAATTTAATTCCAATGCATTGCACAATTATGCTTATCATAAGCAATTTATTTCCAATGCATTGCCAAATGCATTGCACAACTATGCTTATCCACAGTCTATGAATTGCACAACTAAGCTTATCATAAGCAATGCAATCCCAATGTATTGCACAACTAAGTTCATCATAAGCAATGCAATCCCAATGCATTGCAAAACTATGCTTATCATAATCTATGCATTGCAAAACTATGCTTATCATAATCTATGCATTGCAAAACTATGCTTATCATAATATATGCATTGCAAAACTATGCTTATCATAATATATGCATTGCAAAACCATGCTTATCATAAGCATTTTTATACCAATGCTTTGCCCAATGCATTGCACAACTATGTTTATCATAAGCAATGCAATCCCAATGTATTGCATTACTAAGTTCATCTTAATCAATGCAATCCCAAAGCATTGAACAGCTAGCTATGTTTATCATAATCTATGCATTGCACAAATATGCATTTATAAGCAATTGAATTCCAATGCATTGCTTATTCAGTTCCATTTCATTGCACAACTATGCTTATCATAAGCAACTTAATTCCAATGCATTGCACAATAAGCGTATCATGAGAAATTTAATTCCAATGCATTGCACAATGATGCTTATCATAAGCAATTTAATTCCAATGCATTGCCCAATGCATTGCACAACTATGCTTATCGTAAGCAATGCATTCCCAATGCATTGCACAACTAAGCTCATCATGAGCAATTTAATTCCAAAGCATTGCACAATTATGCTTATCATAAGCAATTTAATTCCAATGCATTGCCCAATGCCATGCACAACTATGCTTATCGTAAGCAATGCATTCCCAATGCATTTCACAACTAAGCTCATCATGAGCAATTTTATTCCGGGAATGCATTGCTTACGATAAGCATAGTTGTGCAATGCATTGGGCAATGCATTGGAATTAAATTGCTTATGATAAGCATAATTGTGCAATGCTTTGGAATTAAATTGCTCATGAAGAGCTTAGTTGTGCAATGCATTGGGAATGCATTGCTTACGATAAGCATAGTTGTGCAATGCATTGGGCTATGCATTGGAATTAAATTGCTTATGATAAGCATAATTGTGCAATGCTTTGGAATTAAATTTCTCATGATACGCTTAGTTGTGCAATGCATTGGAATTAAGTTGCTTATGATAAGCATAGTTGTGCATTGAAATGGAACTGAATAAAGCAATGCATTGGAATTCAATTGCTTATAACAAGCTTATTTGTGCAATGCATAGATTATGATAAACATAGCTAGCTGTTCAATGCTTTGGGATTGCATTGCTTATGATGAACTTAGTAATGCAATACATTGTGATTGCATTGCTTATGATAAGCTTAGTTGTGCAATGCATAGACTGGATAAGCATAGTTGTGCAATGCATTGCGTTTGCATTGCTTATGATAAACTTAGATAATTATACACTGCTTCGGAATTAAATTGCTCATGATGAGCTTAGTTGTGCAATGCATTGAGAATGCATTGCTTATGATAAGCATAGTTGTGCAATGCATTGGGCAATGCATTGGAATTGAATTGCAAATGATAAGCATAGTTGTGCAATGCATAGATTATGATAAGTATAGTTGTGCAATGTTTTGGGATTGCATTGCTTATGATAAACTTAGTTATGCAATACATTGGAATTCAATTGCTTATGATAAGATAGTGCAATGTTATAGAATTATATAAGGAATTTTAAATGGCTTATGATGAGCATCGTTGTGCAATGCAATCGAATTATGTATGAAATTAAATGGCTTATGATAAGCATCGTTGTGCAATGCAATAGAATTATGGCTTATGATAAGCATAGTTGTGCAATGCAATAGAATTATATAATGAATCACATTGCTTATGATAAGTACAATGCATTGAATACGATCAGCAGAGTTGTGCAGTGCATTGGGATTGCATTGCTGATGATAAGCGTAGTTCTGCAGTGCATAGGATTGCTTTGCTTATATGATAAGCATTGTTGTGCAATGCAATAGAATTAAATAAGCAATGCATTGAATTCAATTGCTTATGACAAGCATAGTTGTGCTATGCATTGGGATTGCATTGCTTATTATAAGCATAGTTATAGAATTAAATAATGAACTAAATAGCTTATGAAAAGTAACGTTGTGCAATGCATACGATTATGATAAGTATAGTTGTGCAATGCTTTGCGATTGCACAACTATACTTAGTTATGCAATGCATTGGAATGTAATTACTTATGATAATTATAGTTGTGCAATGCAATAGAATTAAATAAGGAATTAAATTGCTTATGATAAGCAGAGTTTTGCAATGCATTGGGATTGCATTGCTTATTATAAGCTTAGTTCAATGCATTGGAATTAATTTTCTCATGATACGCTTAGTTGTGCAGTGCATTGGGATTGCATTGCTTATGATAAGCATAGTTGTGCAATGCGATAGAATTTAATAAGCAATGCATTGGAATTCAATTGCTTATGACAAGCATTTTTGTGAAATGCATTGGGATTGCATTGCTTATGATAAACTGATTTATACAATGTTTCGGAATTAAATTGCTCATGATGAGCTTAGTTGTTCATTGCATTGGGAATGCATTGTTTACGATAAGCTTAATTGTGGAATGCGATACAATTTACTAAGCAATGCATTGGAATTCAATTGCTTATAGGCATAGTTGTGCAATGCATGGGGATTGCATTCCTTATAATAAGCTTTGTTGTGCAATGCATTGGAAAAATTTCTTATGATTAGCATAGTTGTGCAATGCATTGGGATTGCATTCTTTATGATAAGCTTAGTTGTGCAATGCATTGGAATTAAATTTCTTATGATTAGCATAGTTGTGCAATGCATTGGATTGCAATACTTATGATATACTTATTTATAACAATGGTTCGGAATTAAATTGCTCATGATAAGCTTAGTTGTGCAATGCATTGGGAATGCTGATAAGCTTAGTTGTGGAATGCATTGGGAATGCTGATAAGCTTAGTTGTGGAATGCATTGGAATTAAATTGCTTATGATAACCATAGTTGTGCAATGCAATAGAATTATGTAAGGAATTAAATGGCTTACGATAAGCGTAGTTGTGCAATGCAATAGAATTATATAAGGAATTAAATGGTTTACGATAAGCATAGTTGTGCAATGCAATAGAATTATATAAGGACTTAAATGGCTTATGATAAGCATAGCTGTGCAATGCAATAGAATTATATAAGGAATTGGCTTATGATAAGCATAGTTGTGCAATGCAATAAAATTTAATAAGGAATTAAATGGCTTATGATCAGCATAGTTGTGCAGTGCATTGGGATTGCATTGCTGATGATAAGCGTAGTATTGCAGTGCATAGCATTGCTTCGCTTATGATAAGCATAGTTGTGCAATGCAATAGAATTAAATAAGCAATGCATTGGAATTGAATTGCTTATGACAAGCATAGTTGTGCAATGCATTGGGATTGCATTGCTTATTATAAGCATAGTTATTGAATGCAATAGAATTAAATAATGAATTAAATTGCTTATGATAAGTAACGTTGTGCAATGCATAGATTATGTAAGCATAGTTGTGCAATGCTTTGTGATTGCATTTCTTATGATAAACTTAGTTATGCAATGCATTGGAATGCAATTGCTTACGATAAGTTAAGGAATTAAATTGCTTATGATAAGCAGAGTTGTGCAGTGCATTGGATTGCATTGCTTATTATATGCTTAGTTCAATGCATTGGAATTAATTTTCTCATGATAAGCTTAGTTGTGCAGTGCATTGGGATTGCATTGCTTATTATACACTTAGTTCAATGCATTGGAATTAATTTTCTCATGATAAGCTTAGTTGTGCAGTGCATTGGGATTGCATTGCTTATGATAAGCATAGTTGTGCAATGCAATTGAATTAAATAAGCAATGCATTGGAATTAAATTGTTTATGATGAACTTAGTCATGCAATGCATTGGAATTCAATTACTTATGATAAGCATAGTTGTGCAGTGCATTGGGATTGCATTGCTTATGAGAAGCATAGTTGTTGAATGTAATAGAATTAAATAAGGAGTTATACTGCTTATGATAAGCATAGTTGTGCAATGCATAGATTATGATAAGTATAGCTGTTCAATGCTTTGGGATTGCATAAACTGAGTTATGGCAATGCATTGGAATGCATTGCTTATGATAAGCTAAGTTGTGCGATGCGATAGAATTTAATAAGCAATGCATTGGAATTCAATTGCTTATGACAAGCATTTTTGTGAAATGCATTGGGATTGCATTGCTTATGATAAACTGATTTATACAATGTTTCAGAATTAAATTGCTCATGATGTGCAATGCATTGGGAATGCATTGTTTACGATAAGCTTAGTTGTGGAATGCGATACAATTTACTAAGCAATGCATTGGAATTCAATTGCTTATGATAAGCATAGTTGTGCAATTCATGGGGATTGCATTGCTTATGATAAGCTTAGTTGTGCAATGCATTGGGATTGCATTGCTTATGATAAACTAATTTATACAATGGTTTCTAATTAAATTGCTCATGATAAGCTTAGTTGTGCAATGCATTGGGAATGCATTGTTTATGATAGGCTTAGCTGTGGAATGCATTGGAATTAAATTGCTTATGATTAGCATAGTTGTGCAATGCATTGAGATTGCATTGCTTATGATACACTTATTTATACAATGTTTCGGAATAAAATTGCTCACGCTAAGCTCAGTTGTGCAATGCATTGGGAATGCATTGTTTATGATAAGCTTAGTTGTGGAATGCGATGGAATGTAATAAGCAATACATTGAAATTCAATTGCTTATGATAAGCATAGTTGTGCAATGCATAGATTATGATAAGCATAGTTGTGCAATGCATTTGTTTTGCATTGCTTATGATAAACTTAGTTATACAATGCTTCGGAAATAAATTGCTCATGATGAGCTTAGTTGTGCAATGCATTGGGAATGCATTGCTTATGATTAGCTTAGTTGTGCAATGCATTGGGATTGCATTGCTTATGATAAGATTAGTTGTGCAATTCCATAGAATTTATTAAGCAATTATGTGTTGCTTATAATAAGCATAGTTGTGCAGTGCATTGGAATTAAATTGCATAGTTATGCAATGCATTATCATGAAAAAAGCATCGTGTGCATTGCATTGGAATTGCATACCTTATGATAAGCATAGGTATGCAATGCATTGGAAATAAATTGCTTATGGTAAGTATAGTTGTGCAAAGCATAGTTATGATAAGCCTAGTTGTGCAATGCTTTGGAATTGCATTGCTTACGATAAGCATCGTTGTACAGTGCATTGGGATTGCATTGCTTATGATAAGCTTAGTTGTACAATGCATTGGGATTGCATTGCTTATGATAAGCATTGTTGTTTTGCAATGCAATAGAATTAAATAAGGAATTAAATTGCTGATGATAAGCATAGTTGTGAAATGCATTGGTATTGCATTGCTTATGTTAAGCTTATTTGTGCAATGCATTGGAATTAAATTGCTTACGATAAGCTTAGTTGTGCAATGCATTGGGATTACATTGCTTAAGGTAAAAATAGTTGTGGATTGCATTGGGATTGCAGTGCATTGGAACTAAATTGTTTATAATAAGCATAGTTGTGCAATGCATTGGAATTAAATTGCTTTTGATAACAAAGACCTGGCCATTCATCGTTAGGCTACCTGGAGATATCCATTCTGTTTCATGTACTGTATGCTCTAGGAGAGTATCCAGGAAGTGCGTGACATAAATGATCACATTAGTTCTCAAATTCATCAAACATTAGCAAAGAAAGTATTGTCTCAGCCAAAGCTTTCATTTCCATCCGTTGATCCACTTACACAGAAGGTAAGATGCAAATACTGATATACACGTAGCTATAGTCCATAATATACCATTCTCCGTTGCTGATGATCTGAGACCATTGTTTCACAATATTTTCCCAGACAGCTAAATAGCCAACAAAATCCTAATGGTACACTGTCATCAATACTTCAAGTCAAACTTGCAAATAGACGTGATCCTGCTGCATGGGACCTTCCGTTGAACTGTTGAAATCTGCAAAGAAAGCAACAAAACAATATAAAGATAAGCACAAAATGAAAACTATATATAGTGTAGTTCAGTTATCGTTGCATTTACAGTATTAAATTAGTTTGAAACACATACCTCTGTATTATAATATTATAATATTATGCATTATTGTATTATATGGCGATTGTAGAGGAACTTTAATGATGCAACTATATAGATGGAAACAGCGAGGATACAGAGCATGTGTTCTCAATATACGAACCATTTTATAAATCTCAAGGTTTTTTATAATGGCAGGTTGGCAGCCCTGCATCTGACTGGAGCAGATGCAGGATGCTGAACGGCAGCAGTAATCGTAGTCTGTCCATTGTTTAACGCTATCTTGCACGGCTCGTACTTCTGGACATCTAGCTGCGTCGGTTAATGCGACAGTCGATAACGCGGTTTTCTCTACCGATACTGTTAGAAGCTTGGCTCTGGTAACGGCGGCATCGATGGTCGTGACGTCATGCAGGGTTCGATCGCTCGCAAAACTCGTCTGGAACACCCCATAAAAATTGCTGGAACAGTATTTTGTTCTTGCTATCTTCATCTAATCCGGGCATATGCAGCTATAGCTGCATCAAGGAGTCGCTTCAACTGATATAAGTACATGTGAACCGTCTAACCAGGCAGGTACAATCGCGTAAATTTACGCTATTGTAATTCAGCAAAAGCCGTGAACTCAGTAGGCTTATACACGTCGATCGAGCTTGCTTCGTAGCTGCGTAGCCAGATCCCGTTTTCACAGGAATGGCCTGCCACACAACCAGGACTTCTCCGTTAAGCAAGGTTGGAGTAAACTGTTTCAAGGCCACTCCTGCCATGCAGATGTCATCCAGTCTGAGTCGGCAAAGTTCCTGTGTGAACAACAACTCGGCGGGCTTATATGTCGCTGAGGCTCCATTCTCTTCTACCATTGTAACACCATTGTCTCTCGAACTTATTTCAACTTCAATACTGTAAGTACACTACTCAGTACACAACACACTGAAACTAATACACACAATCACTGTTTAAAATGAATAGTATTTCAAAATTATGATCCGTTCAATAGTATTGCATTGCCAGCGGCTGTGTGGAAGTGCTTGTACTTGTCCCGCCAAGAGTATATGTAATGACGTCATACACTCGAGTTGCGTGACATACCGTTCAACCGGTACTGGGTCGGCAGATAATTGGCGGAATGCGGTACGCATATGCGCATGCGCATTCGACAGTGGAGCTAACAGCTGGCGCGATCATTTCCCACCCACCCACACCTTCTTCGCTGACAACTGGTCAGCGTGACATGGTTGGGAACAACGGTAGTCAACCCTCAAAGGGGGGGGGGGGGGGGGGGGGGGGGGGGGGGAGAGAGTCGAGGGGAAGACTCTCTCATTCCCTCGGCTCTGGAGCTAAATATTGTACAGCCGACCTGCCTCTCGGGACCCCGCGGCGAATAATAACACGGGGTAAATAACTACCGATTTTTTCCAACCGATCGGCCAAGATAACTCCGGAAGGTAAGGCCATTCTGGCTGCCAGTAATATGTGCCGTAACCAGGCTGGCATGTCAACCTCAGCGTAGATGTCAACAAAATAAAGAACCAGTACTGCAATCAGTACCCATCTCATGATAATCACAAGTTGTGCATTACTGTTGATTATCATAAGCAATCATTGTGCAAAAGGATATGTTAGTGTTCTATTACAGACAGAACCATGTTCTTGTCTACTCTCCCAAATGTGATGGATGTGGGGCTGGCTACCTTGTCCCTTCAACATGCCCTGGATTGCAAGAAGGGAGGACTTATCATTCAGAGACATAATGAAATCAGACTATAGGAGATATGGCAGCACTAGTGTGGAGCCAACTCATCAAGGTGCCTGTTGTCAGAGAGGCTGATGTTAGCACAGAAGATGATTAGCTGTGACTTGATTTGGGGATAAGAGGTGCGCACTTGCATGGCAACCTCAGGTGGAGGCATTATTTGACATCAAAGTCATTGACACTGATGCTCCACCATCTCATCGCAACCGTTCGCCCGAATCAATCACTGCATTGTAATTTTGCAATACCCATCTCATGATCAACACATTTGTGCATTCTTGCTTATCATAAGCCATCGTTGTGCAAAATAATATGTTAGTGTTCTATTACAGTAAGAACCATGTGGCAATATGATTGCAATGATTGTATTATAATTGCGCAGGCCCATCTCATCATTTGTGCATTGTTGCTTATCATAAGCAATAGCAGTGCAATATGATACGTTAGTGTTGTATTACAATTTGGCAATAGGATTGCTTTGTAATTGTGTAATACCTACCCATCTCATGATAAACACATTTGTGCATTGTTGATTTTCATATGCAATTGCTGTGCAAAATAAAATGAACATTTTAGACTTCTAAAATATTTAAAAAAAAAGAAATCTCGAAAAAACATGTGTGAGGTCCATTTTCGCAGAAACAATCCACTCTAGTGTTTTATTGCACTAAGTGGAATGCATTACAAGTGCTTTGTTGAATACAATTGAAAGTATTGCCGATTTTAGCTTGTATCCACCTGTCGAATAATCGAACTATAATTTCCAAATTGTGTTCATGATCGAACACACATCTTTACTGACAGTTGTATGAGTTTTCATCTCGAAATTGATGTCATTACAAATTGATTCCATATACAGTAAATTGAGTGACAAACTACAAAAGCCTAAGTACATATATTTGAGTATTTCAGAAATTGGAAACAAAAAAAGAATGTATTACAAATTCAATATCACAGTTTGGATCTTGTTAACCAGGAATGTTCCTATAGAATGTTATAAAGAAAAGGTTAATCACAAATTCCAAAATAACACAAGCAACATGTATGTACAATAGTAGGACATATCATCACTCACGTTATGTCTGGTTACACTTCATTAGATATGGGATATGTTGCTTGCCAATCTAATGAACTTTTCAGGCTAACTCTATAACCCCAAATTCATTTGACATCTTAATTAAGGTACAACACTTTGTACTAATACTCCTAATCGTAATGTGATTGGTACCAGATCTGCTGAAATTTTGAATTACAATAGTGTTGCACAGGAAACATCACATACATAGAAATATAATTTGCATTGACTTAAGGTAAATATTGCAGTTGTATGCACAGTATTAACTAGAATGACACTTACTGTAGAATGTAATAAATAAAACTATTGTTATTATGTGAGGGGGATCTAATGTAAACTAAATATGTTCAATATGATGACAATTGCAAGTGAATTCTCATTGTTTGAAATGTAATCAATAGTGCAATTAGGCACATCATTAGTAATTCATCATGGTAGTTCTGAAAAGAACAATGTACTGAAAAATTATAATATGATGCAGCACTTGTTCTAGCAAATTAAGCTATAAAGCTTTGTTAGTGTCGAAAAACAGCACATACACACACACACACACACACAAAATACTAAAGTGTACTTCTGGGCCTGGAATCTAAAATGTGACAAAAATTCCTCACTTTAAGACTTCAAGTTAATCTGATTAACATTATTGACACGCTTCGAGTCAATTATTTCATTACAGCATTAACATTAAATTTTAAATCGTCATGTTTCACAAGTGCAATAGTTATGACTGTACCTGTGGCTTTCGTGCTGAGGAGGGGCTGATTTCAACATTGATAATGCTAGGCATCATCATTGACTTGTGTGCAGATGCTAGACACTGGTACAGCTGAGCTGGTGTAGCAGCATGGTATCCATGAGCACCAAAAGCCATGGCCATCTTATCATAGTGAGCATTGGTGAGCAATGATGTTGGTGGAATACTACAAGTGATAGAATAACCATTTTTTATAAAGCTCTTTACAATGCATATGCATCTACAAAGACAGTTGGCTGCAAACTGTACATCTCAACCTTTACATCTGTCAGTTTTATTGAGTACTGCAAAAAGTTTTTTCCTTATTTCATGTATGATCTTTTAATTGCTACATGTACATGTACATACTTGAATGCATTTGCTGTTCTAGATAAATCTTCCACGGGCGAAGCCAATTATTGCCATACACATGTAGTGCGAAATAAGCATTTCCGCGATGCAGGAAAACCTAGTTTGCGAACAACATACGCTAATATGACTAGGAAACAACTTTTCAAATGTGTTGTCGCTACAAAAATGTTAACAGTTTAGATAAACAGAGTGGCTTTAGTATAGCACCTGCAGCACAATATTGCTCTGTTGCCCGTAAAAGAGTTAAACACAGGGACTAAGAGACTCAGAGTATTTGCAATGCAATGCATTCATTATGAAAACAATGTTGAGAAAAGAGAAAATATAGATATGGGACTGCATGCAAATGAAGTTGCTCCTACTCAATTGTGTCATGCAAGACAATGTTTTTAGAGTGTGGTAGAAGAGCTAATGGATCTGCCAAGTAAAGCTAGGTTGTGGCTTTTGACATGACAAAAGCAACACCAAATCAGCAGATGTTCATGTACCCAACTGTTTCCTTGGAAAGCTAGCTGCATTTGACCTGATGGTTATGTCACTGCTACACCCTTCAATTTTAGTTCAAACCGAGACTGATGACGCATACCCTAGCAGTAAAGACATTTGGCTGTTGGGGTGCTGAGACTAAGGACTCTTCCCTATCTTGGATTGCCACTTCCATTAGGTGCACCAGGTAACAACTGGCATTTTTGGTGAGGTCCTGTGCATTATCACTGCTATCAAGAGCTGAGTTTTCATTTTAACGTCACCTTTTCACAATTTTGTTGATACACATTGAATATCGATAGCAATAATGTTTATTAAAACTAAAATAGTTGTATTTAAAACCTATTGTTTAACTCTAACCATGCACTATTCCCTTCCTAAGCCACCGGTCTCACTAGAGATAAGTTAAGGTGGGTGTTGATTTCTGCACCATTTTTGATTTGTGGCTGGTCTGGCTGATGGCAAGCAGAGAGGTTATAAGCAGTTGAACCTAATCTGAGCCTTTCTCCCAATTCCCATACATGTTGACAACAAGGGGAATACGAATACATGACCACAACATCTCATGGCACCTAGTATTGTTGATGGCATGCTTCCAGAATTCAGCAAGGCTGCCAAAAGAAGTGAAAGCAGTGTTAGAAGCATCACAGTGGTCGTGTTATCGTTCTGTGTGGAAGCACTTAGTCTTAAGTGACAACTGCAGGTGCAATGAGTGAATCTGCCAGGACACTGGTAACAAGGGCCATGTTATTTGAATGTGCCGCAGCTCAAGTGAACCTTAATTGGAGGAGAATATTTGTAAATGATCCAGAAAGGACAGTTCTAAATCTAAGGTGGTCCACACACTGTTCCACTGAAAGACAATTGACATTTGGGTTAACAAGGTCAAGCTGTGGATACAGGTGAATAAAGGGGCTGCAGTCTTGATCATCAGTGAGTCTCAAAGAGCATCAGATCCTTGGTACTTTGGTCAGCTGTGCTATTTGTGGACAAACAGAGCAAAGGAGATGTCTGTATAGGGTCAGGTATCGATTGACGTGTACTTTTTTCAACAGTCAACAGTGAAGGATGCTAGTTGACCACTTTCCATTGACAAATTCCTTGTCAGTGTTGCTTGCTCCATAAGCTTGTGTCATTTTTTGATTAATGAAGCCTCTTCCTCCTCCTCTGGTGAACGTAGTGGCAGATCCAGGGGAAGGGACACCAGGGGCACGTGCTCCCTTCCCCCTCCTTCCTTCCCGTTCATCTAGTTATATATTCATCGCCTTTGTTAATTGCATTATGAACGTAGAATTAACTACAGTATGTTTCCGTGAAGCAGCAAGTGATTGATAGGTCCAGTGCCACATGGCAGCTTTGGTTGTATCAACTTTAGCCAGAAATTATGGATGTGTGTTATCTTGTCTTGCAAATTACCCACACGGTGCTACTTTTTGAATAGTTTTAATGCATTAATTTCAAAGCTTCCTCACTTCGCTCGGGAGGGTACACATCCCCGTACCACACCCACCCTCTTTTGGAGACCCACACCCCTCCTGTCACTCCATAATTAACTTTTAATAAGTGTGCCCACCCTTTAATAAATTCCTAGATCCGCCCCTGGAATGAATAGTGTTGTGACATTGGTGCATAAACTGTTCCTAAAAGATTGAAAGGGTTGCATATCTGTATCTTAACCATCAGGCTTCATCCACTATACATAACCACGATAGCAGTCCCCACTGCTCCCAAGCAAAACGACAAAGTGTCAAAGCCAGGATCCAAACTGCCAATCAAGAATGAATTGATGATCACCTACAAAGCAAACAGCACAGCTAACTGTGCTTTCAGCAAAGCCAACCCACATATGGATGATGCTGCTACACATATTGTAACTTCAGAGGAGCATAAGAATGCTTGCAGCGTTCCAATAAAGGCTCAGAAAAGAAAGAGTGATAATGACATCATGAAAGAACAAAATAAAGGGTAAGGTTATCGTCCAGCCTAAACGTAATTTGAGGGTTCAGTCAACCATTGGGAGAAGCCATATGTGTCCAAACATGGATGGCATTTTTTAAACAAGCAATCGCCACTTTTGGCTATACCCCCATCATTGTGTTAACGATCTTGCGGAACACAAAAATTCCGGCCTTCCTACAGCGAAGTAGAGGAATATGATTTTGAAATGAAAATGAGGTCAAGGAAGATGAGGAAGTTGATTATGTATCCCCTGTAAGCCAAAAGTTAGATATAACTTATAACCACTTCCGTGGATGACCCTTTGGTGCCTCATGGACAAAAGTGGGAAGTGCTTGATTCAGGGATTTCTATCTGTCAGCGAGCTGGAGCGGGATTAGGCATGAAAGACATGCCAATTAAGTGGCCTAATAAAGCACATTCAGTGGAAGATAGTTTCAACATAATGTTTCCATACAGCTACTTGAGACAAAGCGCTGGAACTAACCAACAAACATTGAGCTGTGTCAACTACACAGTTTTCAAAGCATGAATTCATTGCAGTGTATTGGTGTCTTACTGACAGAATGTGGCCCTGGCAAAGCCCGGCAACATTAAAAACCTCTGGTATACCAAACCAACTAGCTTAGTTCCCACCTTTTAATTGAAAGAATGGTTTGGACTTTCTCTCAAGAACGTATTATACAGTGGATTGCTTCTTGCCAGCTTGCTGAGCCAAGAAGTGATGCTAGCAAAGACCCCTGGTAGGCATTCGTGGATGTCTTCAATGAGTGTAGAAAAGCAAACATAGTTCCTGGCACTGTGAATATTATTGATGAGAGTATAGGGAAATGGATTCTTTTCTTTGAAATTATTCCTGAAGGAATCCCCAAACCGACTAAGATATTCGAAAGCCAAAGGGTGTAGGTGTTGAATATAACAGGCATTGTTCTGAATCTTGAAATTCAGGAGAGCAAAGAGGATATGGCTACAAATGAATTTATGGATAAATATGCCAAACACACTGCTCTTGTCCTTTAAGTAACAAAACTACTACATGGTTAGGGCCACATTGTCTATGGTGATTCTGCCTTCATATCAGTAGTAGAAATTGAAACAGCTCTGCTAGAACATGGCACTTACTACACAGGTTTGTTGAAGACGGCATCTTGTTGCTTTCCCAAGAAGTACCTAAAACAACTTGCTTGGACTGGAGAAGAGCTACGAGGAGAAACAAAAACAGTCCAAACAAACAAAACTATTGGAGGGCATGAGTACAAGCTCTATAGACATGCCTGGATTAAGCCAAGAACAGCAGACATAACAAAGAAGTGTCTTTCAAAGCACTTGTAATCACACCTTGCCAGTGTATGGCCATCATCAGAAGCAATGGACGATTAACCCAGTAACTGGTTTGCAGCGGGAACATAACCCGTACAGTTCTATGTACTCGCATGATAAAAGGCAGCATGTGCCATAGATGTGCACAATCACCTTAGGCAGGATAGACTTGCATTGGAACGTACTATTGGAATTCACGAGTGGTGGTTTAGGTGCTTGTGTATTATACTAGGAATAATTGAGGTTGTTGCTTTCAAGGCATACAGTTACTTTAATGCACACCAATGCACTCCTAAACATCAAGAATGTGTTGAGAAACTGGCAATTGCTCTCCTGACTAACAAATATGACAGAGTGTTAGGACAGAACAAGTGTGATTGCTACATAAGAGAGTGAGAGAAGTCCAGCAGGATGAGAGCTTTGAAGAGGAAAGCCCTACCATCCATCACATTGTACCTATATCTGAGTATTTGCATGAGGTAACCACACAAAAAAAGAAAACTGAGAGTCACATAAACATAGCTCATCACTGAGATGCCTAGTAAAACCATTTACTTGTATTTGGCCTAAATCTCGACGTACCAATTTCAAGTACATGCTGCATCTGTTGCTCAGTTTTAAAAGTGCTTTGCATGCTGTTATGACATGCATTCTGATGTACATGTATTTCTACACGCAATATATTGTGATTTTAAGTGTTGCTCTTCTCAATTTATTTCAGTTTATTACTTTGATAGTAATATCATTCGAAATGTTGTCTCTGTGACTGAGATTATACTTGATTGTGATGGACTTGATTTAGTTTTTAATCTATCTAAGTCCATACACAGTGCTTAAAGAGAACAATCGAAACAGGTTATGCAAGCTAGGTACCATGTATCAAAAATGAAGTTATGGCAATTCAAAATTCAAACTAATAATTAAAAATGGATCTATTATCACAAAAGTATCGTTTTTCAAACCTGGTGACTATTTAACAGTGTAGTGATATTCTGTGACTTTCTTTTTCATACAACTTTGTAACATTTACAAAAAAAAGTATTAACTTTGTTGCTGTCAAATAATAATACTCAGAACAGTAAAAGCCAAACGTAAGGTATACCTTACGATTTTTCATGCAATGATAGACTAAACAGGACAACAGCAACGTCACATCCGCCACTTTGCAGGCGGCACACGCGGTAAGTAATACAAGACATATACCTTTTTGTTGCACTGACAGCAAGAAGGCGTGTTGGTAAATCCTTCAACTTCTAATTAATGCTCAGCTTAATATGAACTACACTTAGTGACCATAAGAGCTGACAGTGGCATGGAACACATGGCTATGTACCATAGATACATTTATTGAGCCAATTGAGGCTGGCAGCCAACCAATAATACAATCCCTGGTGAACTCAATATGTAGTTAAAGATCTGGTAACCCACCCTGCTTCTTGTAGTGTGCTACATGTGCCATGCATGCAGGGAATCCATTAGTAGCACGTAACACAAAGCACTGCATTTGTAAAATGTCAGTTTCATGAGACCATTTTAAAAGTCTTATTAGTATACTATTCATATTCCATGGTACCAACCTAAGTGTAAGGTCTTTAGCTTGCAGAACCTCATTCCAAGCCTCTTTGTCAAGGCCTCTGTATATGCCATTATTGTTCATTATGATGAAAATGATGGGCAGTTTGTATCTGAAAAAACCAATACATATAAATCAGCAAAGTAGTACATGTATATTATTTACATGTGAAACCATATGTACACTGCACACATGCTATGGTTTTACGGTTATTATAAAACCTAAATAGATGCTTACTAAAACAACAACACAAATCATAATATAGCGACATACACTCACACTCACCTGCAGGCTGTTTCAAATTCCATTCCAGAGAACCCAAATGCACTATCGCCTTGAATACAATAGACTGATCTCCTCTCCATCACACTTTTGCTCTGGTTCAATAGAGCAGCAGCAATTGCAAATCCACACCCCACTCCCATTGTTCCAAATGTCCCAGCATCCAATCTGAAAGCCAAGATATACTGTATATTGATGTGCATACACATTATAATGTCCATAGAATAAAAACTATTTGACTAAGGTTGATCCTGATAACAGCCATTTCGGATTCACCACTGTTCATAAGTTGATATAATAAAAATGTCATTTATAAAGGGATGCTACACATATACATGAAACATGCATATACTGTATACTATGCTTAAACATGGTTAATTGTGTGCAATATCTAAAAATATGCCTTTAAAATGTGTATAACAATATTACATACATGTAAGTGTAATATTTTCATGGCAAAAAATAACCATAGGTGAAGATGATTACATATCGAGTAACTTGTATGATTTATGTCTTACAAAGTGCAGATAAACATATAACTCTTTTGCGGGCAAAGCCAATTATTACGGTACACATGTATGTTGTGCAAAGAAAAAGTGTTGCGCGTTGCAGGAAAACGTAGTTAGCAAACAACGTACACTATATGACCAAGAAACAACTGATCAATATGTTGTTGACTGCAAAGTATTAACTGTTTAGATAAACAGAGTGGCATTAGTATAGCACCTGTGCCCCAATATTGCTCTATTGCCATGAAAAGGTTAATATTTGCAACTGTTTGTTTTAATTTCATGAAAATATTTTGGAATTCAGCAACTATTTTACATACACAGTAACTTGTTTGCATAGTCCTGGAGGTATATTTACAATTTACAGATTCCAAATTGAATGACTTAAATCATGTTAATTAGCCAATAACATCAATGATGCAGCTGTGCCTGTTATTAGTCAATCAATGAGCATGATACAATTTCAAAGCTCAGATCATAATTACTTAAACATAGCAGCAGCACTCTTTTGCATAAACATGTAATTTTGACACATAGTTGCGCAAATAGTAGTGTTGCTGACTTCAACTACCCACAGATTGATTGCAGCTGTGGTTCTACACCACAGAGCAACTTTTTAACCTGTACTATGCTAAATGGTCTTGCACCGTTTTTAGATCATGCTATTCATGAAGTTCATTATAACCTTGTTCTTGCTTCTAACCTGTGTCTGATCTATGGCATAGAAATTTTCAAGCCTTTGTCCAGCATCAGTACAATTCTCAATTCTCTGCCCTACTGTGACTATGGGTTTTTTCATTTCCGACTTCAGACATGCAGACTACTATCCTCTTATTTCTTATCTATGGACGTTGACTGGTTCTTGCTATATAATACTACTCCACACTCCGGTGAGCCACCTACATGACTCTGCAACAATATCGCGAAGTCTATTGTGCCAAAACACAACATCACCTCCACTCTTATATGTTGAGGCATGAGATCAAGCATTGTCGGGGCACAAGGAACCCCTGATGTGTGGAGACCTGGCAACCACTCAGCTGGAACTTGTCAGGATTTATATGAGAGCCTAGACCTTCAGATGGGACAATTTACAGCCCAATGAGGCATGAGGTGATGAAATGGGTAACATGCGAGCCTTGTCAGCCAAAGGAGATGAATTGCAGAGACAGTTAATTTGAAAGTTGTCGATCTTGACAGACACAGTTTCAGTAGAGGAGGGTGTAGTGCTAAGGTCTCTAATGATATAGCCTCTGATGAGCAATAGTCGAGTTTAACTTACCAATTGCTGTGGAGAGATGCAAACCTGAAAGGGGACTGAAGCCAGATGAACAAAGGGAAGCAATGAAAGCCGCTGCAGCATGAGATGCAAGAAACCACAACCCAGGACCTCCTTGATCCTACGCCTCATCAGAGGTGTCCACTGCAGTGCACTGAGAGAAACAAAACATGAACATTGATGTTTAAGAGGTTTAACGCCTTAAACAATAGAGAAGCTGGGGTTGCTCGGGCATGATGGGCTACTTTGCAAAATGAGCCGCACAACCCAGAACTAAAGAAACTTGGGTATCTTGAGGCACAATAACTTCTAATTAGCACAGAAGTGTTTTAGCACTTACATGCTTGTAGCTGGCACGAAACTACAAATCACCAATAGGGACACCAAAAATGTCCACATTGAAAAAGCAGGATCTCTGGTGGACCTTTTTTCTTCAAAGTCATAATACTCCTTTCTGCCATGCTGAGGCCAGCCACCACCCCATCATCAAGGTACCAAGCCGGGAATGCTTTATCTTTATTTAATAAATGTACACAAATTGCGGCATGTAGCATATCACAGTTGCATCCGTGCTTATTTACTCTATATACACTGCACACACAATTCGAAGTTCACACAAGTACACAACTACATTCACGGCTCATTTTTTTTGTTTGGGTAGGAGCGAGCCAGGATGGATCGTGTGTTGGCTCTAATCAGTGACAGGCTGAGGTGGCCAATAACTCTGCTACTATCCTAGACCTAGAGGCATTAGCCTGAATGACTAGGAGAGAAACCACTTTGAGAGATGGCCCTCAATGCCTCAGGTCCCTGGGCTCCATTGATCTCCACTGGAAGTGGTCCAATGCATTGCCAGCACAGCTCTGCACATTTGACATCATTTTCAGTATGGTTCTGTGCTCAGTTGCTATGGCTGAAACACCTTAGTACACGCTTAGTGTACTTTCAATACAGATGTAGATTTAATATTATTATTATTATTACAGGCTGAATGTTAATTACATAACTAAGCCAGAATTTAGTTCTATAAAGCATCAGACTATTCTCCGTCAGACTTTCAAACGATGATCCTCTACCCTCGCACGCTCCTGGACAATGTACACTAATTTGAATAAACATTTCACCGACTGCAGGATAAATGAATGCATCCTTTTATACACTTTCAAATGCTGTCTACAAACACTATTACATGAACATGCACACTTCACTAATCAAATGATCATCAGTGTGACATAACTTGCAGGTAATATTTAAAACTAAAATATGGATCGTTTCCATGAAAAGGGACCTAATGCACATATTATAAAATTCCAGTATGCGCAATAGAAATGTAATGCTTGTATTGAAATGTATTAAAAACACAGAGCCTTACAACTCCATGATAGATACTCCGATTCTCAGTATGTAAGAAGCAATGTGTAGAGGACATTTCAGTCTTCTAGAATATAAAAAAATTGAAATCTTGAAAAATCATGTGTTAGGTCCCTTTTCGAAGAAACGATCTCATATTTACTTACATGAACGCACCTTTGTCTCGGGTAATGAGATAGCAGAACTGTTCTGCCAATATCCATTGTAGATGAACCTTCATTAACAATTACAGCATCACGTGGTAGGAACCTGTTAATCTGACTCCCAAACATGTGAATCATAAATGTTTAAAATTAAGGACATTGTACATATAACTAATTAAAATGCACTTTTCAGAACACATAAGATTACACAACATAAATTATAGCCAAGAGCATTAACAAACAGTGACACATAAAATTTATACTCATGATTGCTGCAGTGTCAATGCTAATGGAAAATAATTGAATGTATTTTGCAACAAAAATCAATACCAGGTATTAACATACCATTACTTTCCAACAGCAGCCAATCAATTTCACTGTGGGAGACCTCTATCTTTAATTTTGTAACACCCTACCACATGCACTAAAAACATGTCCCTTAACAGAATCTATTTTGTTTTTCATCATATATATGCCATAACAGAACTACAAACTTATTAATGAGGGTAGCATGATTACATGGACAGTCAAGCTAATAGCTAGGCATATTATCAGATACATCTGCAGCACAGAGACCATTACAATAATCTACAATGGTATCATCCTTTCCATTTTTTGTTTAGTTACCTTATTTTATACACTGTTCAATGTAAATCCATATTAACGCAAGTTCTTCAGTGCAAGCACTTATTTCAATGAGGGTTTTTTTCACCACAAAGCTCTGATCCACAGTTGCAGGTTACAGGCACTTTAACTGTATCTACACTGCAGATGAAGCCATTGAGCACCAGCATGCAGAAATTAATAACGAAAGTTGAACAAATTAAATCTTCTACTCTTGCTTTAGTAGGCTTTTATAATAGTCTGGATGTACAGCATGGCTAATATGCTCCATTATGCTGTACCTAACAATACATCAGTATAATAAGCGTCACTATTTGATCCCAGAAGTTTCGACAATAAACAACTATCCCTGAGTTCAAATATACCTCCATTTATTAATGCATTTTCTGAATGAAATGTTTGATTCATTAATCTTAATAAGCACTACCACAGTTGCTGCACAATTACTCTTAGAAGAACAAAGGTCCTGTAGTCATAGTAAATAACTGGCTGATTTATACAAAATAATCACGATGAGAAGATTCATACAACCAATAATGCATTGACATACATGCACATGTATAATATTCATAATTATACATAATACTTACATGTAAACATACAAATGCAAAATCGTATAATTAGTGTACCATGGACATATAAAAAATCCAGACACCAATGCATTAAAACCAAAGAAGTCACATTTCTTAAAAATATACTAAGATACCACCATCGGGTACTAAGATACCACAGAGGGATGGTTAGATGCATTCGAGTTCACATACCACATTATAAGCACAGTAGAAACTCATTGGAAGGCTTTCATCTGCTGCTAGTGACTAGGTGTAAGCAGAACAAATTTCGATGATGTGCACTGAAGAACAGTACATTCTTATACAAATACATACTGTGTCTAGAAAAATTCATTCTAAGAAGCAACTGAAGTATAGACAGATGCATGTGTGTACATGGTAGTTCAGCAATATGATACTTGGGCATAGTAAAGTATCCTATGTTTAGATTTAAATATCAAATGGTTTAAGTGATAATGACACAAGCTCTGAATACATGGAAAGTTCTTTGCCCTAATAGCGCATTTTCACGTTTCCAAATTATTTACAAATTACGCACCTTGTGTGGCCTCTATAAAATTCCTCACATTGTCTTACATGTTTATTTTTGTAATGGGGTAATTTCTTTTTGCTAGCTTCCTTATAGCAAAGCATACTTCATAACAGTATACTTGGTGGTGTGTTTGAAACCAAAGCACCGACTAATATTATTTGAAATGTCACACCAGTATTCAGTTGAGGGGCTTTTAACAGGTTATAAAATATACTGTATTGACATGGTTTCATACTGTTGATAAATATGTACACATCAGTAGAAATGTACAACAAACTACACATATGTACATGGTGATCAGTTTCCTACAATTAGATATGTATCCTCGATATATGCAAGCCTACCATATTTAATCTGAGATTTTCATCAACCTTCGCTGAAAGCGACCTCCACCAACTTCCATCTTGGTTGCATGCAAAATAGCTCTGCTCTTCAAGTTCTTTGTTCAACTGTAGAAAATAGGTCTAATATAATTTTCTCAGCAACAGATTTACTGCATAGAGGAAGTACAAAGTTGTACATGTGGCAGTATGAAAAAACACAATTACATTACAATGTCTATACTACTGTAGTTGTGGGGAGTTCAGGTCAGCTGCCTCATACAGGTCATTATTTAAGATGGTATTAAATATATGTGGTGGTAAAGCGAGAGGAAGATGCCAAGAAGCGTGACAGCAAGGCAAGGGAGGAGGTGTCAGAAAAGTGCAGTGCAGCCTGAACGACCGCCAACCTTTAACCTTTGCACCAACAAAGTCCCCCCCCCCCCCCCATTGCTCCTAAGATGAATGGTGGTTGGTACTGAAGCCCTTGGGTAAATGCTTCCATTGTGGTGAGCTGGGCCATTTTCGGAAAGTGTCCAAAAGCGTTGGCTGGTATGCTGGATCCTGTTAGCGAACACATGGCTGGTGAGAGCTCATGTTGTGGGAGTGCGGAGACTGGGAATGTGACACCTAATTTTTGGAACCTGGGAGGAAGTTGACACCTTCCATTGGTGCCTGTGGGGATAAGGAGTGTGTGGTAGATGTTGGGAGGTTCAGGGATGGTAAAATGTCTGTTAGGGAAGGTTGCGTAATTATCTAACATTGTAGGAACAGGAGCTCCATGCACCGCCATGGGTATTTGATATGGTTAGGTATGGGTATGTCCTCTGCTACCTACACTCTATTCCTGGCCTAACCAGCGTACAGCACTTCTTGAGAAGGAATTTGTTGACAATGCAGTGTGCGAATCGTTAACGGTAGGATATATTGAGAGGGTGGAGGGCCGCACTGCCCCCTGTCGATAGACACTAATGGGATGGGCAAGCAGCAGCTTGTAGTGAATCTGAAATATGTTAACCGATTCCTCTGGAAACAAATGTTCAAATACAAAGACCTGCATGTGGCAATGATGCTTTTCGAGCAAGGTGAGTGCATGTTTTTATCTGGGCTTAAGTCAGTTATCACCATGCTGATGCACATGGCCCAGCAAGGTACTAGGGGTTTGAATGGGGCAGCATTTGTAATGTTACCATTTGGCTTGTTTTCTGTACCATATGTTTCACTATAACTTTAGTGCCTTAATGGCATAGCAAGGGTATTAAAGCAATTACAGTGCATCAGATGATGGTATTGCTGCCTTGCAGAATGAGAACAGTGTAAATGCAGCAAGTGCATGGGGAAGGGAGAGCAGGCTGGGTTTGTAACTAGACAAAGTCAGTTTCTCAGACTTTGGGTTTACTTTGGATTTAGAAAGAGGGCATATTTCAGTACCTGAAGGAAAGGTTAGGGCCTTGCAGCACAGGCTCAAAGTGGCAGTTAAGCATTGAAGCCTTGGGCTAGGGCTATAGCTTAGCCTGAGGCAGAACCATGGGTCTAGCATTGGGCATGGTAGCCAGGTTCATGACACAAGCATTATATGCCCTTTTGGAAACTAGACAAGCATGGTACGATATGATACCCATCACATAAGAGGCAGGTGAAGATCTTATGTTTTGAACAGTCTTTTGATCAGTTTAATGCACAGCCAATATGGAATAGCCCAGCGGCAGTAAGGTGTGTCTACTCAAATGCTAGTGACACAGGGTATGGTGTCGAGCATGGCATTGCATATTGCACAGGAAAACTGGCTGCCAGATGAAGCTGTGCAGAGCTCCACATGGAGGGAGTTAAGAGGGGGTGGGGGGGGGGGGGGGGGGCTAGAATCAGTGGCTCACAAGCTGAGTAATTTCCTTCACTGACAAACAGAATGTTATACGCATTTTGCTAGTGGGTAATGCTAAGCTCCACATACAAGTAGAGGTTTAAGATGTGTATCTGTTACAACATCTGTCTTGAGCCAGAATGGATACCTAGGGCAGGAACCAACTGGATACCTAGGCAACTTGCGCACTGTAGATTATGACAAGTGTCGTATAAACCTCTCAGTGTTTGCAGTGCTGAATGGTTTATGGTGGCCACATTCTGTACATAGAATTGCACCATTATGAGAGATTTAATTCACATTTTGCATCCCCAAGGACAGAAGCTGTAGACGCATTCACAGTGGACTGGCACGGGGAGAATAACTGATAGTGTCCACCTCCTAGCCTTATACCAAGGGTTATTAGACATGCTGAGATGTGTAAAACTCATGGGATATTGGTAGTTCCTTGTTGGGAAGATGCCTCTTCCTGGATGCTACTGCGCCCAGAAGGTAAAGGTCAGGCACATTTTTTGTACACATATGGTCTTTGCCACTGTCAGAGTGGTTGGTCAGACCTGGCAGATCAGGCTCACACTTGTGTAGCGGGAAGTTCCCCAATACAGCAATGCTTGCAATGCAGATAGATTTTTGTATTGGGCAGCATTAGCTGAGCTGTGCAATGTATGCGGGTTAAAAGGGTGAGGCCTGATGCTTTTGATGCCTGTGTACATGGCCTTGTTGGCTATGTCAATTGTCGGGATTGACTGCGTAAGCCTAGAGGATTGAATCCAAACAGTAAATGTTGGCAGACCGTCCTGTGCTGCTGGGGGGGGGGGGGGGGGGGGGGGAAGGTGCTGTAGGCAATGCATGGGAGCATGACACATGTTGGACAAAATTAAACTAGACAGAATCTAAGCTCCAACCCAATGAGATTGGTCAGACAGCAGCATGTGGTGGCCATGTAGGTGGGATATTTAATAAGTCTAGGGAGGGTAACAGTTCAGTCTAATTCACTGCGCTACAGCATTTAGTATATGGGCATTTCAATGATACCCATCTGCATATGGTTGTTACGCAGACTCTGCATAACTCTGCATACTAAATGCTGTGGCGCAGTGTACATGTAAGCGGAAGTACACAACTGGTAACGTTTCCCAAGAATGTTTTATGTACTACATAATGAAAACAGGAAGCAGTACAAAGGTATTCCTTAACCAGAGAGCAGATCATGAAGTGAAAGGACCAAAGTGGGACCAGGAGGTTTGTGACGTAACTTTGTGCTATTTGTGTTGTTTATGAGCGTGCTGCAATGGTCTTTTCCCTACTATGTGGATTTCTCCAATGGGTTTTTCCCACAGATATATTTTCCATGTGAATGTGTGGGCCCACCCCACTTCATTAATTAATATTGTGTGTTCTGCCCCTGCTCTGTGTTGTGTGTGGTAGGGTGCCGAAGGCCTCAAAGATTGAAAAAAGTTGTCGAGAGTGTGAGACAAGTGAGATTTAACAATGGATTTGGACTCAGGGTAAAAAGTTGGTTTCGCTCACGCGCTTTTTGAGTGACCGACCCTAAAACACTACAATGCATAAATGCCTATAGCCCTAGTAACGACGTTAGGTAACTATGTCAGTAGGAGGAGCTATGTGTTTAGTTGGTCGTTTACGTTGGTATTGTTTATGACTGTGGTTGTGTGTGTGTTTGCAGGCGTGTACAATGATGATAAATCAATTCAGTGCCGTGTGAGGGTACGGGTGGATGTAAGGGGGAGAGGGATAGTGTTGTAAGCAATGCATGGGAGAGAACAACAGTTTTTGACATTGTAGCTACCACTTACAATTATTAAAATATATCTTAAAGCCCAGTTTTCTGACTCAAATCCTTGGATAGATCTTCCCTACGTTGTATTTGTGTGATGCCCAGCTTGAGATGAGAAAAGTAGCTTTTCGTGCAGTACTGTACATGTAGTGCTATTTTGACATTAATGTCATCATTATGTTGTGATTATGTACAGTATGCATTACATTAGACCATTATTGGTTGTGATACCAATTACATATAAATGTATAAGAATATGAATGTGTATCGTGCACTGTATTTATCAATAATGCTATCATCTGATATGAATAGACAATTACTTTACATGAAAGGGTGTACATTGTACCTGGTTAAGAACAGCCTTTATGTCACCACAAAGCATTACATGAGACTTTACATTACTATTCATCTCTTCGGCACATATATCAACCTAATTGCAAGGAATAAAGCATTTGTTAAGTACAATGTACAATGTAGGATGAAAACTAAGTTCAGAATTACACAACAATGCATGTCATAATCAACACAACCAGAGACAAATGATGGTATCAAATTGAATATCCATTATCTCTGTGTCATATCATCATGCAATTGTGCCTCAATATACACATGCATTTGATATTCTTTGTTGTATTATGTATGTATCTTTACTGTATTGCCATGCAAGAATGTAATAATAGTTGTTGAAAATCACACTCTCAGGGCAAATGCAAGAACCGTGTTCTCAAGTATGCATATGGAACCATTGCTGCAAAAAGGGATCTAACGCATATTATACTACAAGCTATAGAAACATAATACTTGCATTGTAATTAATATACGCTATATAAAAATTCCACAAATAGTCTGATTCTCAGTGTGTAAGAATCATTGTGTAGAGGACATTCTGAATTCTAGAATATCGAGCAAATTGTATTCTTAAAAAAACATACATTAGGTTCCGTTAGCTGCAACAAACCACAAATATGTGCTTGTGTATGGGTTTTACCAATACCCATGACACTATTGATACTACAATAACTATTTGCTGTTAAACTAGTGTTTTTGATAACATCAAATGAATACCATTAGCAACAAGTATTGGTTACATTATCCCAGTATCTAATAAGAATCCTAACATCAGGTACATGTACTACATTGTGTGAGTGTGTGTGCGCACGTGTGTTCCTTTATTGAAATGTGAAGTTTGTATGCCTTTTAATATCAGCTTTCAAAAAAAGTGTAATTTGATTTTCAAATACTTATCTATTCATATGCGCTGCTTGATCTGCTCAAAACAAAACAGACTTTCTTAAAGTTCATTTAACAATTAAAGGAGTCCGTCCTTACAACGCTTGATGGTTACTAGTCTAAACTACATATGGTTATTGTGAACATACATGTAAATCAATTACATATACATGAGCACATGAATATACGCACAGTATATTTCAAGAAATCAAATATGAAAATACGGCATAGAACTCTTTTTATGCCCCTGCATACATTTGGTTCAATCATGTGCAACAATTCTGGTCAATAGTATCAATGCATATAAATTAAAGTTCTATTATATAATAATAATTAATTAACACCAGCTATCAGACCCCAAAATAAATGAACAAAAACTTACAACACTACACTACATGTATAACCTAATATGCCAATAATACACACATACATTCTGGGATGCAATGGCATACAGAGTGACACAAATGACAAATGAACACATTCCTTTTCAATCTAGAAGAACTGAACAGGTACATGTACATTTACTAAAAAGCTTCTGAAAGTTGTGAACTGCCATAACTAAGCACCAGTTCCTAGAGCAACCAAAGTGGACATAACAAACAAAAACAGCAATTTAAAGGCCAAGGATAGAAATAACCTTTTCTATAAAATCACTAACTTGTAATATTTTCACATCTTCATGAAACCTTGGAGGTTGGCCAAAATGAAGTATCCAATTCAGCCTAGCTCCAAGTAACAAGATTGTGTCCGCTTCTTTTAGAGCCCTGTGATACGCATTTTACAATGTTCAGTATATTGGAATAAACAAAAAAAACTCATGTGCTTTGAGTTTAACACATACAAATAATGTTATTATTACAATTTCTAGCACTTTTGCAATGACGTAAAATTGTATTCCCAATGATGCATGTAGAAGTGTTGTCCCAAGCGGAGTGTACAAAACATACACTTACATTGACCTAGCAGCTGCAACGCAGTAAGGATGCTCATCTGAGATAACACCTTTACCCATGGGTGTAGGAAGGAAGGGCAGAGAATGGGACAGAACAAGCCTCTGGGTTTCATCCTCTGCTTTAGCATATGCAACACCTACACATACAGGTAAAGAAATCATATCACTTGTACCTATTCCATGAAGTCTTAACCAGTTGAATAGTAAAATCCATGCAGTCAAGTGCAAACATATTTGGTGATAAATATAGCTACGCGTGATGTTATTCAATTGCCAAGCATTGGAGTTAATATAAGATTATCATACAAAGTATATGTACAGTATCCACCATTGAAAACTGGACAACGTAAAATGCAAAAACACCTAGGATCTAAACTATTATTATAAGCACCTACAGTCACCATCCACACACTTCTTGTACCATTTCATTTCTAGTTACATAACTGACTACCACACCCTTTTGAATCTAAACATTTTTTTTTGTCCCAGGGTAAAACTTAGTCTTTTTATTGCGAATTTTGCCATAAAACTCTATTTGTATTAGGAAACAAGGATCTAGAGATTTTTTTTCAAGTTTTGTAATTCCGACATTGATAACTTGCTTGCAAAACTGCAAGAGATAGACTGCCAAATATTAAAATTCAACCCAAGGCCATACCCGTTTCTCCATCTCTTGCAGTTTGCAGAGGCCATAAAACCCTATTTGTGTTAGGAAACAAGGATCTTGAATTTATTTTTCAAGTGTCGTGTAGTTCCGTCATTGAAACTTGCTTGAAAAACTGCAAGCGATTGAGAAACGTTTCTACCACTGCAATAGCAACAGATTCGCAAATTTCCGCCTATTAAATCACACATAACACAATACCTGGAATAGCAATGCTTGTTGGGACATTCCATGTCAGATTGATCACCCAATGGTGGGAACTGCACCTCCTCAGATTTGAATTATATTTTTAGTATATTTGGGGTAATACGCACACCAATTATAACCTCTCTATCTCACTCAGATCTGGAGATTTGAGGAGATTATGTGTATTTATTAGTTTTTTACCCTTACTTCTTTAAAAACTCATATCTCATGCACCATTGATCACAGAGAAGAGTGCAGGGCATTGTTGAAAAGCCAAAACATAGGCATACAATACTATTGTGTAAAATTGATTATGATTGAGTTATATAACTATCACTTTGTAGCACAATTGTTTCAGCTTGTGGCTAAAAAGGGACAGGTTTTTTAAATAAAAACAAAATTGTTTCAGTATAGTTACATCATCATAGATTATTAAAAGTTCAAATTCTGGATAGGTCTTGTAGTTTAATATCTATAAATGTTTAAGTAGAAACATTTGGACAACTGCAAGAAAATTGAGTGGGGCAATTTTCTTCGAAACAATCTTGTGTCCCCAAGGTTGTCATGTATGGCTTCAGTCATTTTTTTGTGGTACATTTACAAAACAAATGAATATGATTGGTGGTCCCTATTTTTACTTGCAATTTTGCTACATATATTTGCAATCTTTGTTTATAAGCAGCTTATTGAAGTGCTGTTTATGTACACTTAAGTTAAAAGGCAGTCTGAAGTCTACACAAACTTCTTTACTTACACATCAACCTGCATTAGCGATAACATGACATCAAGAGCTGATTACTTGGTAAATGCATGCAAAATTAAATGCTGTCAAATGCCCAAACTGTAGAAAAATAAAAAATTAACTCACTCGTATAGTCCACAGCTAATGTGTAGGTAAACTAAAAGTTGGTGACTCATTATTTCCTCGTGTGACTACTTGAGTTACAGTTCTTTAATTAGCTCTTGAATAGCAATTGAACAAATTATAGCATTTCTTTGCAGTAACATTCTTCCTGATGTAAGATTATAGGTGATGAGCGTAACGAAGAAGTTCATGTTAAAAAAACTTCAGACAGCATTTGAACTTAAGTGAACAAATATATCCAAACTGCACTTCCATAAGTTCCTTTCAAAACTGAGTTGCAAATATCAGTAGCTAAAGTGCAAGTACAAATAGAGACCTGCAAACAAATTCATTGTTTTGACAATGTACCACAATAAATGACTGAAGCCATGCATGACATCATCTGGAGACAAAATTCTAAAGTTATTAAATTAAACTACAATACCTGCCATCCAGATTTTAATAATCTATGATGATGTAGCTATACTGAAAATATGGATCGTTTCCACGAAAAAGGACCTAACACATGTTTTTTCAAGATTTCAATTTTTTGTTTTATATTCTAGAAGTCTGAATCGTTCTCTACACATTGCTTCTTACGCATTGAAAATCGGAGTATCCATCATTGAGTTGTAAGGCTCTGGATTTTTATTAGCTATACATTACAATGCGTTACATTTCTATTGCGCGTACTGGAAATTTATAATGTATGTGCTAGGTCCCTTTTCGCGGTAACAATCCTATATACTAATTTAAATTTTATACAAAATATAATTAGAAAGTGCAGTTCCAAAATGGCATGCTCTTTTAGGTGATCTGACATGGAATGACCCTGTTTGAAGAACACAATTGATTATCAGGATCTATAACCTTTTCCAATAATGACTAATGGCTTCTTGGCAGCATGAAGAGCGGCCACTGCTTGCTTTACTGCATGAGGATCAGCAAACAAATGTGGAGGAGCAGGACACTTCGAAACAAACCTGAAACACACATAAGTAAAAAATGTACATCTACAGTATACAAAGATATACCAATTGAAATATAATGCTACAAATTGTAAAATGTTTTACAACATGCTGAAGTGCAAGCAAGTATGGAATATTGAAGATAATAAGGCAGAGAACATTATATTAAGCAGTATGTGACATGGTATAAATATATATGAACATTACCCTTGAACCTTATGGTCATTGACAGTTAATGATGCATGTCTACAACATCTATATGAGGAAATGACTCGTTCTAATTTTGCACGTGGAATGTTCTACGAGATTTTAACCCTTGAGGATTTATGTTATAACATAAAACTCAAATTGCTTTAACATACCAACGGTTAACACTATTGACTCCTAATTTTCAGTACTTCGTCCTACACCATTTTTCTATGTAAACGCAGTTTGGTAACTTGCACAATCACAGTGCCGCCATTACCGGGTCTGATACCCCACCAGGTTCAAAACCTGTATCTTTAAGTAGGTGCATTCAAATCACTTCAAAATCGGTGCGTACATAGAGAGGTCATGTTGCTATTGATTGTTCTGTTCGTTAAATTTTACTTTATCCGTTATGGAGATACAGCTGTGTGAAGTTAATGCACATTTTCCCGGTCGTTTTGCGCCAATCATTTTGGTAAACTGCGTCCAATTCAAATCATTCGTGGAATTAAGCAGGAAAATGTACATTAATTTTGCTCAGCGATCTCTGTAACGGATAAATTCAAAATTAATGAACAGAACAAATCAATAGCAACAGGACCCCTCTAATGTACATACCGAATTTGAAGCAATTTGAACGCTCCTACCTAAAGATGTGGATGTTTTTCACCTGATGGGGTATCAGACCTCGTAACATTGGCACTTGCAAGGCACCGAAATCAATTTTCACACAGTGAAATGGTGTAGGACGAAGTGTTGAAAATAGGAAGTCAATAGTTTAACCGTTTGTAAATTTGAGTTGTACACATGTAAATCCACAAGGCTCGTAGAGATACCACATAACTATATATATGGACATCTATACAACTATCAAGGGCAAGCACAAATGTGACTACATACAGGTATGCATTAAAATGGAAACAGTGCCTGTAGACAGTTATGCATTGAAATGGAAACAGTGCCTGTAGACAGTTATGCATTGAAATGGAAACAGTGCCTATAGACAACAATCCAATTTTCGGTGGTGCAAGCATACTAAAAATTCTGATAAAAATTATATTGAGAATTCAATTGAATGTATATTGCAAATAGATAAAATGGAATGTTCTATGAGATAATGACCCTTGTGAATTTATTTTTATAATACAAAACCCAAATGCTATACCTAACGAACAATTAACACTATCAACTTCCTATTTTCAGCACTTCATCCGGCACCATTTCACTATGCGAATATGCATTTTGGTGCCTTGCACGATCATAGTGCCAGCGTTACAGGTCTGATACCCCATCAGGTTATAAACCTCCACATCTTTACACAGGTGCGTTCAAATCTCTTCAAATTCGGTGTTTACGTGGAGGGTCCTGTTGCAATTGATTTATTTAGTTCGTTAATTTGTATCCGATCGGTTACAGAGATACAGCTGTGCAAAGTTCGTGCACATTTTCCCGCTTGATTCCGCCAAAGATTTCCCCCATACATTGAATTGTACGCGGTTTGCAAAAATGATTGGTGCGAAATGACCAGGAAAACATGCATTAACTTCGCACAGCAGTATCTCCGTAATTGATAAAGCAAAAATCAATGAACACAATAAATCAATAGGCACAGGACCCCTCTACGCAGAAACCGAATTTGAAACGATTTGAACGCTCCTACCTAAAGATCTAGAGGTTTTGAACCAGATAGAGTATCAGACCTCGTAACGTCGGCACTATGATTGTGCAAGGCACCAAGCTACATTTACACATGGAAAAATGGTGCGGACGAAGTTTTGAAATTAAGGAGTCGATAGCGTTAATCGTTGATAAGTTACAGCAACTTGAGGTTTATGTTATGAACATAAATCCACAAGGGTCATTATCTCATAGAACGTTCCAAATGGTGTTTTTAATATGCTAAATAAAATGAAATATTGCATTTTAATTATATATTTGGGAAAAGGGACCTAGTATGTACATTATAAAATATCCAGTATGCGCATTAGAAATGTAACGCTTGCATTGAAATGTATGGCTAATTAAAAAGTCAGCACCTTACAACTTTATGATAGACACTACGATTCTTAGTGCATGAAAAGTGATGTGTAACGGACATTTCAGACTTCTAGAATATCAACAACAAACAAATATGCGTTAGATCCCTTTTTGCGGAAATGATCCCATTTACATACATCATAGGCAATCAGATTTTAATAACCCAGTTTATATTTGCCTAGGAGCATTCTGATCACTTCAAAATGGACACGTAGAGGGGTCCTGTCACTATTGATTTGTTCTGTTCATTAATTTTTCCATTTTACATTACGTAGATACCGCTGTGCTAAGTTAATGCATATTCTGAGCCAATAATTTTGGCAAACAACTTCCAATTCAATTATGGAGAAAATATGGCGTGGATCAAGTGGAAAAGTGTGCAAGTACTTTGCATAGTTGTATCTCCCTAATAGGTAAAGTAAAAATTAAAGAACAGATGATTTCAATAGCAGCAGGATCCCTCTATGTATGCACCAAATTTTGAAGTGATTTGAACACTTGTACCTGAAGATGTGGCAGTTTTATACCTCAGAGGTATCGGAAATCGTAACGTCGGCACAGTGTTTGTGCAAGACACCAAACTATTTACACACAGAGCAATGGTGTGGTATAAACCATTGAAAAAGGACATCAATAGCATAAACCGTGCAGGTGAGATAATGATTTGAATTGGATGATAAATTTACAACGGTCTAATCTTGTGGATGTTCCAATTACAGCCTGACTAAACTTCTGCAGAAGGGAGTTGCATTTTGTATGGTACACAAACAACTGTGTGCAAGTGAATTATGCTTGTCTAAATATAAACACTGCACCAATTAGCAAAATATTACTACCTTGACATTAAATGCACAAAACTGTTTTTTTTAAGCTTACATTTTCTCTTCAACTTTAACTGAACTGGTTATCATATTGCCAGGTATTTCCACATAACATGGCCCAGGACGCCCAAACGTGGACATTCTTACAGCCTATAGTGTTTCAAAATTTTGCGATTACAAAGCACATTACTGCGAACATTTTCAATCAAAAACACATTTGAGTACACTCTTGCACACTATATTAGGGTGTCTCACAATCATGCAAAATAGCTTGAAAAATAGCTGTAACCATATTAATATATATCTTCATATCCCCTCTATCCCCCCCCCCCCCCCCCACACACACATACAATTAACAAGAAACTGCAATTGGAATTAAACTTAATTGTTCATGTACATTGTTGGCATTTATAATAAATGAAAATTAAATTGTAAACCTAGTTTTGATTGATTGTGGGACCCCTTTCTATTACAGAGCACACAATTAGGATGGTGATTAATTGAACTATGCAATGTCAGGATTCGAGAATATTGGGAGATAATTGCACTTCTTTTTATGATCAAAAAAAAAAGGTGACTCATATTGCATTTGAGGATTATTGGAGTGACCCAAAAGCAATGTATTGTACCTTTTCAATATGAAATGGAATTGACTCCATAGTTTCCACACGAACTGAGTACTTTGTGTAAAGTTGACACGATTCCAACTGCAGTCCATGTAGGGGGGGGGGGGGGGTATGTAAATGAATGCAAACAAACATGAACAAAAAGAAATCAATAGTACTAATGCTAACATGAGTGTGATATGAATTGCTATTGATTTTTAAACATTGATGTTACTCGAAGATGAAACAAGTCAAGAAGTTTAGTTCTCACAAATACATTAAGTGTGCAATATATGTACCCTAATATTTTGTGCTTTGCATTCAACATGCAAAACTATTTATTAACTACATGCGACTCAAATCTCAATCATACTATAGCTCAATGATGCAAATCAAAGATATTGACCCTGTACATTTAGCATACACCGTGTGCATACCTGTGGCCATTCCTGAAATGCGCCCATTCCTCCTTGGTCCTGATCATATGATCCAGCTATCACCAACAATGGCCTTAAAAGAAGAAATTATGGCAACAAGGTAGAAGCAAAACACACACTATTCTATCATCTATGACTGTAAGGCTAGACAGAATAAATTATAAATAACATAAACATACATAAATAACACAACCTCAGACCAAAAACAACTTTGTAAAATACTAAGTCATAGATTAATGTGTGGCAAATATTAATAGTACACAGGAAAAAAAAGAAATATCATTCAACCCTACAACACTGCACACAAATGTGTTATAGCTTACCAACAATTAACCTTTGCATTTGCCATTCCTGCCAATGCATGGATCAACCCTGGTCCTGGAACAACTAGGCAAATAGCTGGCCTAAAGAAAGACATAATATACAATAGCATATTGTTCTACATATGAGGACAGTGTGCAGCAAAAGTGCACTAGTGGGTAGTTTTTTCCGTTTAATTTTCTGTGAACAGGAAAGTTCCTCTATCAAATGATTCTTATGCACCACAAACTGGACTTCCATTGTACAGTTATAGGATACTGACATTTGTAATTAGAATTTTAATACAAGCCTAACTCTACTTTTGCTTGTCCTGAAAATTATGAAAAAGCACCACTAGCACACTTTGCTGGAAAATGCCTCTGCCATATAAGCTACAGTGCACAAGATAATACTAAATATGAGCAGCTTATGACACACTAAACCTAATTGAGTTATGAAATCAACACACAAACTTAGCAAATATTTTGTGATTATAGACAGCAACCTAATATTACAAGGTGAGTTATTTTTCTAAACCTATATTTGTAGGTGCAAATAGGCAATAGAAATTCACTACATGCGATTAATGTGCACAAGATCACATATATTTACCTTCCAGTCATATATCCAATAGCTGACGCTGCATAGCTAGCCTAAAGATGAAAAATGAGACATAATATTCATTGCTGAATGAACCCGATTGGCTGGGCAGAAATACTTTTATAATGCCACATAAAAGGTATGCAGTCATGATTTAGTATTATGTAGTCATGAACATAACACAAGGCCTGCAAGGGTAGGAGGCAGGTCCATTGGCCCCATTGGCTACGGTGCAGAAGCATGTGCGCATGTATTTCTGGTATTTTATTTCCTACAGACAGTGCAGATAAGAACACATAACTAACTTACTATAAGTAACTGTTTCGTACTGAGCATAATACAATAATCAACATGGATGCAGAATCGTCACACATACTGCATGACATCACTTATTCAAGTATGGTGTAATTATAAGCAAAGTAACGTATAATGTTCTTTGTAAACGATACTACAAATTCAAACTGTACTGCTGATCATATATGCACCAGGTCTGATATGACGTTATTGAACGTCATTTCTGACCTGATGCAGTGCATGAAACCTTTGGATGTGTGCAGTTATGACGAAATGCGTAAGATATGACATACTAACACGAATGTACGTAGAAGAGTATTAGCTAAAGTATTCATGCTTGGCTGTTAAAACTTACTGACTGTTCATTTCTCATGCCAATGTATCGAATTCCTACTCCTTGCATAGCAACGGCTATCTCCATAATTGGTATTCCAACAACACCAAAGGCATACTGGATGCCTTGACGCTCGATAGCATTTGCAACCAGCGAAGCTCCATCCATCATACTAGTATCCTCCCCCATAATTTTTTTTTTAATCAGTTTATGCAGTAACGATCACGTGTTAAACAAATTATATACTATATGTCACTTCGAATCGTTCGACCCTTCGATTCAGAAGGTCATTCAAAGATCATTAGCAGTTTTCTGATATGACGCGTCGTCCACGCGTGCATTTCTGACTCTTCCTTTCTTTTTTTTTTCTTCATTGCACCCCTATTGGCTTCAAGAAACTACAAGTACCTAGGCGGACTCCAACGCAAACTGGCAGGTCAGGTGTCGGACGGTCGAACCATGCCCACTCTGTGTATTAAACCGTCCAGCTCGCACCTCACAATATAGTTACGTCGAGTCCTGATCTCGTACTACTGTATATGAGGGAATAGCAGTGATGTAATCCACACGTTACTGGGTCTTGGTACGATCCCAGAACTGCAAATGATCTGTGATGAATGCGTTGTCAAGTTCAAACATAATAATCTCATTAATTTACAGGGACTGCTTTTAAAATGTTTGCTGGTACATAAAGTGTCTTTTGAGAACCTGCTACTGGCCAATAGTGACTAAGGTTAAAAGCATTATGAAAGCGTGCCCCTTTGTCCAACCTGTCTAGCTCGGAAATGTATCATTTTGGACATTGATCAGAATCGGAAAAGTCTGTGTAAAGTGCAGGGGATTGTTTAATATTCTCTGGAATTCAATTAGTGATGTATTGTTATTGTTTAGTGGATTAGACGTCCATCCAGTTTTTGGAGTGCCGTTGATTTCAAAACTTGATCTATAGCTGATTCATTCATATCAAGTACATTATAGTGTGTAGAAAGGGAGAAAAGAAAGCAATCCGGAGTCACCACTATCGCAATGCACAATTGTTCCCTTTGACAAACGACTTAACGGTTGAGGCAAAGATCGCCTCTGAAACGCAGCAGTAATCACCCTGTCTAATTCACTGCTAATTACAGAATAATACTGCACATGTTACACACAAATATACTAATGTTGGTTACCTATATCAGGAATACTCACAAATGCTGCATAACACGCTGAAAATGGAGGCAGGCAAGGAGAATTGTCAATTTCAAACAGAATCAACTCATTCATTACAGGGGCTGCTTTTAAAATGTTTGCTGGTACATAAAGTGTCTTCTGAGGACCTTCTCCTGGCCAATAGCGACCAAGGTTAAAACCATTTATGAATGCTTGCCCCTTTGTCCAGCCTGGCAAACTCAAAAATGTATCATTAGGGATATTACCAGAAGAGAAAAAACCTCTGAAAAATGCAGTGGATTGTTTTATCGTATTAGCTGCTAATACTTGAAAAGGAATTCTTGTTGTGTCATTCAGTGGCACAGACTGTGATGTCCATCCAGTTATTGGAGTTCCATTCATTTCAACACCATACAAAATCCCTTTGAAGTCATTTATCATTGATCCGTAGCTGATTCTTCCCATATTTTCCACAACTATTACTATCTTTGATTGAGATGTAACTGATGACTTTAGAATCAAACTTAAGTTGGTATTAATAGCTTCAATTCGGGTTAATATTCCTTGCAGGGAATCATCCACATACACCACTGCCCTGTCATGCACACCAAGTACTGTTAGCACGGAGCCAGATGGTTGAGGAGGTAATGGGCCAGATGTTCTATAGATTAAATATCCAAAGCTCTGCTCCAAGAGTTCCATAGTCACTGGTGCATCTGATGTGATATTTTTGGTTATCGTTTGAGGGCTATCTAGTAGCCAGGCATATTCTACCATTGAAACATTTCCATATGCTGTCTTTGGAGTTGCAGGTGGTATGTACGATGGAACAGGTTGGTACTTACTAATGACTTGCTTGATTAACAAAAATTTCTCCCAAGGATCTCCAGCTTCATTGAGAGGAGCATTGTAGTCATAACTCGAAGTAACAGGTAGATATAAAGTAGCATTAGCAGTATCAGCTCCATTGTTGAAGCCAAAAGTAGTGCCACCTTCAAACATATACATATTGACACTCGCGTTCAATTCTAACATTGTATTTAAATCATCCGCAATTAATGTGGAATCCAGAGTTTGATGTGGGTATCCCCAATAGTCCAGCCAACCAGTGTAATACTCAGAATTTACCAGAGGGCCATGAGGTTCAAATTGCCTTTGTATTTCAAAGTACTGCATTGGGTTGGAAGTAACACCAAAATCCACTGTAGCATAGAGAGATGGGTCAGTTCCACACTTCAGAGCATTTACTGATGCATCATCTGTCGTGAAAAGTACCACATCAGATCCAAGGGACTGACGAAATAGCTGTGCCAAATGGCGCATATAATTATGATCACATGCAAAATAATCTCCATATTCGTTTTCCACTTGCACACTTACGATTGGACCTCCATTTGCGTATAAATATGGACTCACATAGGACAAGAGTCTGGACATCCACATATCCACACAGAACAGGTACACTGGGTCAGATGTTCGGAGTGCAATGTTGGGTTTAATTGTGAGTAACCAGCTAGGAAGGCCCCCCATCTCCCATTCACCACATATATATGGTCCTGCTCGCAAGATAACAAGAAGCCCTACCTCCTGAGCAATCTGGATGAATTGGACAAGGTCCTTGTCTCCCTCAAAGTCATACACACCAGGTGTGGGCTCATGGAAGTTCCAAGGGACATAGGTCTGCACTGCATTCAGTCCTGCTGCATACAACTTTTCAAGTCTGTCTTTCCAGTAGTGTGATGGAACACGACTATAGTGCAAGCTGCCTGAGATGTACCTGAGGTGTGCATGTTTATAGTTTTCCAGCAACCACACAACTTTTATTCACATACTCTCACACACACACACACACACCTCAATTTGAATATGAAATATTATTTAGATAAAGTGTGTAAGATGAAATACTGCTGTAATGCAAGCTGCCTAATATGAGTGTGGGAAATAGTAAGTAATGGCTCTGCATTTGAAATCGTACATTGAATATTGTGGTCTCCCTTTTGTGCAATGCAAATGTTCAAAATATTGGCTGCATGTGTTTGAATTAAGTGGTACGAGCTACTTAATTACAATAAAGACTAATATTGCAGTTTGAGTAAGTAAAATCTCCTATCCTTTTGACAGTATGTACATGTATAGTCTTGATATTTCATGCACCCCATATGAATAGTTATATCATCCTTAACTTGATTTAGAAGTCATGTCAGCTGCATGGTATTTGTTGAATGTGGCAGTAACTGATGCACATGCCATCTTAATTAGTTGTGGATGGAAGTGTGGAGGAGACATAATCAAAAATCTAGAGATATGTAGTGGCACTAAGTGAATTATAGCTGACAACGTGTATTTATAATGGCATAAAACCTCTGATAACGTTCTATGTAGCATGCGGTCTATGGCAATATCATACTCACACCAGTGGAGTATTCTGCTCTTCTTACTTTGCCCATCACCTTGAATTTAACGGTACGATTAATGGGCTGCTCGTTACATTTGTGTATGTGAGGACGCAGAAGTTGACCCCCTTTATGCGTCCCAAGTTTAAGATTGCATCATCCACTTGATACAAAATTCTGTTACATACTAGCTGTCCTCTCATTATTTATGTATTTCACTACTAGAAAACTAAATAATATTTTATGCCAGTAGACTATCAGCACTTCTCTTGTCAGCAGTTATAGCATGATGGTCACAGGTCATAGATTTACACGTAAAGGAAAACTATGCTGTATATCAAGCATGCTTGTTTAATAGGGTTAGGGTTAAGGCATATTAATTTTATAGGTCATATTTACAATAGTTATAAACCAGTGTGAGAAGGAGGGAGGTTTCAGTTGTGGTTCAGTTTAGGTTCCGCCTGTTTGGAAATTAGGGTTGTACTGTAGTTTAGCCCCCCACCCCCCTTAATATTCATCTTAATCAATTAACAAGATATTAACACCAGTCCCATTAATTTGCACGGAGAATGCAATGAATATAATCAAGCTCCTAACTTATTTTTAAATGAACACCTAAGGTCAAACCTTACAGAAGCAAATGACCACAATCAGAAATTCCCAGCTCTGGTTAATAAGGCAGTACTGATGTGAATGAAGCATGTATAAATTGCTATGGCTCAAGCTCAGTTGCCTGTTGGTTACCCTCTAAAGACATCCGTCACATACTTCCAGTTGTGCCGTGATCTGATAGACACGAACACAACAATAACGTGGTGCCAGCAATTGAAGTGCAAGTTATGTTCCTGTGGTCGCGGCATGCTACTGGTTAAGCATAAAGGGAGTTGTGATGGTGTCACGTGGAGATGTCCTCGCAAAGGCTGCCGCAAAGAGTTGGCTTTACGAGGGGGAACATCTTTTGAAGGTTAGTTCCATTGTATTTTGTTGTTATACTGTCAATTTCTTTTAAAGGGAGTCATCTTTCTCTGTTGAGTATTCTAAGAATTCTACATCTATGGTCCACAAAAACACCAGTAGGCAAGACGATGAGTGAATTAGAGGTATACTTCTTTGTTATTATACAAGCATGCATGCTTACTTTTTGTTGCACCAACTTCTCTCAAGGTAACGGACCACACAGCTATTGACTGGTATAACTTCATTAGAGATGTGTGTGCAGTACTTTCTTGACCACCCTAAAGTTATTGGAGGCCCAGGAGTAGAGATGGAAATAGATTTTTAAAAGCAAGTTTGGTCAAAGAAAGTACAACCGTGGACGAAGAGTTGATGGCCACTGGGTGTTTGGGGGGGATGGAGAGGGTGACTGGAGAGTGCTTCCTTGTCGAGGTAGACAGGAGAGATGCAGCGACACTACTGCAGGCCTTTGATCCAGCAGCATATTCGACCAGGAAGCAAGGTATACAGTAATGAGTGGAGTGCCTACAACCAACTTGGCACTGTTACAGGGTGTAATCACCAGACAGTGAACCACTCAGTTCATTTTGTTGATGGTGCACACACCCAGGGAGTGGAGTCAATGTGGAGTTGCTGCAAAAAGATGCTGAGAGAAGAGAGAGCCATGCACTCCAGACTCCATGATACATGCCTACCAGAATTCATGTGGAGGCACCAGTTTGGGGGTTCTTTAACTTTTGCTCACATATTTCAGAACAATATTCAGTGTAGTATCATATGTGACAGTGCAGGTTAATATGTATTTTTTGCTCAGAGCTTGATCGATTGTATTCATTGCATTCTCCATGCTACAGCTATAGGTTTAAATAATGATTTGTTGTATCTGAATAAGAGAATGAGCTTGATTACATTCTCTACACTATAGGTGCAAATTAATGGGACTGGTGTTAATAACTTGTTCATTGATTAAGGTGAATATTAAGGGTGGGGTGCTAAACTACAACTGAAATTAGCTTTAGCACAGGTTAGCATATACTAGTGATCATGATGAAATTGATTGCAAATTTCATAATCTTTAATTGAGGTGGCGGAGTACACTACGTCATACCTGAAAGGAATCCCGTCCTTTAGAAAGCAGTTTCGTTGATAATCGATTGTAAAAGAGCCGGCGTTAGCACTAGCAAATAGCAGAACGAAGAGACACAAAAGTTGCATTTTCAACTTAGATGGTCGTGCGTCACGTGAGTGCATTCACCACAATCCATGTATAGAATTTAAACTTGCATTTTTCCGATATTGCTGTCGTTATTTTTGTTATTGGGAGGAAAATAAGAATACTTCATCTTACTAAGTCAGTTTTACTAATTCGCCAGCTACGTGTGTTTGATATGTTTTTTTTTTTTTTTTAATTGGACTCATTGATATTCAAGTGCAGTGTAAGAACCTTCTACACTGTATACCTGTATCAGTTTAGCTTTTGGATTAGGTAGTGCGCGATAGCGTAGGTAATGTTCGGCATCCATGTGTTATCATTTAAAGAGAACGTAGTTGCTTTTAACTATACCTCTGCATCCTAAGACAAACCCAGAAGGAGAGTTTTTATCCTGTTTAATATTCCAATATGTTCTTTGGGTCTCTGTATTGTGTTGAAACTGCGATTGCCGACCATGCAAACACTCCCCACTCCTCACGTTACCCTATATAAGAATGACACTTTGTTGGAGCATAGATAATCATATAGTTACATTTACTGACTATCTAGCACTGCCCTTGATGAACTCTACAGCTACAGAAGTCAAACTTCAAAAACTTAATCCAGACATGCACAAATCTCTCTGGAGAAGAAAAAGTGTGTGTGTGTGGGGGGGGGGGGGTGGGAGGGAGGGGGATGATACAGGTTGCTATGTACCTGTATACGTCCTATCCCTCATATACAAATTGAAGATACCCGCAGTCAACAGACAGTCACAAAGAATGTAGATAAAACCAACTTTCTACAACACATCATCATACATTTGTCTGAAATGTACTGGTCATTAAGAGACATGTGCAGTAACTAATCTGTCAGATTTCCAAGGTACACTTACTGTACCATTGTGGCACTTGCGAATATCCTCATAAATGGTCCCCAGCACTTCTGCTGAAGAACGTGAGCCATGAAGTTGGGAAATCAACAATAAATATTAAAATGAAATGGATTCGTGAAATTAACTGACTTAAAATACGGACACAAAAAAAAAAAGCTGAATCATAGTCTTTGAACCAACTGCATGTTCAGAGATCGGGAGCTTTGAACAGACCAACAGACAATGCAGTGGCATATTTTGCACAAAAGGCACTGTCACTATGAATAAGCTCTATCAGTATGTCTTAGATTCTGAAATATATTACATTACCATTCTTGTTTCCTTGCGTATTGTACATCTTCAACTCCAATTCTTTCTATTTCATATTTCTCGTCACCCTTTTAGCTCATTGTCTTTAGAAACTGTGCTTTAAGTTATTCCTGATTCTTCTGCTACTGCCCTCTAATGGAGGAGGCTACTTGGCTACTGCTACAGTCCAAACACCTATTATTAGATTTCCTTCCTTAGACGCCCCAAGGTCAAATTTGCTTTTGTCAATTCTAAATCTTTCTTATCCTTAGGTCCTTTCCGAAAAACACAGCATCTTTCTGGGTTACATATTCAGATTGCACACTAATTAATTTGTTCATCTCTCAAAGTATTTGTTAATTTTCTAGTAGCAGCGCACATGTAATGGGGAATGGGCAAACAGGTGATTGTTGATCTTCCTTGAAAGGACCTGCTAAAGGCTTGGTGAAATGACAACCTCTTCATAAAGAGGCGTATTGCATAACATGCAACACTTCTCAGGCTCACTGATGAAATGTAGGCATAGCTGAGTGTTATGAAAGGCAACAGAGACTGAACCCACCCTGTGTTGGGCCTACTGCTAAGCTGTACCATTATATATATACTGCTTTGCACTGTCGTTGATCTATTATGCCTTAGCAGGGAGATGTGGAATGAGCAAGACATACCATCTTATAGAATGTGCCACACTGATGGAGAAATAAAAGCCACTTGAAGATCCACCAAGCCAACGTCCTCCAACATCTGTAACAGATTCTTAGCATTTATAGCATTTACACAGTTCTGAGATGCATAATTAGCACAGCAGAGGACATCTTCAATCACTGCCCCAAGGATTTGCAAGTAGGATGCACCTGAACATTTCTGAAAACATGCCAAACCACCTGCACTGAACAGTTCAACCTTCGACAATGAGCCTAGAAATAAGTCCAAGGTTCTGTGCAATTGATAGAGCGTGTTCCAATGCCATATTCTGTACTGTATTTTTTACAATTGATACAGTGTGTGCCACTGCTATAATGCTGTCCGTCCAGATACCACCTACACGGCTGTCAATGGCTATTTCGGAGACTACCCTGTGCATACTACGGAGACCCCAGGGATCCTCTTGCAGGATACTTGATTTAGAAGAATCGTACCTATTGAGTGCCAAATAACTTGATGTTGTCCCTAGTGGCACAATGCCAATGGAAGCACTTCAGGAAAATGGGTGGCAGGACATCATGCGAATTAGATTTGTTCCTCAAGTTAATTTCAGTGTCCTCGACATAGCCAGAGATAGTATATAGATTATCTCTGACATAGCTATGAAGACTATGAGTACTCTTGCAAGGGGCAGGCAGTGGTCGTCTGAGGCTTTGTATAGAAATGTGAGAAAGGATCAGGTGATTAATTATGAGTGAAGAGAAAAAGATATGAAGCATGGTGAAATGATCAGGTAGTTTGTCCATCAGAATTTGTTCCATTCCTGTATTTGGTCCTAGGTCATGTGACATATTAAAGCTGCAATCTATGAATATATTCAACTGAATTGCATTGCCTTCAAGCACACATATTTCTGACCCACCCCTTACATCATTTATCTAAATTTAAAAGTATAGTGAGGAAAACTGCTGAAAATGTTTATTTTCTTCCAATGATATAAATCTTTTGCAAACATACTGCACATGTCTTTTAATGACCAGTACATTTCAGACTTCAATGTCAGTTGGACTACATCAGGAAGTTAGGATGATTCACATTCACACTTCACTGGTATTTGCTAAACCAATCACAGTAATCAGTATGCCCTTTGATAGCTCTCAGATTGCTGTCCAATATTGGATATGTATACATGTATTAACAGACATTCAGCAATACAAAAAAGCAAACACAACCCTATACCTGCACATGTTACACACGAATATACTAATGTTGGTTACCTATATCAGGAATACTCACAAATGCTGCATAACATGATGAAAATGGAGGCAGGCAAGGAGAATTGTCAATTTCAAACAGAATCAACTCATTCATTACAGGGGCTGCTTTTAAAATGTTTGCTGGTACATAAAGTGTCTTCTGAGGACCTTCTCCTGGCCAATAGCGACCAAGGTTAAAACCATTTATGAATGCTTGCCCCTTTGTCCAGCCTGGCAAACTCAAAAATGTATCATTAGGGATATTACCAGAAGAGAAAAAACCTCTGAAAAATGCAGTGGATTGTTTTATCGTATTAGCTGCTAATACTTGAAAAGGAATTCTTGTTGTGTCATTCAGTGGCACAGACTGTGATGTCCATCCAGTTATTGGAGTTCCATTCATTTCAACACCATATAGAATTCCTTTGAAGTCATTTATCATTGATCCATAATTTATTCTTCCCATATTTTCCACAACTATTACTATCTGTGATTGAGATGTAATTGATGACTTTAGAATCAAACTTAAGTTGGTATTAATAGCTTCAATTCGGGTTAATATTCCTTGCAGGGAATCATCCACATACACCACTGCCCTGTCATGCACACCAAGTACTGTTAGCACGGAGCCAGATGGTTGAGGAGGTAATGGGCCAGATGTTCTATAGATTACATATCCAAAGCTCTGCTCCAAGAGTTCCATAGTCACTGGTGCATCTGATGTGATATTTTTGGTTATCGTTTGAGGGCTATCTAGTAGCCAGGCATATTCTACCATTGAAACATTTCCATATGCTGTCTTTGGAGTTGCAGGTGGTATGTACGATGGAACAGGTTGGTACTTACTAATGACTTGCTTGATTAACAAAAATTTCTCCCAAGGATCTCCAGCTTCATTGAGAGGAGCATTGTAATCATAACTAGTTGGCTGTGTCATATATTTGTCAGATGTGTCAGCCCCATTCCAAAAACCAAAGTTGGTCCCTCCTTCAAACATATACATGTTCACATTAGCATTGACTTTTAGTATTGCATCCAGGCCTTCAGCAACAGCAGTGGAATCAACAGTCTGATGTGGCTGTCCCCAGAAGTCTAGCCAACCAGTGTAATACTCAGAATTTACCAGAGGGCCATGTGGCTCATACTGTCTCTGTGCTTCAAAATATTGCATGGGATTAGAAGTTACACCAAAGTCTACAGTGGCATACAGAGAGGGAATAGCCCCGCAGTTGAGATACGATGCAGCAGGCCCATCTGTTGTAAATAACACAACATTTTGTCCCAAATACTGACGAAAAACACTTTCAAGATGGATCATGTAAGTCTTGTCACATGCGTAGTAACTACCATACTCATTTTCAACCTGCACAGTAATGATAGGTCCGCCATTCTCGTACAGAAGGGGACTGATTAATGTCAATAGATTGGACATCCACCGATCCACATAGAACAGGTACACCGGGTCAGATGTCCGGAGCGCAATGTTGGGTTTAATTGTGAGTAACCAGCTAGGAAGGCCCCCCATCTCCCATTCACCACATATATATGGTCCTGCTCGCAAGATAACAAGAAGCCCTACCTCCTGAGCAATCTGGATGAATTGGACAAGGTCCTTGTCTCCCTCAAAGTCATACACACCAGGTGTGGGCTCATGGAAGTTCCAAGGGACATAGGTCTGCACTGCATTCAGTCCCGCTGCATACAACTTTTCAAGTCTGTCTTTCCAGTAGTGTGATGGAACACGACTATAGTGCAAGCTGCCTGAGATGTACCTGAGAAAGTGTACATGTTTATAGTGTACACACTGTATAGCCAACAATACGAAATAATATATTTCAATACCAAGAGCTCAATCAGGACATTAATTTATGCAAAAATAATAGTCTTTTTCACTTTTCACTACCAGGAAGTGGAGTACAAATCCAATGGTGCATTTTTGACTACACTCTAGCTGTGCGAAGTCTTAATTGGCTTGATAGTACATGATTTCTATTATTTAGATACATTTGCCACATCGGATTTGATAGAAGGGACAAATTAGTTTTTCTATTTTGACTGTATATGTGCAGCGAAGCATAGTCTTTTTTTTGTTAACTCTATTTGGGCTTCCAGCTGTTATATTAATGAATTGCCTGACCAAGCTTGTCACATTAAAATCAGCATGATTGAATACAACAATTATGCACATCAATTTTTACATGCATTCTCTAGCTATATTAATTACAATAGCAACTTCCCTTAGAATTTCTACTATCCTTCCTTGCCAAGAAAACAACTAAAAATCATACTGTCATATAACCATTGTTGTGACTGACAGAAATAAATTGCCCGTGGAAATTAGTTACAATGTACAAAACTATATAAGTCACTGTTAAAGTGTTCAAGTTAGTTATTCTAATATTTGTTCCTATCCATTACAACTACCAGAAGGATAGAGAGCATCCAGTTTGGCATTTGATGCTTTTGATTGGCCTGATAGTACATGTAAAATCAAAACAGGGTCTCTTTTCTTACAACATGGAGCTTTGAACAGACTAACAGAACAGTGTTTCGAGTAATTGGTATTTTCTTGCACCTTGGGATGTAGAATAATTACACATGGATTGCATCTTTTGTGAGGCAATGTTCCTGACATATGATGCCAGGCAACATGCAGATAAGCGCTCTTATCCTTGTTGAGGTATGTGTCCATTGTGGGCTTACAGCTGGCTTCTCTGCAACCAATATTAATTAATAACATCATAATTATTAAGCGCATATAAAATTTGATGATTTTTAAAATTATAGTGCATAAAATGTAATGCACTTGCATAATCAGCAATAAGTCTCTAAAGTATCGCATTACAGGTGCAAACTGTAGCAGTGATGCACGATGTAAATTTACAGCAATGTGGTTTTTAAAGTTCTACAAAGTTTGATCCATTGCTATCCAAGGCTGACCAGAGCATATAAAAATACATTTTGTAAAGCATCGCTCAGTACTAACTTCAATCATATCAATTTCAATCAAAATCATATGCTTATGTGGCAACTTTATCAAACTGGCAGGGGCAGGGGCAGACGATCATGTCCGTTAAAGTATGGCTAAAAATAACAGCAATTATACAACGCATCTACTGCACTAGTTTTTCACCACCGGTACACTTACTTGTGAGCGCTCTCATGCAAAGGGTTTGTGAATTACGCATCTTTTGAGGCCATCCACATGCACGCGCGGTATTACGTTGCATTAAAGTTGCAGGTACGCAGCCAGAACTGATATTTCTACATATTGCAGCAGAAATTCAGCTCGACCATACTATCGTATACATTGTATAAGCGCCATCATTACATAATAGTCTTTCTTACCTGAATGGTGCTCCATCTTTTACAAACGTGTCATTCTGATAGTCTATTGAAAACGAACGTCCACTAACGCCACAGATTGTTACAAACAGCGGTAGCAAGTTGATCAACGACATCCAGAATGTACGAATAATAGTATTATAAAAGCTGTCTGTTGTTTACGGTACACGTCTTTGTTTCACACAATAATTATATTCACAACCACTGGGCCGTCGCGTACTTCTATTGAGGTCAACGTCCAAAATGCTGGAAAGACTTGCACACATCTGCACAGGTAAAAAAGCATTGATCTCAAAAGCCACTACATGTTGCTACGTGTGAAACATATTGCACATTGGTCAAAAATATAGATTGCGAAGTCGAGTCAAGCCCAGGAATACACCCGGCCTGATTCATCTAGCTGTCTCTTTCATGTAGATGGCACTTTTTTGCTACAGATATGTAAATATTGAGAGCACAAGTGTGTTGAACTAAAGCATGTGTGAGAAGAACCTAGTACATTGTTGCTGTTCACTTTGAAGATGAAATACTATCTCTGACTTAGCATTGCAATATTACATGCATGAAACAACACATCCATTAATTAAATGTAACAAGACATACATACATCATAGAATATTGCATGTTTTTGATTTTGCATCTGCATCAACAGAGGTTGGTCTGCTGTGCCTCTCACTAACAGTGTCCTTTGGTTTCTGATCTTCATTAGGCTTTGTGCCACTATGCCAGAAAAAGCACAGACATCACAAATGAAGCCAAAATCAGAATTCTTAATATTGTAGCTTTCCTATTTAGTATGCGAGGTAATTTGAGTGATTTACCAGAAATTGGATGGAAGTTCGTTGGCAGTATCTTCTTTGATATCCACAGCGGTAGCTGTAACTATTGCAGGGATGCTGGCTAAATGGATCAGGAAGTAAAACGTTATACACAACTGCTCACAAAATTTTACAATACTTTAGAACGTACTCTGCATTGGGTCAGGGCAGCTATTATGCTCTTCAACTAGCATTTTTTCTATTTCATTAGGTGAAGAAGTAGATGTAGTTAGTTCGACTACATATTGATTACTTTCTTCACTTTTACAAGCTTCTGCACCAATTTCACTGAAATAAACAATTAATTTTGTGTTGAAGAACCCTAGCATACTTCTGATTAAGCGATTGCACATATTATGACACGACTCACAGAACGTACATTGATGGGCTGTCCTGCGGTGATGATATTTCGGTCTGAATGGCATTTCTCAAAGCAGTACCTGTTGAAATGAGATTTGAACCTGTAAGTATTCATAGCTGTTTGTTATAACATCACACCATGCACACATTACATGTATCTCATGTACGTGTAAATCTGGTCATAAAGAGTCTTTTAATTATTTCACGGACACTTTATGTTTCACAATACTAGTACAGATATCATGCAGGTCCATAATTAAACAGTTTTGTGCCAATTAGGATAACTGTAACCATTTTAATGTGGTGTCTGAATAAGAAGATAAAAAACCATTTAATCCTACCTTGCATCTGAGTCTGGTCATTTTCATGATCATGCACCTCTGTTATTAATTCATTTGACATGACAAGACTTGAATCAGTCTGCTCACAATTACAGCTCTCTGAAGGATGACTTCCTTCATGTGAGACAGTGTTGAGTACAGTTCCTTCAGGTATGCTAGAAAGTTTATCTACTTCCATAATAGTCTGAAGTTTGTTCACTGACTCTTCCTGTCTGTCTGAAGTGATTTTAGTTGGTTCTTCAGCTCTAGTATCGACAATAAATGACATACTGCCAGGACTATTAAATGAAATTTATTACTCTAAATTGACAACTTACTCCACAGTCTTGACTACAACACTTTCCGAACACTGAAGAGCACTGGATGTACCGTTGCCTTGCTGAGCTGCTGCTACTTCTGGCACTATAGCTGCAGCTGCATTGAATTACAATCACACAAAACAAAAATATCAAATACAGTTAATTGGCTCTTTATAAATGTGAATTGCAACTATTAATCGTACTGGATGATGGTGGTGATGGCATCAGCTCAGCTTCAGTTTTCTCAATGTGTTGTTCCATGCTAAGTTGCTGGCCACCTGTTAAGTCTGAGTTCTCATTCTTCTGTGGGATGTAAGTGTTTAGCAAGAATTAAGAGTCATGTTGATTATTCTTCCTGCTCCACAAGGCTTTGCGTGCAAAAGTGTATGTCGATACATAACCATTGTCTTGCTATTTAAAATAGTAATTTTTTTCTCTATGAGTAGCAACTAACCGTTATAGCAATTATTGCATCTGTATTTTCAGTCATTTCTTTCCTGCATACCTCTGTAGAACAATTTAACACCTCCCCAGATGAAATGCCAATGCTGCTGCTATCACCACTTGTCATTAGCGGCACAGATTTCTCATTCTGCTGGGGAATTTTATGCACGCAAGTATTTAATACAAGATGTAAGATGATTATTCTTCCTGCTCAACAAATACTTTATGGGCAATTAGTGTATATTGATACATAACGATTGTCTTACTATTTTTTTTCTCTATGTGTAGTAACTAACCATTGTAGCAATTATTGCACCAGAATTTTCAGTCATTTCTTTCCTGCATAACTCTGTAGTACAATTTAACACAACCCCCAATGAAACACCAATACTGCTGCTATCACCACTTGTCATTAGCTCCACAGAGTTCGATATTTGAGTACCTTCAGGTATAAGGTGATCATCTATGTTGCTAGCAAGAGCAGGTTTGCCTAATTTGGAACCTGGTTTGTTCGTCTTACTAACAGGCTTACTGAGCTTTCCACTGGGTTTGACATGCATGCCACTGTTTCCTCCAGCAGTCTTTCCAGGAGATCTGGTAGTCTTTACTGCTGGCTTGGGCTTTTCTGAGGGCTTCGTAGCTGTGGTTGTTGTCTTGGCCACCTGCCCTGTAGGTTTTTTTAGCTGCACCGCGGTACTGGCAGGTTTCTGCATTTGTTGTTTGGATCTGGCAGCAGGATTTGAGTTTGTAGACTTATTGAGAGCTAGACCCTTTTCTTCGGTTCTTCTTTTCTTAGTCATGTGATCACCTGCTGAAGGTTTTCCTGCTAGCGGTGTCTTGGTTTTTTCTACTGTATGAGAAATCTGCTTTTTGATGGATAGTGTCTTGGGAGTGGAATTCACTGTTTCCATATTTTCCTTAACTATGTTCTCAGTCACAGTTTTAGTTGAATCCAAGGATTGTGGTTTGGGTGAATCAATTAATTTAGTAGATCCATCAGCGCTGTCTAACTTAGGAACTACTTCTTCACACTTTACATAGGTCTGATTGTGTTCTGCCAGTTCAGGGAGTGCAATTGGTGATACATTAGGTGCAACAGGAATGTTACACTTGTTATCCTCTATCGAAACATTTAACTGAACAGATGTGCGTGTGCAGTCTGTTGCAGAAACAGCGATGCAGTTATTTGGCTCAGAAGGCTGTATGCCATTTGCATTACAAGTGCATCCTGTAAGTATTTCAGAAGCAGGTAACACATCTTTTGTTGATGTGCTATTCATGTTTGAAGTGCTGGAAGGTTCTGATCCATTGGTTCCAGCATTTACTGTGCTTGTTCGTTCATTTCCTATTAATTTTTCTGCAGGGATTTTGGCAAAGTCATCATTATGAGTACTCGCAATTGCCTTTGGTGGGCTATCACTAGTGGCAGTTGTAATTGCTGTTGAACGGCTTGTGTCTACAATTTTCATCTCAGATGTCATCATGTTGAAATCATTTGATGAATGAGTTGCAAAGCTTTGTGAGTCAGCCTTTTCATTTATTATTGGCTCATTTATATTATTTGGCATGCTAATTGTTATTTGTGTGGACACTTTCCCATCTTTATCCATGCCTGCTGTAGATATATCATTAGTATTTGACATCTCGCCAATACAGTCATTCTTTGACATCTCGCCAATACAGTCATTCGTTGACATCTGTCTGCAATTGTCTATATTGTTTAATGAGCTTGGGGTTACTACTTCAACAATGCACTCCACAGTATTTGTCAAAGGTGTAACAACATCAGTGGCCATTGGGGTGTCTTCAATCGCTTTTGCTGACAGGCTGGCCAATGCAGGACTGGGAAGGCTGTCTGATATAGAATGTACTATGGGAGAAGCTACACTATCAACATTGCTGGCAGAAACATTAGGTGCGGTTGATTCTGCACTGCTGTAGTCAGTTTGTGTCTTTAGGGTACTACTATCAGATTCATTTGCACTGCTACTTTGCAATTAAGAAATGGTGCATGAGAGGATTGTAGGATGAGCATAAATCTTTCAAATATGATTGTCATGCATTTCATACCTGTTTGCTTCAGGAATTTCAGCAGGATGTAGAGCTTCATTTTTTTCTTTGTATAGTAAGCAATGCTAAAATGCGTTTTTAATTCGTGCAATAGTACCTTTATTGTCAATTCTGACGTCTCTGAGAGCATCTGTGGCGTTTTCCTCTACCTTCTCCACTGCAGAACTTTGCATTTTACTATTTGTAAGCTGCTGGTCCTGAATGAATCGACGAATGCATTTTTAACCGCTAACTTGCACTGCCACAACCCGCGCCCTTCTCTAGTGTTAATGTGCTCCCACCACATCTCGTTATTATGGAAAGCGCGATACATGCATTTCAAAACTTGCGCAAAATCCAGCTCACCTGTTTTCCGATATTACCTTCCATTAAACGACTGCCGTTAAGAATGCTAAAGGCATCAGGTTTATCATTCATTGAACTTTCATCTTGCTTTTTCGTCTCATCTTCTGCAACTAGCTTTTCGTCTCCAGATATGTTACAACCGCTCTGAGTTGTCTTTAAAAAGCAAAGATGTAGAATGCATGCAGAGTTAATGGCGATCGCATTAAAGTTTTATATCTCCGCCATGCATTGTGTGTGTTTTGTTGGTTGTTTTTGTTGCTGCTTATACATTTTTGCTTCTTTGAGTTGTTTTTTACTTACTAGATTAGCTTGAGCGTTCATAGTTCTCGAACTGTCTGCAGGAATCTGCTCCACCCCCTGCTCCATTCTCGACGGCAGTTGTAGGGCGTGACAATAGTATATATAGTATTACTTCTATTTGAACCATTGACAGGACTGCATCAATATTATGCAACCATGGGTGAATAAGAATGTTCCCCCTTTTATTATAATATATTCATGTACTGTGAGGCCAGCAGTAAACACGTTCATACAATGTTTATTTGATGATGGTCCAGAGTCGCGGTCGATCGGACTAGACTTCAGCCTACTTCAAAAATACAATAATCAATACAGTAATTATTGTAGTATACACGTAAAGTTGTACAACAAGAAGTAATGTCTATATAGGTAGAAATAATAAAAAGGCAGATGGGATGCTTAAACAGGGCCAATCAGGCCTAGGCTTAACCAGCAGATGGCTACCGATAGTTTGAAACACTGCCCGGTGTTAGAGCTCAAATGTGCTGTTAATAAAGAGCGAATTTGTTGTTTGAACGTTGATTTATTCAGGAGAAAGGTTTCAGTAGTCTCATACCCAGACCCAAATGTACGTAACGATGATCATCGTTACGTACATTTGGGTCTGGGTACGAAACTAAGGTTTCAGTGCCACAAAAATTTCCTTTTGAGCTAACAAATGCCTCTCAGATTGCAGGAAATGCGTCGCGTCTGGGGCACGCTGGGGGGCTTCCAGCGCTTCCCCAGACCCTCTAGCTGCAATGATACACGCCGGCCTGACCACTTTTCTACTGCGAATGGCAAGCTCCATTGATGTACGTGGTCTTGTACCCAGACCCAGCTGCAAATTGCCAATCAGAATGCAGCGCACCCGTGACGTCATTGGGAATGTAATTGGGAATGTAATTAGCTCTTCTATTGGCAAGCGACGATCTCGATACTATAATCTTACAAGCAAGTCAAAAGCTGGGATATCCCTCTCGTCGTGAGAATCAGTATTAAGCTTTCTGAAAGGAAACGATGTATTCATTATTCTTCCAACTCTGAGTGGTAAATCATTGTGCTTCTCCGTGCTACATATTTGCACCGCTTAGAAGTTAGCCGTACATTCCACAGCCGCACATTCCACACATATTAGCACTGATTAAAAATAATGCGCAGGCCGCTTATGCGTGAATATGCGATACATCACTACATGTAGGCAATTCTGGACCTCAACATAGAGGCTGCCTGACTTTGCCCATGTCATTGGCCCCTCCCACCTGAGGACCGTGGCAATGTCATCATTACACACACATACATTGTGTAAGTTAGATACTGCTTAATCACCAGGGAAGCATGGTACTGGTGAGGCTGTGCATTCTGGACCTCACCCAGAGGCTACCTGACTTGGTAAGATCCAGCTCATATCACTGGCCCCTCCCACCTGAGGACCATGGCTATGTCATCATTGCACCCACATACATTGAGTAAGTTAGATACTGCTTAATCACCAGGGAAGCATGGTACTGGTGTTGCTGTGCATTCTGGACCTCACCCAGAGGCTACCTGACTTGGTAAGATCCAGCTCATGCCATTGGCCCCTCCTACCTGAGGACCGTGGCTATGTCGTCATTACACACACAAACATTGAGTAAGTTAGATACTTCTTAATCACCAGGGAAGCATGGTACTGGTGAGGCTGTGCATTCTGGACCTCACCCAGAGGCTACCTGACATGGTAAGATCCAGCTCATATCACTGGCCCCTCCCACCTGAGGACCATGGCTATGTCATCATTGTACCCACATACATTGAGTAAGTTAGATACTGCTTAATCACCAGGGAAGCATGGTACTGGTGTTGCTGTGCATTCTGGACCTCACCCAGAGGCTACCTGACTTGGTAAGATCCAGCTCATGTCATTGGCCCCTCCCACCTGAGGACCGTGGCTATGTCGTCATTGCACGCACAAACATTGAGTAAGTTAGATACTTTGCATCATCTAGAAAAATAATTTCATTGTACCTTTCCTTCTAAACAAGGACTTGATTAACAAATTTAGTTTGCAAATGGCACATGAGCTATCACTTGGTGCTCTCTATTCTCTACAATCGGCTGTAAGTAAATAAATTAATAACAAATTGTGATCGCTCGATTGTGATCACAATATTCTCTAACATTAAAACATGAAGGACAAGCTATCATAAAAGAAAGCAGTACTGAACATCAAGCTGCACATGTTGAGAATGAGAACAGTGATGATAGTGTTCTGGATCAAAGTATTAGGAAGGACCATGATATGAGTGATGGTTATGAAGACGATGGCAATATTGATGATTGTGATGACAAAAGTGATGAGGATGAAGAAGAAGAGAGGGATCCCAATTTTTTAGTTCCCACATATATCAATCAACCAGATCCAGATGATTTATGTGCACTTAAATGGGGCAAAGATCACTACATGAGATATCTTCCATCAATGAAAAGAAAACCGTATACGTAAGGCAATACAATCCAGTTGTATATGTCAATTTTACTGCAAAACCTCTCAGAAAACAACTGTGCCCATTTGAGAGAGATTTTATCAGAAAAGTGATGAAAGAAATGGAAGTAAATACCGCATGTCAGTTTAGGAATATAAATTAATTGTTTATGCCTGACGCAGCCTGCCATCAGAAGGATCCAGTCTGGAAAACAAAAAAGTGTATTCTATCAGCACATTTCAAAAGTGGAGAAGAACTTGAAATCTGATTGGAACTGACCATTACAACCCTGTTATGATATGGTACGGAAATTGTATGCAGTTACAAATTAACGTGCAGATCTCTATTTATTACCAAAGGTTTCAATGATTTTTCATTATCTCACTGAAGTGGAAAGTGATAACAATAAGACAGCATCAGTTACCACATCCCGCATAAATAAACTAATTGTATGGCCTGAGGTAAGCTCTGCAGATTCTATAATACAACTTTAAATACAATGTATATGCACACAAACAGATTGTTACCACTCTCATCATGATCAAGTACAACATCGACCACAAGAAAGCAACTTGTCACTTTCTTCAACAAACCCTTCCATGAAAATGATAATTCTCTGTCTCCCAATATCATATGCCACACCTCATGTACAATCTCACCAGTATCATGCTTCCCTGCTTACAATGCAATATCTACCTTACTCAACGAATGTGGGTGCAATGATGACATAGCCATGGTCCTCAGGTGGGAGGGGCCAATGACATGAGCTGGATATTACCAAGTCAGGTAGCCTCTGGGTGAGGTCCAGAATGCACAGCCTCACCAGTACCATGCTTCCCTGGTGATTAAGCAGTATCTAACTTACTCAATGTATGTGGGTGCAATGATGACATAGCCATGGTCCTCAGGTGGGAGGGGCCAATGATATGAGCTAGACATTACCTTGTCAGGCAACCTCTGGGTGAGGTCCAGAATGGAAGCACATTCAATACGCCCCATAAGTTCCCAAACTTATATTGTTTCTCAGATAAATGTATATCCTGCCAGCAGCAAAATCAATTACGTCATCGGCCGCACGGCCGTTCATTTGTGTTAATTGGTGTGGAATGTGCGGCTGTGGAATGTACGGCTAACTTCTAAGCGGTCATATTTGCATATTTGACTACCTCTACCGTAGTGTTGGAAGCAGTGTGATCGTCGTGTCACCGCTGAAAGCTTTAATGAAGGACCAGGTACGTGTATAACTTCCAATGCGCGCTGCACTATAACAGCTCTATGTCACTGTAGGTCACAGCTCTGATCTCTAAAGGCGTTTCAGCAGCATATCTCAATAGCGATGTGGACTACCGTGTCCAACGTGACAATGTTCTAAGAGGCGAGGTTCAAATCGTTTATAGGTCCTGAAATGATGTTGATACAGAACACAACCTGGAGAGAAAGGCTCAGGACTCCAGTGTATTAAAGTAATTTGGTGGCTTTCGTAGTTGACGAGGTCCACTGTGTTACCAAATGGTTAGTAATCAGTCTACATTATTTAATGTATGGTTGAGTACTGCATACTTGTAGGGGTGACTACTTCTGACAGAAATTTAAAAACTTTTGGTGCAGTAAGAAGTTTGATCCCATCACATGTGCACATCATGGCAATGACAGCAACTACCACTACCACAACAAGATATAATGTCATCACTACTTTGGGACTTATTGACCCTGTCATCATTTAACATCACCAGATAAGCCTAACATAAACTTAAGGGAGTATAGAAAGTGTCTTTACACCAGGCTAAGAGCTTCTACATGTAGACTGCCAAGAGTAATAGCCTTCTGTGAAGAGTGCTCAGAACTGTACCATTTTTAAAATTCTTCACTGAAAGAAGAGTTTACGGAACCAGTTGGAGCACCAAATCTAGCAATGTTTTGCCTTGTGGACATGTGTACTGGTGTAACATGTAAATCCATTCGAAATTGGATCATTAGGGAAAAGCAATGCCCTACTCCGTATGGTTATGATATGTACTATTGCCTTTGGCCGTCATCAGACATAGAATCTTATGTCTAGGAGTTTGGCCGAGCTGGGCAAAATTGTCTCCCATCAAATGCACTGTTGTTTTTGGAAAAAGTATGATTTAGATTTCAAACTGTAAGTAAGGAAATGGAGCTCTATCGTAGAGGTCAAGGAGGATGCAGAAGGGCTACACTGATGTCACATTTTGACAAGCATTATTGTGGGTTGTAACTGCTGTGATATGTGTGCGATTAAATGCATGTAATTGTAATATTAATTCATTCTCTGTGTGAAACTGTCATGAGTTGTAATAAACTTTATACACTGATTCAAAGTTCTACCGAGTAAAAGGTGATAGAACTTTTGAGAATTTCGGATACTTTCTTAGTCATCCACAGATGGAGCTTTATTTGGTTGTTGTTGCCAAGAGCTTGTTACATTCAATAGTTTATTCTAAGTTGAGGAGAGAACGCTCTATTCTGTGACAGCTCTGTGACCACTTTCATCAGATCTTCAGCCTCTGATCTTGTAATATGGTTGCTTGTAGCCCATCCACCTGTTAATTTGTCGATTTAGAACACCAAGGGCTTTTCCAGCTCCTACTATTGCTTGAGGTGTTTATTGGCACCCAGATGACAAACTATGTGCAGATCTGCTAGTACACCCTCACTATTGATGAAGCGCCCCCACAACATATCGACAGGGTATAAGATGTAGTAATACTGCATCAGGGGAGGTTCAGTGCCTCTGCAGTAGTTTTGTGATGCGTAGCATGAAAGATAAGGAGAAAGTACTTCAAGTACCAAAGTACTCCCCTCTCGAATAGCATCTTTAAGTTAATTCTAACAGGAGTACACTGTAGTCCCAATGACAAGGGTCTCTATGGCATCACTTGAAAAGATCCTTGCTGGCAGTTCTGCTGTTGTGTGGGAGGTGATTTGCACCACCACACACACACACACACAAGACAAATGCAGGAGGTAAATTTCCACATATGGTTGCGAGTGAGTTTGTCTTGTGCATGTGGTGGCACGAATCACCTCCCATAGCTGTCATGACATGTATAGTGATAAGCTCCATGAACTCTTCACATGCAGTAAGGTCCTTGCTCACATCTGATACCACATTCCTTCAAGTTCCTTAACTGGAAGAGGGTGCCAGCATCATCCCAGAGCAACAGTCCTTTCGCGTCTTTACTAACTGCCCCAGACTCGCATGCCAAATAAACTAATAAAGCAGCGCAAAATTTCTACGAAGGGGTAGGAAGTCGTCTTCTGTCCTTTTTATCTGCAACGCAAAGCTTGCCGTAGGCAGCTATGGTGCAATGTTAACACTTTGACGTCACGTATATTACGTAACAATAATGCCCTCACCGCGAAGCTTTTTATCTGGGTGCGAGACTACCGTTGACGGGCGTTGTAAACGTGTAGGTGCTCGTTTAGTATTTGTGCTATATATTTTTCTTATGCCTTTTGGAATTCCAGCCACAGTGTACCTCTTCTCTTCCACAAGACTGATCGAGATAAATCTCAATGTTTGCAAGATGAGATATAACAGCGCCCAGGAAAGAAAATCTCGCATCCGTAATGTTGCATGCATACATTATGCAAGAGATAGGGTATTTTTGGTCTCTCCCGATCGGGCAAAATACAGCTAGGTGTACGCATATTGTAGAGGTCATTTAGGATTATTGATTTGATGACATCATTTCTACCAAATTAACAAATTAAAGTTAATACGTTTGGTCTCTCCGATCAGACAAAACACCGTACAGTGCATATGCATATTGTAGAAGTCATTTAGGATTATTGTTTTGAATGCTACCATATTAATAAATTTAATATTTGTACCATTCATGCATTTTGCTTTGCTAAGACAAAGCACAATTAGTTAATTCTCTGGATAATTAAACCCTAATATATCAAACAACCCAGGGCTGTCTGTAAAATTGTATGCAAGTGCTGAATGCTTATCCTAATTAACATGTGGGGACATGCTTCCAGTAACTGTCACATTTAAATAAAGTTTAATTTTCCATGTTTTAATAATTATAATTATAAGCACTATAATTTTAACAGTAGCATAAATCAAGTGACATTCTAACCATAGGAGCCTACACTCTATTCAGCTGTAGCGCTGTAATTCATAAATGTTCGCCACATAATTCAGTGTAACATTTTACTGCTTCAATCAATATAGCACAATTCACCAGTAAGTAGCAGGAGCTACCCCATAGCATCGTCATAATGATGCACATTTTGTATATGACAGTTTGATAACTTCCATTTGATATGTGCATGTAAGCTGCTGTTTTATATCCAACAGACTGCCGTCTAATCATCCTCTATATATACTGCCACTTATATACATTCAGTTGTAACAATGTCTGCTGCCACATATTATGCATTTGGAGATTAAACATTAACGTATTTAATCTCCAGAAAAGGCACAGGTCTCTGCAGCCAGTGACCAGCAACTCCAATCTAATGTGAACAACACCACCAGTTGTCATGCAGATGTGGATACACAGAAATAAGCTACCCACTCTCCCACCCCACCCTCATATCAACTAACACTCAACATATTTGAGGCCATGGTCAGACTCAGGCTTTAGCTGCTATATCTATCTGGGTCTCTTAGCTGGATTCTTGCTTGTTGGCATTGGGCAAAGGGACCAGTTATGTTTATTTACATGATGCACACCCGTATATTCTCTGCCTATCAATTCATTTCGTATTTGTGAATACTATACTCAAATCTTGGTGACAGCCAAGAATTCTGTAGTATTATAGATATGTCACAGTAGGATGCATGTGTCAAATGTATGCATAGAATGATGTTATTGTTCTGAAAATCTGGCTGCTTGCACTAAGACATGCATGTAATGATGACTGAAGTTGAGAGCATGCAGGACTCGACAGTTACTCTAGAAATGTAATGATACACGAATTGCACTTAGTTGGTCTGGTGCCCTGAACCACAACTTGGGTTGAAAGCTGCTGTCTATGGCCTATCAGATTGATCACTGGTCCTCTGGCCTTGCCACAACATTGCAGAACCACTATTCCAGTGGACTGCATGAGCTTCAATGAGTTTGTGAAGCAAGAAAAAGAGTCAACTGTAGCTAAGATGGCCTCTTCCTGTTGTCAGCTCTCGGTGTCACACGTTGAAAATAATGTTGTACAAACAAGTAAAAACACTAAATGCGAATTTGTATGTAATCTCAATATTATTTTCTATAGAGCAGTTGCAGCCTGCATGTGAAAAAGGCTATAAAATTTTTGATGTCCAACAACATTTAATGGCAAAGTACACAAGCCAAGTACATTATGCATTTGATTCAAATGTACACACAACTGTTATGTAACAATGAATGTGCGTATTTGTTCATTAATCAGTGCACACCATGAAGTTTTTACCATCATTATTGTCCCAGTATTCCTGGTCATTCAACATGTATTTGACTGCCAGCTCCACCTTCCTTCCTCGTACAATTGTAAACCGGAAAGTGAAGGTATTGCTATCTATCTGTTCTGACTTGGTGTCTTGCACATGACTCCATTCATCATCACTCCATCGTATCCAAACTTGCTTACAACCTTCGTCTTTGGATACTAAAACCCTGCCTGTGATAGAATTGGAACCTTCGAACTTGATGGAACTCTTTATTAAGGCTACTTTTCTCTCTTCAACATCCTTTGCCTCCAGCTCTGTCACGTCTTTGTTGCTTTGGGGGATGATTTCTACTGCATTATAAGTGGAACCTTCGACCTTCTTTATTAAGGTTACGTTTCCGCCCTCAACGTCCTTTGCCTCCAGCTCTGTCATTTCTTTGTTGCTTTGGGGGATGATTTCTACTGCATTATAAGTGGAACCTTCGACCTTCTTTATTAAGGTTACGTTTTCCCCCTCAACATCCTTTGCCTCAAGCTCTGTCATGTCTTTGTTGCTTTGGGGGATGATTTCTACTGCATTATGGGTTACTTCAAATGCAAGCTCGTGGGGAATAGTGTCATTTGCAAGGTGACCATCCGCATTGCTGTTGCTAGGTGACTGTGGAACACCTTGGCTGGTTGCTGTGGAACAGGCACTATGTGGACTGCATAAAACTTTAGGATCATCTCGTTGATAAGCATCTGCAAGCAACACTTCAGGAGCAAATGAATACCTGTCAGGTCCACTTTCACTAGCAATGTAAAATAAACACACTATCATACACAGCAGAATTCACCAGAAATTTACCTCCTTTTGTCAAAGTCAAGCATCTGCAATGTGGTGTCATTTGCAGGATAAGCCTCCCCATAGCTGTTGCTAGGTGGTACTGACGAGGTAAATGATGTTATGTGACCACTTTCCTTTATATCTACATCCAACACTTGGTTGGTGGCAGAGGAGCAGTCTGGATTGTGTACTCCTTCAGTATCAACCCTTTGGTAGAAATCATAGCAATTTGTCAGCAATACTTAAGGTACAAAGCATACCACACGTGTTCAATTTAAGATACATTGCATACACAGGATCATCAATTTGTTTTACCTCTTGTCTGTCGGTTGATTGAAGTACTGTCGCAGGGTTCGAAGGCCAATATAAAGTGACAATTGTAGAAGACCCCACATATCGGCTGCGGAGAAGTATTCACCAAACACACTGAAATGGAGTAGTTTGGTACTGTACGGTACGGTTATTTACTGTCGATACATTCCCTCGAAACACTACAATGCTCGTGGGCTAACTGTGTATTGCTCGCTCGCGACCCTGTTAGCCCACATATGCACCGTACGCGGCTTACGAGAGCAACAAAGCGCGGGTCAGCAGACCTGGCACCATTTGTCGCTCGACACGTCTTGTTGTCCGGTTGTATGGTCATGTCTGCTTCTCGTACACATTAACTTTATGCAAGTTATTGTACAGTAATACGTCCTATACTAGTATGGCTACTACAACTATGTAAGAAGGAAATACATGTACCACTTACCTTTATGTCAATATATGCGTGAACACTCCTCAAAGTTGAAACTGCAGGGGACTGTAAGTGAGAGTAGTCTACTTGCGCAGAGTAGCGTTCGGCGTACGTGCGCGTCTATTTATGCAGCGTCTCCAAGTGACCGAACTCTTCCGAAATCAACGCACGCGTATGTATACATTTTTACACGTGGAGATAAAGGGTCGTGCTATTCTAGCTATATCATATTAGTAATAGGAAAAGTATGGCCGGCAGGGCTATTTGCCTAATTCAGGATTCTCACAGCAGTGTGAAAATTATTCACGTGAGCGGGCGACGCCGTCAGCACAATAAAACGAGCAATATATACATGTATGTTTAGTACATCTTAGCATGCCAAAAAAAATTGCCATCGCTTATGTCTGGCGACCCGTTTCAACTAAGCGTTGAACCCCTCAGACAATATAATTCCGGTTCACAAGCACATGCCAGGTTTCAGTTCAGCACACCCACATAAAGCAACTGTCAACCATGCGTCATTGAAAGGTGGGCCCCTCATGCACCAACAACCATGACATTACTACAAGTGCTCATTGGAAATGTAATAATTAACAAGAGACAGACAAATTAGCGCCTGGATGATGTCTGTTACAAGGATGACTAGCAGTATAAATTGATACTAATGGGCTTTTGGCAGCATTCCTATCTTGCATGAAAAACATATTAGCTTGTGAGGTAAACGAAACATGCACATGCCACACAATTCATCCAGCATGTAAAGTAGTACTACAATGCTCATTGAAAATGTATCATAGTATCAGACATACTGATTGTAGCACAGCACATCAGAATAACATAATCTGAATCCTGAAGGTGTACAGTACACATATCAAAATAATAATGTCATCATCCCCACTTGATAGTAGTATTGATGGTAAAAATGACTGTTTTAATGTTTTAATTTCCTCACCAGCTAAATAGAGTTTAACTTCACTGTCACTCAAAATACTCTTGACAGTTACACATAAACATGTCACACACACTACACACACACACATACACACACACCACACACACACACACACACCATACACACATACCATACACACACACACACACATACCATACACACACCATACACACATATCACACACACACACACCATACACACACCACACTCACCACACACACCATACACACCCATACCATACACCTACCATACACACACACCACACACATATACACACACACACCACACACACACACCATACACACACCACACATGCACACCACACAACCACACACACACCACACACCACACACACACACACCACACACATACCATGTGGAGGCTGGCCCTTCTGCAAACCGAGATTATATCAGGTAATGAAGTATTTATGTATCATTGGCGTGAAGTAGCTATCTCTGTGTTGTTTGGTTGGCTTATAAGGTACCACATGTTCTGCTCAGTGCTTTGCTTCTGTGCACTTTGTCCTAAGCCATTTGTTAGGTGTCACTAAAACACCCTCCTTTATAGGAGTGCTCCTACAATGCCTGCAGAAGGTTCGTCCAGAGATTCAACAGTTATCTTTGATGATGATGGCAAAGTTTTGGGGGCTGTTGGTGGCGCAACAGTTGTGGCAACATCATCACATGATGTAAGTGCTAATTTCCTAAGTGTTGTGGTACCAGTTCGGAGGTTGTTACGTTCACACATGCCCTTGCAAAATGGAAACTATCAGACTCTATGATAATGATAATGAATGTCTTTTTGCTGTCATACTCGATAATGTATGTTCTTTTTACCCATTTTTGGAGTAGTACTGTGGACATGTGATAGAAAGATAGAAATTGTGTACTTTTGTATCATTTAAGGACTTGGCGGAGCTGAAAGAGGAAATGAAGAAGCTGGAAACGAAAGAGGATAAGCTGGAAACGAAAGAGGATCAGCTGGAAAAGGAAAAGAAAACGAATTCTGTAGTGTACGAGGTACAAGAATTGATATCAGGGTGGATTGTGATTGTACATGTATCTGCTATTTATGTTCTACACCTTGGCCAAGAGTTTCATTTCATTTTTTTATGTGCAGGAGATACTGAAACAGCTGACTTTGGTACGGGAACAGCTGACTGAGAAAGAGAAACAGCGTACTGTACTGCTTACTAGAACTCCTGCTCCTGCAAGTATGTATTTGTCTTTCCCTTCCCTCCTTTTCCCTACCACCTACCATACCCACCCCATGTGATGTGATTCAGTCTCACTGTACATGGATTTTCTACTGATTCCATGTCTCTAAAAATAATGTACTGTCTTGGGGACATCCTCATGAATTCTTTTCTGATTGCATTCATTACAATGCCTAGATACCACTAACTAACTTACCGAGGCTATGAACACAAACATGCAGTTCATATCCTCTTTTACCTCCACCTTGTCCATCACCATTACGTAGATGGGTTTGACCGTTTTTTTCCCAATGACAATGAACATAAAGATATGCTCCTATTTTGTCGTAGACTATGGTTATGTAGACTATGGTTATGTGAGGGACAGGCAACTCTGCTGCCTGTCCATTTGTCACTCTCTCTTTCCGTAGGACTTGCCCCCATCAGGGGTCCTCATGCTGGCTCGGCCCCCTTAGAAGAAGGAGCAGGAGGTAAGACTGAAATGACTCATTTAACCATGTTTGTGCAATTGTAAATACGGCGCTTGTATGTACGCTAGCACTGTTCAGCGTGCACAAAATGTTACATGCATGTGTATATAAACCACAGAGGGTTTTATTGCCTATCAATTCACAGTAGGTAGGTTGCACACAGCACCGAAATGGGAGCATATAACCAAGCCATATGTTCCAGATACCTTACCAGTGTGCTAGAAACAACCAACATATAGAGGAATCACTTATCTAACTGACTTTGAAGTTATTAGGTTCTAATGACATGACAGCTAAAAATAACAAAATATGAATATATTTACAATATATTACATGCGGATTATAAATAAAAGTGAGGCAAACCTAACAATCTGAGCAGCTTATCATTGTGATCATTTCCACACGGGATCGTACTTCATTAAGCCAAGATCACTTGTGTGCCCATACACTAGCCCATAGCTTATTATGTCTGTGATGTCTTTATTATCTATTTATGTTCAGGAATGCAGACCATTTGTTTTTTCAACGGTGACGACAAAGAGGAGCCTTTTTTTCGAGTTACATGCGATCTCAATGGTCGAATGTGGAGTCGACTATATTTGTTTATGACTTCTGTTTGTGGTCACTTTGACATCAAAGACTATGACATTAAACAGAAAGACACTAATGAAATTATTGATATTGCCTTCGATTCACTTTTATTACCTGGAGTGTATACTATCACTGCAAAACAAAGCACTTCTCGACAAATTTGTGTCTTGGACACATATAGAGAAAGTAGAATCATACCCAGACAACGTCGAAATTCTGAAAGTCAAGTTTCAACTCCACGAACAAGTACATTTAAATCACAAGTGACTGTTAGAGATAAAGGTGCCTGTGTGATTACTGGAGATAAAAAACGCGCACAAGCATGTCATATTGTTGCCAAAGCTCATTGGAATAATCAGGAAAATCTCCCACAATCTATCAAAAGATTATTTATTTCCTTTCCCGAAACTATTAATGACGTGAGGAATGGATTACTCTTATGTCCGAATTTACATGGAGCATTTGATGATGGTGACATTTCAATCAAATATGATTCAAATGCTAACATTTATTTTTATTTTGTTGTTGCTATTGATATTGCATACCAAAAACTTGATGGTACATTGTTATGGCCACCACCAACGTCACTCCCACTACCGCATCCTGATCTTTTGGATTTTCACCTTGCATTATCTGTAATGAAACATATGTGTGCTGCTGATGAATACGACGAAGATGATCCATATTCAGATTTCGACATCCCTCAGGTGCAATTTGTCGAAGCTTATTGACAGACTGTTTTAATTTTATATGTAATTGTCCGTTGGTGAAGCAATTCAATTCTTTAAGACTAGCATTACATTAAACCTTCAAACCATTACACACATGTGAGCTTCATGTAGAGAAGAGGCATACACGTACCATGCGTTGTGGGGGAGAGGGGAGGGAGGAGGAGATACTGAGAATGGGGGGAGGGAGGGGAGGGAGGAGGAGATACTGAGACTGGGGGAGAGGGTGAGGGAGGAGGAGATACTGAGACTGGGGGGAGGGGAGGGAGGAGGAGATACTGAGATGGGGGAGAGGGTGAGGGAGGAGGAGATACTGAGACTGGGGAGAGAGGGGGGAGGAGGAGATACTGAGACTGGGGGAGAGGGGGAGGGAGGAGGAGATACTGAGACTGGGGGAGAGGGGAGGGAGGAGGAGATACTGAGACTGGGGGAGAGGGTGAGGGAGGAGGAGATACTGAGAATGTGGGGGAGAGGGGGAGGGAGAGGAGAACTGAGAATGCGGGGGAGAGGGTGAGGGAGGAGGAGATACAGAGAATGTGGGGGAGAGGGGGAGGGAGGAGAACTGAGAATGTGGGGGAGAATTTAACTCAGTTGGGTGTAGCTCCACGTTTTTGGTGGAAGGTCAGTTATACATTGTGTATGTATTAATAGCCCTCACTCATACAAATCCAGACCTTCCCCCACCAAGGGAGGGCTGCATTAAAAAATTGTTGATTTACCATTGTGCAAAACCAGATGTGTTACATATGTATATTTTATCATCTAGTGCTCGGACAACCATCTACTCAAATTTTCTTGGAAAAATAAAGGTTCCGTCTCACAGAATGATCAAAGTCAATAAAACGTATCCCACGAGAGGTTGGATCAAAGCATATGTTTTCAAGACGTATGTCACAGTGTTCAATATTGGAATCATGCACAGCATCGAGAGCAACAATAAGCAAATCAACAAACTCACGTAGGCAGAGTTTGGCTTCTACCTCAGTAAGTGGTGGAAGGCAGGCTCGATACCGATAAATAACAACATCGAGGGGTCATACATTACATTGGCCTACGTCCCGATTGATCTCTTACGCTTAGTTCTTAGTTTTAGCATCGCGCGTGCTACAAGCTAAAAGTTGTCACTGAGGTTTCTATAGAACGCTCGTAAACACACCTTTTTTCCACTATGTTGCTGTACAAAATATTCTTCCTGTTGGTTCAAAACGGGGTAACATCGAGGGGTCATACAATGGCCTACGGTCCCTATTGATCTCTTACGCTTACTGTCACTAAGCTGCACTCAGTATACCATTTTTTTCTTTGCCTCAGAAACAATTCATCCCATGCAGGCAATGCACGGGTTCAAGATCAGAATATATTTTGTATCTAGCAGTAGGTTTCCTTAATGATCCGTTGCAACGGGAATGATCCGTTGCGACGCGAATGGTCCGTTGCGACGGAAATGATCCATTGCGACGCGAATGATCTATTGCAACGGGAATTCTATTGCCGAGTAGTTCTTAGTTTTAGCGTCGCGCATGCTACAAGCTAAAAGTTGTCACTCTGGTTTCTATAGAACGCTCGTAAACACATCTTTTGTCCACTATGTTGCTGTACAAAATATTCTTCCTGTTGGTTCAAAACGGGGTAACATCGAGGGGTCATACATTGGCCTACGGTCCCGATTGATAGCCATGGATGTGTTCTCAGGGTGTTCAAGGATAGCCATGTGTGTGTTCTCAGGGTGTTCAGAGGGGTGTGTGGATAGTCTTCACCACAGACTGCTGCACGTGGGAAAATGGTGACAGGTGATAGTTGAGTGATTGCACCATGCAGAGGTTGAAGGTGAACATCTTTCACAGTGCAGGACTCCCCCACCCAGAAAGTCTGCAAGGGATACCCTGTCCTTCATACTTGCAGCACGGCAGAGGTATGCAAGTAGCATTACCTCCTCAAACAGCTTCCCACACTTGGGATCACGAGGGGGTGCTGGCAGTTTCTGAAGGTCCTGGGCCAACATCTTGCATTGTTCAAGAGAAACGATGGTACACAGTTGTCATCTATGTTGCTAATTTTTACAGCAAGTTGCTCTACAGCTCTTGGATGCGTGTCCACACGGTCCACACCAGCTGTGTGGTCTCTGAGGATGGTGCACAGGCCTGCTGCATCACCCAGGAGTGTTGCAAGGAAACCATCATCAAAGCAAGTGGTATCCTTGTTGAAGGGTAGGGGCCAAACCAAGATGTGCAGTAATTTCAGGGGATCCACTGAAAGCCTTTTACATGTAGCCAAAAATTCATTGCATTGACTAAAGAAGTTACAAGTTGTACTTGGCATTTGATGCACTTCACTTATTTTGGATCTCTGTTTCTCCATCAACTTGGCACCCGCACCAAATTGCGAAGGACCTTGCCATTGGCACGTGCATTGTATTGTGAGCTCCAAAGAACTGAATGTGCACAGGTGAGTGCTGGACCACTGTACAGCTTCTTCAGCTTCTCGTCGTCCATCTCCACAGACAGTGGTGGGAGGGGCATGTAGTACACACGACGGTTTGACCCTTCTGTGATGCCCTTTGCAGGGTTGTAGGCTGTATATGCTGATGCACACACGTACAGTGCACCAAGCTCTCTGTTACCCTGACGATCTACTAGCGAGGCTGTTGACAGCTCCACAGCTCCACTAATGGCTTCAGCCCAAGCACAGCCTCCTCAGACACCTCACCTACCGCTCTCTGTTTCCCTAACTTTGCCAGTTCGTCTGCAGCAACAAGAATGTTCTCCCCTGGCTTCAGCTGAAGGAGGGCACTACATGCCCGCACAACTTCCCTTGCACACTTGGGCTTCAAAGATTTTAGATGTGAGACAACTGCAGCTGCAACGTCTGCAAGTGCAACGTCCTTTGCACCACGATAGCAAACAGCCGAGTACAGGACACGCAGGTAAATACGGATCTTTGGGCTCTCTTCTTTGTCACACACCTGATCTTCTGCAGTCATTTTGACACCGGGTTCAATGTCTCCACCATTAAACTTAATATACAATGCCTTTCCACGAGGAACATCAGACATTGGAGACTTCTCAAAATGCTGCATTGCCAGTTTCAGCTGATAAGTCTTACCACTACCAGCTGTGCCGCAGTTGACAACAAGTGGTATGCGAAAGTTATCACCTTGTAGATCATTCCATTTATTCCCCATGCCCGCGTCACATGCTTCCTTCAGTGCCTTATCCAGAACTTCAAGAGCCTCAGTGCGGGTTTCAACGTTGGGCTGCATTCATCCCTTTGCTGTGGGTTGATTGTCGAAAAGCGGTCTGTTGTTTCCAGCTTCACCTCGTTGCACACGAATGACAAGACTGCATGTAGCAGTGTTTCTGTGTTCTTGTCTGAGCAATTAGTACGACAAAGGATAAAAAGCCAATAAATGCATCTCCTTCCTTTACATCATGGTAAACAAAAAGCATGAACAAGCACATTCACTTAACATGGCCAAAACATGAAAACACACATGCACCTACACATACATGAGCACAGACACCCACATACACATACACAAACACACATGTACCCATACACACATACACTAACTAACCTGACACTGTCTTTGTCCTCTTAGAAGGGGGCTCAGAAGCCACTGTAACAAGGGAAACACATTGTACACAATCGAATGAGCACACTACTGAACAACTCCATGTGTATATTTCAACTGTCTTAAATCTACATGTACATCTAGAGGGTAATAGAAAGCTGAGATGTTAGCTGAGATGTTGGTTCAAGACAACAAGACTAGTTTATGCCAGTGGCGGATCCAGGGGGGGGGTCTTTGAGGTCTAAAGACCCCCCCTCGGCCCAAGTAATAAATAATTAATTAGATTATGACACGCGTGGTTACTTAAGTCTTACCGCAAAATGAAGGTGCAAGCTCTACTACAGGATGTAAGCGCGTCGATGCAATGGATCTAATTTTTTTTTCCTCTGGAAACAAGTAGATCCAAGTAAACCAAAGTACTGCATGTCTGTCAAGCATAATATTAAACGCTTGATATACATGTACATGTGTATGTCAGTTAGACCAGCTGTTAGCCACGTTGAGGCTTCAGGTGCACTCAATGGCATTGCTAAGCAGCAGGAACCACAGACGTGTGAGAGCAAGAAGCAATTGTTCTTGTTGGAGAATTAGTACAAATTCTGCCTTCTGAATTGTCAGCTTCTTTAAGCCAAGTCATTTCAAAGAAGTTTTATGGCTTATATAAGGATGACCTTCCATCAGCTAAAGCATTGAGCTGGATTTATGGCAAATGAAATGGAATAGTGAATATTTCAATGCTAAAACAGTTAGATAGGCTTACAAAGGCTCTTAGTTTTGTTGACAAGCATTACTTTCCAAACATTTATGTACTCCTTTCATATCGGCTACTCTCCTGAAGACGTCACTTCGGAGCACAATAGGTAACGTCAGATTAAGTGGTTTGGCATTGATGCTTATTCATTGAGATATAGAGCTGAATGCAGATGTGGTGCTTGAAGAGTATTTTCTTGTCGTTATCCACGCAGGCTTTTATTAATTCGTCCTTTTTAGCATAGCGTGTAACGTGCTGAAAGGGATGCCGTCAAATATTATATAGATTGTTTTGGAACAGTCTCATTGTGAAAAGTGCTTTAATTTTCATGCCAAATAAATGGAAAACTTAAAAAGCGGCGGGGCTCCGCCCCCTCCCCTTTATGAATTTAATCTTACACCCCCCCCTTCCTCAATTCCTGGATCCGCCCCTGCATGCTGAGGCCTAACGTCACCAGCCAGAGGGGGCAGAACAAGCAACCTCACCCTAACACACTGCGCAGGAAGCAGGTAGAGAAATGACAGTTCAACAACCACGGACACACTAACTCCCTGTCCGATACAACTGTTGATACCACAACTGTGCAATGTCCCAAGATTTGGTTCATCATTCCCGTCGCAATACTTTAATCCCCGTCGCAATGCACCCTTCCCGTCGCATTGGATTATTCCCGTTGCAAAGATCATTCCCGTTGCATTACTTTTATTCCCGTCCGGTCGCAATGCCGACGGAAATGATCTTTTGCGACGGGAATAATCTCTTGCAACGGCAATGACCCTTTGCGATGGGAATGATCTATTGCGACGGGAATAATTCATTGCGACGGGCAGAGTGCATTGCAACGGGAATAATCGCTTGCGACGGGAATGACTCTTTGCGACGGGAATGATGAATGGGAATGATGGGGAGGGAGGGAGAGAGAGGGGAGGGAGGGAGAGAGAGGGGAGGGAGGGAGAGAGAGGGGAGGGAGGGAGAGAGGGAGGGTGAGAGGGGAAGTGGAGGAATGAAACAAAATATTGACACACATTAGCCTACTGCCGGGGGAGAGCCTTGAGAAGGGCATCCAGAATCCAGAATGTATGGTATAGAGCACACACTGCCAAATATGATGCAGGATTTGTATGAAATTAGGAAAGTCCCGGGGAGAATGCAAGAGGGAAGTACCCCTCCCACCCAGCTAGGGGGTATTATGGGGGGTTAAGCTCCTCCATTGGGGTCTGAGGCGGAGCCCCAGGTTTTTTTATTTTTACCTTGTCGCCCAAACATGAGAAAGAAAGGACTGTAACAAAACTGTAAGCTGTCTCAAAACGTGGATGAATAAAAGTCTTCCTAAAAAAATAGTTATCTGCAAAAGACAACCTGTACAATGTAATGTAACGTTTTGTAGGATGGAAACAATTTGACATAGATGGAGTGGGGATGGGGGAGTTGTATAATTGTATGTCCTGGGGGAGGGGAGGGACAGATACATGAGAAGCATGTCCTGGTGGGTGTTAAATTGTATGTCCCAGGGGGAGGGGGAGGGAAAGATAATGTCCTGGGGGATATTTAACTCTCTGTCTCACGAAGGGAAGGGAAAGAGACATGAGAAGCACGTCCTGGTGTACCATTCATACATGCCCATATATGGTGTGTACCATTAATTCTATTTCATGTAGGGACCCCTGCTCCACCCACGTTCAACGTGGCCAGTAATATGGTGACCTTCTCTCTCCTGGGACACCCTGGTCCCCCTAGCCCAGAGGCCCTTCATCACTCAGTACACACTGCAGTACAACGTCTGCAGTCTGTACAATGCTGGATAAGTTGCGACGGGAATGATCCATTGCGACGAGAATGATCTATTGCGACGGGGATAATCCATTGCGACGGGAATGGTGAGTTTTGCGACGGGAATGATCTATTGCGACAGGAATAATCCATTGCGACGGGAAGGGTGCATTGCAACGGGAATAAAAGTAATGCGACGGGAATGATCCTTTGCTACGGGAATGATCGTTTGCGACGGTAATGATTGACTTCATTTGGACCTGGACAGTATTGGGGTGGACATAGAGGACCTGACAGTAGTGGGATGGACATAAAGGACCTGACAATAGTTAGGTCGTAATAGAGAACGAGACAGTAGTGTTGTCATAGAGGACCTGACAGTAGAGGAGTGGACAGGTGGACAAAGAGGCTGACAGCAGATGGATGGACATAGAGGACCAGACAGTAGTGGGGTGGACATGGAGGACCAGACAGTAGTGAGGTGGACATAGAGGACCAGACAGTAGTGGGGTGGACATACATAGAGGACCAGACAGTAGTGGGGTGGACATAGAGGACCAGACAGTAGTGGGGTGGACATAAAGGACCTGACAGTAGTTAGGTCGTAATAGAGAACGAGACAGTAGTTGTGTTGTCATAGAGGACCTGACAGTAGAGGAGTGGACAGGTGGACAAAGAGGCTGACAGCAGATGGATGGACATAGAGGACCAGACAGTAGTGGGGTGGACATGGAGGACCAGACAGTAGTGGGATGGACATAAAGGACCTGTAGTTGTGTTGTCATAGAGGACCTGACAGTAGAGGAGTGGACAGGTGGACAAAGAGGCTGACAGCAGATGGATGGACATGGACATAGAGGACCAGACAGTAGTGAGGTGGACATGGAGGACCAGACAGTAGTGAGGTGGACATAGAGGACCAGACAGTAGTGAGGTGGACATGGAGGACCAGAGAGTAGTGGGGTGGACATAGAGGACCAGACAGTAGTGAGGTGGACATGGATATTTCCATCGCAATGGATCATTCCCGTTGTAATGGATCATTCCCGTCGCATTACTTTTATTCCCGTTGCAATGCTGTCGCAACGTATTATTCCCGTTGCAATAGATATTCCCGTCGCAATAGATCATTCCCGTCGCAATAGATCATTTCCGTTGCAAAGGATCATTCCCGTTGCAATAGATCATTCTCGTCGCAACGGTCGTCGCAATGGATCATTCCCGTCGCACAGGATCATTCCCGTTGCATTACTTTTATACCCGTTGCAATGTACACATCCCGTCGCAATTGATTTGTCCCGTCGCAACATCATTCCCGTAACATTACTTTCATTTCCGTCGCAAGAGATCATTCCCGTCGCATTACTTTTACAATGCACCCTTCCCGTCGCAACTGTTTAACATTACTTTTGGTAATGATTTACAGCAAGCACAACTTTTATTTTGGTAGTATTGAAATTAAATAGAATTAAGTATAGTGCAAATCTTTTCATATGCTTATCATGGTATGGAACTGTCCCCCGATGCCATGCCAGGGCCCCAGGACAGGCAACTCTGCTGCCTGTCCATGTGTCACTCCGTAGGACTTGGTACGACGTCCACCCCCATCAGAGGTTCTCATGCTGGCTTGGCCCCCTTAGCTCGGCCCCCACCTGGTGTCCCTGCTGGTAAAAATGACAATTACACATCCGACACAGGTATCCCCTTTGTCCAAAAACATTCCCACATTCAGAACACTCAAAATTCTTCTCCTGTGTACCATCATTCGCAATGCACTCTTCCCGTCGCAATCGATTATTCCCGTCGCAAAAGATCATTTCCGTCGTGAATAAAAGTAATGCAACGGGAATGATCTATGCAACGGGAATAATCCAATGCGACGGGAAGGGTGCATTGCGACGGGGATTAAAGTATTGCGACGGGAATGATCCTTTGTGACGGACATGGGTTCCATTGCGACGGAAAGGGTGCATTGCGATCCATTGCGACGTGAATGATCTTTTGCGACATGTTTTTGAACGTGTGGCTGTGGAAGCACTATTTATAAGCTCTCACCTCGTGCTGTGACAAATGAATGGGCTTTGTGTGCTTTATGCCGCCAAAAGGGAGGTGAAACCATTTAGATTCCTCGCAGTGATGGGTCTTTTGGACATGTCTACAGAAGACCAGGACCAGCTGGTAAGGGTTGACTGAATTTAAATTGTTAGGCTATTTGACATCTACATCTTATATCCAACAGCATCAGATGAGAATGGTAAGAATTAGAATTCTGATACAGCTCCTCCTATGAAGAAGTGTAAGGGAAGGCCGCCCAAGGCGAAGAAATAGTATTGGCTGCCCCTCCCTCTCTTCAACCAAGTAGTATTGGCTGCAGTTGGCTTCTGCCCCTCCCTACTTGGTTGAAGAAAGTGTACATGTATGGTGTCTGTGTACATGTGTGCATAATTTGTATTAATAGTGCATGTGTATGTAATTTATGCATGGTGTATGTGTATATGTGTGTGCACATGTATGTGTGCATGCATTTGAATATCTAGAACACATCTCAGCTAGATGCTTTCGGTCCTTAGAGGGAGTGGGTTACAACCACGCACAGATGTCCTCAGGAGATGCTATTGTGGTGCAAAATCGCTTAGTTTGGTCACAAGGTTACACTTGTCACTCTCGCAGGTGGGACCTAGCCATGGTCCTCAGAGGGGGTGGGTCATTGACGTACTGTCCCACACTACCATTTAATTGTTAACCCTTCACTCGCACCACCTGCCGTTAGCTGTTACATGAGGTGTCATGTATTTGGTGCACATTGCTTCCATAATTTCATATACCTCCCTTCCTCTCCCCAGATTCATTGCGACGGGAATGATCCATTGATCCGGTAATAGTAATGCGACGGGAATGATCTATTGCTACGAGAATGATATGCACTCCATGCAGTGTTGACTTTCATGCATATTATATGCGCATGCATATATATAAAATAGAGGAACACATTATAAGCAGGAGAAGGGGTTGGAGGGGTGGGGTGGTGGGGTCATGTTCGGCTTGAAGAGGGAGATTTGCAGATCACTCAGCACATCTCCAAAACCTTTGAGAAGGAGGGTCACACAGGGGATAGCACAGAGGGTCAGGTCACACTGTTCGGAGGGAGAGAAGAGTAAGAGGGAGAAAGGATGGTGAGGGAGAGAGGACGGAAAGGGAGAGAAGTGGAGGGGAAAGAGGGGGAGAGGAGGGGGGAGAGGGAGAGAGAGGGAGAGAAGGCAGAGGGGGTACAAGGGGGAGAGGGGACAGAGGGAGAGAGGGGGGAGATGGAGAGGGGAGGGAGGGAGAGGATCAAGATGGGCACAGATTTACAACAACTATACAAACACTCCAATCAAGGTGGGCACATCATGTATCGTTGTCATCTTCAGAACAGTCTTTGTTTTATTACATCCTGCAATGTCATCGTATTATGAACTTCTAAAATTCTGCTTTCTGTGAACAAATCCAAGTCAAATTCACCTACAAATTGTAAATTTTAAATAAGATATACAAAAGAAAATAACTCACCCTTTGTGATCAGTTCTCCAACAAATTTATCTTTGTCATACGCCAATTCACCAAATGTATCCATCTTATGGTAGTGTTCATTAAATTGAAATACAATTTTTTTTCTGCCTCTTGACATAGCCAATTCTGTACCGTATCGATAAACCCAAACTATTAAGTATCCTAATTGGTGATAGTCAACCGACTTGACGTCTTCAATGCCACGATACAAGCAAGATAAATCTGACAATGACAATAATGGAGCCTTCCAATCGGAATTGCAGCCAGTGAATACAGCAAAGTCTATATCAATAAGGACTATTTTGTAAGAGTTAGAATCAGTATCAAAACGAAAACATACGTTTTCAAGTCGCAGGTCACAATGCTCAAATCCAAATAAATGAACAGCTTCTAGAGTTGTATGTAATGACTCAATATAGTCTTTCAAGCACTTTTTAGCATCCGTGGCAGATAGTGGTGGTTCTAACATTTCATACAAAAGTGCAGACAAATAACTGTTGTACTTCATGACAAAGGAAAAGTCACGCAAGTAATGAAGTATAGAAGGATGTTTGATTTCTTGTAAAAGCCTTTGTAATACTATAAATGTCTTACTATCAACAAATTTTAGGACAAATTGATTACCGGAGGTGTCACTAACATTGAGAACTATGGACCTAGCAGAAGGGTACTGATGATTGTAGCGATATCCAAAATATTGCAAACTCAAACCATCACGAAATTTGTACAAAAACTTTGTATCACCATAGACATCAACCACAACCGATTTCTGTTGCATGATAACTGATAGAATGTGCGAACTCAAATTACCCAATTCAATTGCTTGGCCTGTGTAGGAAAATCTACAACACATATAATCCCACCGGCACGACACTTGTATCACAGCCATTTGTACATCCCTAACTGAATCATTTAACGCAGAAGGAAAGACAAAGCACACTCCCTCTTGGCCTTCACCACAAATGCTTTTAAGACGACAAAGTGCTCTTGAATAATGGCAGGATTTGGTAATGGATCGGGCAAAGTCATCATTTTTTTGTAGAGTCTTCTTCAAATATACAAACTAATTTTTCATTTTCACCCTGAAAGATGCCTACATCTGGCCTAATGTCATTTGATACAAAGTTTCTGGGATGAATTGATAATTGCTAAATAAATGCTTATAACCAACATCCGTCCTTATGATGAAGTTCTGGGGGATAATTGTTTTCAAAACTGCAGCTGTAAACTGACCGTGATTAAACTGAGATTTTTCATCAATGCCAACTGCTTTCATGATATCTGATGCAGAATATAATTTTGCTTTCACAGCCATACTAAGAGACCCGCCCCTGTAATTGAAATCATCACACACAGAGTGTGGGGAATATGAAGCGTAATGGGCACTGATCGCACCAGTTGGTCTCCATGTCGTCTATATAATATAATAAATCAGTTTAGGCATACATACAACAGATATACATGTATACTCACCGCTGACATCATTTTGCTGTGAAGAAAAACAACAATTAACATTAGCAGTGACGTATTGAGTAAAACCATGTCAAGTCAAACAAAACAAAAAAAACTATGACCTTCTCTAATTTAGTTCAAAAACTGTGCCTACTGACCTCTTACTGACCTCTTATTGAACATTCAGCTTTCAGCTTGTGATACTACTACTGTCAAACATCAAAGGTGAGGCTAGCTTGGATGAGGATTTATTGCTATTTGCTATTATTGTATCATGGTACACAGGGGTGTGAAAACAAATATCTAGGGGTGTGGACCACAGTACACATTACATAATGTTTACATAGCTAGCTCTATAGGTTGCTGTGCTTTTCCTGTTTAGGGTATATTCTGTCCTGTGATACCTATATTGGCTAGAATGCCTAAGCAGAGATAATATATATTATCTCTGGCCTAAGGCAGCTTCCATGAGGCTTTATTTAGAACCACATAAAATATAGGAAACCTCTTTGGCGGGCGTAGTGTGTAGCTTCGGCTAGGCATAACTAACACCATAGTAAAAGCCACTTGTTTAAACACGAGCAAACACAACCGCAATTCTTATTCATCTCAACTTACAAGTTCCAAATATCACGTCACGTGCGGGAGATAAATATTCCTGAGGTATGACGTAATTGACGCTGGGCAATATCGGGCAAAACTGGGCAATATGGGCAAAATTGGGCAATATTGGGTAAGGAGAAGGAAGGAGAGGGAGGGAGAGAGCTATAACATAAAGCTTTGCTAAATACAGATTAAGCTAAGCTGAACTAATAGCTAAGCTCTAGCTTGCAAATGGGGAGGATGGGTAAGAGAGAGGGGGAGGTGAAGTGAAGTGAGGGAGGAGGAGATGAGGTGTGAGATTATGTGTGGTTCAGGTCACACACCCCCATCAATGGTGGTCACCCCTGTCTCCAATGGTGGTCACCCCTGTCTCTCCCCTCGCTTCACTTTACCTCCCCCACTTTACCTCCCCCTCTCTCTTACCCATCCCCCCCATTTGCAAGTTTGCAAAGTTCATGGTGTGTGTGCCCTGTGCTCATGGTGTATGTCTGGGTGTATGTCTGGGGCAATGTGATGAGGTAGTCCCCTTATGAGGTGGGTGAAGGGAGGGGCAGAAGCCAACTGCAGCCAATACTACTTGGTTGAAGAGAGGGAGGGTGAAGAGAGGGGCAGCCAATACTATTTCTTCGCCGTATACATATGGGAGGACAGGTGCGGCGTTATTCCAATGGTGCTGTACTATGACTAGAAGTTCAGTTAAAGAATTTGTATTCACCCCCCACAAAGGGTTTTTAAGGGTCTAAAACTAAGATAGCCTAACGTAATAATTACATGTACATGTAGCTGAAATACATCTATCTGTTTGCTTAATGCTTAATTCTAAGGGCTTGGTCACATGACACACACTCTTGTTCACAACTTGTGTGCATGTGTACATTCGATGTGGATTTTATTTTATTTCCTCTTCCTACCAAAACCACCCCCACACCCTATAATCATCACCTATTTTATGTGGAAAGTCTCATGGGAGCCTTACCTTTAACAGTAGCAGTGGTATCGCAAGCTGAATGGTCAATAATAAGCGACTAAGTCTCCAACCAGGAAAGAATATATCAGTGGTCACTAAACAGGAACAACAACCTGTAGTGTGAAAAAAAAAATTCTTTTTTAGGCAATAGGGTCCCCACGGAATTTACTTACGGGCGAAAGGCTGTAAGTTAGCGTTTCAGCCTGGCCTTAGGTTAGGGTTAGACTTCCAGTGACCACGCGTAAGTCTATCCCTAACGCTAACGCTAACTTACGGATTGCCCTTTTTTAACCGGACATAGCCTAAAGTACGCTCGCTAGGGCAAAAATATAATAGACACACACACACACACACACACACACAAGCCAGCGTCAGCAGAGATAGTACATTATACAGTACGGTCGCCTCGCTTAGGGCCTAATAAGCAAACCTCTTTGGCGAAGGGCCCATAGGACAGGTTTCGTGCCAACACAAACCCCACTGCAGTTACCCAGGGAGGCACACAGCCAGAGACAAGCGTATATCATGCTCTATCACAGAGTTATTCACTTGCTGTGTCATGCCAAAATAGCTTCAAACACCGCCAATGCGCTAACCCTTAGAACACACCGACTCTAGAACAGCAGGTTCTTCAACCGTACAAGCACTATATTTTTCAAAGAGTTAATCATGCATGCTGTTTATGTTTATAATTATACATATATACAAGCAAATACAACCGTTATTATATACATGTACATCATGTACTTATTATGTACTTGAACTCGACTCACCAAGCAAACCGCACTTCTTCACTCACGTGAGAACAACTCTGTCACGTGAGAAAATTACGGATAACGATTTAACTAACGCCCTTATTGGATGGTGTCGATACCATAGCAATTGTTGATCATTCCCGTCGCATTGTTTTATCGTGTTGTAGCCTCTAAACAAAGAGAATTGCATCTAATCCTACCTGTTTTTTCATTCAGTCATTTAATAGGCCCAAGCTGTTGATTGATGAAGCCATTTGCACGATTTGGTGCAGTAGTAAATTTTTATGACAGCTGCAAAATGCTCAGTTTAAATAAGATGGCTTTTTATCTTGAGATTCAGGTGTTTGCTTGTTATTGCATGACTTCTGTATTTAAAACCTCACTATGTAACCAATTTTCTATTATAGTGGGCCACCTTGTGTATCAGCATAGGAGTTTAAGAATTTATGCAGCAGATACATGATTTTGTGGCTATACACCTAGTGGTCATAATGACAATCTGCTGACAATTTGAATGCATGTATTCATCTCTGTAGCTTCTCCGGTCCCATGTGAACCAGGATAGCATGCTAAGGGAGTATAAAGATGGTCTCAGGAAGGCTATTTATAGGAATAGTGTGTTGTTAGGATGCCTTTTGCAAGACCCACTCATTGCTTGCAGCTGTTATTGACGTTAGTCAATAGTGCAGTTGCATTGCTATAATAAGGCACTGAGCATGCATAGAGAAAAGCACCAGGTGAATTTCTTCATGATGTTAATGCTATTAATGCAAGTAAAATAGCAGGTAGTGACACTGTAGCCAGGGTAAGGTATCATACTGAGGATACGTTAATGTATATTGCATACAATCTTTCAGAGCTCCCACCATAGCATCCTTCTAGTTCATCCAGGTATGAGGAGATTGCAAACTTATCAGAGGACGAGGACGGAAAGAGGATGTGGCCAAGGCGACAGAGGACGGGATGGTGCCACCTATTCTACTGAGACTATACTTGTGGTATATGCTTAAGGTGTGGGAACAAGACTTTCACACAACATCCATGGTACTGTCAATCGTATGAACAAAAATGCATGAAACAAGTAACTAAAAACATTCTCTGTGAGGTATATAGGATTTGAAGGCTATAGTGGTGTAAAAAGCAAGGAAACAAGGGTCTAACAATAAGGGGAAAATGTAATAGTCTTATATTTAGCACTTCTGTAGGATAATATGTTATTTGTGTGCTAAATATAGGACTATTACATTTTCCCTTATTGTTAGACCCTTGTTTTCTACACCACTATAGCCTTCAAATCCTATATACCACCAACTTTCTCATAGAGAATGTTTTTAGTTAGTTGTAAACTAGAAATCCGCACACATCCATAAAAGAACCTGCATGTTCTTGCTTTTTTGCAGCACCCAATCCTACATCCTAATCACCTTCTCAACACAGATATTTGTTTGTTTCCAGGAGTTATATGAGCATCCTCTATGTTTTCAAAAATCACGACACCCCATTCGCATGGGTCCATGTATATGTAAATTGTGTACTGAAAATCAAAATTCAAATGTACGTGAATGCACAACGGATCGCAATGTTTGGCTTGCAATACTGCCCAACAGGCTAAAACATCCTTCCCGGCATAAAACCAGGAGCAGTTTGCTGCGGTCCAGTGAACTGCCCCGCCGGCTGCTGTCTCATCATCATCCCTTGCTGGTGTGGGGGCGGTGGCTGCTGCTGCTGTCCCTGGCCCAAGGCTGCGGGGAATCCCCCTTGCTGGCCCATCAGCTGCTGCTGCAGCTGCACGGGCGTGGCACTCTGGGGGGCAACCATCCTCATTTGGGAGCGGAACTGGTACTGCTGTTGCTGCTGCTGCTGCTGCTGCTGTCTCATCTGCAGCATCCTCTGTTGTCTTAATAGCTGTTGCTGCTGCCTGTAAAGATCCATCTCTGATGGCGAGAAAATCTGACTTCGTTGGACTGTAAGACCCGGCTGTTGAATAAAGATCTGGTTTTGTTGCTGTGGCTGATACATGGCGCGGACGTTCTGCAAGGTCCTGACCAGCTGGGCCCTAAATTGACCACACTTGTACCCACATGCAGGTGTAATAGATTACACACACACACACACACACACACACATGCACACACATACACACACACACAAACACACACATGCACACACACACACACACATGCACACATACACACATGCACACACACACATGCACACACCATAAGGAGAACTTCAGACATCCTAACTTTGCTCTATACCTCATGCAGTAGCAAAACAATATGACCAGGTCAACCCATTAGAGCCTGGATACTTTACCTGAATCCCACACCATTAGCCCCTCCCTCAAACATTATCCCTCCCCCATAACATCACCCCTCCCCACACCATCACCCCATCCCCACACCATCACTCCATCTCCACACCATCCCCATCCCCATAATATCACCCCTCCCCACACCATCACCCTCACCGCACCATCAACTCCTCCCACTGTACACTTCTTATTGGAAACCATGGATGCCACCTCCATTGCCATGGGACCACAGTCACCAATACTCCATTGCCATGGGACCACAGTCAGCAATACTCCATTGCCATGGGACCACAGTCACCAATACTCCATTGCCATAGGACCACAGTCACCAATACTCCATTGCCATGGGACCACAGTCACCAATACTCCATTGCCATGGGACCACAGTCAGCAATACTCCATTGCCATGGGACCACAGTCACCAATACTCCATTGCCATAGGACCACAGTCACCAATACTCCATTGCCATGGGACCACAGTCACCAATACTCCATTGCCATAGGACCACAGTCACCAATACTCCATTGCCATAGGACCACAGTCACTAATACTCCATTGCCATATAGGACCACAGTCATCAATACTCCATTGCCATAGGACCACAGTCACCAATACTTCATTGCCATGGGACCACAGTCACCAATACTCCATTGCCATGTCCATTGCCATAGGACCACAGTCATCAATACTCCATTGCCATAGGACCACAGTCACCAATACTCCATTGCCATAGGACCACAGTCACCAATACTCCATTGCTATGGGACCACAGTCACCAATACTCCATTGCCATGGGACCACAGTCACCAATACTCCATTGCCATGGGACCACAGTCAGCATATCAAAGCAGCAGACTCACTTTATTCCTGGAGGTGAGTTGGGAGTAGCCAGACTGACAGAACTTGAAGATGTTGGTGGGAAGGCAGAGTGCCCTGAAGGCTCCTAGCAGCTCCGAGTTGACCTGTTTGCCACACACAGCTGTGACACCAGCACATACCTGAGCTAGGTCGTAGAGTGCTTGGCTGTGTGTGTGTGTGTGTGTGTGTGTGTGTGTGTGTGTGTGTGTGTGTGTGTGTGTGTGTGTGTGTGTGTGTGTGTGTGTGTGTGTGTGTGCATGGTGATGGTACAACAGCAGCTTAAAAGGTAACTTACCTCATTTTTATAAACAACCTTTCGTGTCAACTTTTTCAAAGTCACTTTGTTTTATGAGGGAGGGAGAATGGCGAGTGGGTGTGGTCAGACACAGTGAAGATCTGAGGATCTTGCTGACTTGGGCACACACGTAGCCATCTCCTTGCCTTCTCTTGCAACCACATGACCTGTCTTTGCTGGCTTTGTATTCCCCTCACTCCAGTGACACCAGCACTGTTCCATCTATCTGCAACTGGATCAAAGCAAACCAACCAAGGTTCAGTGTCCATCTTTGTCATTGATGTGTTCTCGCAGGCATGTCAAGTTAACATTAGCAGGTAGGAATGGCACAAAACACTTGGGCACAAAATTTGTGAAGTTACAGATACACACAAAATTATGCACAAGTATTCAAATCAATTACTAAACCCAATGACATAACTGAAATGTTACCATTACTTTTGATAATTACAGTCTATTCTCAGGCTTGGGTCAGGAATCATAGTGAGATATGCTGCATCAGTGGTGCACATGTAGCCAATGATGTAATGTACATGCCAATGACTATTGGTGTCAATAATGTTATGCAATCATCAACGTACCATACATGGTGCATACATGTACAATACGCAGGTGTTATTTAATGTATAATAAGATCCCAATATTGAATAATAAAATTAATGTAGGCAAATTGTAAGTATGAGTGCGAGTTAAGTACATTCTGAACTTGATGTTCATGAAGATCAGAGGGAGAAGTTGAATGAGATTTAATCCGCCTACAATCATACCATAAGTCCTATGACCATATACTATACATACCACTGAAGTTAACTGAATAATTACCTCTTTGATTTGTATTTTGATTTCAGTTAACAAAGTAATGTGATATTACGTTTAAAACTGCCTCAGTTATATAAACCATTATAATTTCTACTAAAATACTGATATGAAGCCTAAATATAGGCAAATAGTTATGATGAAAACAAATATCAATAAAAATCACAGACATTTGGCATAATTTTAATAAGAATAACTTTAAATAAAATGCCTAGACCATTTCATTAGAAAATTCACACCAATGACATTTAATGACAAATATTTAGTTACAATTTAGTGGGATTCAATGTGATAGTCAACTATGTACCATAATTGATTTTCTATCTATATTTCAATTAACTTACTCGCAAAAAACTTATTGAACTACTTAATTTAATTGCAGAGACAAGTGCTGTGCCTTGCTTGTAGATGCACATGTGAACACATGTACAAGTGTGGTTAATCACAGACACCATGTATAACTGTGGTGCTAATCTCAGACACCATGTATAATCACAGACACCATGTACAGGTGCACATGTACATGCACATGTGCAGTACATGCAACATTTCAGCATTGAACACACACCAATGATCAGTAAATAACATCTTTTAGGTCTTACAACAAACACACACATACACACACATGCACATCATACACACATACACATACCCAAACACAATACACTTACACCTGAATTCAGGATGTATGCAAGACACATACACACAAAACCTCCAAACCTGCAGGTAAGAGCAGGCAGTTGAGGAAGATAAATATTGCTCTCTGGTCTGCGTTGATCTCTGTCCCATTTCTCACTCCATCAAGAACCTTGCACAGCCTAAGATTAACCATAATATTAGCACAACAGGTCACACACACACACACACACACACACACACACACACACACACACACACACACAAACACAACACACACATACACCATATATAAATACATGCGTATCTAATTGTACAACTGTTTCAAAGCAGAGAATATTTCAATAAGTGTGCCTGTACTCACACACATGCAGTGTACTGTATACACGTCAAGAGCCACAAATCCTACCTCTCAAACACAATGGTTGTGTTGTTCTGAGAGAGAAGGCAGAGCAGGTACCTGTGCAACAGGCACACCACAGGCAGGCACAGCTCCCGGGGGAGAGAAGGAAGCACTGGGGAGGAGGCATTGACCTGTGGAGGGAGCTCCACCCTCCAACGTCACTGCATCACATGTGATCACATCCACAACCAGATCCAGCATCCACTCTGACCATGCTTAGCGTCATCCCCAGGCCCTATTTAAGTTAGGGGAGGGGAGAACCTATTTCCTCCCCTCCCTTAACAAATAGGGCCCCTGGATACGAGGCTAATCCATCTAGTTAGTGTGTCTTTCGATCTCCGATATTTGTTCTTCGGATAGCTCAAACACTACATCTTCACACACATCAAGCAATTCTTTGTAGGTTAAACTCCTCGTTTTGAGCTGTACACATTATTCAATGATGGAATTTCCAATGGTGACACGTTATGAAATAAGTGACAAAGTGCAAGGAGTAAATCAGATTTCCAGCAACCATGCCATTTGAGACTGTCACACACAACCACCCAGTTGTGGGGCAGCGTCCCTCCCTCATCTGCTCTAACTGCAAGTACAATCATACATTGATCTACTGTAGGTGTTCTATCCCAGGTCCTTGGCTGTTGTGCCACGTTTTACATGTCCTTGTCTGTTTGGGCTGAAGCTTTGAAGGCCTAACTCCTCGTGCAGCTTGTCACAGCAGACTAACCAGTATGCAACACGCATGTGGACGCAGCGCGAGGAGTTAGGCCTTCAAAGCTTCGGCCCAAACAGATAAGGACATTTAAAATGTGGCAAAACAGCCAAACGTCGCTATAATGCTAAAATAGTGGAACACATAAAAGTTTGTTTTCTATGAAAATGTACTCCGACATTGTAAGAACTTAATTATTTCACCAATTCACTTACATCAACATATACAGCAACAAATCAAAATATGAGAACAAAAACAATGAGAATATATCCAACAATCATACAGTCCACACAAAGTTTTGAAGCAAATTACAATCGTCCAGCTTTAATTGTGTAAAAAGGTTTGTTTACACTACCGTATATCACATGTATTGGGGGACGTTATACACTATAATGTCCCCCAATACACGCGCTATACGCTAGTGTAAAACAAGCCACATCAATTACTGGCTTCCTGCTCCCTGCGTTGTAGCACTTCCATGACAGACATCGAATATTTCACATCGCTGAAAATATTTTTAGTGTCTTCATACTTGCCTGAAATAGCAACACATTAACTCAAAGGGAAAATTCTACACAAATGTACAGGATGTCCCTCATGAAGGAAAATTCACCACGAACAGTTATATTAGTGGGCATTGGTCACCAGTTCAAATAAATTCTGACTATATAAATCAGTAATATTTTTAATAAGTAAACTGCTTTGATTGCTGACTTGGGCATTATAGAAGCAGTGCTACAAACAGTTGAACAAGAGAAGAAGAAATAACTAGAAGCTGTTCAAACAAGGCGTGCAACCTTCTCTCCTTTTGTTGTTTCAGTAGATGGGGTTTTAGGTCGTGGAGCTAATGTTTTGATCAAGCGCTTGGCTGAAAAAATAGCTTATACATGGGAAAAGTCCTTGAGTGAAGTGACAGGCTGGGTGTGGGCCACGATGGCTTTTGCCATTCTCAGAGCAACCAATTTATGCCTACGAGGCAGCAGGAAAAAATGGAGAGATCTGGGACTGGTATGGATGATGGTGCAGGTTTACCCTTTAGTGAAAAATAACAACTCTGGAGTGGAATTAGTTAATTAATTTTAGGTCACAGTAGTAACTAGAGAGTGTTATTAATTCTCATTCATAAATATAGGTGGTCACACAATCATGAATGATTGGCTTGAATTGGCTGAAATTAACTTTCAATTATTTAGTAGATATGTCACAATGTTGTTTTTGTTGTGTTGTAGTTAAATATTATTTGCTTATGTCATAATTTCTTCCCAGTTATTATCACATAATGCAAGTTACTTAGCAAGGTGCATTTAAATTTGCCTTCATTGTGGGACATCAATCACATACCTTCAAAAATAAGATCGCAGACAAAAGGTACAGAGTTTTCATCAAGGCCACACCCAATAAGTTCGTCTGTAACAGTCCTCCGATCTATAACACAAAAAGAATAGTACAACGGTAAGGTAGATACGAGGGCTATGTGGGCCTACTTGTCACATCCAATTCATGTATGGAATCACACGGCTTTGGAGATGTACGCTTTAATATCCAGTATATGGTACATCCAAGTTGCCTCCAGTCAATCTTTTCATTGGTGAATTCGCTATGGTATAATGCCGATTTTTTGGTACACCATTTCTCGTCAACAATTTTGTCTGTTTTGGAACATCTATCAATATCTATGAAAATAGCTCGACTTCCATCATCAATAAAACAGATGTTGTCCGTTCGAACATCAGTGTGTGCAAGATGGTAGTCTTCATGCAGACGTTGAAGTGATGTGGATACAAGGTGAACAAACTGCTTTAAACAACATCTAGCCTCCAATGTGTTGAGTGGTTTTGGTTTTGCAACAAAGCAATGAAAGAGGGTTTCTTTAAGGACACATGCCTTGTATGACAACAACACAGGATGATCACTTTTGCAGTCTCTAAAAATAGCTTCTATTCTTTGAAGATTGTCTCTCTGTTTGGCACCAATTAAATGTTTCAGAAAGTACGCTGCTTCCTCATTGTAACAATACAACATGAGAGAGGTTATGGACGGGTTTTGAGCACATCTGAAACCTTTGTTTGAGCCAATAGATGTCATAAAATCAAAATCTGCTGCAAGTGAAGCCAGTTCAGATTCTGACAATTTAAAGACAAATGCACTGTCCAACTGGCTGTCTTGGACTGTTGAAAGAATTTGTTTCTGTTTACGATAAACTGTTACCACTGCGTTTTTCACAGAATCCATTGTCAAAAACTCTGTTGCTACAGAAAAAAAGAAGGGTCTTTCTGAAGTGGTCTTCACTGTTACTTGTATCACTGCTTCCTTTCGAGTGCTATTTGGAAATGTAAATCCACTCCATTCGTTCACTTCCAATCCAAAACACCTAACCAAGCGAAGATTTTCAAGGACAGCAATACCGCACTTGTGAACTGATTCCCAGATTTTGCCACTATCAATTTCAATCGGTACCACAGGTAAAGCATTCTCTTCATTCAGCTTTTCAAAATACCCCTCTTTCAAATTAACATTGCTGCACACATTGCAGGATGAACGTTCACAACGGAAAGATGTAAAATCTGCTTTGTCATTTCTATTGATACCAACTGACATACAGAGGTAACAGTCAGCTATAAATCTGTTTGATGTTACAAATGAAGGCAAATGTTGGAAGCAAGAAAATTCTTCTTCATATGTACAATACTCTTGATCAGCAGGAGAAATATGTTTGAGGAAAAAATGACATAGTGCAGATGATTTTTGTTTGACTTTGTTCAAATTTTCAATCACTTTTAGAATAAATTTGAAACAATTTGGAAACTGTGTTAAAAACAAGTCTTGAAGGGTGTAACCAGTCGTGGGGTTCTGTTTCTTCCACGTAGAATAGTGAGAACCCGAAGGATATTCCATGTAATCCAGGTACCGCTGATCTGGGTCCTGAATGCTTGTTGAATCACTTTGAGAAGGTTTTTTGGGTACAAGTGCAAACTGCTTCTACAGAAATACAAAAATTGTGCATGACTGAACCAAAAGGCTGTACTGTATCCAGTTCTGCAGGGGGCCTGCAAATGCACCACCCTCACCCTTCGAAATCCGTTCCCCTCTCTTGTCTGCACTATCCACTACCAGCAATGCCTACAATTGTCGCTCCCACTGCTGTGGATTGCCAATTCTACAATTGTTTCCCACAGTATACTAGTTTGTAACGCACATGCAGAGGAGGTGGGAGAGCAAATGCTAACCACAACATACTCCATTGTTGGTAAACTTTGAAAACGCCTTATATCTTAGGCCACTATTCTAACTCTCACATCTGCTACGCAATTATTTCACTTATCAGTACATCCTGTTTTAATTAGATTACTGGTCATGAAGACAATAATAAATTAGCAAACTGTTTAAGTTGCAATAGAGGACTCCTCCAGACACTTGGACTGCCATATTCAAACACCATTGATGTGCAAATGTATTGCAAATTCTAAGGCTACCGTATGTGCTTGTTTGCGTGTGTTTATACATGATTGTTTTAAGCTTCTTAGCTTTGCAGCTGTCAAAATAGTCACTTCCCACACTTCCCACCTAACATGAGCTGGTTCACCACTCTAATGTGTGTTACATTCGTGGTGTCATAATCATGTATAAAAAAAAGAAAATATCATAGTTTTAAACTAACTCTGTTCATTGTCCAGATGCTCTTAACGAATGCATAATTATTGTCACAGCACAGGTGACATTGGTCTGTACTGGAAGTTTAATCACGTCATGGATACCATAACATTGATCCAATAAAAGCTAATGGCCAATTCACACTGGCTAATATAACATGCTCGCAATGTGACATAACAGCTAAATACTGATATACAGGGTATCCGTCAATAAAGAAAACTTCCCCACAAGCAGTTATATTAGTGACATTAGTAATCAATAAAGTTTAAATATAAATAGGCTGATATAAATTTTCATGAATGTTAATTAGACAAATGTACATGAGCACAACTACTCTTAATCAGGTGCCTGAAGATCAAATAATAACTACAGTGGAATTAGTTTTTATTTTTGTTACAGTTTTAGCCAATGGTCATTAATAAATGTAACTTGAACATGAGTAGTGACTTAATCTTGAATTAATGGTTTGAATTAACACATTATCTGTCTGATAGTGGAGATACACAGCATGCAGACACAGATGCATACACAAATAACTACATGCACATCAGACTGAAATTTTAATACAACTCAATAAACAGGACAATCAATATACATGTACAATCACAATCCACCCTGATATCAATTCTTGTACCTCGTACACTACAGAATTCGTCTGCTGCTCCTTTTCCAGCTTGTTCTTTTCCTTTTCCAGCTCTTTCTTTTCCTTTTCCAGCTCCGCCAAGTCCTTAAATGATACAAAAGTACACAATTTCTATCACATGTCCACAGTACTACTCCAAAAATGGGTAAAAAGAACATACATTATCGAGTATGACAGCAAAAAGACATTCATTATCATTATCATAGAGTCTGATAGTTTCCATTTTGCAAGGGCATGTGTGAACGTAACAACCTCCGAACTGGTACCACAACACTTAGGAAATTAGCACTTACATCATGTGATGATGTTGCCACAACTGTTGCGCCACCAACAGCCCCCAAAACTTTGCCATCATCATCAAAGATAACTGTTGAATCTCTGGACGAACCTTCTGCAGGCATTGTAGGAGCACTCCTATAAAGGAGGGTGTTTTAGTGACACCTAACAAATGGCTTAGGACAAAGTGCACAGAAGCAAAGCACTGAGCAGAACATGTGGTACCTTATAAGCCAACCAAACAACACAGAGATAGCTACTTCACGCCAATGATACATAAATACTTCATTACCTGATATAATCTCGGTTTGCAGAAGGGCCAGCCTCCTTAGGGTTCCTTACCTCTGAATCTGAATGGACACGGGGTGGGGGTAGTAGTAATTCAGGAAGAGCAAGTGCCTAGGCATATTATATAGACTACATTTGTGAGCGAAGCGCGACTACTGGGACAACGATGCTGGTAAACATAAACATTCGGGGGGGGAAGCAAAGAGTGAGATGGGACAAATTTGGGGTTCGGATTCGGAACGGGCGCACCCTAAAACCCCTAAACCCCTAAATAATACCCTACGACTTCATGGTGAGTATATATACCCACAGGCACATCACTCTGAGTACAAAACACTTGCTATCTACACTCGTTAATCATTGTATATCTATTCTTTAAGGTTTTAGTAGGCCAACTACCATACGGTGGTGCTGTTGCTGTTAGTTAAAAATGCATACCACCCCTGCGTCATAAGACGCTAAACTAGTCACCCCCGCGCATAACATGAGCTGCAGTATACCAAATTTAAGTGTTGACAGATTAATCCCATAAAGAATTAAACTTAACACTGCTAAACTTAATAATACCTCTGGATTTATTATTATGTTAAAAGTTTCATACAAGATGTAGAGGACTCGAACCTACATTCCCCAGATAATGAGTCTGGTAACTAACCTTTAGTCAACTCTACTATCACACCGTCGGCTAACACTATCCAATCCAGCATTTATTAAGTAGTAAGCATACTATATGTCATTTGGTTACTAAATGGAAGGCTTGAAAACAAATAACCATGCACAGTGCTGGGTCATGTGGTAATAACCCGTAGCTACTTTGGTACTAACAATAAGTGCCCACATTCATATGCCATTCAAGAGAAAAACTTGTTGTGAACCAGGCTCACTGACTCTAACACTTCAAAACATGCATGACTAAACAAAGACAGGTTAGGTTAGGTGTGTAGGCACATGATTCTAAACACAACAAAAGGAACCCTCACTTACATAATGGTTCACTTGGATATCATTACTTACTTGTCTTTTGTTTCTTTGTGGCAGAGGGTACTGTGGTAAGAGAACCAGCTATGTTGTTAATTTTTCTACATGATACTCACCAGCTCCATCTAGGAACTTAACAATGCAATTAGATACTTCCCCTAGCTCCCAAAATGTGTAAAATTTAGGGGAAAATTCCCATAATGGTTCAAAGAAAAGCAAAACAAGAAGTATATATTTGGTTAGGAAAAGGAAAGAGGTAGCTACTCTATGTGACATACAGTATGCAAAATTATTTTGGCCTAGGCTGTGTACATAACACATGGTTGTAGCCTCTTGGAAGGCCAAGGTAGTTAGTTTAGTCCTACACAATACAAATAAGACACTCTAGACTCTTCAACCGTATGAGGTCACTATGACCTATGTAGGTTTATTTCTCACAGAGAATTTTTTTAAATCAACTTGTACATGCCACTTAATTATCACTACTCTTCCATACAATGAGAGAAACCAGTAGTGAAAACAAATGTAAGGAGGATTATAAGTTATTAGCAACAAAAATTGCGCATTGATCATTCTGAGACACCAGTATACAGTAATATATATTACTGCTGTTTGAGTTAAGGTGGCTTAATTAATGTAATCCTAAATGGTTTGAGAACATTATCAACACACCAACCAAACTTACTGTGTTCTTCAGATTCGGTTCTTGGCCTTTTACTTTTCCTTTCCATTTGTGCTTCCATTGGTCTCAGTTCCTGCATAGGTAATTAACAGAGACCATTCATTTTGCAGCAGCCCTCCTTCAGGTCTTTAATGTTGCTGAACTAGTGCTTTGTTAGTACATCTAGTTGACATTCAGGACAAATGTGTACACACTGTACCCGTAAGTAATTCCACCAGCTTCCACCCCCCCAAACACCTATCATCACCTATTTTATGTGGTTCTAAATAAAGCCTCATGGAAGCCTCACCTTTGCCTTAGGTATCACAAGCTGAATGTTCCAAAACCAGGGACAGAATATATACCAGTGGCACAGGAAAAGTAGAGCTAGAGTGAAAAAAGAGAAATTAGATTAAAAATTCTTTCCGACATAGAACGAAGATAGCCTAAAGTACGCTCGCTAGGGCAAAACTAGCTGGTGTGGCACACATGCATGTACCCACAAAACAAGCTTCCCGTCCTCAGACATACACACACCCACACCCCAACATGATACAATAATAGCAAATAGCAATAAAGCCTCATCCAAGCTAGCCTCACCTTTGATGTGTGACAGTAGTACAAGCTGAAAGCTGAATGTTCAATAAGTGCTCAATCCACGACTAATTCTTCAAACAGGAACAGAGTAACCAGACAGAACAGAGGAAGAAGTAGTCACTAACATAGTAGCTTTTAAATATTGATATTGTACACATTACTTGACCCCATATTCCACCAGCATCCACCCCCCAAACACCCCTTATCACCTATTTTATGGGAGCCTCAACTTTGCCTTAGGTATCACAAGCTGAATGGTTCCATAACCAGGGACAGAAGCGGCACTAGTGACACTAAACAGGAATAGCACAGCAACCGAGCTAGAGTGAAAAAAAGAGAAAGTAGATTAAAAATTTCTTTCCGACATAGAACGAAAAGTACGCTCGCTAGGGCAATACATAAGACCAGCAGGGGATAGTGTGCATTATAAGACATCAAATAACAGTACGTTCGCTTAGGGCCTTGCAAGTCAAATAAGCAAACCTCTTTGGCGGCGTAGTGTGTAGCTTCCCGTAGGCATAACTAACTCCACAATAACAAAACCATTTGTATAAACACCTCTTACACGACCACCACAATTCTTATCTACAAGTATCTCACCTACACAAGGCCGGTCAAAATAAAATAATCACGTCACGTGCGGTCACGTGCGGGAGATCAAATTTCCGGCCGCGTTTACGTTACGTCACTGTAACGGTATTGGGAGAATTGCATAGAATCACCGGAATTATGCTACAGTTCACAGTTCACATTCTCGTGGCATGAATAATTTCATACCCTGAGAATTCAATTTGTTTTTTTTCCCTGAAGTCAAGAAACTTGTAAACTTAGATTTATCAAATTGTTGAATTTTTGGTTCTTTTGCCTTCTTAGGAATAACAAAGAATATCTTTACTTCTTTAATGTTATATTTTGTTAATAGCACATTACGCACTACACTGCAAAAACAAAAGAGCGATAATCACTCTTTTTCACTCGGACGCCGAGCGAGTGACGGCCAAAACGAGTGAAAGGCACTTATTCACTCGAGCGATTAACGAGCGATTAACGAGTGACATAATTTAAGTGAAATGCAGACTTGAGCCCTTCAAGGGGGAGGAGGCTGTAGCTCGGTGCAGTTCAAAGGGGAGGGTGCTTATACAAAAACGCCCAGCGACAAGTAAAAAAAATAAACACGCGTGGCACAGCCGTGTGGCAAAACTTCTCGCTAGCTATGCGGTTCTGTAGATGCTAACAACACGCGTGCGCGCTCGTGCGCGCGCACACACACACACACACACACACACATCACGCAACACAGACAATTTTAACTAATTCTTCGCGCTAGCTGGAAAGTGAAGTTTTATCAGTACTAGTAGCCATGAAATTTATGATTTTCACGTCTTCGTTTTTATTTCTCCTGGCAAAATTCTACAGACCGTGCATAAAAATGATGCGATGAATAACATCTCGATGTCACATATTAAAAAATAATAATTCATTGGTCAAAACAATCAAGATGATATTGTGCTCTAATAATCAAGAAGATAACTACATCAATAAATAAAAAATAAAATCCTTGATTGACATGCCAGACGGAAATTTATGCTAGAGATGGACATCGTGAGTTTTCAAAAGGATGTCTCACGCAGCTGCATCTTTCCTTTGGATGATACATAGAGAAGGTCCTAGTGAGGGTAAGAAGGGGGGCCGAAGAATTGTTATATTGATTCATAATTATGGTATACAAGAGAAGGAGTTTACAGGTCAAGTCCCCATACCCCCCAGTTGAAAGGTGCAGGTTGTCCCCTAATTGATTGAAGGTGCAGGTCAAGCCTGCTGGTCAGCAGCCATGGACTTTTTGATTTCAGATCCAATGCTCTTGGCCATCGGTGGTGGCACAGCATTGCCGACCTGTGTCGGATAATGGGAAAACTGTAATGTGTACTCTTCACACTAAATTAGTATTTGCATGCTTGATTATTTAGTGCTCACCTGACGATGTTTGTCTAAAATGTTACCAAAAAATCTGAAAGTGTCAGGAAAGCCCTGTGACCGGGCACATTCCCGTACACTGACAACTCGATGCTGGTCTGGATGGAGAACACGACCCTGCACACCAACAACCACAAATACAACCAAATACAACACTAAAAGGAATCACAAGGGACAAACCTGTTTTCCCATGGGTTCTGGATAAGTAACAGTTGTGCTGAAGTAGCCGTTCCACTCTAATCTGCCATACAGACCTGCCCAGTGGTTGTGTCGGTTTCCAGTGTGAGGCAAGCACCATGGAATAAGGGTTCCATATTGCCTGTCCTGCTGATCACATGGCTTTCCTTCTGCACACGAACACACGCCTCGCAAAGCCTTATTATTCTCGGCTTTGCCTTTTTTTTTGTCGTGATGTGTATACTTGCTGTGGCAATGCACTTTAATTGGCCTGAGATCAATCTGGTGTACGACCACAACTCACAGTTTCTTGGCATAAGTTCCATCTGAGAGGTGGACTTCTATGTTAGGCAGGTCCCTCCAATCGGCACCAGGCGTTAAGGGAATGTAACGTATGCGGGCTGCCACCAATGGATTCATCTCCTTGCAGATGTGGTCGTACAGTATTGGTTGGGTCTTGCAGCCTCGCAACTGCAAATACAAGTGCAGGGAGGTATGGTGAAGTCTTAACATGATGTGGGAGCGTGTTGTGTGGGAAAAGCTCACCAGTCGTTGGAAGTGTGATCGCGGTTCCCCACAGTACCGTATCTCCCTTGCAGAAGCTCCATTCTTGATGTCGGGAAGGTCAGATATAGCGTCCAGCACTGTGACCGTTCTAAGAGCTGCACACGACAGTCGAGTGATGTTTGACACATACTGAGAAATGGGTTATTTGTGAAGGCTGTCAGATCGTGTTTTGAACCAAGATGTGAGTACCTTATTGTCATCCACCACTACAGACAACTGGACAGCTCGAGGACTGAACACATGAGTTGGCTCTGGGTAAAGGGGCAGCTTCTCTCCAGGAGCTGCAGCTATTATGATAGCTCTGTGTGGAGCAGTTAAAAATGTGCAACGTTTCTGCCCAAGCTGCACTCTTAAAGGTACCTTCGTCTTGTTTGAGGAACACCATATTGACCAGCTTGAAGAACTCCAAAAGTGCACTTCCAATTGATGAAAAACAGTAATGGTGACAAATCACACACGCACACAACACACACACCTGGTAACCCATCTTGACAAGGGTTGACAGTGACCACATGTGGTCATTTGTCTCACATCACAAAGTAGAAAAAGTGACATGATTGATGTCATTAAACATATTGTGCTATGGACCTAGATATGCACAATTGCAGATGTCATTGTCACAAATGTACCAGCAAGCATGCATGGCCAGATCCAAAACTAGGTAAGCAATGTAACTGTGTTAGTTGGAGGAGTGTGATTTGAACATGGCGGTAGCTGATGAAGTCAAACAGACTATATGCGCTGAAGAAATGAATAATATTTTGAAGCCTCTTTGAGTAGAATTTGAAGGCATCTTTATCCCCTGGCACTGTTGGACTTTTGATGCTCTGTCCTACTCAATGGACTGTAAGGGCAACTTCCTGTCAGAGTGCATGGAATTGACAACAATGCAATGAGTGTTTCAGAAGTTCTGTAACAAGGCAAGGGACCTCATATCTGATCCAATAATTGTGCCATATTGCTGGAGTGAATGTACAGACGGAAATTCTATTTTGGTCTTTGCTTTGCGATTAACGAGCGATTAACGAGTGACATAATTTAAGTGAAATGCACTCGTACCGTATATTTATATATCCACATACAACTTATAAAAAGTAAAATCGGCAAAGCATTCGATATTCATTAGCATACCGTAACTAGATATTCTGAAGCCAGGAATGGGAGGATCAGGTGCGGGGAGGAAATGGGAGGAGCCTTCGAATGGGAGGAGACTTGAGCCCTTCAAGGGGGAGGAGGCTGTAGCTCGGTGCAGTTCAAAGGGGAGGGTGCTTATACAAAAACGCCCAGCGACAAGTAAAAAAAATAAACACGCGTGGCACAGCCGTGTGGCAAAACTTCTCGCTAGCTATGCGGTTCTATGTTTAATTCTTTGTTGAAGTATGCTGTCACGTTATTATCCATGATAGTAAAGTACAATAATAGAGAAGGCAATATTGCGGATGATGCAGATGCATCAATATTTGTTACAACACATTCTGGATTTGTGGAAAAGTGAACTTGTAGTAAACTGTTTCTTTGCCAAAAAAGGCCATGAATTGGGGGGACACAATCGCATGCGCAGGTTAGTGGAGCGGACAAAGAAGAAAAGAATGGCAGATAATGTGCTTGAACAAGGGCGCAAGGAGCTGGTAAATCTTTTCGATAAAATCATCATTGAACACAACAAGCGGGAGCAATTGAAACTTACAAGGCAGAATTGGAAATGCTCCAGGTGAAATTTTCAAGTTTGGAAACCCAGCACCAGACGGCAGTTACAGCATACATATTACAGAAACAGGAAATTATTCAACATCTTGAAGCGGAATTAGTCAGGAAATCAGGAAACGTTGCAGTGTCAGGTCTAAATCATCCCTATGCATCTAAGGCCCTAACCGAACGTACTGTTATTTGATAAAGTAATGCGACGGGAACGACACCACCCCTCCTTCCCTCCATCATCTGTAAAACTACTCCCCCCCCCCCCCCTCCTCCCAATTTTCACTCCCAAATGCAGCACATACCACAAAGACACATCCGAATTGTTCTCATGTACATGAATAGTTAATTAATAAGTAACTGTGTGTGCATGTATACCCATACTCGTCAGTATGATGCTCTATATGATCTGTTGCGACGGGAATGGTCTATTGCGACGGGAATAAAGTAATACGACGGGAATGATTAATTGCGACGGGAATGATTCATTGCGACGGGAATATAGTAATCATAGTCAGTGCCCCTGATGTCCCCAACATAGGGAATGATCTATTGCGACGGGAATAAGATGGGGACATCAAGGGCACTGACTATGTCCCGTCGCAATGATCATTCCCATTCCCGTTGCAATAGATCGTTCCCGTCGCATTACTTTATCAAATAACAGTACGTTCGGTTAGGGCCTTGCAAGTCAAGTAAGCAAACCTCTTTGGCGGCGTATCCCGTACGCTAGGCTAGGCATAACTAACTCCACAATAACAAAATATGTATGTGTGTATCTGTGATTGGGGGTCATCACTGGCAATGACGACAAACTTCTGCCTGCTCGCTGAGGTTCAAGGGGACAAAGGTCACATCGGGACATGGGGAGACTGTGAACCTCTGGGTCCTTGTGCAGTAGGACCAGAAGTCCCCCAGGGAACGCGTACAGGCTAAGGAAAGGGATGGTGTCCATCTGTCTGTCACAGTCCTCGCCCAATCTCAGCTTCTGTCTTTGGCGCTCCCATACCACTCTGGGCATCTTAACCGGTACGTCCTGACCGGCCATGCAGATGTGTACGCTCTCCACCAACGAATGTAATATAATAGTACTTCGAGGAGTACATGGAGAAATGTGCAGGTAAGTTATTACAGGCCCGGCGCACTCCGAGAAAAGTTGGTCCGGCCAGTTGAAGAGGGACAGGCGCGCGCTTCGCGCGCGCAAATTTTTTGTTTTGTTCGACACCTACACTTAAATCTATCCATAGATCAATCAGCAGGCTACTGTAATCATCAATAATCATCCCACCCACAGCTCGGGAGCTCCGTCGCTCAATAATCTCACACGAAATTGCTATAAAATCAATTGCGCAATCGGATACAATACGCGCGTGGTATACCGGTATATATTGTGTACATGCGAGTGTAATGTTAGCCCGAAATTTGTCACACGTTAATAACTCAGTCATAATCGTTTTCTTGAGCATTTACTCTATGTCAATATTAAAACCATGAGCTATAAATATCATTGCACACTGCATGCCTTATATTCATTTAAAAAGTCCACTGAAATTTTGAATCAAATGATGTTATGCATGCAGTCAAGTTATGAAAACTTTCCAAATACTTTTACTCTATGATGTGAATCACCCACAAATTCATTAGCAATATCTTCTAATTTGATACTATCTGTGAGCCCTTTATGAACATGAAGGACCATGAGATTGTTCAGCCTCTGTTGACACATAGTAGTTCTTGACCCTTCTGAGGGCACTAAAAGATCTTTCTGTCTGAAGTAGCATTTGTTTATAGTGACATCATCCTGTCCCAATAACTTGAACAATTAGATAAAATTTGCATCACACTCATCACCATCTCCCCTAATTGCTAAAACTTGACGGGTCAATAACTGAAGGCAAGACAGTATTTATTTTTCTTCTGCAAACTGGGTTGATAATTGCTCACCAATATGTTCACAGGTGGCTGGCAGAGTAACACAAACTTCCACTGCTTCTCACTGACTTCATGGTTTTTGTTTTTAAACGTCAAAGTGCCATCCTTCCAATTGGAAAATCCTTTAGTAACCTACATTGAAAATTTGCAACCTAGCTAGAAGTTAGGCAATAAAATATTAATGGCACAACTTACAAATGCAGGATCAGCTCTAGTGCTAGACCTCATCTTTTTTTCCTTGAATCCTTTTACGCATATATGACAAAACGCTAGATCGCGTGCCTCATCGTAGTGAAGAAAAGGCCATGATTTAAACCACAATGCCTGGAAAGATCTCATAACTATATTCTTTTTCCCAAAAGAACGCTTAGGGAACGAAACATGTTGAGGCTGATGCGGAGTATCTGGCAGTTCGGTGACATTTGTATAAGAGACGAGATTCGCCATGAGCAGCTGATAAGTTTCATTGAGGAATCAAATTAATTATTTGTCATACTGATTATTGATGTATCTGTGGGCGTGGTCAGACGCGCCTTCATTTCGGGATAAAAGTGGTCCGGCCAAAACCGGACCAACCGGACCGTGTGCGCCGGCCCTGTATTAAATGTGCAATGTACGTAATCACATAAACATTGCACCTATGACAATAAAATTAAAATTCCCAACATCTTACATTACAATTACTATTAATGCATAGCTGCACCTATGACAATTAAATTAAAAATTTGAAATGACCTTTGTACAGTGCAAGCAGTAACAATTCAATATGTGTACAGTAATAAATCATTCAAGTGTAACTAATTTGTAATGGGGCATAAAAATAAAATTGTACAGTTCGTTAATAACACTGACAAAAGTATACAGATCTGAAACATAAATTATTAAGGCAAGGGATAGTTGATCCTTCTACTGTAAACAGATACCTTATTATTATTATTATTTATCACCCTGACAAAACATCCATGGCTATCCACACACCCTTCTGAACACCCTGAGAACACACCTATGGCTATCAACACACCCCTCTGAACACCCTGAGAACACACCTATGGCTATCCCCACACCCCTCCAAACACCCTGAGAACACACCCATGGCTATCCACACACCCTCCAAACACCCTGAGAACACATCCACACACCCCTCTGAACACCCTGGCTATCCACACACCCCGCCGAACACATCCATTATTGCTATCCACACACCCCTCCAAACACCCTAAGAACACTATCCTTGAACACCCTGAGAACACATCCATGGCTATCCACACACCCCTCCGAACATCCGTCCCAGATCTCAAAGTATCAAACTGATCTAATTGTCAATATTGAGCATGAATACAATAACATGACATGATACTAAATCTGTGTTAAAATGTTTGATGCGGCAACCAGGAGGAACTCTGACTAAGGCCTACATTTCTCCATACGTTATAGTGACGTGCGTTGCAGTGACGTAAGCGTTTTGATCTCCCGCACGTGACGTGATTTGGAACTTGCAAGGTGAAGATAAGAATAAGAATTGCGGTGGTCGTGTAGGTGGTGTTTAAATGCAAATAGCTTAGTTATGCCTAGTCTAGCGTACGGGAAGCTGCACACTACGCCACCAAAGAGGTTTGCTTATTTGACTTGCAAGGCCCTAAGCGAACGTACTGTACGCCGGTTATTTGCACTATCCCCTGCTGACGCTGTCTTATATTATATTGCCCTAGCGAGCGTACTTTAGGCTATCTTCGTTCTATGTCGGAAAGAATTTTTAATCTACTTTCTCTTTTTTCACTCGAGCTCTAGAGGTTGCTGTGCTTTTCCTGACTAGTGCCGATGTTATATTCTGTCCCTGGTTTTGAACCATTCAGCTTGTGATACCTAAGGCAAAGTTGAGGCTCCCATAAAATAGGTGATGATAAGGGGTGTTGTTTGGGGGGTGGAAGCTGGTGGAATATGGGGTCAAGTGATGTGTACAATATTTAAAAGCTACTATGTTAGTGACTACTGCTTCCTCTGTTCTGTCTGGTTACTCTGTTCCTGTTTGAAGACTTACTCGTGGATTGAGCACTTATTGAACATTCAGCTTTCAGCTTGTGATACTTCTACTGTCAAACGTCAAAGGTGAGGCTAGCTTGGATGAGGCTTTATTGCTATTTGCTATTATTGTATCATGTTGGGGTGTGGGTGTGTGTATGTCTGAGGACGGGAAGCTTGTTTTGTGGGTACATGCATGTGTGCCACACCAGCTAGCTTTGCCCTAGCGAGCGTACTTTAGGCTATCTTCGTTCTATGTCGGAAAGAATTTTTAATCTAATTTCTCTTTTTTCACTCTAGCTCTACTTTTCCTGTGCCACTGGTATATATTCTGTCCCTGGTTTTGGAACATTCAGCTTGTGATACCTAAGGCAAAGGTGAGGCTTCCATGAGGCTTTATTTAGAACCACATAAAATAGGTGATGATAGGTGTTTGGGGGGGTGGAAGCTGGTGGAATATGCGGTCTATGTGTGTGCATTTACTTACGGGTACAGTGTGTGTACACATTTAGCTGTGGAATAGAAAACATTTTGTTTTGCAGAATGCCACCAAGAAAGAACGCTTCTAAAAAAAGGGAAAGTAAGTTGATTTAGACATGAAACCTAAATAACATGGTTGCAACTGGAAAGCATAGTGATTCAGAACCTTTACTTGTTAATAGCGTGCTTAGTACTTGATATTTGGTGAGGCACTATAATACATCCTGGGCAAAGTTTATGTGTTAAGCACCTATGAGGGAAGGGTAAGTAGCTGGTTCTCTTACCACAGTACCCTCTGCCACAAAGAAACAAATGACAAGTAAGTAATGATATCCAAGTGAACCATTATGTAAGTGAGGGTTCCTTTTGTTGTGTTTAGAATCATGTGCCTACACACCTAACCTAACCTGTCTTTGTTTAGTCATGCATGTTTTGAAGTGTTAGAGTCAGTGAGCCTGGTTCACAACAAGTTTTTCTCTTGAATGGCATATGAATGTGGGCACTTATTGTTAGTACCAAAGTAGCTACGGGTTATTACCACATGACCCAGCACTGTGCATGGTTATTTGTTTTCAAGCCTTCCATTTAGTAACCAAATGACATATAGTATGCTTACTACTTAATAAATGCTGGATTGGATAGTGTTAGCCGACGGTGTGATAGTAGAGTTGACTAAAGGTTAGTTACCAGACTCATTATCTGGGGAATGTAGGTTCGAGTCCTCTACATCTTGTATGAAACTTTTAACATAATAATAAATCCAGAGGTATTATTAAGTTTAGCAGTGTTAAGTTTAATTCTTTATGGGATTAATCTGTCAACACTTAAATTTGGTATACTGCAGCTCATGTTATGCGCGGGGGTGACTAGTTTAGCGTCTTATGACGCAGGGGTGGTATGCATTTTTAACTAACAGCAACAGCACCACCGTATGGTAGTTGGCCTACTAAAACCTTAAAGAATAGATATACAATGATTAACGAGTGTAGATAGCAAGTGTTTTGTACTCAGAGTGATGTGCCTGTGGGTATATATACTCACCATGAAGTCGTAGGGTATTATTTAGGGGTTTAGGGGTTTTAGGGTGCGCCCGTTCCGAATCCGAACCCCAAATTTGTCCCATCTCACTCTTTGCTTCCCCCCCCCCGAATGTTTATGTTTACCAGCATCGTTGTCCCAGTAGTCGCGCTTCGCTCACAAATGTAGTCTATATAATATGCCTAGGCACTTGCTCTTCCTGAATTACTACTACCCCCACCCCGTGTCCATTCAGATTCAGAGGTAAATATGGAGGTACACACACACCACATACACCATACACATACCACACGCAGACACCATACACACACACCACACACACATGCACACACCACACACACCACACACACCATACACACACCACACACACATACCATACACACACCATACACACACACCATACACACACACACACATATACACACACGCACACCATACACACACTCTTACAAACACAAAAAAAAATGTACACATAACACAGGCGCAGATCCAGGGAAGGGGGTGGGCATTGTTCTCCTAACTAATATCATTGGCACACATGACATACAAGGAATATTTAATTCCATATTTGCACTCCTAATTTTGCAGGTTTGACTAGTGAATGTACAAGCATAATTCATTCAGATCCAAAGATCAAGAAGAGGCAAAGATAGTTGGAGACCTAATTATAGTGTTGACCTGTCTTCTCCACAAACTCGCATCAAGAGGTTGCCCTTTGGAAAAGGATGAAGAATAGTTCTAGAAAGAACCCAATCTTAATATGATAAATCAAAACGCCCATACACGATGCAAGTACGTGCGCGAAGGCAATGAACGTTCGCTATAGCAGAAAATAGCCTCGACTAATTGACCATTGCATATGCAAGAATGATACAACTGGTTGTGTACATTTGACGATGAATTGAAATTAAGCATGACATTCTCTATGAATACGATAATGCACGACAACAACGCCCACGTCCTTTTAAACAACAGAGTTCATGGTGGGATCGACGAAGTTATGATTTGTGATTGCATCTAAGATCAGATGATAGGGTGTACCCCCCCCCCCCCCCTCTCTCTTTCAATTTCCATATCGGACCTTGCCACCCATTTGACGCCACACCCGCCTTTGGCCAAAAAAAAAAAAAAAAAAGAAGGAAAAAGATTATATAAAAAAGCAGGGCTGGTCGGGGCCGCATCGGACGTTGTAGCAACCAAAAACCAATGGTTCGCCTACTCGATGCCGATGTACACGTGTATCGACATAATGGTATTACAACGATCTGCGTTACTAATTCATGCAAATATGCTCAAACCTTTGCCTCCACACCCTCAGCCTGCTCTGTCGAAAGAGGTTGCTGTAGTTGGCATGCGGTTTGAAAGTGAAGTTCAAGACAGCCGCATTTTTGATTAAAGCTACCGCGGAGGCAGACCCAATTATTGCTTAGCAATAATAACGTCTGATATGTAAAAACGTTAATAGATAAGTGTGTGTGTCTGGGGAGGGGGAGTGTGCATAAGTGCTCGTATAATATTTACCTCTGCAACAGCAACCATGTCGTAAAATCAATTCTTAATCGTAATTGCTATGAAGTACCAAGAAGTCTGACATGTACGATACGCAACTGCATGACCGATTTGTAGTCCAAATATGGGCAATCTGTCCTGGAGCCTTCACATTTTCAATGTCACAACATTCAAAAATTCTCCCCAGTCTATACTGCATTAAGAGATTTCATCCTGAAGTTTAAAAAATAATATCTGAATTATATTTTGTTATTCTTAAAAATATCTTGCAACACTAAATATAAACAATGTTCAAACAAAAAACTCCTCATCTGGACTGTCCCAATTTATACAAAACAGAAGCTGCAGTGCCCTGTTGGATGCTAATGGACAGACTCTGAAGCAGACACAAAGAGTTTGCTTCACCCAACACCTGTCTTACGCAATGGCCCAGAGCTTTGAGTTATCTTGGGTCCGAAACCCCAGCTGTCTCTATAATCACTGGGGTGAAACAGTGTCAGGAGTCAAGGTGGTTATACTTTCTCTGTGTATTTACTTCTGCCTGTTCAGCAAATTGCTCCAGCTTGCAGTGCCGCAATTGGAGTATGGTGGAGCAAATGTATCTGGAGAGGCTACATCCCAAGTTGGCCACACTTCCAAGGGACTCATGAGACACAATCTACAATCTGAGTGAAACAGACCAAAGGGCTCCAGATGTGATGGAACATGAGCTGCTCTGTCATTTGTCTTCTGAATGGTGGTGTTGGCACCTACACTCTTTTTGCAGCTTAAGCCATGAGTGGCAAGCCTGAGAAACCTCTACCCCACAGTGGCTGGCAGATATGAATTCTACACAGAGGTAGTCCCAGGTGAAGTCCCACAGAGATTCTATCAGTTTCACGTGATGAAACTAGTAAGGCATTTCACAAAGCCCCAGATTCTAAGACGCCGAAAGGAGACAACCTTTGTGCAATTCATCAGAAGCACTTCTTAAAAGAATGTCGTCTGCGATGGAGGATAACCTGAAAGAATTGCATGACTTCTGATGATGGGTAGCAGCATCAATGGGGTTGTTTTTGACACCACTGGGACCAGGCTGCAAGAGCATCGTTCACATAACTGAGCTGGGGTGGTTGCATTTTAGCTGGCAGAATTAGGCGAATTAAGTGCAGAGGAGGCAGCAGCTGAGGCCAAGAAGGCAGAAGGTGCCAGCTGCTGTTACAATATAAATAATCCTAATTTCATAATGGAGTTTTCCTGCCACCTGATGGTAGATTGTGAAATGGCTGGAATCTCCAAATTAGGTTCTTTAATTTGAAGAACAATATGATAAAAGTTGGTGACTATATAATCAATTGCGCATACATATGATATCAATTACTGTGTGAGTACAGATCGATGAAGCCGCTTTTTTATTTTACACAATATTAGAACTAAACATTGAATCAAATAGAAGTGGTTCATCAGACCATTAGGTGTCACTGGCGTTTGTTGCCTTTCTCATGTTGTTCATAATCCCCACCAAGAAGGCTTGTATATTGTACCAAGTGTGTAAGTGATAAAAAAGATTATACTTATGGAAAATGTTTACCGGTAATGTGAGTGAGCATATATATGTTGCACACAATCATAGTATCGAATATCGTAGAATGAAACAATGTCTGTAGAAAAAGTGCTAGCATTACGAAGGTCAAACCACACAAAACTCCACCACAGCAAAACAACAAACGCCAAGTCAAATAGACGGTGCTCGCTTTTACCATAAGCTGTTTAGAACATACCCGGCAATCGTATACAACATTACACTAGCTCGTGCCCAGACCCAAAGTACACTCATCCCCACTGGTTATCGTGCTGTCGGCGCATGTATCGACTCATGACCACACACCATCGCAAGTACGATACGCTTGTAGCGATGATGTAGGGTCAGGGTAAAAGTCTAATGTAATTAATGGCCAAATGCAGCATACCGCTGTTTACTCGGAGTCATCAGCTCAACGTATATATATAGAGATCGTCTTTTCGCAATACTGATCTACAGTATTACATATAATCAGCCCTACGCAAAAATATATTGTTCATACAATATTGCAATATTGTCTACAATATATATATGTCATACAATATATTGTATTGTAGTAGTTAACAATACCAATATATTGTATTGTAGTAGTTAGCAATAACAATATATTGTATTGTATTGGTTGACAAAAAGGTGTTTAATCAGACTGAACTTAGTCTCATATATATACGTGTCAAACCACATCAATCTTGTATTGTGCAGTAGGGCTGTGGGGTAAATAAATTTCAAAATGTTTCTAACGACGCGCACCACAACACCGCCCACTTTTCAAGCAGCAGGTAGACATGAAACGGCTGGAAAAAAAGCATATTACTAACCATTCATAGTGACACTGAGAGCGCTTACCAAACTAAAGAGAAGTCAGGACGTCGAGAAAGTGAATTATAATTAAAATAATAATAATAATATTGTATTAATTCAATTTGATTGTGTAAAGCATGCATTTTTAGAGCGTACTGCACAATGTGTAAGATGCTAGTGAAATGCATATAATGATGGGACCTGCATGGTGGTTTAAAACATTGCAATATTGTATTGCAATATATTGCATTGTTATAATGGAATATTGCAATATATTGTATTGTTACAATGGAATATTGCAATATATTGTATTGTTATAATGGAGTATTGCAATACATTGTATTGTTGTAATGGAATATTGCAATATATTTATTGCTGAATATCAGTACAACCAATACAATAACAATATTATTGTGCCTAGCGCTGCATATAATACCGGTATACAGTAGTATTTATAAATGGGGTCGTTTCCGCGAAAAGGGACCTAGCGCGCAATCATTGAAATGTATATTCAGAGCCATGACAGATAACATTTCAGACTTCTAAAATTGAAATCTTGAAATGCGTTAAGATCCCAACTGTTTCCTTCTAACAAGTGACGCGCGCCCTCCTTTCCCCAAGGTCTGTGGCCTAGTACCATCCATTGTGATCACTGCACTCTGCACTGTTGAATGACGGCTCTGTAGGAGTGATGCATGCACCCGAATATACTGCTACTGCTCATGCAGTGCTTATTGTATATATATGATAAGCGAAATGGGGAATATGCTTTATCCCATTGACATCACAAGAGCGTGGACCAAAACTTATGAAGCGAGAAGAGAAGCAGCAGAGGCGGAAGCGCATCTGTTGCGTGAGCGTCAAGCGTATCAGAAAGACAGGAGACAAGCGGCCTGGGCCGAAAAAGAAGCGGCCAAAGCAAAGGAGCACCTGGAAAAAATTGCGCGAGAAGCCGCTGTTGAAAGGAAACTCGCAGCTGAAGCAGAGGGTCGGCTTGAGATAGAGAAACAGGAGACGGAGAAAAAACGACTACTGGCTGCGGAGGCGGAAGCGCGGCTAGAACAGGTAAAGCAAGACATTGAAGCAGAAAGACGCAAAACAGCTGAAGCAGGGAAAGAAGCAGAGCTGGTTAGGGAACGCATTGAGCTTTCTGCTAAAGAGGTTGCAATAGAACGACGACTCGCAGCTGAAGCAGAGGCCAATCTCGAGGAACAACGGCGGGCCTCGGAGAAGGAAAGAAAGCAGGCTGCCGATGCTCAGGCACGTCTAGAAGAAACGAAACTGTTGACCGAAGAGCAGAAGAAGAAAGCTATCGAGGCAAAGGTACTGCTTGAACAGGAGAGACAAGCTACTGAACGAGAGAAGAAAAGGACCGCTGATGCTGAGAAAGAGGCAGCGGCGTGTAAGCAACAGTGCGAAGTAATTGGGAGCTCCACAGCAACGGAAAGAAGACTAGCAGCGGAAGCAGAAACGCATCTTGAAGAGAAAAGACAAGAGACTGAGAAAATAAGAAAGGAGGCTGTTGAAGCTGAGCTACATCTGGAGCAAGAGTTCGGTGGTAAAGAAAAATTGGGGCGTAAGCATGGAATATTCGGATGGAGAAAATGACGATATGGCTGTCACGATAAGTTTGGTTTTTAATAACAATAACAACGATAATTTGCAAAACATTACAAGATGACGTCTAATCCAGGTTACTCGGAAGACGTGGCCTTGCAGGCCGGAATGAATTCAGTTCACATCGAGTTGCATGTAAATGTAATTCAGCGTAAGTACGTGAGCATCATTGGTGCAGTGCACTCAGTGTACAAAAAAAGATGAATGATGTATTAAAGTCAGTTATTGCTGTTGTACTATTTAACTTGCTATCCCAGCAATAATAAGTTACAATAGCTAGGCTTTCTAATCTCGGTACAGCTCTCATGTATGCATAATAAATAAATAAAAGTTCTACATTACATGTACAATATGCTTTATGGAGCATTCACGTATATCTCCGCACAGAAAATAGCTTCAGGATCGAATCTTTCCAAAATCGATACTTTTGCTATGTCCAACGACTTTTCCACGACACCTTTGAACACGCAAACGTCATTGAAGTAAACGCACACCGGATGTTGAAGACTTAGCATGTGATCATTTAGCCGAATCCCGATTCTCTTAATGTCAGTTGATTCAATGTAAACGCAGTTCTCCTTCAGAGATGCCGTAACAAGCGTCCCAACCTTCATTTGCTCCACGGGTAACACTAACCAATAAAACGCCCTTTTCGGGAGGTCATTGCACTGCTTCCACACAACTTTATCGGGAAGGGGTACGCGGGTCTTAGTCAAAAGCCATTCAAACCCCTCAAAGTCGCGATGGTTCATCCAATGTCCGCATCCCGGTTGGACCTTCACGAAATGATCGTATCCTGATGGGTCCTTCTGTTTCTCGACTTTGAATCTCTCACCGTACTCCATTCCAACGCCGTTTCGGTTGTAGGCATTGTCGTACTCGCCTACGTGCAAAGTGAAGGCTGTATTTCGGAGGGATAGGATCGAAGCTCCGTTCGGATGGCCTCCACACATTGCTGCGCCTGCAAGACGGTCTGCCATCCTAGGTGCGAGTTTGTACACACCGTCCCCGCCAGCAGAGTAACCAGTCAAGAATACTTTATTGGGATCGGCGATGCCGCAAATGATGAACGACTGGATCATAAAATCGAGCATTGTATCGACGTAAGGCAGATGCCACATGTTCCAAGCATCTTCAGGAGCTCGCGGCACAAACCAAACGACGCCTTCTGGGAAACGGTAGAGATGCATGTGGTTTTTATATTGCCCATCGTTAACTGCTTTCGGGCAGCCGCCACCCCCGTGAAGACCGATGAAGAGTGAGTATCCATTCTTTGGTCGACTTCCGTAGTAAACAACAGTAAACGGCATAGTGTGTCCCTCTAGAACTAGTTCGCCGCTGTCGAGAATTGCTCTTCGTCGGGGTTTTTCGGTATTGACTAACGATTCCAGAAGGGTATGAACTTGTTTGGTGAACAGTAAGTAGTTCCGATCCATGTTTTTAAACACTACAGTATTGATCTTCAGAGCTGACGTTAAAAATTAGCTGTGCTCAGTGTTGATATGCACGCGATTTAGCATAGGTGGGGGCGAGTCTTAAAGGAATATCTGGAGTGCTTAGCTATAAATCCACTGTTGTCGATTGACTCGCTCGGAGGTGTCTGTCTATATATTATTGTGTTACGAATGGAATCAGCCTAAAAAGAATGTGCTCGTTCAGCTCATCGTGCTCCATAATCCGTATAGTTAGTTAACTGGCCGGCAGGCCAATAAATAAGTTCCCGCGAAAAGTGACCTACTCTAGAAGTCACGGAGTACATGGAGTTGTAAGGGTCTGAATTTTTAATTAACCATACATTTCAACGCAAGCGTTACATTTCTATTCGAAATTATGCCTTGTAGCGGAAACGATCCCAAGTACGGAATAGAGCTAGAGATTATAAGAAAAATTTTTAATTGCAAGGGCATAATTACTAGAGCCTGTTTCAAGTTCGTACAATCATGACTATGTGAAATTAACACATACACACTTATGCAACGGCCCTAACAATACTGTGGAAAGCCTCTGGCCTTGCAAACGGCCCACATCAGGGTCGATCAGCCGCAAAATGCCAAACTTGGCCTATTGAGTCTCTCAATTCCAGTTGCAATAGTTCTCCATGGCAATAGGAACACAACTTCCTGTCACACACTCCCACCACCGATATGGATGGGGATGCTTAAGATTAACAACATCTCTAAGCATGAAGCAAATGGGTGTAGGAAGAGACACCAAGCAGGTGTACGCGTATCCTGAAGTGTTACTCTAGGAAACGATCATAAGATGGCCAGAGTGGGCTTACAGCTATCAGATGGCATCATTAATTGTGAACTTTGTCACAATAAAGCAACACTGGTACGTGTACTTCAGGGGCTTCATGACATCAACCATATTTGTGATTACCATGCACATGTCACATTGATGGTATACATAATAACAGGCTTTTTTTATATATCAGATTGCAGGGCATTGTTCAGTTTGTATGATGAAATGCAAGTTAACTATCTTTTGGTAGTATTTACTTATTGCCATCACAGAATGCATTAGCCAATTTTTTGCTAATCCTTACGCGTGGCAATGGAAATATACAGTGTGGAGGACTTGGGGGAGAGAGATGGAGGGGGGAGAGAGATGGAGGGGGAGGAGGAGGGAGGGGAGAGAGGGAGGGGAGAGAGAGGGAGGGGAGAGGGGGGGAGAGAAGGTCACTGTAGAAATACATATAGTTCTGGTTAAGAATGTACAAAAGTCATGTGTTGCTAAAAAGTCATTGTTTTCAGGCAAGTCACTTGTACACCACATGGTTACACACAGCTATGCACAATAACACTTGAATTTGGGGTGGATAATGGCATCCATGGCTAAAATGTGTTCATAACTATTAAATACATCAATATTCAAAAAAAAAAGAAAAAAAAGAAACAGGTACCAAGTACAGCACTGTTTCACTCTACAGTCACACTTTTGGCCAAGTTTCGTGGACAATCAACCTGCAAAATATATGGTTACCCATCAGATGTAGAGATAATCATAAATACAACATTGTAAACACCCTTGGATGAAACGTACATCGTGTTTTCTAATCACGGCAATATGAAATGCCAAAAGCTGGAGCGGGATGACTGCCAATATTCCCTGCAAGCAGTCAACAGTCTGGGGAACCTCCAGATACCGATATGCCTTGGCCTGGACAGCAGTGTCCCCTTTACAGCAAATGATAATTGGCCGACCCTGAAAACCATGCGAATAGAAGCAGATAAAGCCATGCTGAACATACCTGAACATAACTGTAGTCATCATGTGTGATACAGTAAATGCGATGCGATAAGTACTGCATGTTACATACTTCATTGATCTAGTGATGTTAACTCTGTTTATCTAAACAGTTAATATTTTGTAGTCAACAACATATTGATCAGTTGTTTCCTGGTCGTATAGTGCAAGTTGTTTGCAAACTATGTTTTCTCCTGCAACGCGAAAAGCTCATTTCACACTACATGTGTACCACGCTAATTGGCTTTGCCTGCAAAAGAGTTAAATAAAAATTGCATTCTACTCACACAGTGTCCAGTACTGAAGGCGTTAATTAGAAAGAACTAGTGCAATGTTCTGAACAGTAGATAGGCAATGACTATTTGATACAAACTGCAATACGTACATGTACATAACAATATTACACTGGGTTGTGCAATGACATCTGTGCTTATATAAGGTATAGTGTCACATGCGCAGCTCTTTAATTGACAGTGTACAGAACAGCAGATACATTTTTTGGACTACACATTTTATCATTCCCAGCAACTTACTGATCTTGCAGTGACTTGCTCCAAAGCATTTTGACATTTCTACACAAAAAGCAGCAACAAGTGCAGTAAGTCAAAGTCATGGGCCAGTCTGCACAGACTTGCACAGTACACAATGAGCACACGCATGAACATGTACTTTACATACACTGGATCATGCTTTATCTTCATGATAATTAAACAGTCTTTGCTCTAACTTTAAGGATATATAACAGCATGCACACATGTAGTTATCATGAGATAAAAAATTATTAAGTACAGTAAAAATAACTGATTGGGAGCACATTACATGAATAGTATGTTAGTTATTGGATCCCTTGATGTCATGTGGATCATTTTGTTTGTAATCAAAATCTTCACTATCATCCATGTCAAACATTCTTTTCTCTCCCACCCAACACACACAAAACACACACACAACACAAACACAACACACACACAACACACAACACACACACACACACACACACACACACACACACACACACACACACAAACTCACCCCATACACCCCATCCTTCAGCATGACCATGATGCAGGCCATCTTCTCGTCAATGAGGGCCAGCGGGCCATGCTTCAACTCTCCACTCATGATGCCTTCCGAGTGCATATAAGAGACCTCCTTGACTTTCTGTGGAGGGAACAGGTACAGTGTAGTGTAGATAACGCTGAGCACAGGAAATGGTACTCATTAAAAACATGTACAGTACATGCAAAAGCACACACATGATTCTTCGGTATTGTACACAGGCAGATTTACAGACCAAGCGCTGTACATACAGAACTGTTTGAACGCTTGTAGCGCAAATACAACTATTACATGTATACAGGTATGTGCTTGCTTTCGGTTTAAAATATACATGTACATATGCCCGTGTACATGTACTTACAAGTGCTCCTTCCAAGCAAGTGGCAAAGTTATAGCCTCTGCCCATGATGATCAAACTCTTCTGCTCAACAAGCTCTTCGGCTATCGCCCGGATCTTTGAATCCAGCTTCAGTACTTCCTCAATGTTAGCTGTAAAAACAAACAGTTGGGAAGTACATGTAACTGAGTACATGTATTTGGGTCACTTCATGGCGCACTCAACTACAGTTGCTAGCCATCTTGCATATCAACACAGAGGCTATTTACCTGTTGACATTTTCTGAGCAATTACCTTTACCTATGCAATTCCCTCCTTTGCTTGCAACCAATTTGTCTGACCGACTCGACTAACCTCTATATAGTGCTGCATGCACATGTACTATTGTACTAATCATATTCGCATATTAACTTATATAATCAGCTGCGCTAAAAAAAAACTTCAGTAATGGGGCCTTGTTTTTATATTATATACTGTAACACATGCACACATGAATGTATAGTACATTTGAATGGTTCATTAAATGCAATGGCAAATGCATGTGAATTGCAAGAAAAATGCAAGGATGTTGTGTTTAGAGGCATTAAAATAAAACAAAAAGTGTCCCGGACCAACGGTCCATCCTTCTTTCCACCTCTGCTAAGACACCCTGTTGTCTCACCTGACAGCCTTGAGAGTCCATCAATGATCTCTTTCCTCCTTCCCTGCAAGCTCACCCTGTCCTCACTCATCACCAGGCCAAACATCACTAAGGCAACAAACTGACTGGTATAGGCCTGAAGGCAAGAACAATGCAAGCAATTAACAAACTGCATACTGTACTGTACATTTTGTACTCCTCTATTCTTATGGCTAATTGGGCTTAGTACTAGCATCAATACAAGCAAGCTTTCATGTACATGTACATGTATGCACATGCACAGTACCAGCTTGAATTAACATACACTTTCTACTATAAATGGATTTTTAATTTGCAAATATCTGCAAGTACTGGACTAATCTCCAGTGCACATGTACATGTACAGTAAATGGTAAAATCCTAACTTCAAATACATGTATCACTGCCAGGTGTTCAGTAGTGTACATTTACATTGCAGTGGAGAACTGTTTACACACACGCACACGCACACACACACACACACGCACACACACACACACACACATATACACACACAAACACACACACGCAACAGAGGTATTGATGATCATGTGAGGGGAAATTTCTGCCATTTGTTACATATTGCTGTAGTACCCTTCACTGCGCAATCATCACTTATAGTACATTCATGCAAGGAGTACACATGGGGAATTCTGACACCTGTTTGCCACTCATGCCTCTACCTTTGTGCTGGCCACTCCAATCTCAGGTCCAGCATTGATGTGCACTCCACAGTAGGTCTCCCTGGAGATGGAGCTCCCTACGGTGTTTGTGATGCCTACAACGAAGGCCCCCCGAGCCTTGCAGTACCTCAGAGCATTGAGGGTGTCTGCTGTCTCCCCTACCAGCCATTAGAGGTGGGAAGGGAAGGAGGTGGGAAGGGGAGGAGGTGGGAAGGGGAGGAGGTGGGAAGGGGAGGAGGTGGGAGGGGAGGAGGTGGGAAGGGGAGGAGGTGGGAGGGGAGGAGGTGGGAGGGGAGGAGGTGGGAAGGGGAGGAGGTGGGAAGGGGAGGAGGTGGGAAGGGGAGGAGGTGGGAAGGGGAGGAGGTGGGAAGGGGAGGAGGTGGGAAGGGAGGAGGTGGGAAGGGGAGGAGGTGGGATGGGGAGGAGGTGGGACAGGGAGTACATGTGCAGTATTGAACCATTGGAATACACAGTTCTCCCCAACCTACCTGATTGGCTGATAAAGAATGCCACATCATCTCTGAAGATAGGTGTTGACCTGTCCAGGAAGTCGGATGCCAGTTCAACCACAACTGGTAGCTCTGTGAGTTCTTCCAGCAGCTGACGCGTCTGATTACGGAAAGCATGACATCCAAGTACAATCACTACACTGCACACATGTAATATAAGCACACGTACATGTACATGCAACAGCATGTGCCAACGTACACCCAGTGTCCACAGGCAACAACATGCTGTACAGTACTTGTGCCTCTAACATGCACAGTAGTACATACATATGGCCTATACATGTACATACAGTACATATAAATACATGGAAGTGGATTGACAATCAGTGTTTGTACAGAGCATCTAGTGTACATGTATCAATGATCAGTACGTATTAATCTACAGTGTACCCTTGTACTGCATGCATATACAGTGTATATGTATGGACAAGACACGAATATACATGATGTGCATTTCACATGTCCAGTACCGTGCGTTTGTCTCTACAAGTGCGGACACACACACGTGCTTTACTTACAGCTACGGCACTGTGGTAGCTAGTCCCACAAGCAATGAGGAGCAGCCTCCTACTCCTCCTCATGGTGGCAATATGATCCTTGAGTCCACCGAGGACAACTGTTAGTGGCAAGATAGCCCAGATGGTGAGGGCTGGCTCATGGCTATGCTAAGACGCAGTCACACCAATTTAACGTACAGTACAGATGCATGCAAACAAATATTCGTTGCATATGGCAACCATCTCGAGTGACAGAAAACAACATTTCAGATACACCTGCCCCATTGTATGCAACAAGTTACACATGTATGTAAAGTGCAGTAGACAGAGTGGACACACAGCTGTTGGGCCATGGAGGGATTCTCACCTTTGCAATGATCAAACTGCATGCGACCTCGCATTGTGTTCACTATGCTCTCAGGTTGCTCAAAGATTTCCTTCAGCATAAAGTGGCTGTAGTTCCCTGCAGGGTGTATTTGCAACACCATGCATTCAACCCCACACATGAGAACCTGTTAACATCAATACACCACCCCATTAACCCACCAGCACCTCCAACACAGCTTCCTCCATACCCAAAACAAAAACAAGTACCTTTCATGATTTCCTGGAGCTTCGTCTTGATGGTGTGACGGTCCTGTGTGATTGGACGACCACATTTGAGGACTTGACGTGGTGAATTGTGAGAGCTGTGGCATATTGGTCAAGACGCAACACAGAGTCAGTAACATACCGGACACACATCTACATGTACACACACACACACACACACACACACACACACACACACGTGCACACACACACACATACACACACATACACACACACATACACACACACACACATACACACACACATACACACACACACACACACACACACGCACACTGCATAGACATGTGTACGCAACGGAGTGACAATAGACACACATTCGAGAGGGGTTGCTTACATCCATCTCCACTGACTGCAGCCACATCGTTATCCTCCAAGTAGATGACCTTATCAGTGTGTTCAATGACGGCACTGCAGATAGAAGCACAACTCATTCCACTCATATTCATGGTTGTGACTGAGGAAGAACAGTGTTTTGATACATTTTAAAGACTTTACCCATTGTCTGCTGACAATAGAAAACTTCTATCTTTCATCGCATTCGCAGATATGTGTACTCAAACAACATACAACCACAACACCCTTAATTATATTGAGATTGTATACGTACAACATGAGGAAGCAGGGCGTGAATTAGTAGACACATGACACAGGTAATGTGCAAAGAACAGCTGGCACTGCATTCACCAGAGTGTGCAGCTACAGTCTAAACTGCCCTCAGTAGTGGCTACATCACCTGGGAATGGCGATCATCTTCCCACTAGGATTGATTCTGGACGATATAGATTAACTTTACTGTATTTTCATCCCCACCTGTATCGGAGCCAATACAGCCCACAATTCTGGCCCTTGGGTGACACTTCAGGCAGATTAGACTGCACAGCACACAAATGTACATGTACAGTGTATGTTACAGTAAGTGTTGCACCTACAGTATACTGACACTGGGCTATGCATATGGCGCTGTGCAGGAAGAATGCAGGGCAATAGCAGGCACGCACAAACCTGGCGTCAGATGCAAAGAAGTACTCCACGTGTTTTGGTTCGTCCCTGGCATCAATATCAAAGTGGGACGTGCTACCAGCCCCTTTGAGAGTCTCGCTGTTTGCAATGTCAACCTTATCCACACAGGGAGGAGGAGAGAGCGGAGAGAAATCTATTGGCCATATGGTGGTGGTGGTGGTGGTGGCGGAGGTGGAGAATGTACTTAATACAAATGGTACTGACAGAAGACTGCACACATACTGTACATGTACAGTGCAAGGAAAGGATATGCACGTTCATGATCAGTGTTACATGTAGGCAAGTGTGCAGGCACAGGTTAACAAGCATTTTCTCTGGACAACATAACTGCATTCAGTTACTTGCTCATGCAGCCATTGCTCAATGCAGTCATTGTGCTCATCACTCGGTGGAGTGCACCGACATGCATGACAGTGTCCTACAAAGGCACATGTGACAGCTAACGGGTTGCAGGAACGTACATACCTTTCCCCATGCGGCTGAACACAACAGGCACAGAGTCAGTGACGACGTGTTGAGAGCTCTTGATGCCAACGAGAAGGGGACTTCCCCTCCTACAACAATAAGCCATACAGTTGTACACATGTAGTAGGTTTATTGACAGTACTACACACACACTGCAGTTGGCCCTTCGAATGGTGCGCTCCCCTCTTCCCCCCACACGTGGTGCCTGCATGTTTAGGGCGGCCATGTCACATAGCCATGAGCTCACCTCGCAGCCACCACCTCACCAGGGTAGTAATCACTCTTGCACACCAGGGCAAACGCTCCCTCCTGTACACAAATAGCAAGTTCCGAATTACACATAATTCAATGCATTCTCTGGGGTACATGTATGATGACACAACGTCCATCTACATGTATCCCTTCAAAGTCCTGCACAATGACACCTTGGACCTCCCAGTAGAACAAAGAACCACTTACCAACTGCGTGATAGCATGCTCCATTAGCAATCGTAGAGATGGCTTCTCTCCTTCAGCCGACTGCCAGCAAGAAAGCATGGGACTTGAGACACATGCAAGGGTTGATCTCCACCCACACCATCCAGATCCCACACATATACACACAGCACTGTACACACTGACGGTTCAGTGATTGCTGCACACAGCAATTCCTGTTGGTGACAACTGAAAGATCTAGTTGTGTACAGATCAGTGCATACAAACACTTGTCATTGTACAGCTACACATACTACATGTACATGTGCAGTTGATTTTGGTTAGCCACATCGAAGCTTAATGGATATCCCCCTCCCAGAAACGAAGCATGAATTCACCAAAGGGGGAAATTAACATAACCCACAATGTTCTACAGCACATGTACTTTCCCTGGTAATACTATATAGTACACGCAGCCCTCACAGAGTTGCCCAGGTTATACACACATAGTGCAATGGTACTGATGAACACACCTCTGTGTCGTATAAGTACTTCATCAATTTCGGGATCACTTCAGTATCAGTTTCAGATTCGAACACAAAACCTCTCTGCTCCTGAAACAAACGCACATACAAGTACACGTAATACGCGACTATCTAAATATGGGACACTCAGTGACGTACTAGAAAGTTCTTTATGTCCTTATAGTTGGTTATGATACCGTTGTGGACAACAACAAACTCTGGCAGAGAAAGAGATCACCAAATAAAGAAGACAAAAGGGGCATCCATAAAATCTCCTCAAAAGGGAAAGACACTACCTCCCACCCTTCTTGTCTGAATGCACCTCCCTTCTTCCTACAGTACATGCACCCTGTCTGTATCTTCATACCATTGTTCACTCCGGAGCGCTGTGGGTGGCTGTTGACCTCATTGGGGACACCATGAGTGGCCCAACGTGTGTGGGCAATGCCGACATGCGTCTGGAGCTCTTCACTGAATGCAATGTCCTCTTTCGCTGCAAATGATATAGGCACCAATGTATGTGCATGCACAGCTGTACAACACCTAAACAGCCATTGTACATGCATATCTACAGAAAGTTATAAGTTACACAATGACATAATTCACATTCTAGCAGTAACACTGTGTATAAGATGATTAGTGATGAATAGACCTATGCAGTCCACTAACTACACGTACAGTGTAGGCATTATGTCATACATGGAAGCAGCACTAAGAATGAATGCAACACCATGCATATGTTCACTCACAGAAAATCAAGGAATTGAGAACTGCAACCTTTCCTTTGCTCTTAACAAGCCTGGCATAGGATAAAGCAGCACATATTAAATAGTTTCTGTTGAATCAAATAAATTTTCGTCAGTCCAATGCATAGCTGTACTTTATCATTCCATCTGCTTACAACTTAACCAACACATCATCTGTGATACTGCTAGTCACGAAGGTACTACATTTTCGAAAGTGCAAATACAGTGTATCAACTAACAGATACTCGAGTACCTAAGACCACTAAATATTGGTGCACAGATAAGACATGATACAATTTCGGTGCACTCTGATTACAATGTGTACTCAAAGCACAAGAAACAACAAAGTTACAGCTGTAAAGTACCCAACTAAAAAGATTACAACATGCATTCTTTGAAAGCATAAATCCACTCAGATGCGAACATTGTATGTGCATATGTCCATGTTAGTGAATCACTCTCTTTTGAGCCACCAAACACAGCTAGTGCATACATGTACAGTACTACAAAAATACACACACACACACACACACACACACACACACACACACACAAATTGTTTACATGAGTGGTTGCTGTAAACATGTACAGATTATGCATAGTGCCAACCCACGTGTACAGGCTACACATGTGTACAGGCTACACATGTGTACTCACGCATCAGTGCGCTAAAAGCTTTGCACATAACACACACCTGATATTTGTCTTGGTGCCGTTATCCGGCTTAGGGCCGTCAAAGCCCACCCCTGCTGAGTCATAACCACGGTACTCTAGCCTCTGGAGGCCCTTGATGAGGATCTCAAGGATGTACTTCCTGGTACGAGGGGTCAGGTGGTTGAGGTAAGCAAATATACCTGGAGAACAAGGGAAGAAGGCCATGAGACATGGGAGGAACCCTTAAGATGCACATGGACGATGGAGAAAAATCAGTTGGATGGTGAGGCCAGCATAGTAAAATGGGTGGTATAGTATTCCCCACATAGCCAGTGTATAGTTAATCTCTGCTTACTGTAATACATGTACATGTACTTTCACCTCCATTATGTAATATGTATATTTATGTGTAACATTTTCTTTCTCACCCCCAGAGAATAAGCTCCCGTACAAGTGCACAAACACGCACTAACACATAGGTGAGATGTCTGACCAGACCAAACACTAGGAAGCAGGCTAGAAAATACAACCCTCTGTTAGGCTGGGTTGACACCTCAACACATCTTATCATCAATCTCAACAGAAACCTCACACATCCTGCCACCACCTCACCAGACTACAAAACAAAAAAGCACCCCACAAGGCTTGTGTGTATACAATACAAGGGAGATGACACAATGATGCAGGCCATATACATACACAGAAGATATGATTAAGTTGTGTCATTCACACAAGTAGAATATTCACACACTAACAAAGGAACATGCTAAAGCTGTGTGCACTCAAGTCCATACAACACTTTTCATTTATCTGCTTAGATATCTGCTTAGATTATAAAGAATGGACAGAGATGCAGGTTGAGGGATGCAGGTTGAGGGATGTGGGTTGAGGGATGTGGGTTATGCTCGAGCAGAGGAAATGACAAATGCAAGTGCATGGAATTGATACATCAACATTTGAATAAATGGCAACAGTTTCAGCACAATGTGAAGGTCATATAGAGTAGCTGCGTAAAACGTGGAGCCAAAACAATTGCAACAAACAGCGCACAACGATGTAGTACACACTGATGGCGGTGATATAGTACACACTGATGGCGGTGAATATGAGTATGCACAGCACTACATCAACATTCGGTGTACTTGCGGGGAGGGGAGGGGAGGGGCAAGTGAACATACCACACATCGCTTGTCTGTTACCAGGAGTCTATGGAAATAGAACGAGACGATGGCGGTAATAAATCTGAACACATAATATCCTTTTGTTTATTTATTTAGTTTTTGCTTTTTGTATCGAATGTGAACTAGCACACGGCATACTGTACATGTACAGGCCTGCACATACATGCTGATAGGGATAATGTGAATGGAGAGTTCAGGTTGGCACACAGTTAACATGCTGGCAACGAAGGAACCCAGAATTCAGCAAAAGCTAGGTCGATAGCGTCAAAACAACATGCATGTCCGTTCACGTAGATCTCAGCCGCAGGAGCCAGAAACAAAGACTGCATCGTATACGTGCAACGATGCCGCACTGCTTTGTGGACACGGTAGAGGTTAAACTACGATCTCTATTTACATAGCTCTAAGCACCTTGCACGCTTACGCTATATCAAAGATCGCTCAAACACTCACGTTAATCAGGAGTTGATAATTTCAAACAATGCGCGAAACTTTTTCCGTGCGTCGTTAAATTGGACACCGGGTAAGCCAGCAAGTTGGATTTTGTCTCTGTGTTAATAGCTTTTATACCAAGCTAGCTTCAAACCACACCCATCTCACAGACTTGGGAGAAATCCCGATGACCTATTGTTTATCAACCAATTACGATGGCTTTGCATGGTATAATAGTACTAAGTATACTGAACTACGCGCGTGTACGACTCTGTTGTTGCATGGAACCGCTTTACGTGAAATAACGGGCCACAAAATGATCGGTGACAGATGAATCGCATGTGAGAAGCTCAAGGCACGTGAGGCATCCTCTGCAGTGAAAGGTGTGTACGGTACTACTGCATCGCATGTGTGCAGAGAGAGACATTGAAAAGTGTGGCACCAGAGGGAAAATATTATCCCTGCTTTGAACGACTGACTGTACGTATGGCTAAATGATACCATGCATCTAATGTACAGGGGAGGAGGCGGCATCCCGTGGTGTTGGGTGAAGAGCTACAGGGTTTGACATTCTATGAACATGTACATAGGCTGCATTGGATGAGTACCCTGCTAAAGATGCTGGTGGTGAGCACTGGGGTTCTCGTTGGTGGAAGTCTGGGCTTCTACTTCAAGGAGACATACTACATGCGTAGGAGAACAGAGAAGCTCAGGGAAATGGAGGCTGAGTGGCAAGAACTCATCAGAATCAGAAAGGCCAAAGAAGATGCCTTAAGAAAGAGCTCAACTTGAAGTTGTTATTTGGAGTCTTTGTGCTTTGTCTACTCTGTGGATTTCTGTTGTTTAGTGAATCATGTTTAATTAATGTTTGTTCTGTATATATGTGTTCATGTATATGGTTCGAAATAATATGGAACTTCATGTTTATAACCAGAAATCCGCAACATGTACATGTGTGTTATCAAATACATATAGTAAGTACAATGGGGGTGCAGAATGTCATTGTGTAGAAGGCTTTGTACCTATGTGGCTTTTAGTGGCTTGCCAAATTCGTATGTATTCAGGTGACTGAATGTCATGTTGGAAAGCAAACACAGTATTAGGGCCAATCCAACAGCTGTAAAAACATGCAACTGAGAGGTATACAAGAGAAACAAGGCACTTCTCGTGAAGTATGACATTCTGTGAATTAGTACTATGTGAACTAATGAACATGAAGCCACGCTACATTGAGGTGAAGGAACCAGACATCCCCAAATGTTGTCTACATAGAATTGTGTTAGTACAGCACAAGAGATTCCAGTCATTAGTGATGAAATATGCAGCATGACTCTGAAGATCAGACATGCTGTTTCTATGCACGAGTGCTGCTAGTCTCGGTCCCAGACCCTCCAACTGCCGCAGTGGATGGATTACATCACCTATACGCAGAAAGTGCATCCGCTGCTGTGGTTGGAGGGTACGGAGCAAAGACTAAAGGATGGTCCAGGACCTTTTGCTCATTAAATCAACCACTCCATTTCAATCTCTGTGCTAAGTAAGCAAAGCAATCATTAGGAATGTTAGTATGATCTAGGATTAGCCTTCTTTTGTATAAGAGAACATATCTGCAAAAGAATCAGTGCATGATATACTCTATCACCTCAAGACAGTCGAGTAGTGTTTTTGGATTCGAAAATTATGTAGGATTACAATTTGGCATTCCCTGTGTCCCATCCAACACTGTGCTAACACTGTGGCTACTGGAGCTTAGTCATCCAATACAGACCTCATCATGCATGCCACCATGAACAATACCATTCAGAGTTCATTGTAGCTGGATCAGATTCCTTTCAAGACCGAATCCTTTTGGCCTCAATTAAATCATCTGGCAAATTTGCTGTGATAGTATTCTATTGCTTCTGGGAGATCTGGTAGACTACTACTATTGGATCTACACCATTTTATTGATGTAGGCAAACATCATTAGCGAGAGCTGTTGTTGACACAACAGTACACCCAAGACACAATTTGTAATATTCAATTTCCGAGACTTCCTCACATGTTTACTACATCTTCGGGTGATCAATTTGCATGCAGGTGATAAGGATGGTCATGGTGATGATATCAGCTTTGGGGTGTGCTGCACATTGTCATGTGGTAACTACCTGTTTGTACTAAAAAGCAATTGTTGCCTTGGAGTACACATCTGATGAGTACTTGATGCATGTATAAACTATATAAACTATTCGGTATCCCCAAAATGCCCCAAAAATACTATGTTGTATTATATGCCTGGGGGTGATGGCCGGAAAAGAATGTCATAATTTAATATGGAACTGGTTGCTACTATATAGAAGTTGCATGCAGAATTATAATGCTTATTGCATGTTGAATCATTAAGTCAAAATATACATAACATTTTGGCAAGATGGTGAGAGTATACAATAAGTCAACAACACATTTCAGTGTAAACCTAGTGGCCATTTTATTCAGAGGCACAATCGATCCATTTAACGTGACTGCCACAGAGATCATTAGAGATGCACATCACTCAAGATTACAACTAGCTCTAGATTGCTACATGATTATGTCATCAACTACGTACTTACACAATTCTGGTGGCAATGCGTTGATTAACCATCATCTGAGCACCCTCAGTCTATATGCCTGTGAAATTACAGAGTGTAGTGGAGGGATGGACTTGGTTTCCATGATAAGGCTCTCCTTTATGCATGCCATATGTATTCCTGTTGGGCACATCCCTGATTGTATCTGTACGAAATATCAGATTGCTATCCTAATACGTATTGTACAAACATTCGGTCATTGCAAGAAAAAATTTCTGTCATATTATTAGGGCGTGGTACTTATGTACGTGAATACTGCTTGACTATAAGGTTGCTTCCTTCAAGTCTCTTCACGTCCTGGAATGCCTTCCATTAAGTTGCAGAGCTCGGATGGAGAAATTTTTGAGGTTGACATTGAAATAGCGAAGGCCTCGAACACTATTAAGAGAATGCTCGAAGGTGAGTAACCCCAATTAAGGCGCAGAACGTATTAGAGTTTCGTGTAGACGTGCTGTTAGATGCATTGTAATACCTTGATATCCAGTGGCGTATAGGTGTAACTTTGAAATTGTAGTTTCTATCGTACATTACTGTGTTCCAGACCTTGGTATGAACGATGACGACGACGAGGCTGTGCCGCTTCCAAATGTCAGCGGAGCAATAATGAAGAAAGTAAGTCGTTGAGACTATTGTTGTGTCGACAACTTTTGCGGAACGAGTTGGGAGTCGGTGCGTATCCGGTGCCGTGTTCCCCGTACCAGTGGATTAGCATATGGCATAATGCAGCTAATTATGCACACTGCAACGCACGCACGCACGCACACACACACACACACACACACACACACACACACACACACACACACACACACACACACACACACACACACACACACACACACACACACACACACACACACACACACACACACACACACACACACACACAACAGCACTGGGAGTGGGGTGTACCCGGCAACTCGACAACGGGCTGTCCGGCCATATGTCTATGTACAGCCCCCCTCAATGTGAGATTGAGTGCTTGCCAATTACACCCATGAACACAGGTATGACCTGAATTTAATTGTCAGGTACAAACACTGTGATGATAATTCCACTAAACACACTGACCCTAGCTGTGAACTTCAGGGGGGGCTTCCCTGGTAACCAGTGTCCATGCCATATCTCTTCTGTACCACATAACTTGCATCTGAATGCACAAGCATCAGTTTAGGGGGGCTCTTCCATATAGGTTGATCATTATGTTAGTCTACTGAACTGAGCCTAAATCTGCTGGGTGCAGTTAACACATTACACTAAGCAAACTTTCTTGTAACAGTGACAAGCCCTAGCTTTATAATTATGCAATACTGTAGTTGCATTCCTTGGATTGTACCCTTGTGAGCAAAGGGGCTGTACAGTGTAGGAAGGTACAAGGTGTTTATTATGCTTCAGAATGCATCACATGCTGGTTGAATCGGGCAAAGATGGTTATGTCTGCTGTGCTTGTGAGATTAGGCAGAGGTACATGTATAAGGCAGCTATCTCGTTTAGTTGAGACTAATTTGTCCACACTGTAACCAAGCATACAATTGTATCTTCTATAAAGAACACGGGAGCACTATGTAGTGCTGTCTATTTTCTAACGCAATGAATAAGTTTTGCAGCTACTTGATTTTGTTGAACTGTTTCACCTAATGGAGCAGTTAGAACACATTAATAATTTGCACATGATACACACACACACACACACACACACACACACACACACACACACACACACACACACACACACACACACACGTGCACACACACACGTGCACACACACACACACACACACACACACACACACACACACACACACACACACACCAACTTTCTAGTCCAATGGTGCGTAGCTCAGCTCCATTGAAATAGTCTGGCCCACCAGGCTGGCTGTATGTGTATACCTTGCCCTGAGGCAATGCTTTTCTACTGCATAATTGGGCAAGCTTCTGAGGGTGGGTAATACGTGTACAGATGTTCATCATGCATAATGATATGAAAACATGCATTATTAAAATATCATGTTCTCTTGCTCGTGATGCATAACAATTGTTAAAATGAATATACGCATTATTTGATATACTGACACTTATAGCACGTGGACTAGTGTGACGTACATTTCAAGCCGTTGATCAAGCACACTTTGCCGTACATCTTTGTGATGCCTTGTCTTCACTCCCCCTTGACAGAGTCAAGGATGATGACTCAGGATGTCCGGGTTGAATGCTTTCTTGCTCCAAAATTATGATCTCAAGAACACTGAAGGCCCCTTTTCTATATGTTAATGATCTTCCAATCACTTAAGGCCCTTTTCTATATCTTAATGATCTCACAAACACGGAAGGTCCTTTTTTCCATATCTTAATGATCTCACAAACATTTAAGGCCCTTTTTCTATATCTTAATGTTAATGATCTCACAAACACTGAAGGCCCTTTTTTCCAAATCTTAATCATCTCACTAACATTTAAGGCCCTTTTTCTATATCTTAATGATCTCACAATCACTGAAGGCCCCTTTTCCCCCATATCTTAATGATCTCCCCATCACTTAAGGCATCTCACTTAAGGCATCTTAATGATCTCCCAAACACTCCCAAACTCTTGCATGTACAGTAAGGCCTAGTTTTCTATTTCTTCCTCTTCACTGCAACTGCCAGATCAGGTTTAACTGGTTCAACAATCCTTAAATCTCATGTGACTCTCCCACCTCACTCTCATCCCTCCACAATTGTTTGAAGTTCAGCATTGATTGCCTATAGCTCATCAAGTTGGGGTTTAGTATCCATTGCAATCCAACCCTCATGTTCAACATTCGAGGAATACTAGCAAGGACTTGCTTTAAAGGCTATCAACTACACATGGTTTTGGATCTTCACTTCGTGCTACACCATCACCACTCTTGCCATATAGCAATGGGAGACACTCAAACATAACAAGTCTTTAGCAATCAATTTTGGTGGACTGATCGAAATGGCTCGTCATCCATAAGTGATACTTTAGCAACTCCTTTTGCTTCAGCTGTCCATAGTAATGCAGGCACGCTTTGTGCAGTATTCATGCCACATCTGTCGACATCTGTTTATCTTGCATGCACTATGGTACATGTACAATGCACTCCTACAGTGCCTAGAAATACAAAAGGTACAGCAGTCGTATGCACTCATTGTCAAGTCAGATAGGCTGGCTGGTCCTTGCTTACATCTCCACTAGCTTCCTTTGAGCATACGGGAGTCAATACATATATATTCTTTTGCAATGTGTTGATAGCATGATCAGTTTAGTGTCTGGCTTTGCCCGAAGAACATACTGCTAGCAACTGCATCAGCTATAGCTTGTGGCTGGTCAGGGTACTGACATATCTCCATTCTCTCCTTGTGTTACTAATATCCTTCCAGTCCCTGTCTGCAGACTTGCACAGTGTGTGGCTGAACCTTTCATAAGGCAGTGTATGTCTTTGTACAGGGTCATGAGTTTTTAGTTTCTGAACGTAGCGTCAATAAATACTACACTGAATGTAAACATACCGTTTATTGGTAACATTCTCATTTAACTACACTATATACCGTTCAGAGCCTTTTTAAAAAACTGCAAGTGCAATAAGTAATTTTAATGTAGTAGATGTACCATGAGAGGATCATTTGTCTTTTTTTCCTCCCCCTTCTCAAGGTGATTGACTGGGCCACCAAGCACAAAGATGATCCCCCACCACCAGAAGATGATGAGAACAAGGAGAAGAGGACTGATGACATAGATCCTTGGGACATGGAGTTCTTGAAGGTGGACCAGGGTACACTCTTTGAGCTCATCCTGGTGAGTGAAACTGTTTATGGCTGATACAGTACTCAGACCAGTTAGATCATTCCCTTGGATTCTAGGCAGCCAACTACTTGGACATAAAGGGACTCCTCGATGTCACCTGCAAGACTGTTGCCAACATGATCAAAGGTTGGTACCCACGTGTGTGTGTGTGTGTGTGTGTGTGTGTGTGTGTGTGTGTGTGTGTGTGTGTGGGCTGCATTTGTATGGGATACCTGTACCAAGAGCATACATGTACATGGACATTTCTACTCTATGGCCAAGGCTGTGCAATACTGTATATTAACAATGATCTTGCATCTACTGTATTTTGAAATGGTTACAATTTTTGGAATGATGCAGTTTGTAGCAGTAGTACATAACATGTACATGTACCTCCCATCCTTAACAATGGTGCAACTGAGCAGGGACACTTTCAAATTAGTGTTCTATCCAAAATAGTTGGCCCTACAGTATCTGTGCATGTAATATTAATATCTTTACAACTTTTGTGCCTGCATGTGAGGTCACTGAATTGGTCTGCGGAGAGTCGTTCTACACTTGATATCGTGTATACTACAGCACCATTTCCCATGCATGTTTTTTCTTCTAAGAAATGCATACACTGTACACTGTACATGTATTTACGGAAAGCATTTGGAAGAACAGGGTATTTTGGTATTGTACAAATACATACATATATGAGCTATTGATTAGTTTAAAACTCCATTATTGTTGCAAAATATTATACATTGATTAAAGCACATCATCTGCTGGCTATAAAAACTTAGAATTAGTGATAAGGGGTGTATGGAAATTTTCAATCAAATCATTCATGATGGAGAAACAACTTCAATAATCAAGCACATATTTCTATACAAAACTTATTGGAAGACAGAGGTATGAAATTTTGCATTATTACTTATAATGATGTTTACTATCTTTGGATCTTGAAAATGTGGGTGTTGCTTTTAAAATTACAAGGAACCCTGTAAAGTGAAACGACTTTAAATTACACACACTGTGCTACAAAATTGCAACAGTGACTAAATTTATGCACTTACATATACAGTTCAAAATAATACTTGGTACCAACAATAATTGGTTTTTGGGTTTAAAGTTCATAATTGAATGTGTGTAAGGATTTTTTATGATTATTTAATTGACGTGTGGAAATATTTATAATTAAACCATACCAAGAAATAGCACTTTTCTTGTTTTTTATTTGATTGAAGTTGCATACTTTCCCATTTCGTTTCATCATCTACATGTATTCCCAATAAGAGAATTAAAAAAAAAGTGTATACACTTACACATACACAAATACATGTAAGTTTAATTTTGATAAGGATAAAAATTAACTCTATGATTATGAATGAGGCCACCATTATCAAAACCAAGCCATCATACATAGCCAATTGTCTATCTTTTTCTATCCCATTTGAATATTAGAAAACATGAACATGTACACATGTTCTAAATTCTTAGCATACATGTTCATGTGAATGTGCTTGTACACTAGCTCCTATCATGCATGTGTATTTCCCCTTGACAGGGAAGACACCAGATGAGATTAGGAAAACATTCAATATAAAGAACGATTTTACCCCTGAAGAAGAGGAGCAGGTAGGATCACAGTGCTTTTATATTTACATTGTTTCAATATTTTGTCATTGTTCTTATCAGATTCGCAAGGAAAATGAATGGTGTGAAGAAAAGTGAACATTTGCTTATAAATACTGGACGATCGATCTAGTCAACATGCATGATATTCTTTTATTCTCTATGCTACAACTATATACATTTATGTATGTGTTTGTAATCTTGTCTGGCTCTATACTGTGAATTTGTGTAGACTAAAGTTTAATTACTTTATAGTATAATTAATTAGAAGTATTGTTACAACATAAATTACAGCTCTGCACATCGTAATTGTTTGGGAGCATTTTATCCATTGAGATTTCCATTCTCGAATCCAGCACCAGTGAGTCTGATGTGACCTTTAGGTTATGTCAACATTATCTAGACTAAAAACTTTCATGCACAAAATTAGAAGACCTTGTTGCTAAATATTGTACCACTCATACAAGTTAATTTGTGAAGTCTACTAAGTTTGCACCAACGCTCCCTTAGCATATAAACATGTACCTGTTCACTGATATGAAAATATATTATGGGTGTGTCTCCAGTGCAGACAGTCAAATCCATTTGCATCATCTTCACTGATCTACAATAGTGGCAGAAATTCTTGCAATAACCCCCATACATGCATTGTATGTACCTTATTCCTGAAAGTAATGATTTGAATTGTGTTGCTCTAGCTATGACTTGCCTGAGCAGTCATAGCAGATTGTACACCGGATTCAAATTTTTTATATCACCTGATGTACAATTACAATAAAAATGACCACATCAAGTAAGTCACCATATACTGTTCACTAGCAGCACGTGGTGTTGCGTATAATTGAGTCTGGGGTCGAGACTGGCGTACGACGACTGAGGTGATTGGTGGCACATTTTGTAGCCGAAACGCAACAGGGCGAAGAACTACATAAGGTGAATATTCGAAATTGTTTATTCGAAATAATTGAAAAGGTTGTTCATAGCTGTACAACATGAACTCCATATAAAATAACGTCCGTTCGGCAAAGTTACGAGAGAAAGGAAATGATTATAAGTTAGGCATCCGCTCATTTCTTTTTCTTCTTGTGTGTGTGTGTGTGTGTCGGGGGGGGGGGGGGTGGATGGAGGGAGGCAATCTATTATACAAAATAAAAATCATCTCGCGATCGCAATGGTTTGCGTAGTCTTGACATGAAGAAATTATCAACATGTGCAGTATCTTGAAAAGTCATACCTCAAGCTTTTTATAAGACTTATTCAGAATTTGAATGCATGTGTCATCCAGTGTTACTAAGTAGCACAGGCAGGGTTGTTTACCTGTGTGGAATCTGCATATAAGGATGTAGTACATTGCATACATGTAGTAACAACAATCTTGCCACTTGCACTAGAAAATTCCATACATTTGGCTTAGAAACTCATGCTTGTATTTGCCCACTGAAAAACAAAAGATTAAGTGCATGTGTCCTTGAAACTAAGAAAGAAGTATTTAGAGAATACAAATGATGCCAGGACTTTCAATGCTTCCACTTCATTGTGCTAATTCCAGTCATCCCTGCATTGAATCTATCCAATGCCGTGTGAAGGTTTGCTAGTTTGTTATCAGCCTCGAAACATGAAAACATGTATGTATTCTGATTTTGCGAGTGTTCACAATTTGAAAATGCATTTTGAAAAACCCACCATTCCCGTCACCACCCACCTACTGTAGCAATCCATATTTTCATCACTGGGTATCATGCCTTTATGCTGTGTACAGTACCTTCCATATGTAGATTGTATTTAACTCTACATGGACGAAGCCAATTATTGCGGTACCATGTAGTGCGATTTTGCGAGTCGCAGGAAAACAAAACAACTTACGCTAATATGACCAGGAAACAACATTTCCTCTGATCAATTGTGTTGTTGACTACAAAAGTCTTTTAATGGTTTAGGTAAACAAAGTAGCTTTAGTATAGTACCTGCGGCGCAATATTGCTCTGTTGCTCGTGAAAGAGTTAACCGTCGTCTGTTGCCCGTGAAAGAGTTAACCGTCTGAAATGTTCTCATTCTAATAAATGTGCATAATGTTTTAATTCACCTGTTAAATATTCTGAGCCTGTACCAAGGTATGCCATTATAGATCGATGGCAAGCCCTTGTGTTGGCTCTATGTTCAGCTTGATCCTTGCACTGTGGAGCAACTGCTGGTTTCGTTCTGCACTCAGTGGTCGGATTTCATCCTCAAATAGGATGCCAGGACCTTCAGAACTGCTGCTAAGATGTTACATGTCCTTTGGAGCTCAAGCACTTATACAGCTACTGCAGAAATGATTATTCATTTGCTAATACACCAATATATATTTTTTCATCTTAATACTTAGTCAGTTACCACATCAATGGCTAACGCTTCAACCCAACTTCATCTAAATACAATGTGCAAGTTTCAGCAATTGGTGATCTCAAGGTAATCTCAAGGTGATAAATATGTGTCATTAAAGTACACAAGTCAAAGAACTCAAAGTGCACAACACAAACTTAATCTATGAACTGGTCCATTTCTTGATACACAATTGCAATACTCTTAATGAAGACGCAGTCATCAATCTTGAACTTTAGAATCTGATCAAGGCTTAATATTAATATCATTGGAAATTGAAATGACTCTGGAACTTCATTAGTGTTCGGGATAAGCTTAAAGACGCTGATAGACGAAAGAATACTGGCCTGCTTTGAGCGATGTGGTGCGGCTATTGTCAGTTTGACTGAAAATCTGATAGGCCAAGATAGGAGTGCATCATATTCCCCCTTGTACATAACAAAGTATAGAGAAAACTTCCCATACTTGCTGTTTATATTTGCCGCTATGCCAACCTTGTATCCACGACAGTTACATCAGCTTTGTGATGAGTGCTTTTGGCTTTGTCACAGCTGTAAGTAATAGTAATGTACAGTAACTATTGCTATAGCATCCAATCCGTTGTGCCAAGTACAGCACTAGGTATCCTTTAACCAGCACATCATAGGTGTAGTGTCATTGTGCAGCTGAATACACACACAGCCACAAACATAAAAGAATCACAACAATGCAATAACACACTGAGTGGCACACAACACATAGTTAGAGGGGTGGACCCCTCACACCCTCAGGCAAAAAACCTGATGTGCAGAAAAGATTCGTAGGGATAAAGAAAAAATCTGCACTCAGGAAAAACTGACACCATGCTTCCTAATCTACCTAAACTACCGCTGTTCTGTTCACTTTCTTACAGCATGATCTGCTTTAGCTTTTGAGGTAACTTCCATTGAGAACTGTCTGCAGGATCCTCGAGAACAACTCCATAACCACAGCACATAAAAGCTAGCAGCACTTGCCATGACACTTAGACTGCTATGAGTTTAACTAGTAGCGAATGTGAATAACTGCTTAGCACTTAAAATTTGGTTATCAATGGGACACTGCAAGCTTGCTTTAGCGGAAAACCTTTTCAGAGTGCCACCTTCATCATTTTGAATTTTTGGCTACATACAGTAATCGATGTTGTTGCTGTACAGTAGCGGTTTACACATTACGACAATTTGCATATCTAGCAACAAGGCAGCAAACACTAAGGGATCACTTCAGAGATTTCTAGATTTCTAATAAAGGATCTGTTCCCAATGTCACAACATGCACAACCAATAACTTGTGCTGTTGAACAGTCAAAGTAAGAACACATAGAACGCCTGCACATCTGTTGTTGGACACGATACTTCTTCATTTCTTTTGAGGTAGTTCTAATGCTGAGGTCAGATTTGTTTACATAAATCACTGCACTAGATGCCTGACCATTTCGCCCAGCTCTACCACATTCTTGCATATAACTTTCCATGTTGGCAGAAGGCCTCCAGTGAATAACCTGGTTGACACCTGCACAATCTACCCCCATACCAAATGCAATTATGCACACACTACTATGCGAAGAGAGGCAGTTGCACAGCGAGAATGATTTTACAATGCTTTCCTGAACCTCCTTTTGGGTGACACAGTGTGCATGTCCACTAGTCTGAACTTTTGTGGGTACATGAAACAGCTCAGAGTCTGCCTCTGGCATCCCATCTCTACAGGTCAGGTTGAAAGCACTTATTAGTTGAGGTCACACCTCTGGGGTTCAAAATCCATGCGTGACGTTGGGTCCCTGGTTGGCTCAGGTACCCATCTACTCTGTGGGTACATGTAACAGCTCGCTTTGGTGAATCACCTCCCATTCTCTCTGCATTGTTTCAGCCCTCTGAAATATACAAATCCATACATGCATGTACATGTATATACAAACTCATATCATGCAACGCTCTTGAAAGTAAATCAGTGATATAGGGTGGAACAGCACAAAGTAACACAAATACAAGGAACTTACAAAAAAACATTTCCCACCTCTCCTAAAAAGTGAAAATATCACAGTACACATAAAACATAAAAAGATGATGATGATACGATGATAACAGAAAAAGTTGTGGCCACATGATACAAGAGCCTACTTTAGCTTCTTGTGATTCTGTGCAATGATGGGCCTGTCCATTTCATGGCTCAGCTCATGGGCTTCCCTCCTCCCTGCTTTAACAGTTCCCTTTCTTTCTGCATCCTTTCTAGCGTCTTCATTGCATCAAAGTCCAGAGAGCCATATACTACTTCTTTGTCTTTTGGTCTCTCTGCAATGGTCACCTTTCTGCTCGCTCCCTCTAAAGTTGTCTTCCTGCCCTCCAGAGATGTGATGGCAGTAGCAGAGGAACTAATATCTAGTTCGACATACCTGCCATAACTAATAGTCTAATGGGACACAGCATGTGGGGGATCGACCAGTTTTGGTATAATTGTCGGTTTAGGCCCAAGTTGCAGGTTTACGTAATTGGGCCAGGGATTTGGCTGAGGAACCATCTCTAGACCAGCTAGTGCGTGCACATTCTGGGGACTGCTGACCACCTGCGAACCCTGCTCCCCTACCACATGGATTGTGGGGAGCATGCTGGATTTGGGACTGATGACATCAGGGTCACACGTGCTTTCAGTCAGGAAGCTGTGAGATGATTTTGCTCTGAGATGGCTTGCGTGGCTTTTTGGTAAATTGCCTCCTACTGTCCATCGATGGCCTAGCAGAACTGGGCACCATTCCATTGCTCTTCTTGTTGCCCGCCTGGTCTTGAAGGTTACCCTGGTTGATGTTGGCAACCAGCTCATACAGATCCGAAGCTTTCTCGGTGCTGAAGGCGTAGTACTTTTCACATCCAGGACCGGTGTCGAAAAAAAACGTTTTCGCAGCAACCATAGTTACAAATATACATGAAGGGCCACTTAACCTTCTCTAATGTTGTGCTGTTTGTGAACGTGAGGCCTGTATTGCTCACTACCATAATCCCCTCTTGTTCGTTGTGTGTTACCTTTGAGTTTAAATTTTATCACTATAAAAATTGTACGTTACACAAATGCAGATATCGGCTCAGTAAATTCATGCTTCAGAGTAGAGAGGAAAAAGTCATATATTGATGCACAGACTTCACATCGCCGACAGATGATAACTTGGGGCATTTGGTTCTCTCATTACATAACTTAGCAGCAAGTGGGGCAAACGTTTCCTCTAAAGTTCCTCATTCTTTCACCCAGTAGGACATATTGGCCTTGTCTGGTGACATGGCAACGATGACAGGATCTTTCATTCCTAGAATGCAATGTATTTTCTTCCTTGTTGTGACTGTGGCGAGAGTAAAGGTGAAACAACGACAACAATGCTACCTTCACTGCTGTGTAGGTGGTCAAACGGTAGAACATCATAAGTAAGGGTCTTCAGTAAGCAGACTAACAAAGACGTCATTCCCTTGCAATAATTTCTTTGCATCGTGCAATCGTTGCTCTCGAAGATCATGGTATCCTAATCTACGGGCAGCATGCAATATTGACTCCTCTATCAGGCCTTCATCCAACATCGCAAATGCAAATTGCGTTTTGAGTATTAGTTATCATAATCTATATTCCAAGGACATTATGTAAATCTTAATTTAGACGTAAACTTCCGTTGTCAAAAATCAGGGACACTGGAACAAAAATGTTCGACGATATTCCCAGACCCACCTGTCATAGTGTTTATACTGTAAGCGATAAATGCTTACATCATGGTGGGTCTGGGTACGAAACTATCTTTTGTCATAATGTAAGTATGACTTAAATGTAGCGTTGTGCAAGCACATACATCCGTGGCTGTTGCTCTAATGCAATGAGGGAGTTATCATTTCAGCTGTTCAAGCAACACTACATGTAGCTATGCCAACGGAAGCCAACTTGTCTTCTAGTGGTAACTGATAATATGCATTTGCCATATCAAGCCTTGTGAATGCTTAGCCACCTAATGCTTGGATCACCGTATTGTACCATGTTGGAAGCTGATAGGCCCCAGTACGGCAGAGAAGGGAGAATACATTCTTGTCTCAAACAGCAAATCAGAACAACAAATTTTGTGACGAGGTTGCAGTTCACTTGGCCTGCTCAGCAGATGTTTTTGCTGATGGGAACCTTTCAGGTATACTAGCACGAGTGTTCACCGTTCTTGTTTCTCTGATAAATCAGTTCCTTTATATCAATATATTGTAGTCTCACCACTTGGACTTGCATTCAATGTACACATCTGTTGCCAAATCAAGGTATATTACGATCTTGGGTGTCAAAAAAGTATTGTCAGTCGCCCATGTCTCCTCTATTTGAATCAGAGCCATTTCATCACTCTGGAGAACATCACTGCACACTGCTCTAACTGGTGATCCTATGTTACCATTGTCACACATTTTGAGCTGGAGGACATGCCGATAGGGGGTGAAGACCCAAGAATGCATTTTCAGCAGATAATGTACTGATTCATGGAGGTCATAGGCATTGCTGGATGTATATCATCACTTTAGCATAACTGGATACCTTTTCATTCACAAAAATAAAATATTCTCAGGATACTGCTCAAGACATGTTGTGACGCTCTACTTCCAATGGTGCTGTTGTTTCAGCACTACAGCCAATCCAATTTCATCTGTTATTTTTGCAGTTTTTGACTTTAGGTAAACAAGCTTCTTCTGCACACAGGCGTTTTACGGCTATATATTTTTTGTACAGTAGGTTTATAACCCGAAAAATTGAAATGATTATGTAATGACCTTAGCAACGTCCTTGGCAACTGAAGCTCAGGAATCTGTACAAAACAGGAATTATATCAGCGCCATTTATAACCTTGCAATCACGGGACCCTTCTCTAGCTCGTATGTACTGGTCTTGCAAGGGCCTATAGTAGCTAAACGATACAATGAGTGGTACGCAAAGTAGCATCATTATTCTATTTAAACTGCATTCCTCGTGGCACAGTTTTGTTGCTACGGGAAGTTATGGGTCATGAAAGCAGGGCAACCCGCAACATACTTGTTGGAAGTGAATTATCTACGTGAAAGTCGAAATCAAAGCTGAATCTTGAAGAAGTTAGCTTATAATTGTATGTGCTAAAAGCCACCTTTTTTTTGGCCAGTGATTTTTATAACCAATGTTACGCATGAAAAGCGATAGATGAGACATGTCATTGCTTAATTCACTTGGGAGCAGGAGGGATCGCTGCCACATTTTGTGGAGCCACAGAGAATACATGCTCCTTCACAGTACCAATTGCTGAACTTTGTCTGGTACTTCAGAATGGTACGTCCTTAGTAATGTATTGAACCTGGCATGTATAGATTCAGCCCCCTGTTCTCCCAGGAGGCCAAATCCAATATGCGTTCTTGCCCATGGCACTCTATGTTCCTCAAGCGTATGCATTTTAACGGGATGGAGCAGACGGGGAAAGAGGATCTGAAATCCTCCATGAAGTGTGCTATTAGAGTTTCTTCTCTGGTTGAATGGCTATTCTTCGTCTTCTGATCTCCCTCACGAGTGCAGAAAATGCATCATGCACACCCTGTTGATACAAAGTATATATTATCATTTCGAATGCATTTCTTCACTTACCTGGTTTTGCATTGTCTCATTTATGAAGTTTTGATCATAAATTTGATGACTCTGGCCTAGTAAGGATAAAGATTGCCTGAATCTGGTCTGTTCCTGGGTAGATGCTACTAGGGTAGGGCACAAGTTTAGCTTTAGCCACCTCCACCATAGAGCTGCACAAACAAACCATGTTTGATGGCTAATGGAAATGTATTGGGTAATAATATTCAATTACAATTTCGAACCTTGAATGCCTTGTAAATATGATTTCCAACAAATGTGCCACCAAAGTATTGCTGTCTGGACCCGGAAGGACTGGAGGGCATTATCTAAACCTTTGACAAAGGGACCATCACAGCAAACTCTTTATTGGTGACTTTAATGGTGTTGACTACTTCCTCGTGCAGTTTGTGTTTTGTTATAATGGTCTAAGTCATTCATAGTGCTTGCTTAACAGTACTATTGCTTACCGTCTTGTCCACAGGCTACCTTGTGTCTTTAGACTGCTGGATAAGGAGCTCTGTGATAAGGCTCGCCTCTCCATATCCTACTGCAACATATGTAATAGCCTTCTCCGATGTTGCCATTGCATCCTGGGCTTCTGCCAGCTTAGCTTTGGTCACCTGCATGGAGCTTGTGTAGCTTATCAGTATACTTGATGAAGGTGGATGAGCTGCTGCTTTCTTCCTGGTATGTGTAAGCATAGATTATACAGACTACGTACCCAGGATTGGAAATGGATTACAAGGGCAATACATCGCTACAGTCTGATCAGTGGGCCGTCATCGTTGGGTACGTAGTCTATATCATCTATGGTGTAAGCTAGCTGCAGGTCTAACTGGTGGCAAGCATCTTCCAGAACTTTGCAAAGATGCCCTGGGTAATGTGGAGCCAGGTAGGCACACCTATTTGTGAAAATGAAGTTGCAGAGCCATAGGAAGGACTTATAAGCTGGAGTGGCTAAGGTTACGTAATATAAAGGGGAGGGGCACAGAGGGGTTGGGTGCCAGCTAGGGGGTATGGGGGAGTGCTGTAAGCTCCCCCATCGGGTTCTGGGGCAAAGCCCCAGAAGCTTTGCAATTCGTGCAACTTTTATCTTCAAAACCATAAGACAGCATACTGTATACAGGCTTGAATCATTTATAAAAAGAATGCAATTATGTGATCAAAGTGCTACGTATTGTATATTTGAATCGATTGACAGAAATGTTCCAAAAATAGCTTCTCTGTGACTGGAACCTTTTATAAATTCATTTCCTATTTCAATCAAACTGAGCTGATCTGTAAAGATGGTTGTGAATATGCAGAACCTTAATATTGTTCAGTCTCGTTTGGGTCATTCATTGTAGACCTCAGATATGTCTTCAAAAGTCTCAGAGGATTGAAGGACCTTTCACTTACTGTATTGGTGGCAGGCATAACAAGGATCAAAAAGAAGCAAGGGTACACACTTCTGACAGCAATGACTTCTGAGCCTGGGATAGCTCTCGCAAGTATGTAATGACAAGCATTAAAATTCTGAGTTGCTTCTCATGGGCTAAAATTCCAAGCTGTATGCATCATTGTTCTTGGTTAAAGTCATCTTTGTAAAAATTGGTAACAAATGCTAGTTCTGTATCGTACTTCTCTTTTGTAGCAGCTTTCAGTTTCAAGGCTTGAATACAAAGCGGCTTGATTCCTTGTATGATCAAATCAAGAGCTTCGTAGTAAATGCATCTATAATTATCCTCTATGCAGTCAGAAATATCACTATCATCATCATATCTTCTTGGACGCTTCTGTGACATAAGGAAGTACTGGTTCTGAGGTCACTTGCCTTCTGACGTATCAATTTCCAAAACATCTGAAAACTCTCATCAGAGCGCATAAACTGTAATGTGCAGATAGTAATGTTCGAGGGGGGGGGGGGGGGGGGGGCAAGAACTCTGCTCCCAAAAAGAGGGGGAGTTGGTAACAGAGGCAGCATCATCTATCAACCTGGTGAGGTCTATCTTTAGCCTCTTCTCCTGCTCCTTAGCTGTATACTCCTTGCCCAGTACTCTTTATGGATGGCATACTTTGCACTCAATTTTTGATCTGGGTGAATAGATTGCTGTGGTCTAAATAGTGGTAGCTCCACACAATAGTGGCATACAGTCCCTGTTGTGCTCAGGCATATTTGACATGGCACAGGTCTGTTGGTGCATGGATTGGAAACTGAACCTTTTTCCACAGCTCTATATTACATCTTATAGGGTCAATCCACACCAAATTGTACCACCCTAAATACAGCATGTTCTCATATTGACATACTATTCTCATATAATATACCCCCAGTAATATCAACAAAATTTCCATACATATGTATAGTCTATGTTGATCCGATTATATAATATGGCTTGCTGAATAATTAATTATTTTGGTGACCTTTGTCAATTGGAACAAGTGTAGTTTGAGTCCTGACATGCACAAGTTTGGGCATTTTGCATACAACAGAGCAGATTATAGAGTGGCACCCATTGCAAGTAAACTTAATTTAATTATTGTTAATAGGTTAATGTTATTGTGAATTTTTGATGAGTTTTGAAGGTAGCAAAAAATGGCATCCTCCATTTCTCACCATTTTTAAAAAATAGATAGCTCCTAGTTTTACAACTTTTGGGGGAAAATTAACTACTGGACTGTAATGCCAGTTAAATGACTAGCAGCCATTTTGTTTTGGCTTAGGTAGTTTACATAGTCACTATGAGGTGTTAATGGATGCCATAACTGAGAATCCACAAAATCTAAACAGTGCAATACACAAGCTACAATGTATCTGTGTTTTATGAAAGTAGGACTGTAGAGCACGGGAAGCTTCCTGCATCTCTTTCTTTGTTAAAGTGTACGTTCTACCAGTGGCTGTTGATGGCTGGACAAGAGTCAAAATGTCTGATGGATCTATGTCCAAAATATCCTTTTGCTCAGGGTAGACAAATGTTGTAGCTGGGATACAGGGATGGAGAAACGTTGTTGTAATGGTATGTTCCTGCTCATTTACATTGAGCACACAGCCAAGCCAACTGGAGCCATCATATGCCACTGTTACATACCCACCAATAGCACCAAATGGAAGAGGTGTAAAAGCTTGACCCAATGCAACCCTTTCTTTCCTTGGGGATGTACTGCTTGAAAAAGACTTCACCTCAACCACAGTGGTACTAACCAGAACAACACTGTGCAGCTGATGTGTTCCTGGAACAGTTCTGCTCCTTTTCAGTCGATCTTCAAGTACTTTGGCTTCTTGCTCGTGTTCACTCAGTGTTGCAAAGCCAAAGTACATTCCCTTTATTTCACTGACTGCAAATTGATATAGTTGTTCTGCTGTTAGAATATGGTCTTGGTATAGATGCTGAAGACTGGCTGTTGTGGCAAGCCTCTTCAAAGTACCCCCAGCCCCGTCCCCTGCAGACTTCCCATGTGATGGTGCGAAGAAGTGCCACTCTGCTTGCACCCCGAAGTCCGCAGCATGGTAGCACAGATTTGTAAAATTTTTACAGTTTTTATACTGGGCTGCGCACCCATCAGAGAAGTAGTAAATCTTCTGCAGCTTTTTGCCCCCACATTTCTGGGACAAAAACTCCACAAGTTTTCCCTGGAACGGGTGGACAGCAATGGTGTCATGCCGAGTGCTCTCGGAGATGATGATGTAGCAGAGGCTCTTGAGATCTTGCTTCTCCCGGTAATAGCAGACAAAAGGGTGGATATTGGCAGAGCTGTTGTTCCAATGGAACGACTGAACTTCATCCTGTACAACAAAACTCAAGTTTTCGGAGAAGTCAGCTATCACCAGAAATTCTCCTTCCTTCAGGCTCTCCTTCTTCTGCTGCATGAAACTTGACTGCATTTTGGCAGTAAAGTCATGGACAAGGAGCTTTTTCAACATAGTAATGAAACAGTCCACGAACTCGTCAACTTGAAGCACCCTTGTTTCCAGAGTGGCACGATCTGTTGAAGTCCACTGCTTGAACTCCACAGTAGTCGATAGAGTGTTTATTGAAAGCAGCTTGCAGTGATTTGTGGAGTAGCTCTGTGCCAGGACATTGATTGCAGTTGCCAAAATGATAATCTATGTTTGGCTGATCACACTGCATGCTGCAAGGCAGTGTCGGTAGTGCTTAAATGATCCATCAGTCAGTGACTCTATCTTGCCTCCAACCATCATCAATTTGATGTTTTGATGGATTGTACAGACACATACTGAATGTGTACCAGCAGCTCCAGCCAGGATACACTCTCTTGGTCGCAGCATAGCAAACTTTGAGAAGCCTATCTTCGTATCAGGATTGCGTCCTTTAAATTCACTATAAGCTTCCTTCAGGTTGCAGAGAAGTAACCTCTTCTGCTTATGCTCCCTTTTTCTATCAGCTGCTAAAACGGAAACAAAGTCCTTTTTGCCTGGCATGATCGTCCGACAGATAAAAGTTTTTAACATCTTCTTCCGTTTGTGTAGAAAGTGTCCTGCCTAGTTTGGGGTTAGGGCTTGAAAAAACACCTTTCTCAGCTACCAGCATTTGGCCCTCCTTGACAAGTACCTGGATACACCAAATACCATTGCAACTTTACGCCCTGACCAGCTCTTGGGAAGAACCGTTACAATTCTCAACCTTTCACTCCTTGTTGTGGAATTAAACTTCTCCTTGAGCTGTTGGACAATCTCCTCTCCATCATTCAATGAGACAGTGGGATGTGGCCTTGTTCCCTCATCCATTCTCCTCTTATTTGCTTGAGCACCTCTGACAGTGTGTGCAGTCTTACGCTTCAGCAGCACATGTGATAGACCATCAGAATTAGATGACTCTTCTTCAGTACAGCCACTTGTTTGTTCACTTTCAGGTGAATGCGTACTGTCTTCTTCATTCCAGAAATGGCTTAATAGTCAACAGAAGGGGTACCATGGGATGAAGAAGGCTGTTGGAGATCTTGCTGGGATGAAGAAGGCTGCTGGAGCTCTTGCTGGAATGAAGAAGGCTGCTGGAGCTCTTGCTGGGATGAAGAAGGCTGCTGGAGCTCTTGCTGGAATGAAAGCTGCTGGAGCTCTTGCTGGAATGAAGAAGGCTGCTGGAGCTCTTGCTGGGAATGAAGAAGGCTGCTGGAGCTCTTGCTGGGAATGAGAAGGCCTGCTGGCTTGCTGAGAAGGCTGCTTGACCTGCGGATGAAGAAGGCTGCTGGGAGCTCTTGTTGGGATGAAGAAGGCTGCTGGAATGAAGGCTGCTGGAGCTCTTGCTGGAATGAAGGCTGCTGGAGCTCTTGCTGGAATGAAGGCTGCTGGAGCTCTTGCTGGAATGAAGGCTGCTGGAGCTCTTGCTGGAATGAAGGCTGCTGGAGCTCTTGCTGGAATGAAGGCTGCTGGAGCTCTTGCTGGAATGAAGGCTGCTGGAGCTCTTGCTGGAATGAAGGCTGCTGGAGCTCTTGCTGGAATGAAGGCTGCTGGAGCTCTTGCTGGAATGAGGCTGCTGGAGCTCTTGCTGGAATGAAGGCTGCTGGAGCTCTTGCTGGAATGAAGAAGGCTGCTGGAGCTCTTGTTGGGATGAAGAAGGCTGCTGGAGCTCTTGCTGGGATGAAGAAGGCTGCTGGAGCTCTTGCTGGGATGGAGGCTGCTGGCGGTCTGCCATCAATAATTCTTTTCGGCAATCAGTGCAAAGATATTGTGAGCAGGTAAGACCAAGTGATGGATGTTGTGCGATAAGTATAGATGTGACAGGGCTCAGATCTCGTTTTCGAGTCACTTCATGGCGCTAAAGTGGGTTGCAACAGCGTTTTCGAGGAGGAAACGACATTATCAGCGAGGATTGCATAGAACACAGCGTGCTGCTTTGAAATCATTTATAGATAGCCAGCATTACGCAATGCTCTGTTGTATGCAAAATGCCCAAACTTGTGCATGTCAGGACTCAAACTACACTTGTTCCAATTGACAAAGGTCACCAAAATAATTAATTATTCAGCAAGCCATATTATATAATCGGATCAACATAGACTATACATATGTATGGAAATTTTGTTGATATTACTGGGGGGTATATTATATGAGAATGGTATGTCAATATGAGAACATGATGTATTTAGGGTGGTACAATTTGGTGTGGATTGACCCTATAGGCAAATAGACAGTTGGACTCCACCTGCAGAATGGTTTTATTTGCACCATTAACTAGATATACCACAATCCTGTCTAAACACATATCTCCACAGAAACCACATGCCTCAGCATTCAGTGGTGTCATGCCACTGCTGGAGCACAGTGGCCTCTCAGAATACGTGCTCCAACATGCAATCGCATTGCAGACAGCTTGATGACCTTGTCACAACTTAGCACTTCGTCATCTTCAAACAAGGGTTGACAACCTGTGATGTCTGACCAACTGAGCCATCAAGCTATAGCATTGACCCAAATATGGCATCAAGGGTTGATGTTTTGCAGGTGGCAACTATAGAGCAGCTTCTTACTGATGCATGTGCTGCAAAGGTGGCAATTCTGTTTTGCTGGAACCTTGACTTGAGCATCAGCCGCTCCATTCCAGGTGAAAGATGAATCTCTTTCTGAATCACTGCCCGCTACAGACACAAGATTCATCAGTGAGCCAGTCACCTGGGCTGCCTCCATTACTAGCTGATCAGGAGTCATGTTAGAGACTGTAAGTAACCCCACCTCTTGTTGTTGGGACCTGCAGTAGGTCAGCTCTGAACACAGCTAGTGCATGCACACCTTCACATGACACTAACACTGCTCTCACCAGGAAGATTGCTTTAAGATGCCAGTCTTCCAGATCCACATCCCTTCCAGTGAATCTGCTTGCTCCTGCAACTTGCCTCAGACGGTCCATAGATTTGTGATCTTGGTGATACTCCAAGTTGAAGGGCAGTGGACTTGTGCACCTGCTTGCCTTGAATAGTGATGGTGTTAGGGTGTTTTACACACGCAGTACAAGCATCTTCCATGGTGCATCATCAAAAGCCTGTGCTTCTAGCTGTGCCTCATCATGAGTGGTTTGGCTGCCCTCTAATGTCTCATCACCATTCTCCACCTCTTCATCACAATCACTGTCTTCATCTTCACCATCCATGAGTGTGACACCAACCCATTCACCATGTGGGCATCATAAGGAGAAGCCTTTGGTTGCTAGGTGCTAAAAGTCAAGGTCAGGGCTGTTTTCAACTAATAGGCCATGAACTAGGATGGCTGCCTTTGCTTGTTGCATTCCTTGGTTATAAAAGGCTGGGGGATATCCAGATGTCTAGTCACCTTCATATTTCCTCGCCAGCTTAAAGGATTAAGCTTGTCCTCTGTGGCCTTGAGCCGCCGATGACCCCTGCTTCACTCTGGATGTTCCTCAAGGATATGGTTGATCTGGTGTGCTGTGGAGAGGTTGACATTTGCCTCAGCTAGGTTGAAATTTCTGTTGTGGGTGAGGGTGCGCATGTGACCAAACATGCATCAGTGCCCTGCTGATGGATGTGTTAGTCTTGCTCCTTACCACTAAGCTGGATTTTAATAACATTCCAGTACACTGTCTGTACAAAAGCTTGGTAGTCATGGTACAGAACAGGCTGCATTAACTTGATACCAGCGCCAGGCGCTCGGAACAAAACCAAAAAAAAAAAAAAGAGCTGCCATGCTGATCAACACCAGTAGCTCACTGATACTGGAGTCCAAGTTAATGAGTGGAGTTAGCAGCCCTTGCATGGCATGGCCAATCTGATAAGCTGTGGCAGCATAGAGGGTGCACAGCATTATTCATGAAGGGATCTATCAACTCCTTAAGAAGCCTGACAGTCACTGGCACATTTTACTTGTCCTTTGGAAAGAACATGGAGTTGATGGAGATACTGTCATGACCAGCTGCAGCCACCAGTTCTTGGAGGTTGGAATGGGTCACTGTGTCTCCCAGGACCTACAGAGAAAATGGGTAATGGACGAACACTCATGCAAGTTGGATGGTTTACTTACAAAAACACTCCTCTTTGCTTTAGGTCAAAGCCACCTGTACACCACAGCAAGAATCCATCAGGCACATGAGACTAACTGCTGCCCATATTTTGGACCCAGAAGTTCCAGGGGCAGCATAGTGAATATCAATGCATGAGAAGATGTGGTGAAATGCCTGTCTGCGCTGAGGCTGTCCATCTGAGTCAGCATTCTGCAACTCCCCAAGTCGACCTTGATCTGAAAAGCAATCCCACACCCACTGCAAGAACACAAGTGCAGCACTGTGCTCCTTTGCGAGCTCCTGATTTCACTAGAGCTTCACAGGGTTTCTTCACGTACTCCAATGCAGCCTTTTCCTCTAGAGCTGCCTTTCTTTTTCTGTGTTGCTCCTCTTTCTCAGTTATCTCTCTCCTCTTCATATCCTTAGCAGCCTTAAATTCATCGATCCATTGTGCTAAAGTCTTGCACTGAGCTGAAATTGATTACTTGTAGTAGGGGTAGCGTTGCCCTGTGGATCTAAGCTTTCTCCATCTGAATTATTGGTGGTACTTTCAGAACTTTGTGGAGAGGTGGGTTCAGCATGTTGCACCTGCTCAGGATGTACTGCACATGAAGCCACATACATGGAGTGGTACTGAATTGACCATTTCAGGCGTAACTGCAGATCTTCTTTTGTTGTCATTGCAGCAACCTCAATATCAACGCGCCTCTGCACCTCTTGTGCCACACCCTCAATACAGCTTACATAGGTGACTTTATCAGAAAGTGCTGTCCCCAACACACCTCATGATGCCATGATCGCATCATGGGGTCCAACCCTATCTTCAGGAAGAGCATCTACCCCGCGTAAAGTCCAAAGTTTGGATCAAAGTTGTGAGTTGCTCTTGCCATTTCATGCGTCACTGATGTTCCCTGGAAGATAAACGTAGGGGGTAGAGCTGTACTATCGGATACAATGGCAGCAACCATTGTAATATGATATGAACTCCACGCTCCCCATACATGCCTGTGAGTTTGTGAACACGCTTGGTTCCACATACTACAGCCACACGCTTCTGTGTTGGGTCAAGCACAATCTGAGTTTCATCAAGATTGATGAAGGGGTCAAGGCCATGTTCTACCACTCACTCGTGAATGAGTTGAAAAAAAGCACGTAGGCGGGAGTTGCTACCAGAGGCTGCACGGCTGCGTGATAAGTTGCGTGGTATAGGGTAGATTAGGTAGTGTTCGGCAGTTGCGCAGTACAAGAACAAGTCAAAACTAGCCATGCCAGATATAGGCAATTACAAAAATAAGAACAGTAGTGTTTTGGAATCTTCAGGGACTATAGAATACTGAAACATTCGTAGTTTGTATATTTAACCGTCATTGAATATATAATACAGCCAGATCTCAATAGACGTCGAGTTTAGCACTGGTGTTTGACATCACATGAGCGATTTTCGGCAGTCGAATAAGGTAGTGTTTGGCAGTGCAATTGATAATCAAATACCCCTATACGCAACATGTACAGATAGTACTAAGTCTGATTTCTTTTTCACTGTGAAAATCACGTTCTTATAGTAGGTATGGACTGTAAAATCAGCAATAATCAAGAATGGGAATCAACAAGAAATGCAGGCCACCGGTGGGAAATCAGCTTGCTGTTAATGATGGACTGCGATTTATTCAATCATCTACATCTACTTCCATGTACCAGCAAGTTCCCTGCCAAATGCCACATAGTATTATGTTCTCACCTTTAAAATGCACTTCTGGAGGTAGGTTCTGGATCACGAAGTACACTGGCCAAAGGGTAGACTTACTAGACTTAAACAGTGTGACACAGTAGGTAGATATGCCTAGAGCTAGAAACCTGTTTGTCTGAAGATCAGCATCTTTGTGCAGAGTATCCCCACTCCAGATATCGTGAATAGTATTGAGTTCAGTGTGAGGTTTGTGTGCCTCCCAATTTAGTCTAATGACCTGTTTGATGGCTTTATATAACAGAAATGTCCAAGAAATGTGCACTTGCTTAACAAAAATGCACATTGTAAAGATCATTAACAAAGATAATGGTTATCCATCCATACACATGCATCTTCTAAATTGACTCACGTGACACTACGGTTTGCAATGACTTTGCAATGGAAATATGAATCAGATTTCCTAATTCTGAACTGCAATTTTGACAGTTTGCTTGCTTTGGTGTTCCTTGGCAGGGTGTTGAACACTCGCTGCAAACTTTAGAAGATGTGCAAGGGGCGGTGAATGTGAAAAAATTTCTTTTGTTGGTATAAAGATTTGGGCAATCACTTGCAGCAGATTTAACAATTCTTGGATAGCTTTATATGGCAGCTTAGCTGTTATTGCCATACCTCATTATGCAAAATAAAGCTCCACAAACTGTAACCAGTATATAGAGCCTCAAATGAAGACTCTGGAATACTTTCCATATTTAATTCACTGCTCATTGGTTCTTCGTCTTGTTCGTTTGATGAAGCATCTGAATATTCTTCTCCAGAATCACTGTCATTTTCTGATACGGGCCTTGTCGATTCACTTGCACTGCTTGCATACATATTCATATCATCACATCCTTCACTTTCGAATGCATGCATTGAACCATCAATCTCCACTTCCTGTACATTCCCTTCGTTTGCTGTCCATAACTCAGATATAATGCAGTAACATGTAGTTATCATTACCAAAAACTATACTGATTGATAGACACTCACTTAGAAGCAGGTCTGTATCCGCTGGTCTTTGATCAATAGTACTGCATTTGCCACTATCTTGATCATTAGTTGATGGTAAATCTTCATTTTCAACTGAGTGGTGTGCCCTAGGTCTGAATGATACGTAGATGAAACTATTTGCTTAAAACATGCACTTGTGGGATGCATAACAATTAATGAATCGAATTTATTAAATTAATTATAGCTAGATGGCACTTTAAGCCCAATACTACCTTTTTGTTGATCTTTTCTTATGGTTGTATTTCTAGGAATTGGAGCTAAAGGTTTTTTTTAAGTACTCTCGATAGCCTCTTAGCGATTGTTCAGGTCAGGTCTCCATTTTTCAGTTCGCACTAAATAGAGATTAATTATTTATTAAAATATCCCATATGATCTGCACGTGGTCAAGCACAATGTCAGGTCAAGAATTGAATCACAAGAGGAAAAGGAAGCCCACGATGAAAGCATCCGAAGGAGAAGGAATGGAAGAAGCGACACTGGACCAGAACAGTAAGTTGAGTGTGGGTACATATTTTGTACTTAGCACCAGGTATAGGCGTAAATATATGTCAATTACTCAATTAAAATACAGTGGTGCAGTGTGATCAATTAAGAGCTATATGCAAAAAAAAACCTAGGCTTAATTGTATACATGTATGTGGTTTATGACCATGCAATAGACAATAGCATTAACACGATGATTGTGGTGAATTTTGGGTCATTGCTACGTGCAATGGTTTTCAGTAGTTATTTAGCATGCCAGGGGCAGTCTTCTTCTGCAGCCAACTCTCAATTTTGGAATCATCCTTACCTCTGAGTTTTAAGAGCTGCATAAAATTAGAATCACTCTCATCATCACCATGTCCTCTTAAAGGCAGACCTTTGCATGCTAAAAATCTTACGTTGCAAAGTATTTTTAGAAAACACTACCATTGTTTGGACTTTTTCTTCATTACTTGTGCTGATAAGAATTAAGCCACATTTTTGTTTTGCTAGGCGTTTATGGCATTTACTTGATTCGTGTATGCCAAATTTCACTGTGGCATCTTTCCACTTACTGATACAAATGCCAAGTCCAAGTTTGAAGACCATTGAAGTTTCTACTGTGCACTAGCTTGTGCACCTGGCAAGCCCACCACCCAATCGTTGTTCTCAATTATAATGTAACCAAGGCCATTTGTCAAACCATGATGTGTGTGGGAGTATGTCACGCGGTCCGAGCACGTTGGCTAGTGCAATAGCAACTTTTAAATATCAACTAAAGGCAAAGCTAGTTCCTGTTCGATCGCAAAAATGCTTGTATAATTATATATACACATGTAAATGTAAAAGCTTGAACAAAAGGCCGGTCTATATGGCCCATGCACAATAAACAAAGGGAGCCTCCAGACATCATTACAGAGCCGTGGAGGGCACCTCCCAACGCTGTTACGGATTATCATGACATTAGTTAACACCTTTATTCAGTGCATTCACCTATACATACACAGTTTATGTAAGGACTTGTCCCCAGTCCTTCACAGAGTGGCTATGATACATACATTTAAAAATCGTTATTAAAAAAAAAGATCCATAGAAAAGTGTAGTGGCCATGGCTGCTATAGTTCCTACACCACTGAGTTCCATCTTACATATGCTACTCCATCAATCATTTGTGTACCTGATTGATGGGGATACCCAAAATAGGCTCAGTCACACAGTTCGTGTAATTCTTCACTTTTTTTCTTTCCCCTTTAGCAGCCAAGAACTGCGTATGGCTCTCTTGAATGCGCTCCAATGATAGTGTTTCCTTAAAGAAGGTGACACTGCCATTTGCTCCAGTGGGATCTCACAGATTAAGCAAGGGTACTTACAATTGGATTATAATTATGGTCTCTTGTTAACATACCAGTGGCGCCGGATAAGCCATACATCCTGGTAAGAAACTCATAGTCACCACACATGAACACCTTTATAGTGAATTCCCTGGATGTATGTGTACGGATTTAGCCTTGTTCAGAGCATACCTCCACTTCATGCCCTGCATCTGCTTCACCTGGTCTCTGAAGCAATCCAGTGCACTGCGAAGGTTGGTTACACTGTCAATTGCTGCAAAACAGCAGAAGACACTACTGCAGTAGCTGGGAATATGGCTTTGCTCTCACTGGTGAATTTTTAAGCACTAGTACATGTACATACATGTGCTCTGGTAGCAACTCATGTGTCACAGACATCAACCATGCTGTCTTCATTTGATGATATATTTTCCACATCATTTCCAACTATCAAGCGTATACCTGTTTGTGCTCGTCAGGCTGTTGGAAGAGTTCTTCTAGGTATTTTGCAGTCTATTGTTTTTCAGGAGTCAATTATTGCTTGGAAAAAACTGTTTATGTTCCCAAAGTGCATATTGTATTGCAATCAAAGAAGGGGTCGTTCCTTTAAACATCTGACATCAGGAAGTTGTGTGAATTATGGGATACTGGGCATGAGCTGGAACTTTGGAACAATGTAATTTCAAGAAGCATTGCTTATTCTAAGAAAGCATCCAAAATGAGTAGTTGTCAGCAACATTTAGATAGGAGACGTGTTACCATTGCTACGGCACTTGCGGAAGAAGGGTTATTTAGCAAAGCATGTCGTATGCTTACATCATCTGGCATTGCAGCCAACAATGAAGAAACTTGGGAACTTTTGAAAACAAAGCATCCTTATGTTCCCATCCCATCACCCCCTATAAACATACCACCTCAATCTTCTGTTGACTTGTTACCATCGGACTTTAACATTAGTGCTGTTCTACTTTCATTTCCGAAAGATACTTCTTGTGGACCTTCTGGTTTACGAGTGCAGCATTTATTAGATGCCTCTGAAGCCTCTTTGCCATCCTCATTGTTGTCTGCACTTAAGGCGGTAATAAACAAATTGGCTTCTGGGAGAGCTCTTCCGGAAATAGCTGAGTATCTAGCAGGCGCAACTGTGATTGCTCTGAAGAAACCCGTGGGAAATGATATTCGTCCTATTGCTGTCGGGGAAGTATTGCGTAGATTAACAAGCAAGTGCCTCTGTGCAATTGTGAAATCTAAAGCCAGTGAATTTTTCAACCCTTACCAATATGGGGTTGTTTGCCCAAGTGGAGTAGAAAAAATCATCCATTCACTGCGTTCAAGTATTGATGATCATTGGTTTGATGAAGACTTTAATGTTGCCAAAGTTGACTTACGAAATGCATTTAACTTGGTGTCTAGAAATGCTGTGCTAGAAAACTGTGCTGAGTTTTTCCCAGAAATTTTCCCATGGACACTCTGGTGTTATGGAGTACATCCTAAACTGTGGCATCCTATGGGCATGCTTCGCTCAGCTACTGGTGTTCAACAGGGTGATCCACTTGGACCGCTCTTATTCTCACTTGTGTTGCATGGTCTGATATTGAAGATTGCTGAGGATGACATGTGTGGAGAATTGCTATTCAATAAGTGGTACCTCGATGATGGAGTCCTTGCTGGAACCAGTTTATCTGTCAGAGCTGCCCTGGATGTCATTTCATCATTGGGTCCTTCTCTTGGGCTATACATCAACTTTGCAAAATGTGAGGTGTTTGGCAAGGCAGAGCTATCTGCATTCCCATCTGAGATCACTAAACGGTATCACACTCCTCAACTTGAAATTTTGGATGCACCAATAGGCAATGAGGAATTTTGTAATAACTTTGTGATCAATAAACAGTCAAGTGTTTCTTTCCTTCTCCAGCAGTTACAAGGGTTGGAAAACCCCCAGCTAGCACTAGCATTGTTACGAAAGTGTGCAGCATTTTGCAAAATGACACACATTTCACGCGTTACACCTCCAACCTTAATAAAGTCATCATTGTCTGAATTTGATGATAGCATTCACCACTGTTTCACAGAGTGCTTGGCCCTCAATCTGTCACCACAAAGTTCTGGTTGGAAGCAAGCCTGTATAAGCCTTAGTAGAGGAGGGCTTGGTTTAAGATCAGTAGCTGTTCACTCCACGGCAGCATACCTAGGCTCAGTTAGTTCATCTTCCCCAGACTTGGCATCTAGCCATTATGTTATAGATGCACTTAACCTGTTCAATCTCCAAGTTTCTGCTGAGGATACTGTATCTATTCCGTTGCCAACGAAGTCTCATTTTCAGCATGATTTGTCACAACGAATTGAGAATTGCCAATTCCATGCACTGTATAACTCTGGCAGTCTGGCTGATCGGGCTCGCTTACTCTCAATTTCATCGGCGCATGCCTCCTCATGGCTTCAGGTGGTCCCCTCCCCTAGGCAAGGCTGCGACATGGCTACAAGCGAAATGCAGTGGGGCATCAAATGGTGGCTTGGTTTACCTCTAACACCTGAATTAGGGGTATGCGCTTATTGTCCAGACAAAGCTCTGGATGCACACCACGCTGTTACTTGCAAATTTGGGGGAGATGTAGTGGCGCGCCACAATGCTCTGCGCAATGCTATTTTTGATTTTTGCAAGCGAGCCCTTCTGAACCCAAAACTGGAAGCAAGGGCAGGCTTGGGTCATGAAAGGAGACTTACTAGACCTGCTGACATACTCATCCCAAGCTGGTCCAATGGTGATAAGCCTGCAGCCATTGATGTGTCCATCACCTCTCCGCTTAAATCAAACATTTTGTCTGAAGCGGGTGTGGTGGCAGGTGCAGCAGCAAGGCAAACAGAAGAGAGAAAGCACACATGCAATGATACAATCTGCTCCGAATTGGGGTGGAAGTGTGTACCATTAGTGGTGGAGACGTTTGGTGCTTGGGGAAGAACTGCAGGCCAGTTTTTTGGAGAACTCGCATCACGACTTGCGGCTCAAAGCCATTCCTCAAAGACTACAATGTTGAATAACATCTATGGGAGACTAAGTCTCATACTAGTTCGAGCCAATGCCCGTGTGTTCAATGCTAGGTTGGCTACAACAATGGACTTGCTTGAAGGCTAGGGTAGTTTTGTGCAAGTTCGTGTGTAATAGTGAAATGGACATCAATATGTGATATATATGTCTGTGCATTTATTTATTTATTTAGTATGTATATTTAAGTAATTTTTAAATATTACATACATGTAGATATAATATATTGTTTTGATATCAGTGTACACTTGAGGGTGCTCCACCATTATAGATTTAAAAAACAAGGGTAATTATTATTTCATGCATGTGATATTTCATGCATGTGAAAATGTCAAGCTATAATATATATATACCCTTGCTCAACAACAACCTAAAAGGTTTGACAGAACCACGTGCCTATGAGGCACCTAAAGATTATTATAAACAAATTTATTTTGAAGTCTTGGATGTTCTATTGAATGAAATATCACATAGGTTTGATCAAGCAACACTGAAATATCCTACTTGTATTGAGAATATCATATTGAAGGCAGCAAATATGGAAACGAATGACAGTGGATTATAGATATTGATGATCTTAAAACATGGTCAACAGGTGAAAGATGTAACTTTGCTTATAGTTGAACATTGAATTGGTTTAAGTTGATTACTGTTTTTTGCTTTTCGTTTCATGAATAGATTTTATTGTTCTGTCTTTACGTATACCTGTACCACGTAAGCATTTGTATAGTATATTACACGTGCATGGATTACAATGAAAATAATTTTCATACAATGTAGCTGCAAAAAGTAACTAACAAACAGAATTGCTTGGACACTAAAAATAAAGTGAAGAAATACATTATTGAATTATTTTGTACATGTGTAATTTGCAATTGATAATCTAGTAACTTTTTTCCCCTCAGCCATCAGGTCACGTTTTTTTGGTCCAGCTGTTCAAGGAAATCTAACCAGGGCCGTTGGAGCCGGTCTCAGCTATGACCTGACCACTTTTTGCCAGAGGGGTCCACCTCAGGAAACTGCTAAAAGTGACATGATAATGTACGTAGCTATTATCCATGATCGGTTATTGCTATTTAATACACTGGTTAAATATCTGCTTTAAGTTTCTACCCCATCTTGACTATTGTTATTATATAGTGGTCCTGGAACCACCACGATAGGCTTGTGATATAGTGTTCTGTTCCATCTGTGTGAAAACTGCTCGTTCCAAAATGTTAAAGGCTAAAACTCCGTGATGAGAGCTTCTCTAGTAACAGATTTATAATTGTAATTGGAAGATGCCAGTTTGCTCTATTCCTATCATCCTGAGCCAACAAATACTTCTCTCAGATTGCAGGGAATGCATTGGCTTCTGGAGCCCCAGGCCCCTATGATATACTTTCCCCATCCCCTGCTGGCTTGACCCTGCTAATGGTCGAGAAATGAATTTATTGAACAGGTTCCACAAACAGTTGTACTAAACTTCACAATGATCCCTCCCCCCCCCCCCCCCCCCCCCCCCCACTTTGAGTTCATTCGAATTAATTAATCAAGGTATAATTAACACAACCTTAAAAATTACATCACACTGGATTTCTTAAATTGGTTGTCACGGAAACTAAGAAACACCTGAAAATTTAAGTGTGGAATGAAGTTAAGGCTTAGATCTAAAACGTACAAACCAGGAGGTGTTTGCAATTGATCACGATAGAAAATGACTAAATAAAATAAGGTTTAATTCTTCAACAAAAGTCATGGCTGGACATATTCGTGTGCCTGCAAGTGTTCCCTCTGACTACTTTGATCACTTTTGAGTTGTGTCACGAGCTTATGAATCCCGAGGATACTACTCGTTGGTGCCAGGTGATTAAATTTCTACCATCTGTTAAGAACTGTACTGGTAGAGGAATGCATCTGGTTAAGCGAAAGGGGAGTCCAGAGGAGAAAGGCTGGATATGTTCGCAAAAAGGGTGCAGAAAAGAAGCTACATTAAGAGGAGTAACGTTTATCGAAGGTAAAACTCACGGTGGATTAAATTTAGCATCGTGATCTTGATTGTCATCAGGCAGTAAAGGAGGTACAGGTTATTCTGTGGCTGCTACACATCTGATTACCTGTAGGAAAAGCGTAGGCTGAGCAAAGTGTTTGCACACTCTCTAACAACCTAATTCTCTTTGTTAAAAAAAAAAGGAACCATTCTACTTTCAGATCTCAAGTGCTACAGCCATAGATTGGTACAACTTTGTGCGGGACATATGCATTCAATATTTTATTAACCACCCTGCCATCATCGGAGGACCCGGGTATGAGGTTAAGACAGACGAAAGCAAATTTGAAAAATACAACCAAGAAAGAGCTGTAGACAGCCACTGGGCCTTCAGAGGATGGAACAGGGCAGTGGGGAGAGCTTCTTGCATGGCTCGACGGGATGCTGCCTCCACATTGCTCCCACCACATGTCAGGGCAGTACTGTAGACTGCAATGAATGGAGCTTGCTGTAACCATAGGCGACACCCATCTTAACAGTCAATCATTCACTCCATTTCATGGACCCTGTTATCTAAATGGTGCTTGCAGGTCATGCTAACACCGCATCTACCTTCAAGGAAGAGAAGTTCAGTACATGCACATCAACACACAAGTCCCTCCAAACCCAGTGATTTTGATTTTAATCTATAGACCGTATTCGTGGTTTGACGTGTTAACCATACTTTTTGGTTTACATGAGTCTTGGTTTGACCCTAAACCGCACACCCAGGGGTTGAGGGGATGGGGAGCTCCTGCAAACAAATCATGTGGGAGAAGACCATGCATTCGCACCTATTCAACACATATCCCTGACTCAGGTGTGGCCAGTACTGAAGTAACCCTGCTTTTGTAAAGTATGACATGAAACACAGTGAAGAGGGTGTGATTTTATATTATTTTAATACTTGTACTTCTAATGCGTCAAGATATAACATCTATACCGCATTGCAATAAAATGATTACTTTAATATTTAAATGATACACTCGAACAATATTGTCATAATGATAATGACCTGCCCACCTGTATCCTGTTTATGTGCCTGGCAGGAGCAGAAACAAGAATCCCATCATGCCCTATTTAGGTAACATGAATAATTAATGAACCACAGCTTAATTTGTGTAAGTAAACCGATTTACAACTAGTCTCTTATCCACTTCAATGATGGAAAAACAGTACTCAATACCTCTCACACCTAGTCAAACCTAGTCAGTCACTGGTATATAATCGGGAAAGGTTCATATATATTTTCATTTGGACTCAGCCATGGACCTCCTGGAACTAGGTTCCATCATGTTTGGTGGAACACCGAAAATCATAGCCAGGTATATACGATTACCAGAGATTGTACATAATATTATCCTCGTGAAAGACGTCCCCAGCAGGAGGTATGGGTACTTGGGTTGGTGGACACATCATACTATCCTGCCACTGGGTATATATGCAAGTGGTAGACAGAAGGGATGCCAACACCCTTATCCACCTCATCAGGGCCCATACATTGCCAACACCCTTATCCCTCTCATCAGGGCCCATACATTGCCAACACCCTTATCCCTCTCATCAGGGCCCATACATTGCCAACACCCTTATCCCTCTCATCAGGGCCCATACATTGCCAGACACAATAGTTCACTCTGACCAGTGGCAGCTCATACCTAAACAGGAGCTACAGTCACTCACATAGCCTAACACAGCATAGTAAACCACACACTGGAATTTGTTAACCCTACAACAGACACACACATAGTATGTGGAGAGTCCCCCAAGAAAAGTACCACTATCTCAACTGTAGACGTACTCTGGGGATCAGTCTGGTGACATACTCACTGTGCACTACTGCAAAAATTCTTGCAGTAGCATGAATCCCACCTACAAGCATGTATGTCATTAAACTATAGCTTACGGTTATGAATAAAGTACACACCTGTTTTTTGTAATATACGTTTGATGCTATCTATGATGCTGCAGAAAGACTTTGGTTCACTGTGTTAGAGTCTTCAGTTGGAAGTAGTTCTGTCTATAGTCACTGGGTGGGATGTTTTTGGAGTTTTACAAACTGGTTATGGGAAGAGTTCTATGTTATGCCTGCCTTCTTATATTGTTCGATCGCCTGTGTAAGACTTGAGAAAAGGAGCCATCGATTGTGGTTTCACCTCTAACCGCTATAACTGAAGACCACTGGCAAATTATGTTTAATAATCCACATGCTGCATGCATGCATAGGTTCAAAGCTTCAAAACAAAGGGATTATCTGTAGCTGTTGTGACCAGTAATTAACAAGATGGTGTAGAAAAAGGTGAATACAGCCTCATATCCTTTACTCCAGAGATGCTACTCGAAGTAAAACAATAGCGTGATTAGTTTTTTTAATAAAGTTGCTTTAAAAGGAGGGTTACGAGGGAGAGAAGCATTCAGTGTCAACCTTATGGCAACATCGTCACAAGAAGCTTGACACACCATCATAAGAAGAATCCTAGGAATGCACAATTCTATAGTGATAGCAGTTTGCCCTTGCAAGGAAAATATGTTAGATGTTTCTTCATTCCTCCTACATTGGTTAGAGAACAGCACGGACCAAGATGCCTCCTATGTTGGTTTACAGTCAACGTCTGGAGCAATGTGCAGATCTGTAACGACATACACGACACATTTTATAGCTAACACGGTCAAATAAATCCTGAACTATATCAATTGGGAAGCCTCCCAACGACAGCTCATCTTGCGCGAACATTCGCCATAGCCGTACAACATTGTTACATTAAGGCTCCGCCTTTCGTCAGGAAGAGTTATCTGCTAGAAAGTCTGGGGACTGTTATGTGAAAGAGGTAAAATTGTTAACCGCATTCAACATTTCATGATACATTCTTACGCACTGAGAATCGGACTATCTATCACAAGAGTTGTAAGACATTGAATTTTTAGTTCGCAATAGCCATACATTTCAACGCAAGCGTTATGCTTGTACTGGAAACTTTTTTTTTGCGTGTTGTCCCTTTTCGCGGTAACGAATAGAAACGATATCGTATAGCTGAACAACAACAACAATTAGAAATACTGCACGGTATATAATTCTTGTGCCAACAGTACACCATAAAAATCGTGACATTGAAGTTGGCCACCATCATGCAATTCCTACGTTTACCTGGCCCTGTGAAATGTGAATGACTGGAACCAAAATACATGTACAGCTTGCGCTGCACTTACGACATAAAAAGAACACACATTCCGGTTGATACTAACTGATACTACAAAAGTACCGCCCTCGTTGTGTTAAGTAATTTTGGCACACGTGAGATAATTTAACCGGATACTATAGTAATATAATGCACTTCAATTGGAAGTCGTAAATTGGTAAGCATTATTTGTTTTGTCGTTGGGGTTCATGATGAGCATTAGAATTCGGCCTAGAATAGAAAAGTTATGTCCTATGTAAAGACATTAATAACTAACCGTCACACATTGGTGTACTTAACTTTTCCCTCTCTCTCTTGTCTTCGATATTCTTCCTTTTCAGATGACTGTGGGCAGAGATAATAATTATCTCTGATGTGGGTAACACAATTAACCTTTGCATTACTCAGTTACATGTACCAAATGCAGTATGTATTTGCAGTTAAGACGCAATATCATTGTTAGCTGCATTTACTGGCTCATCCTTGAACCTATTCATATGTTTTTGGCCACTCCAGCAATGTCAGCAGCATGTGATATGCTGCCTCTGTACAGAAGACTCTTGAGGCTACAGAGGACGCTTCCCAAAGACCTGGCAACTTTGGGGACCCAGTTCATCCGCGAGGAGTTCAAAAGGCACAAGAAGGTGGAGAAAACCTACATGGTACCTTTTATCAATGAATGGAAGGTTTGTAACAATACATCATAGTGTATATGAATGAAAAGGACAGAGGTTATGTATGAATAGAGTGATTTGCACTTGAATTTTAATGGTGTACATCATGGAAATACAACACAATAGCAACACACACACGAACACGATACATATACAATACAACAGCTCAGCCTCCAGTCCAGCTGGAATATGTGATGGACTCTGTACATAATGTGCACTTGAGAGATGATCCGCCTTTATGTAAGGTACTGTGCCCCTGCTACCGCAGTATGACATCATTGTAACATGTAACCCGTCCACTACATCTCTGTAAATAGTAATAGTCATATGGCTGCATGGATGCAGTCTTAATCAAGGAGGTCCTGGGTTGTGGTTTCTTGCATCTCGTGCTGCAGCGGCTTACATTGCTTCCCTTTGTTCATCTGGCTTCAGTCCCCTTTCAGGTTGTATCTCTCCACAGCAATTGGTAAGTTAAACTCGACTATTGCTCATCAGAGGCTATATCATTAGAGACCTTAGCACTACACCCTCCTCTACTGAATACTGTGTCTGCCAAGATTCACAACTTTCAATTCAACTGTCTCTACAATTCATATCCTTTGGCTGACAAGGCTCGCGTGTTACCCATTTCATCACCTCATGCCTCATCGGGGTTGTAAATTGTCCCATCTGAAGGTCTAGGCCTTCATCTAAATCCTGACCAGTTACAGGTGGCCACCAAGTGATGGCTACATGTAGGCTTCAACACATCAAGGGGGATCATAATGCTCTTTGCCCCGACAATGCTTGATCTCATGCCTCAACATGTAAGAGTGGAGGTGATGTTGTGTTTTGGCACAACAGACTTTGCGATATTGTTGCAGTGTCATGTAGGTGGCTCACCTGAGTGTTAGTCTGAGGCTGCAAATGACCAAACAGTCACATAAGGTCAGCAGATGCCCTAGTCTAGAACTGGACCAGAGCAGCTTTTGACATCTGCGTAACTCACAGCCTAATATACTTGCAGTGTACTTTGTCATAAGTGGGGTTTGCGCAGGTGTCACAGCTCAAGCTGGGGAGGCTAGGAAGCACTTAGCTAATGAAGACAAACCTGTGGGCGGGGTTTATTTACTCTGGTGACTGAAACAAATGAGCATGGGGACTTGATACCATGGTCTTCTCCCAGCTGGCTTCAAAAGCACAAATCAGCTGTTGTCCTACATGACATTATGGACAATCAAAACATCAACCTGGTTTGCTGTGTTTTTACTGCCATTTTAAGCAGGATTCAGTCTTCTTAGATGTTTGTAGTTAGTCTGTTTGCCAATGTAATGCATTGACCGTATTAGTAATAATGCTCACGTGCTGCGACATTGCTTTCAATGGTTCCCAATGAACAACTTAGTCTATCTCTTTCACCACATGAATGGAGAGCTGTAGCTAGATGGTGGTTGGGGGCAGGTGTTTTTAGTGGAGTCTATGTGTCCATTAAGCCACCATGACCAGGGTAGGTTTGTTAAGTGAATGGACATAAACAAATGATGTGTGATATAATATTTGCATGGCATTTTGAGTCGAGTACACGTACTTCAAAATGCTCAGCCATTGTATAAATCATATACTCTCTACGATAACATTAACCAATTCTGCTGGATGAGCAGGTTAGATAAATGGCAGTGTCAAAGTGAGCATGGGGTAGGATGGTACGATGATCTTGAGCCACACAGGCACAAAGTCGCAGAATTTGCTTGAAGCCAAAAAGAGTTATTGTAAGCTTCTCGGCTGATCATGCTGTTTTGGGGTGAGGCCAATCTGTTGTAGAAAATGTTAGCAGCAGGCCATAATCCACCAGAGGTACAGTGTAGACATACCAACGGTATAAAGCATTCGACCACTGGGTATTGTTCGTTTTTGTTTTGGAGGATGGGGGACTGTTGCTGACATGGCTGTGTTGTCTTGACACCTCTTGTGTAGCATTATTATTTGGGTTTTAACGCTTGTAGTCACAACAGTGTCAGAGACTTCCCATGCATGACGAATGGCTGATGCAGGTAGCACATTGATCCCCATGTAAATGTGTTGTGTAGTTAGTGTTCGTGAAACCTTAGGTAATGAGGTCTGTAATAGCTTATCAGGTAGTTTTTTTTGTTTTGTGTTGTTTTTTGTACCTACATACACACAGCAATGTATTCTAATCATCGATGCATGCATGTGTCTTACTTTTATGGTTTGACATCAGTTCTTACATATGCTTCAGTTCGTATACAGCAAACCGATTGAAAGGGGTAGCTACATTACAAAAGGAGGCAATGGCCTCTCTTGTATACCTTTGTAAGCTGTGACATTATGATCTGGATGTACAGCCTAATGAAGCGATAATAGACGGTTGATGATTCCAGACATGTACAGTCTTTTGTGTATATGTACATGTGTATGATACTAACAACTGCCTTGAGAGTTCATGGAGCAGAACAATTAGGATTCAGACCACTGTTAGGGGTCTTACCCATCCGTCATTGTGACAACAGAGTGTGTCTTTGTGAGTATTTCAATTACCACTCCTCCATGGAATATAATCTTCACACTACGTTACGTGGGTATTTTTACAATTCTTGGACAGGGAAATGACATCAATGTTACTCGAAACATCACACTAGCCACAGGTACTACAAGATGTAGGCTACTCGAGACATGCTAAGTGGCATTTTGTTGTAAAGAAACTACTACTGTCTGGCGCATAGAAACATAGTTGGAGTTCAGGAGGAGGGTGTGTGGTGTTTCTAGAGGAAGGATTCGGATAATGTTTTCATCTTAGAGACAGAGGTTATATGGTGGAGTGTTTTGTTCAGTGATTCCTGGCTTGTGCAGGTATGGTGGTGACCTTATCTGGCAGAAATTTTCATCCCAAAACAGCTTAAGAAACTTCAAAAAATACCCTTTGTATTGTCTATTAGCCCTTTGTTTACTGCAACTATGGGGGGTCACTCATTGGAGAAGACATATCACTGTCATAATGACGTAAATGTGTATCACCATAGAAGTGCACTGTGCCAATCTAATTGTGTGTGAATGGTGGGCAATCGTGATGGCCTGTTGACATGTCAAGAGTCCATGTAGTGCATCCACTGCATGTAAGTGCTGAGGTCAGTACATTCGTGTGTAAAGATTGGTGTATACCAGATGTTCCATATAATTTTGTACTGTTCTCACCTTAAAATTGTAATCACTAATCCAAATGTGGCTAATGAAAAATTGGAGTGTATTTTTGGTGTGGGGATTACATTGGGACAGCGACTAGTACTATTGACTAGTTAAAACAATGTGACCATTTAACCCCTATACAAATTTATCAATCACTACATGTGCATTCTGTTAAAATTATGTGTACTTTAGTACCTATTTAATTTGTACTGCATTTGTAACAGCAGCTTGATAACTACATGTGTGGAGTATGTGTAGGGTAACATGAGGAGTGGTTGGCAACTGCACTTTCAACACAATACTGAGCCTCAGAAAAGACTGTTCACTTTTTCAAAACCATCCTTCTGGGTTGTCTTAGGATGCAGTAAGTATAGTTTAATGCAACAAATTTCTCTTTAAATAATAACACATGGATGCCGAACACTACCTATGCTATCGCGCATACCCTCATCTACCCTACCTTCCTTCTGATAGGCCTACGCAGACACCTTGGAGCAGCAGTCCAGGGGGGGAGTGAAGGTTGGGCAACCATTATCACCAAAGGTCATTGACCTCCTCAGTGATGAGCAAGTGGAGCAGTTATGTGCCCTCAAAGATGAAGCTGAGAAACCACCACCACCATCATAGCCTCCAGGAATAGAACTAGTCTGCAGTACATACAGCTAACAATTCTTCCTTCACTCAGTAAAACTTTATCTATTCTGTTTTGTTTTGTACCATGCTATTATATTTTTATGAGTGTTAGTGTTTTGTGCATTTACCCCTTTTGCATGTGACATAAGGGTTAAAGTGCATGATGAGGGTATAAGTCATGAGTTACATATAGACAAATAGTAAGTTGATACATCTTACATGCATGGATGTGGGTTGAAGTTGATGACCATAAACAATGCAACGGCATTCAACAATCCTATTCACTGATCTGATGCACTTATTTTACATGTAGCTATTTTGTGGAATATGCATCCATGCACATTGGCTTTAAAATCGTAATTTAAAATTGCTCTTACGTGTAGGAAGTGATGATGTCCATGAATGCATTTACATTCTATAGTTAGTATGCTAATGCAGCTAGTATATACATTGAAGTGATGTATATTTGTAGCATGTAAATAGCATAATGTAATCCAACACCAAAAAGTACACTGCACTAGCTACCAATATACTGTCACATGAAGCAAGGAAGTGCAATGGTCCAAATGTTCATTTGAATGACACCGATCTGTTACAATTATGCCAACTCCACATTGCACAGTCAGACACTGAAGTGTGCTTGTACGTGCTGTTCAAATTGACTTTGAAGCATCCTGTGTGGGAACTTGGTGTCGCACACTGGGCAGACCCGTGTACTGTATGGTGCTTGGGATACATGCCTGGGGGGGACAGAGGGAGGTGGTGGTACATATGGTGGGCCACTGTCACGTCTAGCAGGCAGCTCCCTGGCACTCAGTGCTCGACATCTCTTCTGTAGCACAGTGACCTCTGCTCCTAGTGATTGCTTATCCTGTTCCAGCTGCTTGATTGTTGTGTCCCTCTTGTTTAGATCATGCAATATAGCGGCACAATTATCTTCACGGTCAGCCAATTTCAGCTCCAGTACACTGATTCTGTCGTTGAGTTTTGTAGAGGTTGATTCCAGTTCGGCATGCTTGTTGCTTAACTGCTCCTCTATTTCTTGCAAGGCCACATTGTACTGATGCTCTTGATCTATTTTCTCCTGTACAAGTTTCTCAACACAGTGCTTCTCTCCCACCAATTTTTGCTCCAGCTCACTCATCCTCTGTTTATTCTCATCATCTGCTCTCCTTACTTCACAAGCCTGCCTTTTCAACATCTCCTCCAACTCCCCGATCTGTTGCTGGTACTGCATCTCCTGCCTTTTTAACCTCTCCTCCAGCTCTCCGATCTGTTGCTGGTACTGCATCTCCTGCCTTTTCAACCTCTCCTCCAGCTCTCCGATCTGTTGCTGGTACTGCTCCATGTGTTTGGATGCCTTGGTGTTAACTGACCTAATCTTGTCGTCTTCACAAGCTCTTTGCTTGAAGTCCATAACCTTGTTTTGATCTCCAAGGTTATTCAACATTCGTTTCAAGGTTGCATTCTCTTTGGCAACAGTTTCATATGCCAGCTTTCCCAATTCAATGCGCTTCTTCAGCTCATCACACTGGTCAGACAGCTTGCTGGCTTTGGCCTCCCACTCCCTCAGCTGGACATGGCAGCCTTCTAGCTCGGTGTTCACTTTACGGTAGTACTTTTCCATGTTTTCATATGCTACCTGCAGTGCCTCATGGGCTGCTTTATCTACATATCCAGATGGGGGTTCAACACAGAGCGGCTGACTGTTCATCGCTGCAGTATCAGATCTTTCTTTTGCCAACACTTCAAACCGACACTCACTCTCTGATAGCTGTGCTTGTAGTTGCGCATTAAGCTCCTCTGCACTCTGTACCTTCTGCTGCAACTCCTGCATTTGGGCTGCACAAGCTGTCTGTTGTTTCAAAAGTTGTGCCTGGTTCTTGTCTTCCAGTTGTCGTGCAGTTGACTGCTGTTCCAACAGCTCCTCAAGTTGTTGTTTTTCAATATAGAACTGCTGTTGCATGGTGGACAGTTCATTTTCTCGGACAGCTAGATATTCTTCTAACTCCTTGACCTTGCGTGCTAACTCGTCTACCACCTTCTCCATTTGATCTCTGCTGTCCTTAGCGGCTTGCAGTTTGGCATACAGCGTTGCCTCCAGACTGTCCCGCTGCTGAACTGCTGAGTTGAGTTGTTTGATAAGGTCTGCCTTCTCAGCTGCAAGTTGTTGACACTGTGCATTGAGTTTTTCGGTCACCGTTTCTGTCTCCTGGCAACGGATAGTTAGCTTCTCATTTGTAGCTTTAAGCTCGTGGCACGTAGCCATCTCCCTATCCAGACGTTCAGACAATTTGGTATGCATGTCTCGCGAAGTCTTTGCTTGGTTTTGTGAGTCGTTCAGGCGGGCCACCAAATCAACGTTCGATTGATCCACTGCTGCTTTGTCCGCTTCCAGCGCTTCTATTCGTTTCTTGCATTCGGAAAGCTCTTCTTTCACGCGTTCGTACTCAGTTAGGCGAGGATCATCAACGGCAGGAATGGCGCTCGAAGGAATTTCAGGGGCCTGAACGTTTACTGCTACACTAGTGGCCGTGGCAGTAACCTTGGTGGCGTCCTCATGTAGCGCATCCTTATGGCGAAGCTCTACGATACTTTCGAGTCCTTCTTCGACGACGTCAACCGTCTCCACGTCGTCTAGGTTGAGGTCACACCCCGCTTTTGTGAACTGGAAAGGCACGCTTGCCCCCCTCATTACACCTTCTCGGCTGACATAGCAGAATTGGTAGAAACATCCATCGTCGGGTGGGAGGCGACGACCAGAGAAAACAACCTTGTTGTCAGCGGGGTTGTCACTCGTAGTTGGTGCCCACTCGAACGTGTAGTAGTCGCGAATAGAGGTCCAGCCGACACGAAAAAGACCTACCCAATCACGTGTACCAGCGACGACGTCTTTCTTACGCTCAAATCGAACGGTTAAGTCTTCTTGTGGTATGTAGGCCTTTGGAACGTTCAAAAACATGATACAATCAGCCTGAGACTTGGTTTCCTCCATCTTTATTTTTATTTGTGCTGTTAGTCAATGGTAGATAGTACATAGAGATGTTGTTATATATAAAAACAGTAGAAGACGCAATAATGACGAACGTGTTGTTACTAATTATATCATGCTCGTGACTCGTTAACAGTTCCAAATTCGGTCGCATCAGAGTGATTAGGTCACATAAAAATTAACTCTTGACACGGGACTTGTTAGCGCTGGGATCCCTGCACTATTCTTAATTGGTTAGAAAGTAGCTTTCTCGGTCTGGTTGGGTAACGCACATGCATTGCATAGCTACTTTCGTTCTGCCGCTGTATGATATAACCCAATTTTGGTCGCCACCGTTCTGAAAGTTACAATCATTACTGCACGCATGTTATGATCAAACGTTCGAATACTGCTTCCTCAGCATTCAGTCTACATCACAATCGTCTGCAATGAACTTGTCGCGTTATGTATAAATCGGTGTAGGTGAGTTAGTGTATCATGATACAATGTATCACTGACGACAACGGTAACCTGACCAATGACTCAGGTCCTAATGCAATATCACATCTGGAATAGTTATTTGATAACAATGTGCACAGTTTTACCTCAAATGGGCAAGTTGATTATTTTGCAATGCTCGAGCGGTGTGTGTGTGTCATCGCGGTAAGGAATATATGTTCTGTTGCAACATATGGCTCATTCTGTTAGTGGTCGTTTTATCATTCTAGATCATTTTGTCCCTTGCTATCATACATGATTCTGACTGATAAATGTGACTGATACAGAATGCTGACCCTAACATATCTGCATGGTACAGTCTGAAAAAAAAATTGGCTGTGTAGATGAAGACGCAATAATGACGAACTGTTACTTGTTACTAATTATATCATGCTCGTGACTCTTGCACCAAATTCGGTCGCATCATGATATCAGAGACTAGGTGATTAGGTCACTCTAGTCGCTATAACAGAAATATAAATTAACTCTTGACACTCTGGCGACTCTTGTTAGCGCCGGGGCCCTGCGCCTCGGTTACAAAGTTGCGTGCAATATTCTCGGTCTGGTTGGGTAACAACACATATGCATCGTATAGCTACTTTGGTTTGTGTAGCTTGTCACCATGTTAAATCGTACGTTGTGTCGCTGTATGATTTAGTCAATTATGGTCGCCACCGTTCTGTAGTTACAATCATTGCATGCTGCATGCATGTTATGATCAAACGATCGAATATTGTTTTCCTCAGCATTCAGTCTAACGTATGAGACACTACAATCGTCTGCAATGACTTGTCGCGTTTTATAGATGTATAAATCAGTATAGGGTGCTTTAGGTATGTATCATAATACAATACTGAAGACAACGGTAATCTGACCAATGATGACTCAGGTCCTAATGCAATATCACATCTGGAACAGTTATTTGATAACAGTGTGCACAATTTAACCTTAAATGGGCAAGCTGATTATTTTGCAATGCTCGAGCGGTATGTGTGTCATCGCGGATCGCGGTAAGAATGTTGCAACTAAATTGTTTGTGCAATTGTTACGGATAACCATACGATGATCGCAATGTTATCAGATCAAGGATTGAACTTGAGACTTACATACATGAATGTGCGTAAATGTTCAGAGACGTTTCTATAATTTTCTATAGATTTTAATATGCACTGTAGGCAGCACGTGTCAAAGCAGTTAAAGGTGCTATAAAAGGAATACTCTAGGCAGGGGACAAAGAAGGTGCAGCAGAACTGAGGAAATGAATAATTTAACGACTGATTCAGCCTACAGAGATACAGGATGCAGCATTTGCTTTCTGAAGATCGGAGGTTAACTCGATCGAGAGAAGTGCTTAGAAAGTGAATTCCAAGAGAGGAAGGGAAATGGCTAATTCATGTAAAAAAACACTGATTCAAGTAACGAGCCAGCAGCTTTTTCAGCTTGCACTTTAGCATTGATAAAGTTGATAAAGATGATAAGAAACACCTGTAAAAATCAGTAATGCCTTTTGAGACTTCTGTGCACATGTATACATAAAAATAAATTATCTGATGAATTAAACAATCAACACATGGATTGGCAATACAATTGATTATTTCCTGCCTAAATCAGTCGTTAAATATCATTTAGCTTTAACGTGATTTTGAAATAAATTTGATACAGATTTTAATCTCTGTTAGATCAGATTACATAATTTTGTTAAATCATCTGATTTAATGTGACTCCTACGAGTGTATGCCTCAAGTTAGCTTGTAGTACTATTGTCCCGCTATTCCCTCAAGTCAGATGCCTCCCAAAACAACACTGTATCCCACAAATGAATAAGAGGTACTTTCAGTTTTGTCTTATTTATATAGTAGTGTCTATGTGTTGTTGTTTTTCCCCCTTCAATTTATGATACCAGCTACTGCTAGAGGAATTCGCAATTGTAAATGCTGTAAGTGCATGAACAACTATCCGACTCAGCTGCATGCGAATGCAAATCAATATGAACTGAAACATGCGCAAACAATAGCATTGAATAATAAATGGGCCTTCGTAATGGTGCACTGTAGGGGAGACCGGGGTCCATTGTCAAAATTTTTGTACTTCATATTAAATAATAATTTTGAAGTACTAAATAGATTAGTATTTATTGATAAAAGGACAGCATCTAGGGACACTTAGACTATTTTTTAAAGCAACCTCATTAAATTTGTATGAATATGGGGTACTGCTGTGACAACCAGCCCCATGCCTGGGTTGGTTGTCACGCAATAAATGGCTTGGTTTAAATACCATGAATGGACGACATTGTTTAATAATTACAATTACAAGTGACACATCATACATGTAGGTTGAATTACTTTAGGTTTAGTTTACACAATTCTGGCACACGTAGCGAAGATCACCCACTTGCACAGGTCTCATGGACCCATGGCTTGCATGCTATGCACTGCAACCATACTTCACATTTTGAATAGGGCACAGTGCAACCGTGCAAAAATATTCCATTACATAGATACATCCTTCATGATTTTTTTTTTCATTTCTAGCTGATTTCTTCTCAGAGAGAAAAGCTGTTTTTATTTTCTTTTCCTTTTCTTGTGTCCCTGTGTTAAGTTGCTCAGTTTGCTTTTCTTTCCTTCTTGTGTCTGAGGTAAGTTCCTGATCCTCTATCTTTGAGCTCTTTCCTTTTATTCTTTTCTAATTCTGCCATGACAGGAGAATCTGTCAAAATTGATGATCGCCTTGTTCTATTGCCTGCTTTTTTCAGAGGTGCTGCATTTGAAAAAGGTCGCACATATTCTGGTGATACATACTGAGAAGCATTGCTGGAAGAGTAGAGACTAAGAGGTTCAGTAGCTGGAGATGGTAGGTCAGGAACTGCAATGGGACGTTCCGTTCAGGAGTTAGGGTAGGAGTGTATGCAGTTAGAGAGCTTGATCCTCAGAAACTAGCCTTTGTGGTTGAGGTACACAAGAATTAGACCCATGGCTTGTAGGCCTTGATACTTCTGGATTAGTCACAGATTGATCTGAAGAGACAAATAGAGAAGTTATTTTTTCTTACATTGGCCGGTCTGTGGTGAAAGCTGAGTCATAATCATCCTCCTGAAATGTGTCTCTATTAAAAGGGGATATTCCAGCCACTTTGAATCCAGCCATAATGTTGCTTGCATGAGGAAAAGCAAGTGCCGCAATTCCAGGAATGTCATAAATTGTCATAGTTATCCAGGGATAGTCAGCATCCGGTCCATATACTGCCCAATAAAGAGGCTGTAAACGATGGGTGCAAATAAAATTAAGCATTGTTGTGCCATTATCTTTAACCATGAATGAACAAATGTGAATCATGGTTATCAACAAGGCCTCTAGATCTCTTTGGTACATTTAGCACATGCAACAAAGTGTAAAAAAAAACCAAAATAAAAATACCTTCTGACATCCGATTAGCACTTCAATTGCTTCCCATAAGTGCATTCGCCAAAAAAGGTCACAAGTCACCACTTTATCAGGTTTGTGGACCCCAGTCTCATCCATGCTCCAAATGTCGGCAGGTCCTAATTTGTGGCGTTCCATTAGTATATTATGAAAGTTGTCAAAAAAAATTTCCTTCACATATTGAATGTTGCATGCTTGCGGTTTACGTATTGACAGTGAAGGGCGACGTTTGAGAACTACAGTGAACCAATCAGCACCGGCAATTTTTCTCTCTGACCACGTATATGCACGGGCAAGTTATTGACTAACGCTAGCTGGTATGCAAGCTTTAATTTCGTATCTCTTTTGGTGAAAGACCTTGATATATATCAGACGCGCGCAAAATGTACTGGACAAGCTCTTCCTCTAGTAAAGGTGTGAAAATCTGTCGATTCTTTTGCTAGCCAATATGTATTGCAGGCTTACCATGATGCTCTGTTATTTATTGTACACCAGTTAGTTTTTTGCCGTACCGAAGCAAAGTTAATTCCCAAGTCTTTAGCTGTACTTCGGTGGTCAAATCATAGATATTAGAGTCTACTCTAATATCTATGGTCAAATCGCACCTAGCGAATAGCAAGTAGCATCACATCGTTTAACAGCTTACGGCGTATGGTTAACAGTGTAAGCAAACTGCACCATTCCATTTATTGTTCAATGTTACACTGTAGATATTAGAGTAGATGCACATGCTTCAGTTTGTTAACTTCATAAAGATTTGCGCTTGCATGCAATAGGTCGGATAGTTGTTCACGTACAGCGTTTACAATTGCGAATCGAAAGTTGTTACAGCGTCTTTATCCCATTGGTGACAGGGTAAGTAAAATTGCGATACAATTACAACTCTGCATTGCTTCGCCATAATAATGATCACCTCTTGGTACTGAACATTGTGCCAGATACATAAGCGAAGCGCCCAGCACGTTGCAACAATCCCATATATATGTTGTGACCAAGACACCTTCCCAAACCTGCTGCACCGTTTATTTTTCAGTTGGTTGCATAGCACCAGTGACAAGTTGTGAAGCAGAGAGATCATTTTCTGAAGATTGAAAAGCTTTCTGCGCTCCAGTAAGGGTGGAAGAAGACTTTCTTCACACACGAAGTTGTAGAAATGTTTATTCAAAAGCGACCACAAATGCTCTTCGCCTCGCTATATGACAAAAATTCATAACTGATGTAGCTAAATGTACGCTCATGTTGTTGTATTGAGCGATAACTAGCAATAGTAATCTCATATCAACAGTTATTTGTCAACTAAAATTTATATGCCATTTTCCGATTAAAAGTTAATACTGAAGACCACCAAATTACTCTACAATGTAAAAAGACACACAACTGTTATAATAGTAACACAACTGCATCATTTCAATCCCCCCCCCCCCCCCCCACCCCCCTCTGTATCCGTCCCACAAATTTTATATCTTTGAAACAAGGAGTGATAAAAATAAAAGTAATGATATACTGAGCTCAAAAAAGGAATTACCGCTGCGTTACTATTATAAACACTATTATAAACAATGTGAGTAATTGGTTAATGCCGTCATAGATAATATATGATGCCGTTAAGGCCGGCTTAAAGAATTCATTATTTGTCATTTTCAAATATAGAATGAACTAATTGTCGACAAGCTTGAATATTGGATGGCAAGCGATTTAAAACAAGGAGAAGAGCGCGCATAGGCGTAGGAACGGGGGGGGGGGGGGGGGGGGGGGGGGGGGGGGGGGGGCAGAGGTGGCCTTGGCCCCCCCAATCTTGGCCATTATGTGTATAAAGTATGCTGAATTTATATTAGACACACCCTTTGGGCCCCCCCAATCCTGTTTACGTTCCTACGCTTGTGGCGTACATGGCTAGAGTAAAGAGTCATAAAAAAAAGCAAGAGAACTGCTTGAATGACAAGAATGAGACCAAGACAAAGTGCGATTCGACAACGAGCGCCGCGTGAGCAAGATTATGTGTATGTGTGTGTTTGTGTATGTGAGTACAGAAATGATCGAGGCTAAGATGAAGAGCGATTCAAAAAAGAGAGTCCTGAATAGAAGGGCTGTTTGTTGTGTGTGCACGTCTAATGTCCATGGTCTGGTGTAGTAGACATGACACGGACATTATTTACATCACTGATATAAGGAGTTCTAGGTGATTATCTGTCATGCAGCAAAACTGACACGTCCAGGGTACATCGACTCAACTCTTGAATATTACAACTTGCACCACTATATGCACACTCAATTACGGTATTGAAATAAGTAATATTTCTAGTTTCAATTATCCAGCTTACATGTGTAGCTGGGATTGTGAGGTTATATGGCAGCTAATGGAGCATCTAAAGCATGATGTATTGTGCTGTTATGTATGTTTGACACTCTACAACTGCTCTGATGACATTCTTTTTATCTACTGCTGGCAGAATACAAATGAAATGTTTGTTTGTTGCCTGTTGCAATATTCAAAACAAACCACTTGCATGGTTTTCTTAAAATTACACATAACACATAAATCAGCTGAACACTAACAATGTATATTGATGCTTTAATGTGTCTGTCACTATCAGTATAGATTCTTCAAATTTGTAATTTCGACTTAATCGGTTGCGAATATATAGCTTGTTAAAATTTGTAAATGCTTCTCTGCTGAATCTTTTTAATGTTCAAAAGTGGGTGACATAATTGTAAGAGTTCATGACATTTAACTCTTCCGCGGGCAAAGCCAATTATGGCTGTACACATGTAGTGCAAAATTAGCATTTCTGCGTTGCAGGAAAACCTATTTTGCAAACAACTTACACAAATATGTCCAGGAAACAATTTTTGACATGTGTTGTCACCACAAAAGTGTTTACGGTTTAGATAAACAGAGTGGCTTTAGTATAGCACCTGTGGTGCAATACTGCTCCGTTGCCCTTGAAAGAGTTAATATGCTTTGCAAATATTATGACGCATGAAACACTTTGCATAAATGTCACATACAAAATTCCATATACATGTATACTTCCGATAACAGCATAGTCAATTGATCACAGAGGCCCCATGTCAGAGGAATGGTACTTATTACTGTTGATGGTACTGCAAGGAAATCCTGATCAAGATATAAAGGTACAAACATTTGCAATTCACAACAATAAGTTTATATACTCAAATGGTAACAAATAGAAGCTTAACTTTGTCCTTTGGAAGATTTTTGACAACGAAGGAAGCCATCTTTTGGGTGAATGGTTATTAAAGAATTCCTGCCCTTTGAAAGAGATAGCACATTCACAGAAAGTAAGAGAAATTATTCAGAGAAACCATCAACCGTGTGTCTCCCTTTAGAAATTACCAACATTCCACTTTATAGAATGAAGGACACATCAAGCTGCATAGACAGTTCAGAGAAGCATAATGGTAAGATTAAGGATGTATGCATAAAGTTAGGTTACAACAGACAAGGAGTTGCATGTTATATTTTATTTTATATGAAAGCCAATTAAAACTAAAAATGGCAAAATTGTTGTGTTACATTGCATGTAACATTTGCTGCTAGCCCAAACTATTATGAAGTTTGCTTTGTGTAGGTTATTAAAGTTATTACATTATATCACTTATTAAGCTTTTTCATGAAGTGAATGGAGCTAGAACATTCTATGACTACTAAGAAACACGTAGTAAAAAAATTGTAACCTTGCTGTCAACATACTTTTATCAGCACTGGGTGTCCTTTCTAAGCAGAATAAATGCAGATAGGAGCACCATGTCAGGAATAAACATATGTATGAACAAGCCTTACTGAACATCCATGCAATGAAATTTAAATGGCAGCACTGTACATTATTATAGTACTAATATACCTGACTTTGTTAGAGTCAATGGGTACTCTGTGTAAGAAGATTGATGTCATAAATTGAACCTATTTTACCAGTATATGGAACAGTTTCTGAAGTGCTCCCTGATGGCCAGAGAGTGACATAATAGGCAATAGGCATCATGACAAGTTAGATAATGTAGTCTTTCACAAAGGCACTTTAGCATGACGGTCTTGGCATCGATGGCAACAGTAATGGATCCAGTATCTCCAATTGGTGAACCCAATAGTGTAGCATCAGCTACATCAACCACGCACACTCCATTGTACAGTGGCAATGAGATCCAAATTAATACTTATTACTTCAGAATTCTGGGGGTTGAGCTCTAGACCAACAATTCCAGCTTCTTTCCTCATAACTTCAATATCATGAATAACGACAGAACCCCTCCCAGAGTACCATCGTCTAGATAAAACATGCACAGTTCAGACTTCATCCTTAAGCTTTTGTACCTTCTCAGAACATCACCTTGCTTTCTCCCATCCAGCCTAAAGACTTATGATGATGAACTCAGAGCAACAATTTGTAGTTCTTTTAATAACCACCTGGCTGAAAGTGACCCTTCTTGGACACAATCCACTTTGCTGTGCATCATGGTGGGCTTGGCATTCAGAGTGCTGTGTAGCTGGTAACTTCTGCCTTCCTGGCTTCAGCTGCTGCCTCATCGAAACTTCCTCACCTAATTCTGCCAGCAAATATGCAACCACCCCAGCTTGGTTATGTGGACGAAGCTCTTGTTGCTTGGTCCCAAGGGTGTCAGGAAAAACAACCCCCCACTGATGCTGCTGCTCATCATCAGAAGACATGGGATTCTCTCAGACTATCTTCTATTGAAGCTTTGTGTATAATGTTTTTGGCAGCGGAATGGCGGTGGTGGTGGCACATTACACTCTTTTTGCCATGTGTAGCAAACTGAGACACCTCTGCCCCACAATGTTGGCAGGTATGACTTCTACACAGAGTTAGTCCCAGACGAAGTCCCATAGAGATTCTAACAGTTGCATCATCCATGCGAGTCCCAGTGATGAAATTGGTAGGGCATTCAGCCATGCTCCAGACACCTATAACGATGCCACAAGGAAACAAACTGTGTCCAATGGATCAGACGTGTTTTTGAATAGTGTGTCTGCTTAGTTGCAGCACATGTTTCTACTCGTCTGGAGCCTTCAGGTCTGTATCACTCAGATGGAAAGTGACTTGATGGTGTGTCAATAGTCCCTTGGAAGTGTGGCCAACTTCTAGTGTGGGATGCAACTTGCCCAGATACATTTGCACCATCATACTTCGCAATTGCTGCACAGCAATTTAGAACAGTTGCTCAACAGGCAGAAGATAAGAAGATACTGATATATAAACACCTTGACTCTTGCCATGTTTTCACTCTGGTGGCAATAAAGATGTCTGGAGCGTTTGGACCAAGGACAACTAATTTTCTTAAAGAGTTAGGTCATTGGTTGAGGCAAGTGTCCGATATTGTACACAGAGACCTGTCCAATGCAGTTTTCGTGTTGGGGCAATGAAGGTGGACAGTGAAGATGAAGAGTTTGTATAGTATTGCTTTATGTTTGTGATGTATACACACATGTACATACACAATTACTATAGGCAAAGAAATCCAAATGACTGTGGTAGTTTTGTTGTAAGGTGCAAATATACATTTTATGATGTACCTTGAGTGTTACAATAATGTTGATCCATTTAGATTGCAGAGACGATTGTTATAGGAAGTACTCTGTAATCTTTATACAACGACCATTTATTAGTTTCATACCATAAGCACAGACTGAATCCTGCTATTTGGGTAAATGGCTATTTCACAAGGTTGGAACGTAGAAATTATGTGTCAGAGTATCTATATATGTTTCCCTACATATGCAGTCCTGATCATTACTCGTGCATTGAGGAGGTGAAGAATGATTCATTGCTGGCTAAAATTAGCAGTCATTAGTGGTATTCATTTTCATCCAACCAGTACTATTGCACCTTCCAGTAGTTGAATAGCTATCCTGATTTGCAAGGGATGAATCAGGAGACAGCAGCAGTGTGGACTCAATAAGTTCTGAACGCAAATCAAAGTACCACATACTAGTTTCTCTTGAACATGAACTTCTAAAACTTAGTGTAATGGGTAGTGATGTTAAGGAAATGGACATTTGTAGACCAAAGATGACACAAGCAGTAAGTATGTGGACAATGGCAAGGTCATGACTAAGTATTGTGTCAGGTACGCTATGTCAAACTGTGCAACACATCACTATGATTCACATTCTCTATAATTAAGAACACTGCCAATATCAATTTAATTGTATTAATGTGTTCGTGCATTATATTAATGTGTTCGTGCAATACTTAAGAATATAGAGGTATGTGAGGATATGTATGTAGTGTATGTACCTAGAGCTTGTTGCATGAGTGTATGTACTGTACTTGTGGTTACATCACACCTACACACCATTTGAAAAGACTCCTCTCAGATCGTATGAGAAACGTACTGGAAAAGTTTGTACACTACTCCAACGGGACAAATGCTGACACCCGGTGAAATAAAAATTATTGCTGATGCATGGCCTCTTAATTTTCTTTATCCCCTCTCCCTCGGTCTATATTGACCCCAGCTTAGTGCTATACGCCCAATTTACACGATGACGTAAACATGAATATACAATCAGATGAACGGAAGGGGACACGCGAGGTCTTGTTTGGAAACTCAACACTACGCTGCATAAATATGCATCCATATATGCACAGCCAATTCACATGAGAACAGTCATGGGGCTTCGATTGTCATCACTTAGATGATGAACTCGAAGCTCGGATGGTCACACAGTCACATTGCTGGAATGTTGTAATAAGAGGTTTTTCCCCCTGCCTGATGCGGAACTTGTATTTAAGCCTACCTATCAAGAAGTTGCAGCATTAATTGGGAATAAACGAAGACAAAGATCCGATCCCATTTAGTCGATGATGAGAAATCAACGTGTTTATTCTTCGCTCATCGCTGCTACATGTGTTCTTGTTGGCGCGCTTTGCAGTCTTGCCGACTCACTACCTCTCGCATTGCCCGCTGTAGCACAAGAGGTGAAGCTGCAGAGCAGGCGTTCTGGACACTACGTGCAAGTATCAGAAAATGGAGATGTTGAAGCCACCTCAGCCAAAAACTCAGCGACTGTCTTTATCAAGTACCTCACAAATTCCGCCGTTCAATTTGAAGTGAAGAACAAGCCCGGAATGTTTTTGATATTGCGGAGAGTCAACGAATCATCGGATACTGATGCTAACGACACAAACCCCACGCCGTTATTCAATACAAGTACAACAGAGGGCAGAGATAGCAACACGTATGCACTGGTGGTAGACTATGCAGTGGAGACAAGCCTTACAAGGTGGTGGGGGAATGGCGGAGTGGTCGATACGTTGAGAAGCTTAGACGGGGACGCAAGTTGCTACGTGGCGTTTGACTCTTACGGGAAAGTAGCTGGTCCTTGTAATCTAGTGGCTTCAGATATGGCGTGTGCGGTGAGAATAGTTGGATGATGATCGTGTGAAGTCACAGCCTACACGTCATTGATATCTTCTTCACTGCATGCGGCGCTTTATAGCATCGGAGATGATCACTTCAGCTGTTAATGAACTATTTATAATACAGTTGATATCACTTCTAAACATTCATTTTACTCAGTTCTCCCATCAATGGTGATTCACGTTTGATGTTGTACACGTTAGAGATTGAGCGTCGCAGGCCACACGCGTTTCAGGGGAAGCTCTGCATGCCACTTGTTTGAATATGCATAATCCGGTTAAGTCCTGTCAAATTACATTAGTGTAATTTGATGACACCGGTTTGAAAAGTACATGTAGACAATTCAATTGGCATGTACGTGTTTTACCCACATGATTGGTAAGCCTCATCCCCAGACCCATTCCTATAGCCATCACCACTAGATTTTGAAAGTAGATCAAATTGTGTGTAACCTTTTATATAGTTTTGTGTGTGCTCAGTCATTTATCATCGTTTGAACCATACAAATTGTTTGTAAATATTCAAAACAACAAATCAAACTTGAATACATTATTTTCAGACCGGGGTTCACACAGGACAAAAGCGCGTATAATCATTTTGGAATCATTACTTGGTTGAAAGTAAGTATCAAACGTGTCTGACTTTAATGTTCAATCATACAGTCATTTTACAGAGGATTTTAATGTCCTTTATAAAATCAAAACCTGATTCGACCAGCTTTTTCCCTGTGACACCATCAACCAGTACCTGACAGTTCATTGCATAAAAGAAACACTTCCCATGCAGAGTTCGTTCTACAACCCCAGTTGTTTTTCTATTATTCTCTTACTACGTAGCGCAGTAGCTGGAAACATCTTACTACGTAACGCGCGTACAGGGGAGCAGCTAGGAATGCAAAAAAAAAAAAGACCTGAGAGCAAACAACTGACTTGATAACACGAGTCCTATAGAGAGGTTGCAGTGTCATCCCGGGAAGAGCGACGGCCATGTTTTTTGGTGTCCCGAGTTCTGTTACATATAATGTGGTAAGTGATGACAACGAAGCCCGATGACTGTTCTACTCTCATGTCAGTTGGCTTTACGTATACGCATCTACATTTGTGTGGTGTGATGTTGAGCACGGGCTGTTTATCAAATCGTCTTAGCACTTCCTACCACCAGTTACGTAGTGTAAATTGTCGTTTGCTCGCCCCTTCAACCACCTTCTAACTACGTACTGTCGCATATTTCTGATGTGATCCCAATACATGCACTGCAGATTGTGCCAAGATGGCTCTCAATATGGCAGTCGATGCCTACCAATGGCTAAGAGAGGTGTGCTCTACAAGGCTTATAAATGATGGACGTGTTATGCTTGGGGTGATTGTGCAGATAGATGAGTCCCTCTTCAAGCATAACCAAAGGTAATTATCCAAAATATGGATATTACCCAGAGGTTGACAAATGCATTGTCATACATGTAGTTGATAGTAATCATGAAACAGAAGCCAGGTCTGCATTTGAACACCTTGGAGTCAAAGTGGTTAAAGGATATCGTTTTCTAGGTGGTTTCATTGGAGACCATGACAGCACCAAGGCTTTTATACAGAAGATTATGGAATTGACGAACAGTGTTGTCAAACTATCCAAATTGGCTGAATCACAACCTCAAGAAGCATTTTCAGCCTTAGCAAAGTCTTTACAGTTTGAATGGTCATACTTACAGCGCATACTCCCTAACTTTGATGATAAGTATGTCCCAATTCAAGATGCAGTCAATCAGATGTTCTGGCCAGCAGTTTTTGCAGACACCCATATCCAATTAAGAGCATCACCTGTTTACACTTCCTGCATGAATATGGGAGTCCGCAACCCAGTTGAAACTTCAACATCCAGAGCTGGCACATCAAACATCGTAGATGGTATCAAGGACTGCAAGCAGTTCCTACATCCTATCACTCCATCCAAATGTCTGAAGCAGCATCAGCTATGCATGATGCATTAGGTGACCTTGCATCTCTTGTGTACAAAGACGTAATCCGTGAACCAATAGTTCACAAAGCCAATGATGCGTGTGGTATATCTTGTCTGGTTGCGGATCTTAGTATTAGAGGGGTATGGCAGTCTCAGACGGCTGCGTTGTTTGACATATGTGTCATTGACGCTCCATCATATTTGCACCGGGATGTTGCCTCTATCCTATCATCAGCTGAAGAAGAAAAGAAGAGGAAATACAATGATGTAGCTGAAGCACGGCGTGCTTCATTTACACCACTAGTTGTATCCCTTGATGGAGTTTTGGGCCGAGAAGCAGAATGTTCATAACTCCTTTCTGAAAAAATAGCTCAAAAATGGAAAAAACATATGGCTGAAGTTGCAGGATGGATACGAGCCAGGCTGTCCTTTGCCATTCTGAGGGCCACCAATGTATGTGTTCGAGGATCCAGTACCAAATGGAGAAGTGGAACAGGATTTGATGATGGAGCTGGACTACCGGACCTTACATGTGCATGTTGAGATGTGTGTGTGTGAGTGTGTGTATGCCTAGGTATAAATGTGTGTTTGTGTGGTTATCTACATGCTATTATCTTTTGCAAATTGGACCATTTTCATGTATGTACATGCCATTTGTTATGTGTTTATTGTACCTTATGTGTAAGTATGTTTTTTTCTTTCCATTGTTTATTGTACATGTAAGTGATATCTAAGTGTTGTATCATTACGTGTACATCAGTTGGGTCTACTACTGTGCAAATCCATTTGGAAATCCATTTGGATGAGTGGGGTGTGTATAGTCGATATCCTGGGATATACCCCATCTGCAACATGATACAGTATCATGCCATATCATGTGGTTGAAGCATGACTCCTCATTATCACCACTGCCAACACTTCCTGCTACCTGACTCTTGCTTTTAGCACAAGCCATCTTTAGCATGTGCCATCCGTCACACAATTCATGCCCAAAGTATTCACAGCCAATTTTGTAAATTATGTATTAAGCACATCATACCGTAGAGTAAATGTTTGTAGCATAATTGATATTTGGGGCATAATGTTGTTACAGTTTGGAAACTGTTCCCATATGTGTAATAAAATGTGTACCATATATCATGACAAACAGATATGTTCCAGGTTGTACCAGTTATGATACAAAATATCATTAATGATAGGATTATGTCACATATCCAGTACAGAAAATTACTTTAGCTGTGTAATCTTTCCCATTTTGGGCCATGTGCCAATAGTTGATGGGATGTGGCTACTTTCAGGAAGGCATAATTTACACACTGACACTGGTTAGTAATCTGATTGTAGCTGTTGTCCTCTTTGCTAGCTTCAGGCCGGCTGTTTTGTGGTCAATGGTTTTGGAGTGGGATGTGATGTTACCTCTTCACCAGTACTAGTACGTCGGGCCTGTCAGCGGTCGTGTGCATGCCCTTGAGAATATAAGTTTGATCCATGATGGTAGTTCCAAATCTTAGGTGGGCACATTTGGAGACATTAACATTCATGCTCCATTGAACTGACTACTGAATCTGAGATTGCATTTAAATCAGATTACAATAGAGACAGACTAAAAGTCTGCAAGTCATCAGCAAACAGAAATTGGTTAGACAAACAAAAATATCATTTACATAAACCAAGAATATAATGGGGCCTAAAATACTACCCTTGGGTACCCCTGGTGTGACAGGTAGATCAACAGAGCAGCAACAGTCTAGTACAACCCTATGAAGCCACCTCAACTAGAAACCCTGCGATATTCTTTATTCAGTATGTGGACACTGATCGGAGTGTTTTTGATGTTACAAAAGTAAATGATACGTTGGATGTTGAACTTTACCGTTACAGAGAGGATTTTGTCACACCTTGACCCTCTAATGTCGAATATGATTTCAAGTGAATTCTGTGTCTGCAGTGTTTTGAGTGTTTTAAGTGTCTGCAGTGTTTCCAGTGTCTGCAGTGTTTTCAGTGTTTCGAATGTCTTTAGTCCAGTGTCTTCTGTTTGAATAGTTAGTAATGTTTGCACGCGACAGTTGAAAGAATTGAGCAATCAGGGCTGAAATGTGGGAGGCAGAGAATATGTGTGTTGGTACGGAAATTGAGAAGGTCTACATCCGGGTGAGAACATGTTTCAGGCTACTTGATATTGTGAACTTTCGTTTAAGGGCGCAAGGAATGCAATTAGTGTTGATTACACGTGACGTCAACATCCGGAGTACAGCAAGGTGTGCGTGTATTCTCGCGTGTGTTGGCTTAGCTGGCTTCAAATTCTTAGGTAAGAATGATGAATGCAGTATGGAGGACCTCTCCAGGTACATGCAGTGATGATGCTTCGCATTCTCGTTCAAAGTTTCTGAAGGATGGCGTCTAGTGAATGCATTAGCGAAAAACCCAGTACTTCGGTTGAACTAACACAAGACGATATACCCGGAGCATCACTAAATGAGCCATTTCATGGCATTCTAAAAGTGCGCACTTTCACACCTACGCAGGCAAATGGATAGGATGGTAGATTCCAGGAAGCAATAGTGCTCTTCTTCTCACATAAAAAAATTACGATAGTGTATTCGTGACAAGCTACCACTGTACCAAGGAATTGAAAAACGCATGTACTCCGGATGTAACGTCACTTCTAATTATGACGTCACTTTGACCCGCAAACATTCCAGGGCCTTAAACGAAAAGGTCCATTGTGGTTTCTGAGAGGGTGATTCCATAAGCACCATTATTGCATGTGGTGAACTTATATATGTTACCAAAGGTAAGTTATTTAATAGTAGTAGTGTGCACATCCAGTCTATTGCCTGTCTTGGTTGTATCTGGCCTCTGTGTAATAGTGCATAGTATTGTGTGCTTTTGTGTGCATGTGTATGTATTGTGCTCAAGAATTGTACTGACCAATCTGCACATGTGTGCTCTGTGTGAGCTGAGCTGAACATTGTGTGGGCAAATAGAGACCAAAGTCTCTGCAGTGTCTACGTGATATAGCTGAGTGTGTGACATGCAGAATGATGTGAAGTTGAGCTAAGTATTACGCCAAATATGAAAACTTTACTTCGCTCTAGATAAAGATGATGTGAATGTGTAGGAACTTAAATCCTTACACATGTTGCAGCCCCTCCGCCCACCCCACCCCCACAGGCACCTTTATTGGCCAACAATCTAGTCGTGGAACTATAGCCAAAAACTAAATTTTTGGTGATAAAATTGTATGCTTCATTATTAAACTAATTCATGCATCTCTAGATTCTATACGCTATTATTTAATTATTCATTTTTGCTTGAAAGAAGTATCATTGACTGTTTTCATGGCAGAATATAGCTAGCCAATAGATCTCTGATATGCATCAGTGCATGCGTGACATTAGGAGAGTATTTATGTGTGTGTGTGTGTGTGTGTGTATGTGAAAGCGTATGTGTATGTGTGTATGTGCATGTGTGCATGTATGTTTGTGTATGTGTGTGTGTGTGTGTATGCAATTGAAGGTTCATTTACACAATGTATACTGGTACACAGGGTGTGTGAACCAGCATTAGGAGGGTGTGTTCATACTGTGTGAGCCAAACATTTCAGTGGGCAAAAAGAAACTGAAGTTACTTAGTTGGAGAGGCATACATGTAAATAAGATTAAGTTGAGCAAGGGTTATGCCTAGGAAAGAAACATAATGTGAATGGGTAGGAACTTACGCATGTTGTGGTGAACATAGTGTTATTCTTGTCCATGTGTTTGGCAAGTGTACACCTTTAGAGCACCAATTCTATGGGGTCAACCTATGCACTGTCTCAAGTGAGGGCTCTATGTCATGTACAATTGTACATGACATAGAGCCCTCACTTGAGACAGTGCATAGGTTAAAGGACCAGTTGTATGGGAGCTCAACATGCACATAGAGTAGTTGTTAAAAAGAATACTACTACAGAGGATATGTACAACACTACAGAGGAAAAACACAGAGTACAGAAAGCTCGGCAAATAAAGTTAGTGGCCACCTGCACAAACCTGCACAAAAGCAGTTAAATGGAATAGGATGCATGTAGGAACTCAATATTCACAAACAGTATGCATGTGGGTGTCCGTCATTATTAGATGTGTTATGTATTGCCACACATAGGCGTAGAGTCCGGGGGGGGGGGGGGGGGGGGGGGGGCTGGGTACATATACAGATACTGGTACGTTGAATTGGGTAGGGGGTGGGAAACACTGCAAACTACATGTATTTGTACATATATATCTATTGAAGGTATACATGACTACGTAAACATTCCGGAGCGCCGTTTTTTGTGGGACAGTATATTACGAATCGATGGTCTTTTCTGTTTGAAAATGGCTTTATAACGTGCAAGATGGTTAAATTGTAGCGTGGTGTTGTTTATTTGTAACGGCAGTGCTCAGAACCGCTCCAACAGAATGTTGGATATGGCATAGATATTAGAGTAGAACGGAACACGTGAGCCATTGAGCCCTGTACATCGCAAAGCGCGGACTCCGCAATGGTGCTAATTCGATGAAGTGACGCCTCGCCCCTCTTGAGAAGAAAGTAAGTTGAGAGCTTAGTACAATCTGATAAACCACTGATTTGATGTACCAACTCTCTGTGTATTGTTGCATGTATCCTCTGTCGGTTGCACACACACATCATGATCCCATAGGATTGTCCTCTTACCAATTACTTGACGAATTCATCAAAAAAGCTCCTGTACGCATGAATGTTTTCTCCTTCCATAATGCAACATAATGATGCTCGTTTATCCTCATGAAATTCCATGCATGAAATGAATGTTTACGTAGTCATGTATACCTTCAATAGATATATATGTACAAATACATGTAGTTTGCAGTGTTTCCCACCCCCTACCCAATTTAACGTACCGGTATCTGTATATGTACCCAGCACCCCCCCCCCCCCCCCCCCCCTCCCCGTAAAACTCTATGCCTATGGATCATCACATACACTTCTTTTATACACAACCAAAAAGTTACAACATTGTTACAGGATGTAAGTACCGAACGGTATTGGTACGGTCCTGAAAACGAACCGTACCAATACCGTTCGGTGCTTATATCCTGTAACAGTATTGTAACTTTTTGGTTGTATACGCTCAATTCACACGATGACGTAAACATGAATATACAATAAGATGAACGGAAGGGGACACGTGGGTGCAGGATGTGCTTAAGAGCCCTTGTTTGGAAACAGCACTACGCCAATTCACATGAGAGTTGAACAGTCATCGGGCTTTACATTAATTACATTATAGAACTCATTACACATAGTAATCTATACCGTCTTCGTTGTATGCATAATTTTCGCAATTCGATTTTTCTTCTCACAGTCAAATTGCTGGAATGATGTAATAAGAGGTTTTTCCCCCTGCCTGATGCGGAACTTGTATTTATAAGTATTATAAGCTACCTATCAAGAAGTTGCAGCATTAGTTTGGAATAAACGAAGACAAATCAATGATGAGAAATCAACGTGTTTATTCTTCGCTCATCGCTGCTACATGTGTTCTTGTTGGCGCGCTTTGCAGTCTTGCCGACTCACTACCTCTCGCATTGCCCGCTGTAGCAGAACAGGTGAAGCTGCAGAGCAGGCGTTCTGGACACTACGTGCAAGTATCAGAAAATGGAGATGTTGAAGCCACCTCAGCCAAAAACTCAGCGACTGTCTTTATCAAGTACTCACAAACTCCGCCGTCCAATTTGAAGTGAAGAACAAGCCCGGAATGTTTTTGATAGTTGCGGAGAGTCAACGAATCATCGGATACTGATGCTAACGACACAAGCCCCACGCCGATATTCAATACAAGTACAAGCAGAGGGCAGAGATAGCAACACGTATGCACTGGTGGTAGACTATGCAGTGGAGACAAGCCTTACAAGGTGGGGGAATGGCGGAGTGGTCGATACGTTGAGAAGCTTAGACGTGGACGCAAGTTGCTACATAGCGTTTGACACTTACGGGAAAGTAGCCGGTCCTTGTAATCTAGTGGCTTCAGATATGGCGTGTGCGGTGAGAATAGTTGGATGATGATCGTGTGAAGTCACAGCCTACACGTCATTGATATCTTCTTCACTGCATGCGGCGCTTTATAGCATCGGAGATGATCACTTCAGCTGTTAATGGACTATTTATAATACAGTTGATATCACTTCAGTATAAACATTCATTTTTTATTCAGTTCTTACATCATATTTTTGATGTTGTACACGTCAGAGATTGAGCGCCGCAGGCACGCGTTTCAGGGAACGCTCTGCAGGCACTTGTTTGAATATGCATGATCCGGTTAACTCCTGCCGATTACATCAGTGTAATTGATGACACCGGTTTGAAAAGTAGACGATTCAGTCATCAATTTGCATGTACGTGTTTTACCCACACGATGGAAGCCTCATCCCCAGACCCATTCCTATAGCCATCACCACTAACGCGAAAGATTTTGAAAGTAGATCAAAATGTGTGTAACCTTTTTAAAAAAATCAAATATATATAGTTTAGTGTAGACTCAGTAATTTATCATCGTTTGAACCATACAAATTGTTTGTAAATATTCAAACAACAAATCAAACTTGAATACATTATTTTCACACTGGGGTGCACACAGGAAACAAACAAGTAAAATCATTGTGGAATCATTACATGGTGAAAGTGAAAATCAATAGTGTCTGATTTTAATGTTCAATCATACAGTCATTTTACAGAGGAATTTAATGTTCAATCATACAGTCATTTTACAGAGGATTTTAATGTCCTTTATAAAATCAAATCCTGATTCGACTAGCTTTTTCCCTGTGACGCCATCAACCAGTACCTGACAGTTCATTGCATGAAAGAAACACTTCCCATGCAGTGTTCGTAGTTCCACCCGCTTCTACACTGTCAAGCCTGTCTATGATCATCCCATCTGTTTTTGCTCTTACTACGTAGCGCGCGTATACGCAGTAGCTGGAAACATCTTACTACGTAACGCGCGTACAGGGGAGCAGCTAGGAATGCAACAAAAAATGACCTGAGCGCAAAGAACTGACTGAGAACACTGGTAAGACGAGTCTTATAAATACACAAAAACAACCATGGATCGTTTCCGCGACAAGGGACCTAACGCATGATTTCTTTTCAAGATTTCGAAATCTTTGATATTCTAGAAGTCCTATACACATTGCTTCCTTACGCACTGAGAATCGGAGTATCTATCATGGAGTTGTAAGTCTCAGAAATTTAAATCAGCTATACATTTCAACGCAAGCGTTACATTTCTATTACACGTACTAGAAGTTTTATAATGTATGTGCTAAGCCTCTTTTAGCGGAAACAACCCCAAATAACTTTTAGGATGCGTCAGCAGCGCGAAGTCGGATACAGTTGGTTGGGATATTTCCACATCGGTGAAGCTATAGGTTTTAAATCTTTAGCTAGAATTCGCTAGAAAATAGATTAGAACACGGCCGGTGTCAGAGGCATAATTGACTCCCAGGCATAAATGACTCCCCCAGTCATTAACACCTAGTACTAATGACTCCCACAAGGCATATATGACTGGAATTGTTTGAACCACGTTTTTTTGGTGCGCTTTAAGAGAGCTACGATAGCGGATCATGAGTTCACTGCTGTGGAGACGTATTTACGTAGCAGCCAGTATCTCAAGGGTATGACAAAGGGCGAGAAGGCGAATTTTAGACGCAAGTGTAAAATGTTATACTTCAAGAAAGATGGTATTGACAAGGCATCACAGTGGAAGATTTGCGTGCGATCAGACAATGAAAAAAGGCAGATACTTGAGTCATACCATTCTGGAATAGAAGGTATGTACGTATAAACTGTATAACTTGTCAGAGTCCCATGGATTGGGCTGTAGGGTGCCATCTGGGCAGAGATAAAACAATTGAGGAGGTTTCAAGTCGTTTTTATTGGCGAAATATTAGCGAAGAGATCAGAAAATTTGTTCATCACTGCGAGCAGTGTCAAAAAATGAATGCAAAATTTTCCAAATCTAACAGCAAACTCCATCCAATAGTTCTTGTTCCAAATGTGTGGCATCAGGTTGGTCTTTATTCATAATGGAACTACTACATTATGCATAGCATGTTGGCTAATTTTGTGCAATAGGTTGGTATTGACCTCATAAAGATTCCACCCAAGTATGCACGAGCTTGCAGGCATCGTATCGACTGGAGAGTCAATTATGCCTATAGGCGTAATTGACTGGGAGTCATATATGCCTATGCACGAATGACTGAGGAGTTAATTATGCCTAGGCTACAATAACTCCCAGGAGTCATTTGCATCAGGGGGGGGGGGAGTTAATTATGCCTAGGCACATATGACTGGGGATTCATATATGCCTAGGTGCCAATGACTGGGGAGTCAATTATGCCTAGGCATAATTGACTGGGAGTCATATATGCCTAAGTATCTATGACTGGGGAGTCAATTTATACGAGAGTCAGTATCGCCTGCGACACCTATATACTGCTACATTATAACGTATAATTGTTGCAATGTTATTTTTAAAAATTAACTGCAGCAATGCTGTGTTTTGAATAATGGGAGAGTCCATAGCAAAAGCAACATAATAAATACATGATGCTTTAACTGAAATCCACATAGGAAATGAAATTTAAGTTTCATTTTACGCAAATTGATCAACAAGCATTTGTCAATTGTTTCTTTAGATAAGAAATATGGGTGTTTTTACGAGTGTTTAAAATTATAAATATTGGTGATTTAATGTGTTTTGAAACTATATGTAGAAAATTTGATAGGTGATTTCGACATCAAATTTCATCATCCTGAACCACAGTACATGTGTTCATATGTACTGCAGAATGCAAGAAGAGCGCTCTAATATACTCAATTCTATTTGTTATATCTTATGATGGAATTGATAGGTTATTCTCATTATAATAAAAATTATAACCCATTAGTTAAGCCAGGCGGGAAAGAGAATGTACAGTATAGGTACAGTAGCCGATTTTCTGCCTAATGTTGGATTCGAAAATCGATTCGCGCAAACAAAGAAAAACAGAATAGGTTATTTCGACTAAAGGAAATTCTAAAATCTGTTATTCCAAATATACCACCGCACTGCGATTGCAGGGGTTTATGCAGGGGGAAGCAACTTATTACATCATTCAGCAATGTGACTGAGGAAATGAAGACGATTTCTAAATAAAATATGCATACAAGGAAGACGTTATATATAGCCATGTGTAATGACCATCCGGACTTCAAGTATTCTAATGTGACAATCGAAGCCCGATGACTGTTCTACTCTCATGTGAGTTGGCTTTACATCTACGCAACTAGATTTGTGTGGTGTAATGTTGAGCACAGGATGTTTATCAAATTGTCTTAGCACTTCCTACCTGCCAGTACGTAGTGAATAAATTGTCATTTGCTCGCCCCTTCAACCACCTTCTAACTACGTACTGTCGCATTTCTGATGTGATCCCAATACATGCATGGATATCATTAGTAATATGATACCCCAACCCCACTCACTGTTCCATTAAACCTTTTTGAATGAACAGATTTGATACATTTTCTGACATCTCATTAACATAAGCGTATATGTTAGCCATGCAAGACCCTGAAGCATGCTCTATGCAGTGCAAGAACTCAGTGAAATGTTGAATGTGAACATTATATTCGACAAATGCCAGTAGAGATAATGAATTAGTCTAATGTGTTACGTTTTCGATTTTAAGCGATTATTTCAACTCGGGTGGTTGTGTTACGGTAGTTCAATGAGACACAACGCATATATTATAACGTGTCCAGTACAAGGGCTGATAAGAAATTCAGGGCCATACAACCCTGTGACAGATAGTCGGATTCTCAATGCGGTAGATCAAAAATCGCTGTGTTAGAGGACATTCCAAACTTCTAAAATTAAAAATAAATAAATAATGAAATCGATCTGGACATGTACTGTACTTTACGGTCCCTTTTCGCTGCAACGATCCATATACATGCGGACTGGTAATTTTACATATCTCATTTGAGTATAGATAATGGCAAAATGGTTCATTTGCTATTGATGACCTGCTGGGAGATCAGATGCCACCAATGAATTTATTATGAGTTGCATCTCATTAACTCAATAACAACCAAGTAACGAAAACACTTCGCGGGATTGATACAATGTGCCAAGTACGTTGCTTATGAATTCAATATACAACATGAACCGCAAGATACCCATGCTGGAGTGCACTCGCACTGATCTTAAGGATGGTGTTGGGTGGAGGTTTTCCTGCAAAACCCGCCTGTTCTGTGAGAAAAGGCAGTTTTTTTGCCAGGTCCCAGCTCACTAGCTCTACAGAAGTGGGTGATGCTGCTCCCTCTCTGGTAGAGACAGAACACTGTCTCAGAAACTGCAGATTGTGCCAAGATGTCTCTCAACACTTCAGTTGATGCCTACCAATGGCTAAGAGAGGTGTGCTCTACAAGGCTCATAAACGATGGACGTGTTATGCTTGGGGTGATTGTGCAGATAGATGAGTCCCTCTTCAAGCATAACCAAAGGTAGAACTTGTAAGAGATAAAAAAAGATGCGTGTGCAAATGGTAGACACCAGAGATGCTGCAACACTAATATCAATTATAAGAATCCACACTGCATCCGGGAAAATAATCAATTTGGTGCGTATAGTCAATATCCTGGTATATACCCATTTGCAACACGATATGGTATCATGCCATATCATGTGGTTGAAACATGACTCCTCATTATCACAACTGCCAACACTTCCTGCCACCTTGTTTCAGCACAAGCCATCCTTAGCCCGTGCGATCCGTCCCACAATTCATGCCCAAAGTATTCACAGCCAATTTTGTAAATTATGTACCATATATATTTAAGCACATCATACTTAAATGATAATCATATTTGTAGCATAATTGATATTTTGAATATGGTGCATAATGTTGTTACAGTTTGGAAACTGTTCCCATATGTGTAATAAAATGTGTACCATATATCATGACAAATAGATATGTTCCAGGTTGTACCAGTTATGATACAAAATGTATCATTAACGATAGGCATATGTCACATATTCGGTACAGAAAATTACTTTAGCTGTGTAATCTTTCCCATTTTTGGCCATGTGCCAATAGTTGATGGGATGTGGCTACTTTCAGGAAGGCATAATTTACACACTGACACTGGTTAGTAATCTGATTGTCCTCTTTGCTAGCTTCAGGCCGGCTGTTTTGTGGTCATGGTTTTGGAGTGGGATGTGATGTTACCTCTTCACCAGTACTAGTACGTCGGGCCTGTCAGCGGTCGTGTGCATGCCCTTGAGAATATAAGTTTGATCCATGATGGTAGTTTCACATCTTAGGTGGGCACATTTGGAGACATTCACATTCATGCTCCATTGAACTGACTACTGAATCTGAGATTGCATTTAAATCAGATTGCAATAGAGACTGACTAAAAGTCTGCGGCAAACAGAAAATGGTTACACAAGCAAAATATCATTTACATAGTAGCCTGAAACATGTTCTCACATGAATGTAGTCCTCCATTTCCGTACCAACACACATATCCTCTGTCTCCCACATTTCAGTCCTGATTGCTCAATTCTTTCAACTGTCACATGCAAATATTATTAACTTTAACTAATCAATCAGAAGACACAGGACTAAAGACATTTGAAACACTCAAAACACTGCAGATACAGAATTCACTTGAAATCATTCATTGAGGGTCAAGGTTTAACAAAAACCTCTCCCTGATGGTAAAGTTCAGCACCCAATGTATTATTTACTTTTTGTAACATCAAAAACACTCCAAGCGGTGTCCACGTACCGAATAACGAATGTCGCAGAGTTTCTAGTTGAGGTGGCTTCATAGGGTTGTACTAGACTGTTGCTGCTCTGTTGATCTACCTGTCACACCAGGGGTACCCAAGGCTAGTATTTTTGGCCCCATAATATTCTTGGTTTAGTGTGCACATCCAGTCTATTGCCTTTCTTGGTTGTATCTGGCCTCTGTGTAATAGTGCATAGTATTGTGTGCTTTTGTGTGCATGCGTGTGTGTTGTGCTCAATTAAGAATTGTACTGACCAATCTGCACATGTGTGAACCAGCTTGAGGTCATGTTTATGTGCTCTGTGTGAGCTGAGCTGAACATTGTGTGGGCAAATAGAGACCAAAATCTCTGCAGTGTCATCGTGACATAGCTGAGTGTGTAACATGATGTGAAGTTGACCAAGTATTATGCCAAACAGGAAAGCTTTACTTCGCACTAGATAAAGATGATGTGAATATGTAGGAACTTTAATGGTTACACATGTTGCAGCCCCTGACCCCCCCTCCCCCCAACCCCTGCATAGAGATGTGTGAACCAGCATTAGGAGGGTGTGTTCATTCTGTGTGAGTCAAACATTCAGTGGGCAAAAAGTAACTGAAGTCACTTAGTTGGAGAGGCATACATGTAAATAAGATTAAGTTGAGCAAGGGTTATGCCTAGGAAAGAAATATAATGTGAATGGGTAGGAACTTACGCATGTTGTGGTGAACATAGTGTTATTCTTGTCCATGTGTTTGGCAAGTGTACACCTTTAGAGCACCAATTCTTTGGGGTCATGACACCCTATGCACTGTCTCAAGTGAGGGCTCTATGTCATGTACGAAGGGCCAGTTGTATGGGAGCTCAACATGCACATAGAGTAGTTGTCAAAAAGAATACTACTACAGAGGATATGTACAACACTACAGAGAAAAAATACAGAGTACAGAAAGCTCGGTATATAAAATTAGTGGCCGCCTGCACAGACCTGCACAACAGCAGTTAAATGGAATAGGATGCATGTAGGAACTCAATATTATGCATGTGGGTGTCCGTCATTATTAGATGTGTTATGTATTGCCACATGTGTAGCAGTGCATACATGTGTGTATGTTCATGTGTGTGTGTGTGTGTGTGTGTGTGTGTGTGTGTGTGTGTGTGTGTGTGTGTGTGTGTGTGTGTGTGTGTAAATATATATGCAAGTGTTGTGTTCAAGAATGATAAAGGTTCATTTACACAATGTATACTGGTACACATGTATAAGGGTGTGTGAATCCTGGTGTATTCTGTGTGAGCTGACCATTGTGTGGGCAATAAGAAACTGAAGTCACTGCAAGAAGTTGGAAAGTCATAAAGAATGATGGGTTATGCCTAGGAAAGCTTTATAACGTGCTTTTCCACCGGCCACAGAAATGTGCTGTGCAAATGTACATTGTATGTGTATCTTTAGAGGACCAATCCTATGGGATCATGATGTGTGTGTGCAACCGACAGAGGATACATGCAACAATACACAGAGAGTTGGTACATCAAATCAGTGGCCTGTCCAAATATGCACAACAGCAGTTTAATAAATGGAACAGAATGCATGTGCATGTCACAATGTTTGTGAGTGTGTGTATACCATCAGTACCAGACAGGTTTATTGTATGCCATATACATATAAACCATCTGGTATGTGCAAGTGTGCTGTGCACTTGAGTGTGTGAGAATATGCCAATACGATGATGTACAGGTCCATGTGTGCCAACAATGCAAGCGCGTGCACACGTGTGAGCCAGTAGAAGTGCATGCATGTTCATGCACTATGTGTGAGCTGTAAAGAAATAACAACCCGAAATCATTGCAATCATAGCCAAGTGGGCCAGGCAGGAATAAGACAAGAATTTTAGTGTTGTGTTTCTCGTTAGAAAATATTCAGGATCTCAAAAGAATATAATATTACAGGGAAAATCACAGCGATACAAAGTAATACAGCCTATGTCAAACTACAGTAGAGCACGAAAAGAATGCACACTGACGTCTATATCTGAATCACACACACAGTGAAATGCTTAAATAGCCAAAAGAAAGTTCTAGAACATGCATGCCCAACACATGTATAATTAACACCTAAAAGCAAGCCAGGTCATGCCAAAGCATGCTCCTTAACACCTCCCCCACTGGTCTTGAGGCTTGACCTCAGAGGCCAAGTTCACTTTCTAATCCTGGTTGACCTCTGTAGATTTTCGGGACCATAGTCTCCTCCAGTAGGCAAACGTGGATTGCGAGGTTTGGGGTTTGGTGGTGGCTTAGGTTCTGGAATAGAGGGCTCCTGAGGTGTTGGCATTGGTTTTGGGCTTTCTGAGAGCATGTCTTGACCAGATGAAGTGTCTGAGTAAGTCTCTTCAAGTGAGGAATTGGAGGAATTAGAATCACATGTGGGAGTATCCCCCGGATCATCATCTTCTTGAATGCCATGCCTTGGCCTTAGCTGTTCTAAATGTCGTCGCCATGTGACTCCTTTAGGAACTACACGAACATTGAATGAATGAGAGCCAAAGACCTTTGTGACAACAGCAGGGACCCATCTCGGCTCCTTCTCCCTCCTTGGATCACAGTATAGGGCATAACAGGGGGATCCTATCTTGAATGTCTGGGTCACCTTTTCAACATGCTTGTATCTCTCACTCAACTGGGACTTGTTAGCACTCTTCGCTTGTTTCCCTTGGGCTATGTGTGCTGGTGAAGGTAGCAAAATATCTATTTTGCTCCTAATCTGACGCCCATTCAGGATTTCACTGGGTGAATATCCTTCTGCCAGAGGTGTCCTTCGGTACTGCATGAGGAATTCCTGTAGTGCTGCCTTGGGTGGGAGTGTTGATTTGTTGAGGGCCTGTTTGAAAGTTCGTACCATGCGCTCAGCTGCTCCGTTAGTGGCTGGATGGTATGGCGCCCCAGTAAGATGCACAATACCACGCTCACGGCACCAAGTCTGAAATTCTTCGGACAGGAAAGATGTAGAATTGTCTGTTACAATCGTGTGAGGGTATCCGAAGTGTGCAAAGTCCTGCTCTAGTAGGTCAGTAGTAGCTTTGCTTGAGGTAGATGTTGTGGCATGAATGCAAGGGTATTTCGAGTAGGCATCTACCATAACTAACCAATTACTGCCCAAGAAATGTATAGCATGATCAACGTGGAGTCTGCTCCCCACTGCTTTTCAGGTAACATCCAGGGATGGTTAGCAGGTTTGGCTACTTTGTTCTGGTGTTCCCCACACGTGCTGCATCGCTGACACTGATCCATGATGTCCTTGTCAATTCCTGGCCAGTATACTGCTGTACGGGCTAACTGTTTCATTCTTTGGATGCCAAAATGCCCTAAATGAAGTAGCTGCAGTACTTGAGGCTGCAGGCTGGAAGGAATGACTACCCTGGATCCATTTAGAAGACAGCCATGAGCTACAGAGAGTGACATGGAAATCTTTTTGAAGTTTTCCATAGAATAGTCCTTTGTTTGAATCTCTGGGATTCTCTCAGGCCATCCTTCTCTGGTACAACGAATCACATTTGAAATCACTGGGTCGTTCGCTGACTCCCTTGCTAGAACACCAGGGTCTGTGGGGTTGAGTTGCTGCTGACCTATTGTGCGGATGGCACAGACCACATCTACATCTGCCTCATCCTCCTCCCCATCAAAACTGGTATCTGCTTCTGCTGGAAGGCGGCTAAGGGCATCTGCGTTCCCATGCTCTGATGTCTTCTAATATTCAATGCTGTACTGATACTGATTGAGCATCAGTGCCCATCGAGCCAATCTATTAGCAGCTAACACTGGGGTTGCTCTGTGTGGACCAAATAAAGCAATGAGAGGCTTATGGTCTGTCACCAAAATGAAGCTGCGACCATACAGAAACTGGTGGAACTTCTTTAATGCAAATATAATGGCTAGCGCTTCTTTCTGAATTTGGCTATATCTGCGTTGAGTTTCTGTAAGCGTCTTGGAGACGTTTGCAATCGGCCGTTCGCTGCCATCTGGATAGCGGTGAAAAAGGACTGCTCCAATACCAACCTCTGATGCATCACATTAGATTCCTATTGGAGCGGAAGATTGAAAATGAGCCAACACGGTATCTGCACATAAGTTTTTCTTCAGCTCCCTAAAGGCTGCTTCTTCTGTAGAATCCCATTTCCACTTGAAGTCCTTCTTGGTGAGCTGATGCAATGGTGCTAACACTGTAGCTAGATTGGGTAAGAACTTGCTATAAAACTGTACTGAACCCAGAAAAGAACGAAGACTGCTGACATTTGTAGGAGGAGACATCTGTACAAGAGCATCAACCTTTGATCCTTTCGCAATTCCCTTTTGGGAGAGAGTATGACCCAGGTACTCAATGGACGGTTCTGCAAAATGACATTTTTCAAAGCGGCATCGAAGGCCTTTGTCCTGTAGACATTGGAGAAGGGCTCGGAGATTCTCCAGGTGTTCTGAAGCATTCGTACCACTAACCAGAATGTCATCAAAATAGGTGCCTACTCCTTTGAGGTCTCCTGTCAGCTGATCCATGATTTCTTGGAAATAGCCTGGGGCAGAGCTAATGCCAAATGGAAGTCGAAGTTGGAGCAAAACCCCACGATGGGTACTCAGTGCAAGCCTCTTCTGGCTTTCTGGACCAAGCAGCACCTGATTGTAAGCATCCGCTAGATCAATTTTGGAGAAACCATATCCACCGCTGAGTTTTCGCATCAAGTCTTCAGGAAGGGGAATTGGATAACGATGAGTTTCCAACTGAGCATTGATAGCCACTGAATAGTCTCCACAAACTCTTATCTTGCCATTAGGTTGACCCGGTAGAACCTTTTTACGAATCGGGACAACTGGAGTTCCATATGCATTGAATTGGGTTGGTTTCCAGACGCCCTTTGCAATACCCGCATCGTAAGCTTGATTTAAGTCATCCAGAATAGCAAAAGGTACTGGACGAGGTTTACAGAAGGTGGGTTTGGACTCTGCCTTGAATTTGATCTCCAATTGAAAATCCTTTAAGCACCCCAGCTCAGGTTTGAAAAGTTCTGTGAATTCACCACACAGCTTACGGCAAGCTTGCTGTAAGTCCTCATCTGGCTTGGGGTCCTTTGTGTCCGTGATACTCTGAAGATTCTGAATCGTTCCTTTGCCTGGAGTCGAAGACACCCCTAGTAAAGCAGAAACATTAACCCCAAGTTTTACAATAGCATCACGACCAAGGAGATTGAGTTTTGGAACATCGGTGACTGTGAACGCTAATGTTACTGGTTCCTGGTCCTTTAGAAGAGAAGCTGAAGCTCTGAAGGTGCCAAGTACTGGGAGAGGCTGCCCATTAGCCACTTAATAGCGACTGGAAACTTGTGTGAGTGCAGGTACTCCCAAGTTTCTTCCATAAATCCTTAGAGCAGAAATTATCACCAGCCAGTGTTAACTTCGAAAGTGAGTTGCTGGCCACTAACCTAGACTGACTGTTTCAGTTGCGGAATGGCTTTTGACTGTTCTCAGTGCATGCCTAGAGATGATCTTGACAGACCCCCTATCCTCCTTTTTCTTCTTCAGGCATACTGATTGAAGGTGTCCCATCTTCTGGCAGAAACAGCAGGTGCTTTTTATGTGAGGACAATCCTTAGCTATGTGTTCAGTATTTCCACACCTAGGGCAAACTCCTTTGGCAAAATCCCTCTTTTTCTGACCCTTGCTCTTGAGTTTCGAATTTAACACAGAGTGTTCATCCACCTGCTTCTTGAAATGTTGAACTTTGTGGACGGACCCCGATTTGTTTCCATATACCGTTTCCTTGGCGACCTTGGAAGCGTCCTCGGTCTCCATTGCAACCGTTATAGCCTTGGCGAAAGTTAAGTCACTGTCCTTGACCTTGAATAATGCTTTTAAAACAGCTTCATTGTTGATTGAACAAATAAAACGAGTGCGCAATGCTTCGTCAAGCGGATCCTTGATAGAAGCGAAATCGCATGTCACCGCGTCCTGTCGAATTCTAGCCGCGAGTTCTTGGACTGTTTCCCCCGGCTTCCGAAGCATATTCGACCAGAACTTGAAGCGCTCCCGAATAATGTAACGGGTTGGGTCAAACTGGTTCTTCATGAATGTAGCGATCTCGTCGATGGTGAGTTCGTTGACATCTTTTGGAGGGGACAATTGCGAAGCAAGATTGCTGAGCGTTTTGAACGTTACCAGAGATTGATTTGTCAAAAAGACCTGTGCCTTCTTGTCGTCTGGTATTGATTGAGCCGCGACGAATGTCTGGAAGCGGGCCCAGTAATCCGTCCAGAGCTCTGACGTTGTGTCGAAAGAGACGAAGCTAGGAAAAGACTTTGGAGTTGAATCTGCCCATTTAGCCGCTCCGCCGGTCAAAGTTGCAATAATAGCTTCCGTCTGTTTCGCGTGTGCATGTATCTGTGCCTCCGTTTGTTCGCGCTGTATTTGCATTTGTTGCTGCAGCAGCTCCATGAGTTTTGCAGTCTCGCTCATCTTCGCTGATCCGGAATCCTGCCGACTACGCCAATTTTATCCTGTTGTGTTTCTCGTTAGAAAATACTCAGGATCTCAAAAGAATATAATATTACAGGGAAAATCACAGCGATACAAAGTAATACAGCCTATGTCAAACTACAGTAGAGCACGAAAAGAATGCACACTGACGTCTATATCTGAATCACACACACAGTGAAATGCTTAAATAGCCAAAAGAAAGTTCTAGAACATGCATGCCCAACACATGTATAATTAACACCTAAAAGCAAGCCAGGTCATGCCAAAGCATGCTCCTTAACATTTAGCAAGGGTTATGGCAAGTTGGAAAGTTTTATACACGACTAGAGGATTATGCGAGTGCGTAGCAAATAGCCTTACGTGCGCCGTGTTGAATACTGCCATGGGAGGCGGCGAGGCGCAAGATTACTGCAACCGTTGGAATTCCCTAGAAGCCATTAATTTGGTACGATCGTCTTGCAAAGTGAGAAGTCCTCTTCTTTTTTCTCTTAAGCCGAAATAATTTGCAAACGGAGGCTAGCTTAGTTCAAGGCGGTGGAGAATGGGCGGAACAAAGAAGTTATCGAAATTTATTTTAGAATGGGAGAGGGTTAATTGGTTGTACGTATCAGCGATAATTATCTCTGGTAAATCAGGTTGTATGCCTTAATTGTGCGAATCGAGCTGGAAATGTGCATTAACTTTGCACAGGTGTATCTCCGTAACGGATAAAGTATCAAAAGCGACAGGACCCCTATACCTATACACCGAATTTGATGCGAGTTGAACGTTCCTACCTGAAGTTGTGGAGGTTTTGAACCCCATGGGGTATCGGATCTCGTAACGTCGGCACTGCACTTGTGCAAAACACCAAAGTATACTTTCACACGCAAAACTACTAGTAGTATCAAGTAATGAAAATAGGAAGCAAATAGTGTTAAATTTCGGAAGTTATAGTGATTCAAACGCGATGCATTTTTATAACTCTTAGAATAAAAAAGTTTTGCCGTGGCCGTTCAAAAGAAATGCTGATAAATATAAAATGATAATAATATTAATAAAATGGCACCTTACACCTGACACAGGCGTAGGGAAGACAGCAACTCTCCATTCTCTTTGTTTCTCCATTGGAGAATTTCCATTGAGTGACACTACCAAGTCAACAGAAACCAAATCGAACAGATATTGTGACTTTTGATGAGGAATCACCCTACATCAGCAGCTCTTTCACTTTTCGGTAGTCATCTCCGACAGAACCGAGGCTATGCCACCCATGCACCTGTGGAACAATGGAATACAACTAGGGGAGGAAATTGGGTGGACCCCGGGCCGGAATTGAACCCCAATACCTTGAACTTGTGAAGCTCTCGTCGTAACCACTACACCACAGTGCACTAGCTTGAAGTAATACAGTTGGAACTTATACTTATGTAGATAAGCCCCAAAATTATAATAAAAGGACAAAAAAAATTATTCCAAGGGGGATTTGAACCTAGTGCCTCTTGATTCCTAATCACTGCATTTATCGCCTCAACCGTGGGAGTAATTCAATGAATATTGCTTAATCCGCGAACGTTGATTTACCGTTTTGTTTTCTTCTTACTTTACGGAACTGCCTTCCCCAATTGAGCTAGCGTAAGTTTTCCTTGTGCACGTGAGTCAAGTCACAGCGATTATATTGATCATTACATGTACGTTAATTTATTTTCGCGGCAACGTTCTCATTTGTTGTCACAAGAGCAAAGGTGCATTTTCATGGGTGGCGTAGGTAATTGCTAGTTTTTATATTGGCATACTCAGTGCAATAATAAAAAAGCATACTAATCGTACTTTTCACGGTTCAGTAATAACGACTCCCCCTCTCCCCTAAGCGAGTTCACCTTCACCATTGGATTTTTTTTCTTTCTTTTTTTTCGTTTTAATTCAAATCGCGTACTAGTATTTTTACATACGTGTACGCTAAGTGTGATTGCGCTTACGCAGTACTGGAAATGACGGCAAAATGAATTAATAACTTTGCCTCAGTCACACGTGTTCACAATTACTATGCCAGGAAAAAAAACAGGAGAAAGAAAGAAAAAACGAAAGAAGCGGCGGCAATGTGTCAAGACATTACAAAAGCAGGTGGGGGTGGTTGGAGATGATAGTTTGACTGGTCAGGTTGTAGCTGGGAGGTTAGATGAGACAACGGCAAGCACAACAGATGATAGCGCTAGCCTGAGCGGGAGTGTTGTTGAAGTGCCTTGCAATACAGTCGTTGTTGCTGATGGTAGGGAAACTGAGCATAACCCTATTTTGTTTCCCGTACCACATGGCGTCGTGACGTCGGCATTGTGCTTGTGCAAGAAACCATAGATATTATAGTTAGAGGGATTGGAAATGGCGCACGTGAGCCATTGAACCCCATGTTAATTGAGTGACTGGCTATCCTCCCCCTTTGGATTTTTTATTTATTTTTTAGCTACGTCAAAACAAGGTACGTGTCTGGATTCTTTATTGCGTTTAGATTTCGGCAACGTTTAAAGTTTTTTTGTACGACATACAGAAGAAGAGATACAATTATCTTCGCGCGTAGCTCCAGTTTCAAACTTGCGGGTGTTACGGCCTTTTAGATAACTTGTAGTCCTTTTTTTTAAGTAAATCGGATAGTGGTCGCGTTTCTACACAGCAACGCATAGGTTTTACATAGTTTGCTCGTTAGTAACAGCGCGATTTGATTAAAACAGCTTTTTTAACACGTATTAGAACTTGCGGGTATAACGTAGTCACGTTTGTATTTAAAAATGATACAATACCACTGCCAGATAGAACATAGATTTTTACACAGCAACGTCTGATTTTCTATCGTGATGCTACTATGGGAAATTTTATATAAATTTTCAAAGTGCTACCGGTTTTCCGCATCATTAATTTCTGCATATATTAATATCAGCGATTTCTGTAAGTCAGAGATTTCTGATACACATGCATCCAATTACTTGTAAAATATCCTATTTGTTCATATTTCTCCCACTGAGATCTTTCTACTAATACACATAGCCCACACCTGGCCTGTCCAGAGTTACATTTTCGGATTTACCTCATCCCTATAATTCATTAGACGTACACATGCATTGTGACAAACTAATAAGTGCATGCTGTTTTTTCAGAACGTACACTGGATGTATTCACTTGGTAACAGAAGATTTCGACTTGACTGCCGTACTGTGTGTAAAAGGAAAACAAGCTGGTTTAAGTGAACCTCAGCCCCGGCTTACACTAACTGTCTCCATTCCTCTGGATTTACTTCCTTTGAAGGTATGTAATATCATACGTAATATCATGTATGGTATGATATTAAGTCTGCTCTTCGAAAGGTATCAGTACCATTTCAAATCCTGTCGGAATGTCATGTGCAGAAACTGGTTGATATCCCAAAGTTTATGAAGCTTTCCACAAGGTGTTTGTTAGAGTTCATGTATGTCTCTTTTGTATTTATGTTGAGAACTTCACAGGCTGGGAAAAGAGTATAGAAGAGTCATGCATGACATTTTACAAAGTCAGCGTGATTGATGGTATTCCCAAAGTGCAACAGAGCCTTTGCATATCAGCTGATGGCTTCACCTGGAGTCTTGCAATGTGTGGATATGCAGTACCAAGTTCATGCCTGGCCACTAGGAAACTGCCTTCTACTATCAAATCAGGTAAGCTAGCTACTTGTTACTTGTAATAAATATTGATGTGTCTGACATCATCAGTTAATTTATATTTCGCAGCCGCAGATGCAGTTTTAGTAATGCAGGTAGTGGATAGCAGTAAAGTGTGTACAGGAAACAATGATGTCCAGTTTGCAACATTGATGCCAAAATTTATAAACCATCAAACGGAAGGTATAAAAAATAATTCCTGCATACATTGGAACTTAATCATGCATTATATTTGTGTCACGATATGCTTAGATCCGTCTGTCGCATTTGTAGAGTCATCCTGCCTTGGCAAACCTACTATACGTCACTCTCTTGTGTACACATGATGTATCTAGATGTTCAAGGTGTGAAGCATACAGAAGTTGTCTTTTTGCTATGATGCGACGATCTGATCAAGACACAACAGATCATAGCAGTCACGGCAACTACCGATATTTAACATATGCACAACTTGTCACTAGGCTACACAATTTCTTCTCCATCCAACCACTCACAAAGGCAAATCTTCTGACTGTAATCCAAAGTTTAACAATTTAGAGTATCGTCTTCATTATAAAACTCTGTTGATGCCATGGCCCAAGAGAACAAGACATCTTCGTTCTTAGTCAGCAAATCCTGCAAATTTTTCACATCCAATGTAGGATGTTGGGGACTAGTTGATGTACTTGTCTTCTCATCTCTTCCTCCATTGCATAAATCACTGGGTACACTATATCTTTCACGTGCCAAAGTCCACCACGATCTATCATATCTATCCAAGCAGACGAATCATGTGGATGCTCACTTGAATTCTCATCACGTAACATCTCCAAACCCGACAATAATTTCAACTTTAAGGGTAACGGACGTTTTGAGTGCTCAATGTTCTCAGTTACCTTTCTAAGAACGTATCCAGCAGCATATCGTAATGCGTTCTCCTCACTTTGTGTGATAGGCTGAATGTCATTCTCAGAATGATCAATAATTCTTGTTCTTACTTGAATCATCTTCCTAAACAGTATCACTGTAATGTCCTGTGACAAATGTGGATGCACTGTTTCTTTAGTAACTTTTAAAAAGAAGGATTTTCATTCCTAAACTGAGATGAAATTTGCAGTTCGTGAAAAAAAGTTTTTTCTCTGCCTTTACTCATTCTCTTTGTGTTTAAAAGCAATCTTGTAGCTTTAGAAAGATTTGAATGAAGATGTTTACCAATTCGCTGTTGTTCTCTGGCTTTTTCATCCAAATATTCAATACTTTAGCTGCCGTTAAACAATTGGAAGCCACTGGAGATGGCAATTGGTAGCTGTCCTCCACTAAAATCGCGTCAACAGCTTCAATGAAATTCTGTACCGCTAAGGAAAACACACCACTTATTTCAAATAATGAGTTGCATGCGAACTAAGTTTACTCACTGTCGTCTAGGATATCTTCACAAGCCATCGTTCAGAATTCTAAATAGTGCCCGAATGTGCGGAGTGTAGGTGTTAACTAGTGTTGATTGGGCTTGTTTCCAATCCCTGTAACTATGATATCTATGAAGAAACCAAAGTATATTTACATACTGCGAAATGATTTATTATGACGTGTTGAAAAGAGCATTGATATGATATGAAAAGAGGAAGCCGATATAATGCACTGGGTACTTTCTTTACAAGCACAGACATCTGACAGATCGATACATACACATGTATTGACACAAGGTACCACATTATCACCTTAGTGCATCATCGATTGTCGTCTCACATCGCGTAGTAAGAGCATAATATCAATGGTAACGGTAGGTAGCTACATGTACGTGTACGACATACCTTTGGGTGACTTTATATCGGTAGTACTCTTTTGATGGCATTCCAGTATATATTTAGCCACTCCGTATCGCACTCTATTTGCCAAGCAACCAGGTTCAGAACTCTTCCAATACCGTTGCCTTTTAGCAACCCGTTTCTTTTCTGGCTCTGTTTGATACTTTTCATGTTCAGCGGTCCGTTTCTTTTGTGGTTCGCCCGACTTTTCACACTCAGCGGTCTGTTTGTTCGATTTTATTCATCAAAAACTCAGATAAGATGAAATATCTAGCTGCAAATTTCTATAAACAAGCCCACAGGAAATGAGCATTACATTTTTGGGTGTCATGCTTGATCCTGATCGTCCACAACTAGCCACTTCCGCTGCCTCATCAGATCTAACACGTGACGAACAACGACCCGTTCGTTACTTGAGTGCTTATCTCGCACAAGGGTACGCACAGCAAGGAGAACGTCATTCGACTTGGGTATGCGCTGTTGTTTAGGAAGACGATTGGCGGGTGGCATGGCTACTTGAATCTGCTGATGGTGATGCCAATCACGATACACCAGCCCGACTGTTTTTGTCGAATAACCAAGTAATGCAGAGACCCGTTGTTGGTAATGTCCCTTAGGCTTCTGTGCAGGGTTTTCCAACGGTTCCTTGGCATCTTTGGCTTGCAGCGAGTGGTATGCAACGAGAATATCTAGCTTTTGTTCCTCTGTAAGGGCGCGAGGCTGTTTGCTTTTCAATTCTGCGATTGTAGTCTCCAGGGATCTCAAGTTTAAACAGCTCGCGTCCTCACTTGAAACAGCTATCTTCAATTGATGATGTGATGTTGTGCCAGGTCTCAAGTGTTAAAAATTCATGGTTGGTTTTGCAACCGCAGATTGATACAAGCCACGTAAAAAGGTGAAAGTAGGGGAAAAAACTTCAGAAAAGTGTAGCTTAAGAGCGGAACACAGTTAAAATGTGCGAAAAATTTCTGTTTGTACTTCAAGCCCCATAGAAACAGACTATAGCAGAAAAAAATCAACGCGGTACCGAAATGAGTCCAAAATATGGAATTAAAAGAATTAATGTTTTTCGGTCTTGAAAAATTCAGCTTCTACATAGCGATAACATCATGTAAATACATAATCCCGGTATCGCAGATAAAAATACTATCCATTGATGCATGGACCTTGATATATCTGCTTCATCGGACTACCGCATTTCTATATACTTCCTCGATGCTTTAAAGTCTCACCTAGTGAAACTATCCAACCAACTACACTTGAAAAATGTGATTCTTCTAATTCATTCCATACTTGGACCTCATCCTTCATGTTGGAGCCAATTGCTGGATTACTGAAAGGAATTAAATATACTTCTGCTACCCTTCTGTAACAATTGGTATACTTTTTGATCCTGTTTTTAGGTTTGCAGATCGAGCACTATGATAAACTGCAAGTTCAGATAAATGTTGCTGGTAACTTTCACTTTTTCCACTCTTTTCTTTACAGGGGTCATTAGTGCCATATGGTAGAGTAGAAAAAGTTGAATATTTGATAAAAGTTGCCTTTTATGAAGTGGCCAATATTCTCACATCCAAACAGTTACAATGCAGCATGAATGGCACTACTTTTAGATTCAGCTTTAGCAATCACCATTCTGCATCCACCCCATAAACGGACAACATAAATGCTCCAGTTATTACAAATAGGAAGTTATAACATTGTGTTTCATACACACCTCCATCATTTCTATAAGTTTGACAAGTGAATCTGTTGATAAGTTAAGCATATATTAGGGGAAATATCACTTGAGCATATTCAAGTATGACCAACAACAAGTATGTTCATGATTACATCATTATGACATCATAAAATCAATCCCATTGATGTTGCATTAATGTACATGTACTTTAGGTATTCTTTTGAAACATTCATACCTATTACCATGCCAGGGTACCCTAGTACTTAGGTTTTGTATATTACATCTACATGTAGCAACCCAGGCTTTGAAAATATTAAAGTAGCACAGCTGCTAAGTGGGAAAGTCTTTTACATCATATTTAGTGGACTTAAAATGTTTGTTTCTGAAAAGCAAAAAGTGGTGGTGAAAACGATGATTGATATGAGAAATGTTGTGCTTGTTATGTAACACGATGTTTCACTTTTTATTGCTCATCTTTTCTTGTATGTGTCATGTTTATAATTGGTTCCATGGGTGTGGTATTCGAACAATCATTTTAAATGAAGCATTGCTTCTACTCGCCCAGACATGTACATACATGTACAACAGGTGCTTCATTAAACAGTGTCGTTTTCGTAGAGCGACAGGGCAGCAGTTCAAAATCAGCTATTTGCTGGTCAAACACTGTCCTGATGGTTAAATAAGCACACTAGTGGGTAAACGTATGTGTTACTGGTTGAATGTGTCAATCTAATTCAAGTTCTCTTCAAACTCCACCCAATTATTATAATTCACATCCTCTTACAAGGTTCATGCACCGTATAAGGCAACATTAATTAGTAGTATATTATTCTCTAAGTATACGAGCACTAGTACTGTCAGTGGATGCAATGAACTACATGTGACTTTACAAACCCATGTAGCGGCAGTTTAAAAGTCCTGCGTAAATGCGATTTTGTATTGGGTGAGTTCAATTTTGTATCGAATTTTATGTACTGACTACACCACCGAGTTTTGTAGTGGTCCATGGCTTGCATGTTGTATATAAGGCAAGTCAGAGAACTAAGCTGTGTGGCTAACCCAGTGATAATATTATCTCTGGCTAATCACAAATGAAAGCAGAGATAATCTTTGATGAAAGCAAAGGTGTCACCAGAATCTTAATGGCTACCATTTAATTTCTCCGATCCCTCCACTGCATTGGGGGCAGAAACCTCTCAATCCCCACCTCAGCCTGTGCCCATCTTCTTTTATGCAGTGATTAAATGATAAAATTTGAGTTCCCTGTCCTTCCCACCTGAACACCTATTTAGAATGGCTCCACGCATGATATCAGCATGGCATAATTATAATGATGCATTAGAGTAACGGCAAAGCATGGCCTCCCATATAATAATGTAATCTGTTCTTGTTTAAATTGGCCATATATTAATCTTCGCGCTTTTGTTGTGCTTAAAAAAAAAAGAGTGCTTTCAAAACTGATGAGCAATAGCGTTTGGTGTGCAGGTAAATGTTACGTTATTTCGAGTTCTTTTATTCGTAAGGGAAGAGCTAGGATACTAATTTTCCAATGATATATATAATGCATGGTGCCTATCGAAATAATCATAATTGTATATGACAGTGTACATGTATTGAATTATAGTGATTTTAGGCAATGCAATGTAATTATGAATTTATGCACATAACAGATCTAATCATTTAGCAAATCATGTAGTTTCTTGAACTTGCTTACTGTGTCCTGTAATAGATATAAATTCATAATTTCATAATTCCGTATTCCTCACTTCGTACTCAATTCCATCCATACAGATACTACATGTATATCAATTTCATTTTCATTAAACAATTGTACCTTGTCCATGAAGAAACAAAAACTAATACAAGATAATTATAATGTAATTTTATCCACCTTATTCAAAGTAACATAAGTTTGATTTCATCAGGTTGATAGCAACATGGAAATATACATGTATGCATTTAGTTTACATGGAAGGAGGAAGAGAGGAGGGGTGGAGGGATTGAGGCGAGAAGGGAGGGAAGGAGGGAGGAAAAGAGGACGGTAAGGAGGGCCGGAAAAGGGAGCAAGGAAAGAGGGAGGGAGAGATTGAAGGATGGACCGGAAAAGGGAGGATGGAGGGACAACACTGCAGACACTAGAAACAATGCAGACCCTGGAAACACTGCAAACACTTGAAACACTGGAAATACTTCAGATACTTGAAACACTGAATACTGGAAACACTGCAGACACTGGGAAAAAAAAACTGGAAGCAATAAAGACTAGATACTGCAGACACTGCATGGAAACACTGCAAACACTGCAAGCAGTGCGGATATTGGAAACACTTCAGACACTGGAAACATTGGATACACTGCAGATACAAAAAGCACTGCAAACACTGCATACAGTGCAGACACTAGAAACACTACACACTGGAACACTGTACACACTGCAAATACTGGACACACTGCAGACACTCAAAACACTGGAAGACTGATGACACTGGACACACTGCAAACACTGGAAACACTCTGACACTTGAAACACTGCGACACTGGAAACACTGCAGATACTGGAAACACTGCAGACACTCGACACTGAAAACACTGTGGACACTCGAAACACTGCAGACACTGGAAACACTGCACACACCGAAACACTGGAAGCACTGGAAACACTGGAAACACTGGAGACACTGGAGACACTGGAAACACTCCGACACTGGAAACACTGCAACACTGAAAACACTGTGACACTGGAAACACTGCAGATACTGGAAACACCAGAAACACTACAGCCACTGGAAACATGGAAACACTGGAAACATGGAAACACTGCAACACTGGAAACACTGCAGACACTGCAAACACTGGAAACACTGGAAACACTGTAGACACTGAAAATACTGTAATCACTGGAAACACTGGAACACACAAACACTGTAGACACTGGAAATACTTCAGACAGCGAAAACACTGCAGATACTGGAAAGACTGGAAACACCGAAGACACTGGAAACACTGCAGACACTGGAAACACTGCAGACACTGGAAACACTGCAACACTGAAAACACTGTGACACTGAAAATACTGCAGACACCGGAAACACTGGAAACACTGCATATACTGGAAAGACAGGAAAAACCAAAGACACTGGAAACACTGCAGACACTTAAAATACTGCAGACACTGGAAACACTGCAAACACTGGAAACACTGCATATACTGGAAAGACAGGAAAAACCAAAGACACTGGAAACACTGCAGACACTGGAAACACTGGAAACACTGCAGACGCTGAAAATACTGCAGACGCTGAAAATACTGCAGACACTGGAAACACTGCAAACACTGCAGACACATGAAACACTGGAACACTAGAAACACTTTAGACACTGCAGACAGCGAAAACACTGCAGACACTGGAAACACTGCAAACACTGGAAACACTGCAGATACTGGAAAGACTGGAAACACCGAAGACACTGGAAACACTGCAGACACTGGAAACACTGCAGACACTGCAATAACCGGAAAAAACTGCGAACATTTGAAGCACTGGAAATACTGTAGACGCTGAAAATACTGCAGACAGTGAAGCAATGCAGATACTGCACACACTGGATCACTGAAAACATTTCAGACACTGGAAACACTGCATGACACTGGAAACACTGCATGACACTGGAAACACTAAAAACACTGCAGACACTATAAACAAGGGAAACACTGCAGACACTGGAAACACTGCAGATAACTGCAGACACTTGAAACACTGGAACACTGGAATACTGTAGACACTGGAAATACTACAGACAGAAAACATTGGAAACACTGCCGACACTGAAAACACTGCAGACACTTGAAATACTGGAAACACCTGCAGATACTGGAAACACAGCAGATGCATGAAACACTGCAGACAATGGAAACAACGAAGACACTGGAAACACTGCAGACAATGGAAACAACGAAGACACTGGAAACACTGCAGACTCTGGAAACACTGAAAACATTGGAAACACTGAAAACACGTAAACACCGGAAACACTGGAAACACAACAGACACTTGAAACACTGGAAACACTACAGACACTGGAAACACTGCTGCACTGAAACACTGCAGATACCGCAGACACTGGAAACACTGGAAACATGGAAACACTGCAGACACTGGAAACACTGGAAACATGGAAACACTGCAGACACTGGAAACACTGGAAACATGGAAACATGGAAACACTGCAGACACTGGAAACACTGGTAATACTGCATGGTAGTCTGGTACACTGGAAACACTGAGACACTGGAAAAACACTGTATATATTGCCGACTCATCACCGGAAACACTGCTGACACTTGAAATACTTGAACACTGGAAACACTGCTGACACTTGAAACACTGCAGACACAAGAAACAATGAAGACACTGCTGACACTGCGAACAATGGGAACACTGGAAACACTGGAGTTCAAATACATACGTGTCCAACATGAAAGAGTGTGACATTAATTATGAGGTAGACTGTATGCATGGGAATGACATGTGTTTCTTCACCCATGGTTTCATTTATAAAAGCCGAATCTTTTTTGTGATCTTATACTTGAATTTCTAGTACCATGATTCTACTTGATGCTCATCAAACAAATATGGTATTTTCGTTGAACTGTCAGCAGCAATGTTAGTGACTTATAAGGATTTCATGTAATTTTGTTTCCACATTAGAGCAAAAACATTTTCATCAGGAATTGACCATTGCTACCTACTTGATTTGTATGGGTTGTGAATACCAACCAAGATAATACTTGAACAATGTAGGTGAGCTCCATGAATTTTTAACCTAAGGGAGGCAAATAATTTTTATGGGTTGTGAATCCCATGATTCTGTGTGGTGCTTAGCAAATCAAACTACTATTAACACTTGAACTGGGAATTGCAAGATTGAATTAATGAATATAATTCATGTATTTGCAAATTTGCAATAAAGCAAGTATTGGCATGTAAGATGAAATGAATACATTAATGACCACGCACAGGAGCGTATAATCCAATAATCAACATGCAGCGTGATAGATGGTACATTGCCATATACAGTTCAGATGTGAATATTAGCTGAACATGAAGTAAAATTTTGGCATTCACAACACTTACACATTCAAGTAGCTAGCAATGGGGTGTTATAAGATTTGATTCCAGTGTAACGAAATTCGCCTCTCTCAGGTAACACTATGAAAAGAAACTCATGTAATTCCCACGTATTACTATAGGCAGTTAAAATGTGAGTACTAGTTTTATTTGCTGAGCATCATTTTGAATCATGGCATTCACAAATTCTAGTAGTGGCTAATGATGACTGTATTATTCAATTTGAAAAGATTCACCACTTATCATGAAACCAGCCAAAAACATTCTATAGGCACTTTAGGTGTTTGTTAGCTAAGTGTGATGTAGATGGTGTGCATGCAAATTGTAATTATTAATTTGCCATGAAATCTTAGAATTCCCAACCCACATGAAATCATGTAATAGCCAATAGTGGCTGTATTATAAGGTTCTACTTTGGATGACAAATATTTGCCACTTAATAGGAGACCATGATGTGAAGAAACCCATGTAATTTCTATACACTTGGCTATATAGGCAGTTCCATTATGAGCAGATTTGTATTAGCTGAGCCTCCTGTTGAATCTTGAGATTCACAACCATCTGATTTCATGCTTGTAGTGTTATGTAGGATTAGTCAAATTAAAGGGAGGAAGGGGGTGGGGGAGAGAGGGAGAGCTGTTGTCCACTGGTGCACATGTGCTGACCATTAACGTGGATAATTAATATTCAGCATTCACATCGTATTTGCATTACCAAAACTATGATTGCTACAGGTGTTTGAAGGCCTAACTTACCAGTGTTCCAGAGAGTATTGCTGCAGGTGCATCTCTCTTCTGTCACCCAGACACCTGGTCAAAGATTAACATGGTGTAGCCCGCACACTATTGATACATGAATAATGGCAACTGTTTAGGCTTAGGAGAGAAATAAGGCTAGGGAAATGCAAGATGGCTCCGGAGGCAGTTGCTGTTGGTGTATCTACATCTGATCATGATGACTTATTTTAAACCAGGCCAATAGCTTGTGGACACCACACAATCAGTTGTTTCCAAACACTCGAATTACAATCATTCAGCAGGGCTGAACTGTGTATGTGGGAGAGAAGTGCATAATTTACCTGGATAAACCCTATTGTTTTGATCACTGGTTAAATTATGATCTTGCATAAATAGTCATATTTAAGTAGCAAATTTATTATATTAAAATTCATTATTACATTACCACTAAGACTAAGAAATAAGGCTAGGGAAATGCAAGATGGCTTCGGAGGCAGTTGCTGTTGGTGTATCTACATCTGATCATGATGACTTATTTTAAACCAGGCCAATAGCAGTTGGAGAAATAGAGCTTCAAAATACAAATCTTTTGGTAGTTAAAACACATAGCTTTGCAAAGTTTGATACTAAAAAGTCATAACAAACGATGTGCATGAGTAAATTATAAGACATGGGTATTTAGATGAACAAATATGGTCTAAGTTGGAATTAATTCAGAAGCATAGTGCCCATTTTTGAGTGACCTGTTCTGCATGACCCGCATGCAGAGAAGGTTGTTTTCACCTGAATATGACTTTGAGGGTTTTTTCACAGGTTTTGTTTTTTCCTTGAGAGAGTGTGGGCTCACTTTCTATAAATACTGTATAATGCTCTAGAATACCCCCTCCCCTGCTCTTGGATGGTTATTGTTTGGAAGGGACACCCTATATACTGTGCTGTAGTCACATGCACGGCATACATCACGTGATGCTGGTACCAATGGATGGTCATTGGGTGTGCCTGGGTAGGTGGAAATAACCCATGCCCAGGATGGGGCAGGAGAAGGCAAGTTATGGTTACTGTGTTTACTTAATACCAGTCTGGTGCTACAAAACAAAACAGACTCTGTCAAGATCTTCTATGCCAAATGGCTCCCACCACCTCCGACACACAGCAATGGTATGCCAAAGTGCAAATGGGCTATTTCATTTAATCATCGTAAAAACATGTACTAGTATAAATGGGGCATTTTACATCTGGTTTGTCATTATAAAAATATTGGCACGTCACAGATCTTCTATTCATATACCTGTAGAAGATGATGCCAATAGAAAAGAACAGCTTCATTGTATAAAGAATAGCCGAAGAATAACCGTACCATATCATTTATTAATATGTCAGCTGGATAGCTAATGCGTGTACGTTATCTATTCCGTACATTTATCTATAGTGTACGTTACTGAAACTACGGAACATTCCATCACGTTTCACATCATTGAAATATACACGTACACCTGTAGGTGCTATTCAAGGGGGTTGGAATGAGGGATGGGTGGGATCATACATGAATGCATGGGTGGAGCATAGACACGTTAACGTTCGGAGTATAAACAGCTGCATACTTTGGAGTTTATCTTGGACTGCCGCCATTACCCAGGTCGATCCAACGCCACCTCCAGCATTACCCGGGATTTGCTGGGAACGACCTTGAACAAGTGACAACGGATGGAAACCTACAGTAGCGAAGATGATGACAGTCCACAGTTTGAAGGCAGCGACTCTCCTGTTCAGGAAGACGTGAAAGTGCAGCGCGCCTCTTCATCGGAAGATAACGTCATTCGTAAGGAACGGTACACCCGCGTACAGAAAGTGAGTGCCGCCATCAGCAACGAGCAATACGCGAAGTACGTCGAGCTGGTTGAGGCAGAGGCGAACGACTTTAAAAGGAAAATGGTGATAGATTATAAAGTCAAGAATGGCGTTTTCGACGAGAGGTACGCTACAGAGAGAGAGGCAGTATTCTGTAAGGAGTATTATGAGAAACAGAAAGCGGGAAAGACGAAAACGAGCCTTGCCGCGTACATGGTCAACAAGCTACACTGCCTGGGGTTGAGCAATACTTCGGTTGGTGAGAAGTATCAAAAACTGAAGCGGGACGAATGTTCAGCATGATTTTTTTGCGTCAAAAGAAAAATGACTCATTGATATGTCATGCATCACAGTATATTTTAAAGTAGTTCGAATGAGAAGTGTTTTCAAGTGCATTCTCGTTGTTTATCGGTGTTCGCACGAGCACTATTACCATTGATATAGAACAATATATGGTATATGCAACAGCAGTCTGACATCTGCCGTATCACATGACGTGGAGTTGCATGTGTATATGAGTTGAAAATACCTTTGATTGCCGTGTTGAACTACACATACGTACATAGTATTATATCAGTAGTCATCCTTATAGCTATATTATGATTATCCGCCTCCGCGTGACGACGTTGCTACGGGCTTGTTTACAGCAATGCATGCTTGGCGTGGCTTTGTACAAACGCGTTGTTGGGATAGTGCCAAACCACAATCAGAGACAATCTGCCATAGCTCAGTGTGGACACACTAATCTGTTCACTCGGCTTGCTTATACGATTTTAATATCACGCAGTGTCTAGTGGTACGAAAGTATATAGTTATACATACGAGTGCATGTATGCAAAGTTTTGCCTTTAAAAGAGGTCATTTACCCTGATATGATAATAACACCTAATGAAGGCGTGCATGCATGCGCATGCTTGAACTGCTGTGCATGTACCATCAGCTCGTCGTCGTACTATCGACTTATTAGTACACTGTATATTCATGGAGTGGGAATAGAATTAACTCCGAGCAATGTGACGAATGCATGTAGCAATCATCGGAGCTTGCAAAGTATAGCCCATGCAGCATGAAAAATTTGTGATGAGCTGTATACTGATCTTGAGAGGCCCTGAAGCAACTTCGAATCAAAAGCTATAGTATAACATGTGCGGTATCATCATTTTAGGTGTGTACATGCATGCTACGTGCCTGCAGTGCAGTAAAATACCAACTACGTATGTAGTACGGTGTGCGTCTAATGTATAATTTGCCGCAACACAATAACTGCGGTCAAATGGTCATGGTTTTAAGATTTCTGTTTACTGCTGCATTGAATTGTGAAACAGGCAGCTCACCGTCGGTACTTGATTAGAATTTCTAGTTGCTCTACGGCACAGAGAAACCTGATGCAGTGCAGGTGAGCGATATTGGGGTTAGCAGCTGCGGGTGGATTACAGCAGACTTTTCGCGTAGCGGTGATGTAATAGATCCGCAACTGCTAACTTTGGGTCTGGGTACGAGACGAGGTTAAATGGAGGCCTCCAGACCCTAAAACGTTACCTCGCGGTCCAAATTGTATTGCATTAGTAGCATGCAGTTTAAACGTACATGTACGACGGACGTACAAAATCGATCGAGTCCATCTACTGAAATTCATGACTCATGCTAAACCAGGATATGGGATCGTTTCCGCGAAAAGGGACCAAACGCATGTCGATTTCAATTTTTTTTTTTTTTTTTTTTTTTTTTAAATATTACGGAGTATCTGTCATGGAGATGTAAGGTGCTGAATTATTAATTAGCCATACATTTCTACGCTGGCGTTACATTTCCATTGCACGTACTGGATAATGTATGCGCTAGGCAGAAACGATCCCATATACGGTTACTAATTAACATCGGCGGGCTTGGTAGCCGATTGTTTAGGAATAAAAAAAGCCACGACGTCTGCATGAAGATGCTGATTCTACAGTTGATGTGGAGGCACGCACATGCGAAAGTTTTGCCACCACCAGCTTCCATGTAAGCTCGTCTAATTGAAGCCGTTATCCAGGAATAGGCGTGCCGTTTTGACGCTGTTTAACACATTGCTGATCTATTTGGGTTCTTGTACAGTACAAAACAATGACAGAGGTGGACTTAAAATTGTCTTATGATCGTTTTTCAGCAGCTTACGTGTCTGATGAGCTGTCAGAGGAAGTACTAATGTTATCAAAAACTGGACATGCATGTGAACCTATATATACGTACCAACGAGCAACCAAGTCTCATGGCACTTTTAAACAGACTCCTTTATAGTCGTGTGGAGGCATTATTTCCAAACTTATGCATTAGCCTTAGACCTTGCCTGTAACTGTTGCCTCTGCAGAAAGAAGTTTTAGAGGGCCTTTCCCTACTTTGTATCTAGTCTGACTTAGCTAGACTGTTAACTATGACTTGCATGGTGATAAATTTGTTTGTTTCGGACAAACGCATTTTGTGTCTGCGTGTAAGTCAATATATTTATCTGCGCACTGTATCACTATAGAGGGTGCCAAATCGCTAGCGAAATCGGGTCTTACGGGTGGCCCAATTCCCAAGCGCTAATAGGCCGCCCGGCCCCAAATCACTCAGTAGTAAAATGGTGTCGGGGGCACCCATTTAAAGGGGGAACCCGCATCGCTACTAATCCCGATTGGTGCACCGAGATGTCCAGGTTAAGCAGGAAGAGCACCTGCCATCGAAGCGAAAGTTACTGAGCAAGTTAAGAAAGAAAAGCTTCTGCATTATGACAATGGACAGTAGGTTTAATTTGATTGTACATGTATTGTTGTGCAATACTTGTTACGGTACGGGAGGGATGGGGAGAGCTACGTGCATCTAATTGAACAATAAAGTGCCCACATAAAAAATAAAATACATGTTCAACATGGCAATCAAAGGTGGGCCATCATGTCATGCGAAATAAGCGCTTCCGTTTCGAGAAAAACGTTATTTGCAAACAACTCGACCAGCAAACATGCAGGCTTCACCTTTAGAGCATGAGTAACGTGAGCACAGTGTTAATGTTTAGTTAAACAAAGTGGCTATTGTATTGCAGCGCATGGGGCATGCATAATATTCCGCGATAGGACAAGTGAAAAAAATGCATGGATTCACTTTTTGATTGTATAAGTGATTGGGCACTTCATAAATACAACAATGAAATGTATACATGCATTTTTTGTACATATATGATTGATTGGATGATTTTTTGGACTAGAGATGAAGACATAATTATACAGGTATACAGTTATATGCCTTTGTACTTGAAAGCCAAGGCATAGAATGATTATGCCATCATGCATCCCTGCACCTTGTAATTTGCATTGGCACGTGCATCATATTACAAGCAACTAAAAACATTCTATATGAGAGAGTTGATGATATATAGGATTTGAAGGCAATAGCGGTGTAGAAAGCAAGGAAACAAGGGTCTAATAATAAGGGAAATATAGTAATCCTATATTTAGCACACGAATAACATAATATCCCACAAAAGTGCTAAATATAGGAGGACTAGTACATTATCCCTTATTGTTAGACCCTTGTTTCCTTGCTTTTTACACCACTATTGCCTTCAAATCCTATATATCATCAACTTTCTCAATTTTTTTAGTTACTTGTTTCATGGATTTTTTATTCATATGATTTTCACGCAAAGGACATACAGTACCACGGAAGTTGTGCAAAAGTCTTGTTCCCAGACCATAAACAAGCAAAGATTGCTGTTTACAGCCTCAGTATAATAGGAGACACCATCCCGTCCTTGTCCTCTGATAAGTTTGCAATCTCCTCATACCTGGATCGTCTTAATAGAAGGATCATGGTTAGAGCTCTGAAACAGAAAAGTAAATATTTGCTTACATGATATATACATTAATGTATCCTCAGTATGATACCTTACCCTGGCTACAATCTCACTACCTGCTATCTTAATTGGATTGATACCATTAACATCATGTAGAAATTCACCTGCTATTTTTCTATGCATGCTCAGTGCCTTATTATAGCAATGCAGCTGCACTATTGAATAACAGCTGCAAACAATGAGTGAGTCTTGCAAAAGGCATCCTAACAACACACTATTCCTAAGAATAGCCTTTTGAGACCACCTTTATACTCCCTTAGCATGCTATACAAGGGAGAAGCTACAGATATGAATACATGCATTCAAATTGTGACCATTAAGTGTATAGCATCTGCAATGCATGAATTCTTAAACTCATTTTACTAGAAAATGAGTCACATTTAGTGAAGTTTTAAATACAGAAGTCATGCAATAACAAGCAACACCAGAAATAAACAGAGCCATCTTATGTAAACAGCGCATTTGGCGGATGTCATATTGAACCAAATCATACATATGTTTCATCAATTAACAGCTTAGGCAGGCAAATGCTTGGTTATATATATATATACATTACTACATGGGCAGATACACATAGACACAAGGTGCCACGTGATCATCTTATGCAACATAGATCATCGTCGCGTCACACATCGTAGTAACAGTTGAACATGTAGCTACCGGTACATGTACGTGGTACGACATGCCTTTGGGTGACTTTATACGTAGAACCTATTCGATGGCATTCCAGTGTATATTTAGCCTCTCCGTATCGCTCTCTATTCGCCAAGCAACCAGGTTCAGACCTCTTCCAATACCATTGCCTTTTAGCAACCCGTTTCTTTTCTGGCTTTGCTTGATACTTTTCACGTTCAGCTGTCCGTTTCGTTTCAGGTTCTGCTTTATCCTTCTCGTGTTCAGCGATTCGTTTCTTTTCACACTCTGCTCCCCGCTATTACTTCAGGAGTCTCCTTTCAGACAGGAGTAGAGAAATCTTATTTGGTAGTCAACTAACAATACATAGGTCGAGAATATTTGATCTCAAAAGCGAAAATGCCGACCAATTATTGGCGCAATTTTCATTCTTTAAAAGTGTTCCTGTCCCGAGTTATGCGTGGTCAAAAAGGAGGAGGATAATTCTTTTTGTTGAGCAGATTTGCCACATGAAACAGCTCATTTTTGTCATCTCGTTCGATTTTTAAAAACAACAAGCTGAACAATCCGATATCGAAGTAAGTCACGTGCATTGTTTAATGACATTCATAGTCGGGGTCTAACCATATGTGTGCATGAGTACAAGCTTGGGGACTCTATGACTGCCTGCATGCACGTCTAGGAACATGTAGAAGTCGATGTACGGTGCTATGGAACTGCACCCATACACAGATGTTGTGCACACGATATGACTTCTATTTGAGTTAGAAGGATGCACTATATGTTGTGACAAGTCTTCCGACGAATAGTATTTCAACTAATCGGCTTCATCAAAGGACCTATTACGCTAAACACCTACTTCAAAAGAAACGAGAAATACAGCGTTCGACGTTCAGTCGAGCAAGTTTGGTGTTTTATTTTTTTTTCCCTTCGCGGCTCTAAAAACTGTACAAGTAAGTGTCTCTCACTCGTAAATGTACCGGCATGCATGACCAGGACGCCCATGCGAAACGCTTCCTCTCGCAACTTGTATCGTTATAAATGCAGATTGCATGCATGGAAGGAATATGTACTGTATACTACTGGTAACCAGATTGGAGTCTTATGCGTGTGAGCTCCAGAGATTGACGCCGAGGAATAATTCACGATGCTCATACATATACATAATGGCCTATATAAAATAAACTCTTGAGTAATATGTTGCGATAGCACATGGTCCGGTCTAAGTGTATATGCTCATGGCATGCAGGGGTATAATATTGACTTATATCGGGACACCACCCGTCCGAAAATAAGACAATTCCCCAACGTAGCTCGTGTCGACGCAGCTCATGCGCGTGTGAGACACTTTGGGCAGGTGGTAGTTAGCATGAACTAAAACATAAAGATGGATGGCGGTTATACTACTAACCTATGTCTGTGTATTTGTTATGCGACACATTTCTTATAATTCAATGCAGAGACGTGCGGGCTACTCTTTCCCAAGGCTCCCCTTGCCTATATTCAGGTCTACACAGAGACATGTATGGCACGCTATACACTTTGATCAGATTGCATGCAATCTAGCTATCTAAATCGGTGAACAGTATGAACTAGCGTTACCAATAAAGGCTTTATTATTGGTGTAAATCTATGGCTTTTAAATAGTGCATAATCAATGAGTGTCCATCTGACTGAGGTCAATGCACCTTTTTATCCTGTTTGGGTACAAAAGGGGGAGAGGAGGGGGCCTAATTATAAAGGTTATTTCTTACACAGGAAAATGAATTTCTCAAATGGAACGTTTTCGGATGTATTGAACTCATCGCACGGAGCAAATTATATGGCTATTAGTGCGACACTCGGGATCTCTCATTTTATTTTAGTCGTGCTACCTGCATTCATCATCTCCTCTGCGGTCCTCTACTATTTGTACCTCTTAATGAAAACATCGGGGATCCGCCCGGTCCTGCTTCTATATTTTATCATAGCCGTCCTGTGCGCAATCGGACCACTATTTTATTCACTTGTCGAACTCACAATGGTGCTAACGCTTCGAAACAACGAAGGAATTACTTGTGCCCTCGCTACCGTGCATTATGTCCTCGTATTTGGAACTGGCATGATCGCGTCATACTGTACAGCACTGGTTGCAGTAGCACAGTTTTTGGTCTTACACTCTCACCAGAAGCAGCTAATTACAGTCTCAAAAGTTGTTATCTCGTTCGTAGTGATGGTGCTTTTAGTGTTTGCATTTAATGCAACGCTTAATGTCCTGGATTGCTTCAATTACACGGGAGAGTACGTAACAGCTGCAATATGGATCTTTGTCGCTTTTATTGTACCACTTGTCATAACTGTAGTCTTTTCGACACTTACGTGCCGCAAGGTGAGGTGTGGTGTTGTTGAAGACACTAGGACAGTTGTGCGATCTGTTGTGATAATAAACGCCATCAACTTGCTCTGTTACATCACGTTCCGACTTGTTGGGGTTGTGGTCTATTTCACTGGCGCGACCGCGGTATATGATACGGAGTCCACGCTTGTACTTTGGAAGGATATATCTTTTGTCATAGCGGACATAGGCTATCCGTTCACTGCACTTTCTATCCTCGTAATCCACTCGAAAGTCCGAAAAATGGCGTTCAGATGCAACAGTATTGAGCGCCGCGACGAAGAGCTTACGAACAGCTCAAAAGTTACGGTAGTGTCCAATGTTTGATACTATACTGTACTTGTGGCCAGCATGCTTACCTTTTCCTGGCATGCATGTATTTAACCGTCGGCCAGTTCATAAAAGAACTTTCTTTGAGAAATTTGGGACAATGTTGGTGTTAAAAAAAAAAGAAAGAAAAAAAAAAGAAAAGAAAAAAGAACATACCAGGTTGAGTGGAACGATGCGGACCGATATTTTAAAACAAGTTTGAGTGAAAGGATAGTAATGACTGACACACATATTATAATAATTACTAAACATTAGTCATATCGAGATATGGCCCACACATAACTGATCATCCTGCTTTTATTTTTAAATTGAATTGTAAAGAGGTTACTGCATGTGTACTAAACATCGGTGCGATAATAATATATCTGCTTCATTTAAGTATTAAACATCGTTGAAGACAACATTTTAATTATCAACGAATTTATTGCAATAACGAATGTTGTTCTGTTCACTAACTGGAACTCGTGAATAATGATATGTTAATAATCAGAGCTGGCTTGTATCCTCCCACCTTATGTGGTAACGAACGAGAGTTCTTGGAGGGTTGTTACAACTTAGTTCCGTATCGCATTCGCACAGCTACTGGCGGTCAGGGTGTTGACCGACTGGATGGTAAATAATGAAGATAATCATAAGCCATTCCAGTTGGTTGAACTAGGCCCAGGTAGAGGTACCCTACTCTGAATACAGCTAGTGTCGTTTAGGAACTGGCATGGGATCGCTCAAACCTAAATTCAGTTTATTAAGTTAGTTTTCATGTCACAGTGGCGGCGTGGTCTTTTCGTGAAATTCAGACCGCTAACCGTGATTAATATGGAGTCATTAAATTTACGACCGCGACCCGTCAGTCCGACAGACGGTCCGATCGCGGTCTCCCTTTTATTGGTGTCAACTTGATCCTATTATCAAACAAGTGCGCTCTGATATCCTATCAGACTGCGAGACCGCTGGGTCCCTAGTATTATGCTTGTTCCTCATAAAATTCATAAAAGTTTATCTTGGTTGACAACTACTGACAAAGAAAGAATATTATCACAGTTGCGAACAAAAATGCTGAATGTGGCACCTGCGCTGTTAGTGATGTATTGATTGATACTGTGGCAGAACCTCCTCCACCAAAGAAAAGCCAAATCAAGTGTGTTTGACGAAGCAAAATAATAATTTAATTTTGCTTCACCAACACAAACAAACCTCCATTTTTCAGGATGAACATGTTAATGAAGAACTCAAACCGTAATTTATATATGTGTTCTTTATAAATATACATGTAGGTATCTGCTACCCGAGCACAAAACCATTTCCCTACGTCAAAAGTAATTAACCTTGTGTACAACTGTCAACAAATACTGGTCTGGGTGCGAGGAAGACCGCGGACGAAGCTCAGTGCGTAAGAAGTAATGTGTAGATGACATTCCAGAATATCATTAAAAACATGCGTTAGGTCCCTTTTCGCGGGACTTTTACCAATTGTCATTGGATTCGGCATGTGTCCACGCGAAATATCTGTTTCAGAAAGCCAACAAGTGCATTGTCACCTTAAGTGCAGTAGTCATCTGTAACGTGATTGAAAAGTGAAGCAAGTTAGCGTGACGTGGTCAGTAATGTTGCAAATAGCCAACTGTTTAGAAAAAGTACCTACCTATAATTGATTGTAAGCTACAAAAGTCAGGCTAAATGCCTCCTATGTAGTTCTTTTTGAGTGGCACATGACACAAGAATTCGAAGTAAGGAATTTGGAAATATGAAACTAAAACATGCATGTTATTGTTGATAACCACCGACATTTCTAGATGGCTAACCTCACATGTGCAATGCTATGAGTACATGTAGCTTTCAATGATGTGAATCACAAATTCAGTGGCCATCACCCCATCATTTAGATTTATTTATTTTGGGGTGTGGGTGTGTGGTGGGTAGAGCGACTATCATATGAAATTGTTACGTCACTGACAGCTTGTGTTTCAGTATCAGTCTGGGGACCAGATGACTGGCATTCAGCTGCCACCAGACTACAGGCATCAGTACGTCCGTGTAAATTTACTGCAAACTGCAATATATTCATCGCCATGGGCAACCCAGTCTTATTGACCTGCATTTTCATCAGGACAATTTAGTATGTCCCATATGCATGCTGCATTAGTTGAATGCAGGGTATTAAACGAGTGCACATGTACTCATCAGATTGCCACTCCCAGCCCTCTCACAATAAGTACAAAGTACATTCTGTGCTTCACATCATGCTATTGTAACTGATAACCTTCTGCAGGAGTGTTTTGAATACAGCTAGTACAACATGCAACACTGTGTTGCCTCTGCTTGATGAAAAAGGATGTACCAGGCAGGTACTGTAAATTTATTTATACAAGTTTAACTAAAAATATTCTCTGTGAGAAAGATGGTGGTTTATAGATTTGAAGGCAACAGTGGTGTAAAAAGCAAGGAAACAAGGGTCTAACAATAAGGGAAAATGCAATAGTCCTATATTTAGCATATGTGTAGGATATTATGGTATTCGTGTGCTAAATATACGACTATTACTTATTCTTATACACCCACCACTATTGCCTTCAAATCTTATATAACCCCATCTTTCCCACAGAGAATGTGTTTAGTTACTTGTTTCATGGATTTTTGTTTGTACGATTTTCACGCAAAGGACATACAGTACCATAGAGTTGTGCAAAAGTCTCGTTCCCAGACCATACATTGCTGTTTACAGCCTCAGTATAATAGGTAACACCGCCCCGTCCTCCATCGCCTTGGCCACATCCATTTTTCCGTTCTTGTCCTCTGATAAGTTTGCAATCTCCTCATAACTGGATTGCCCTAAAAGGAGGATGCTATGGTTGGAGTTCTTAAACAGAAAAGTAAATATTTGTGCACATGACAATGTATCCTCAGTATGATACCTTACCCTGGCTACAATGTCACTACCTGCTATCTTAATTGCATTAATAGCATTAACATCATGTAGAGATTCACCTGCCTTATTATAGCAATGTAACTACAACAAATGACTAACATGAATAACAGTCTTGCAAAAGGCATCGTAACAGCACACTATTACTAAGAATAGCCTTTCTGAGACCATCTTTAACATGCTATACAAGGGAGGAGCTACAGAAGTGAAGGAGATGAATACATGCATTCAAATTGTCAGCAGATATGACTACAAAGTCTGAAATGCATGAATTCTTAAACCTCCTATGCTGATACACAAGGTGGCCCACTATAATAGATAATTGGCTACATGGGATTGTTTCCTCGAAAAGGGACCTGGTGCATAATAGAAATGTAACGCTTGTGTTAAAATGTATGGCTAATTAAAAATTCATAGCCTTACAACTCCATGACAGATAATTCAATTCTCAGTGTGTATTAAGCAATGTGTGGAGGACATTTCAGACTTCTAGAATATTGAAATCTTGAAGAAGAAAAAAAACACGCGTTAGCTCGCAGAAACGATCCAGGTTTTAAATACAGAAGTCAAGCAATAACAATCAAAAAAGCAACCTTATGCATTTGGCAGCTGTGCTACTGAACCAAATCAGGCATACGGCTTCATCAATCAACAGGCATATGCCTGGATGTACCTACACAAGGTGCCACGTGATCACCTTATGTAACATCGATCATCGTCACGCATCGCGTAGTAAAAGCAAAATATCAATGGTAACAGTAGGTAGCTACCGGTACGTGCACGACATACCTTTGCGTGACTTTATAGGTAGTACTCTTTCGATGGCGTTCCAGTTATATAGGCTCCCCGTATGGCACTCTATCCGCCAAGAAACCAGGTTTCATACTCTTCCAATACCGTTGCCTTTTTCTTTTATGACCTCTGTTTGATACATTTAAAGTTCAGCGGTCCGTTTCGTTCAGGCTCTGAATTATCCTTCTCGCGTTCAGCAGTTCGTTTCATTTCAGGCTCTGCTAAACTTCTTGCGGTTCGGGCTGCGTTATTTTCCATCGTAGACCGTATACGTTAAATTAGATTACACAACCAACATTGTTACAGGATGTAAGCACCGAACGGTATTGGTACGGTCCGTTTTTCAGGACCGTACCAATACCGTTCGGTGCTACTTATGAATTTGGTAAGGATGAAATTCTGAACTAATCTTGTGCCAGGAGTCCTGTCAGACACGAGTAGCGTTTTACACTACCTGATACTTATTTGGTAGTCAACTGCCAATACATAGCTCGAGATTACAAGTGCGAAAATGCCGGTCAATTGTGAAGGTTTTTCATTCTTTAAAAGTGTTCCTGTCGCGAGTTTACGAAAACGGACAGCACCCTTTTGTTCTCTACAACCGCGCGGGTTTGCCACTTAAAACAGCAACGAAACTGCTCATTTTTGTTTCTCGATCGATTTAAACAACAAGCTAAATGATCTGATCGTCGGGAGTCTCGTTAAAAGTAAGTCGCGTGTTTTTTAATGACATTCGTAGTCGGGGTCAAATTCTATATGAAGGTTCTAGCGAAACTTCCCATTTTGGATGGGTGCTTCTGCATTGGCCTCTAGATATGAATTTTCATTATCATGATTAGGTCAGACCCGCCCCCTTTTGGTAAGTTTACACAGGCATTGAAGTGTGCTACTGTGCTGAAAATCAACAAGCAGCGGGATACAATAATTAGGTTGAACACCGTTGATGTTGTGTACATGTTATGGGAAACCGTATTTCATTTTCCTGAAACAGTGTATATGCACTTATAATGAAGTGGCAACTCTTTCGTGGGCAACAGCGTAATATTGCTCTGCAGCTGCTATAAAGAAGCCACTTTTTATTATGTTTTGGAGTCAACAACACATTGTTCAGAGGAAAAGTCACCGCAATAATTGCCTCGAATTGACTAATTTAAATGTCTTCGATCACGGCTTCAGTTAACTGAAGCCGTGATCATGAGCATAAATTAAAATGAGTGCGTTGGCAAATATTGGGGTATTGTGAGGAATAAGCCTTTCGGGAAAATGTTCTTTGTAAACGAACTTGACGAACAAATAAACTTAGTTTACTCTTAACAATATGTTGTTGACTTCAAAAAGTCAATGGCTAGATAAAAAGTGACTTAATTCATGACGGATGTCCTACTTCACTTTGTAACACAGGGATGGAAGAAAACTGAAATGTCTGAGATGGCTACTATCGATCTCCTTGTTCTTTGCTCTGCGGCTGGACATTAGGTCCATAATTAGGCTGTACCGTATATACCAGCGAAAACCATTTAGAATTGATTCAGCCCGCGTCTCATTATAAATGTCATTGAGCTAGCCATATCGCGCTTATTTCATTGAGATACTATCCCATTTGCGCACTCTTCATATTGCAATCCTTATTGACGAACTAGCCAGTTTTTATGTTGATATCGTAGGGGAGAGGGGGTGCTTTAAGTTGAAATGCCAAGCACAGACAAATTCAGAAGAAGAACATACAGTATGCTGCATCGTCAACAATATATATGTACATTTAGGTTTACAGAAAGCCCCTTCAGACGCGGCCACACTTTACAGGTCATGACAGAACTTGTCAATTATTATTACACATGAAAACTTTATTTTCAATGACACTGTTACTTGGGTGTGCGATACCAAGTGCTTTCACTACAAATAGGGACTTTTGTACAGCTTTCATGATACCACCCACCGCACAAACCACGCTGAACTTCACACGCGTATATACCATCGGTCAAAAAAGTGTGGCTACAGTTTTATACACTAAGCTGTGAGAACCTTCCGTCTCTTATTGTTCAGAGGCGTAGGAACCGGGGGGGGGGGGGGGGGGGGGGGGGGGGGGGGGGGGGGGGGGGGCAGAGGGGGCCTTGGCCCCCCCAATCTTATAGGTGGGGGGGGCCGACGTATACTTCGGCCCCCCCAATGTTACCCCTTTAGTTTAGTTTAACTCACCGGTACTTAGTATCCGTAACCGCACGTCACCATATTACGTCTACGTGTTCTTCATTACGCGCGCTCTGTAATACTGTAACGGTTAGCAAAACCGTGTATTATTAACGATAACGTATTTTCTGTGTGCCAAAAGTGGACTGCCCCCCCCCCCCCCCCCCCCGTTCAAACAGCTTCGCATACATTGCCGCCCCCCCCCCCCCCCCCCCTATAACAAATACCTGGATCCGGGGCTGTTAAGCACCCCACTCTGCAATAAAAATTGTAGCTAATAATTTTACAAAGTCGGCCCCCCCAATCTTAAATACGTTCCTACGCCTCTGTTGTTTCCCGTTGAAGTGGAGAACAAAGTTAAGGTCGGCTGTTGTCAAGGGGCGGTTGCTACGGGATGACGCAAACTGTTTGAATATTTCGGGAGTATGGTGGCCGTAAAGGGCTGTGTATAGTGCGCGTTGTTGCCCGTGAAGGAGTTAGTGACAAGTGGATAGTTAATAATTTTTTAAAAAATAGGCTAAACGTTATTCGTAAATTAGAAACATTACTATCTATACAAATTCAAGTTACACTACCTCTTGTAATAGCAATGGAAGACATGCTATAGGACGTCCATTTACACAATCATTTTACTGGATTTCTGCATATAAGTTCATTGAAAGGTTCAGTAAACGTGCTAAATCATATGTCACATTTTACCTTTTCACTCAAACGAGTTTTTTTTTTTCTGCGGAGGGTGGTGGATTGATAATCAGTCATAGTACTGAAAGCGAATAAGTTTCACACGTATCAACAACGGTACGTGTATATTATGCCACTGACTTGATGAACGTATGCACTGTACAATATAAATATGATATGCGTCAACCAATACGTGCACCAAATTAGGATGGTCTTGTGTACCTCTTGCTGTGGAGTCTTATGGTGCTTGGGACTAGGAAGCTCAGGAGAGTTTCGCACTTCTTGCCTCACGACTGGCTGTCCACACGTCAAGCAGCAAGTCCAAGATGACGGTTGACCTGTACAGCCGACTGAACCTGGCTCTGACTAGGATCAATTGCCAGAGCAATCATTTCTAGGTCATGCATCTTAGCTGATTTTGTAGCTCAACATTAGTAGGTTATGTCTTATTATTTTGTGTCTATATATACATGTATGTGCTACAGAAATGTAACAGCAATGAACAGTTTTATTTATTATAATTGTAATTTTATTAACAACAATGTTAAAACACAAGTTCGGCTCTTCACACTACAGGAGGATGGCTCTGGCATTGGCTCTTATTAAATAAATGCTCAAGTTTGAGAACAGTTCAAAAGATGCCTGTGACTTTGGCAGTGAATTGTGTATCTGCCAGCCAACATGTAGCTATGACCTGTGCCAGAAAATTTGATGCTTCTCTACCCCAAGCCTCATAGGAGTCAACTGTAAAGGGCACCCTAAAGCTAAGCATTTCTCATCATTGGCCTGGTGTTTCCTGCTCTCCGTTGCCTCAAGGACTGCACCAACCATTGCTCCCGCTTCAGCTAAAGTTAGAAGGATTTAGCAGTGAGACAACAGCAGGGCAACGGGCCTCCCATGGTTCCAATGCTGCACGAGAATATCAGCAGGTTGTGACTGTGAATGGTCAGGAAGAGCCCAGCACCAGCTTCAACTTCGATTGAAGCATGCAGCACTGTGAAGGAAGTGCGCTAACGTGTCCCTGAGAGCATTATGGCGTGTGATAACATCACCTCCACATTTGCATGTTAATGCATGGTGTCCAAGAGGGTCCAGACTGTGGGCAGGGCAGAAAGCACACTGTTAACTCTGGGAGGTATCTAGGCCCAGCCACCACTTGACTGCTACCCTGAATTCAATTAGGATGTTGAGGAAATAACTGGGGCTGAAACTGATAGCAGCCTGGCCTTGTTAGCAGGGGAGGATTGATCAAAAAGGCCTTGCAGCAAAAGTCATTTACGTTTGCAGACAGAAGCTTCTGACTGACAGGTGAGGAGACCACAGAATTGACAGAAAGTTTCTCAATTGGAGAAACATGAGAATTGAAGTGGTCCAAGGCATTTGTAAGGTGTATGTCTGGCACAGAAACCCGTTATCATGTTGACCATGTCAAAGAGTGGATTGCTGGGGGAGAGAGGGACTCTGGAACATCTCAGCAGCCAGAATTGGACCCCCTGCCAACCATTGTCACAACAGCAGACAGACAAGCTGATTTATCACAGGTACCAGCCCCTCCCATATCAGAACATCTGTTCTTTGTAGTAAGGGACGCTTTTGTTTGGACCACTGCCTCCTGTAGGTGCACTCACTGATGATAGAGGCCACAGCCCCATGCATTGACAACCATAGTAATTGTAATTGTTTATTAACAGCAGACTATGGGACTGCAATAGAACCTTTTAGACTAACAGGCACGTGAGGCAGACTGTTTTAAGTGCTGGAATTGTAAGTATATGAGTCAGTTGGTAACCCAGAGTTAGATAGCTGGACTATTGAGGCTCTACCCGTCACTTCCTCTCTTCTGGACTTGGCCATTCCGTGTACGGTGTTGTATATGCTGTACTTGTATAACTGTTGGACGTGTTTACAAGTCAAGATATTACACTGGCAACAAGGGTACAGGCTCGTAGCCAGGTCAATGCTGAGTCATACTGAATGGCACGAAATACTACGTTATATATGAAACCTAGCATATAATTATACACGCAAGTACAGTGACAGTGTGTTGATATTGAATTCAAGGGCGGATGAGGGAGTCAAGTTCTAGCTTCCTTGGGTACAAATGGGCATAGCGTGTGATGACTTCATCTAAGTCCACGTCCATATCATAATGGATATGGAGGAGAGCAAGGCTTGTTGAGGTTCTCATATAATTGTGCAGTCTTTGAAGTGCACTAAGTTTCAGGCACATCTACCAGCAAAGTGTCCGAATTGCTGAAAGTGTGCACTACTTCAGAAATGCCCCGAGTCACAGGTCGTCAATAGCACCACAGCAATCCATCATCATCTTCAGTGGAGAAATATTTCAAGAAGACTGTGGCCATCCCTCTGCTTGACCACATCATTACACCAATGAAAGATCGCTTCTCTACAGCAGCTATTGTGGCATCATCCCTGCTGGGAGTTATACCATCTGTGTGCTGTTCAAGAGAAGTTAATATATGGAAAGAATAATTGAAAAGTACAAGGATGACTTGCCCAGCCCTGAGCTAACCTCGACAGAGCTGAGGAGGTGGAAAGCACGGTATTCTGGAATGCCTGTGGAACTTCGGCTGAGTATACTCCAGCTGCAGCCATCAAGGACTGTGACAGTGATCTGTACCCCAATGTCAGGGTCCTTCTGCAAATTGCCTGCACACTGCCTGTGACGTCTTGTGTATGGATGTTCACATCCTTCCTCTTACCTTCATATGTTGCAGTGACCTCTGCAATCAACTCGTGGGCATTCGTAGTATCAAGGGATCTCTTCTGGAGCTTCACAGTGATTCCAGTTAGATGAGAGAGGTATTGGTACATGCAAGTAAAGGACACAATGCAGGCAAACAATGTGAGTGAAGCCAATATCTGTTGGGCCTCAGTGCGGTTTACAGTGTTCCAGTCAGCATACTTGTCCAGATGAAGGCGATATCCAATGAGCTCAAGGGCTTGGACAATGAAGGAGTATGCTTGGTAGAAATGCTGATAGGCACTGTGGCGTTCAGCCCAGCAGGTTCTGCAGAGATCTAAGAGAGGCTTCCTCCCAGGTGAATCTGGAACATTATCAGTGACAATCAGCTCCAAGATTCCACTTCGTTTTGGACTGTTCAAGAAGAACCGACAGCAGTGTTCAAGCCTATCCATCACATTGCGAATGTCTGGTAGGAAGCAAGACTTTACTGATGACAAGGTTCAAACAGTGTCCACTACAATCGGCATAAGTTGCAAGAGAAGCAGCTTGTTGGATCTGTGCTTGCACTCCGACATGATCAGAGGACATGTTACTGGCACCATCGTAGCTTTGTCCCCACATGTTTGCAACAGGAACTTGATTATGGCATCAGCAATCTCTGCACCAGTAATTCTGTCTAAACCGATGAAGGCCAAAAAACTCCTCCCGAATGTCATTGTTCTGATCAACGAACCGGGCACAGATGGCGAGATGCTCAGTGTTGTGGGATGTCACTTCATCAGCAAGAATGGCGTACCACCTTGCTGCCTTCAGTTCATCCACAATGTTGCGAAGCACAATGTGTTTCCCCATTACTTCAATGAGCTCATTGTGGGTCTGAGGAGACATGTGGGTTACGTTACGCATAGCAGGAGATTGCAAGTGTTGGTGAAGTTCCTGATCGTTCACCGCCAATAGCTTCAGTACAGCTAGGAAGTTTCCTGGGGTATCCAGCTGCTCAGCATCTCCTCGCAGTGCAATGCATTGCTTTGCACAGAACAAAACAGCACTAGCCACGAACTTCAAAATGCCTCTGTTCCTGGCAATGTTGTCAGCTCTCCTAGAGCTGAACAATGCTGGAAGATTTGTCTTTGGATGTTCCACAGAATGCACTAGCTGCTTTGCCGATTGAAGAGAGCACTGGTGATAGCTGGTCTTCTCATTGTTTACTAACTTTGGCTGATTTCTTCTGCCATGTCTGAAAGGGCTTGGTGACAAAGTGCACCAGAAACCTTGCCAGTAGAGTTCGACATACCATTGAAAAGCAAACATGGAAAGCACCATTCAACTTTGAGCTGTAGCACAGCCACTTATGCTGGTCCAGCCAGTCATGGTTAAAACTACAATTGCATCCTCTGAGGAATGTTTTCGAGGAATTTGAACTGTGGATCCGGCTTAGAATGTTGACGCAGGTACGCAAACTTGTCACTTTTGGACAGCGCTTGGACTTTCTGAGAAAGATCGGCTACCGTGGTGCAAGCAGAAACCAGATCACCGATGTCGAGTGACAATTGCCCCTCTGCGATGCCTGTCGTATCACTCTTGGGAACACTTAACACCTCCGGATCTGGTTCTTCCAAATTCCCAGATTCTGTTGAAGTACCGTGCGGTGTCACAGAACCACGCGTTCCCCCTAAAAATTGACCGGCCGGACATTGTATCCTAGGACCCGGCGTCCCAAGGACACACATTCCTAGGATATAATTATAAATTGTCTGGCCAGTCAATGTATCCTAGGATATTATGTCCCCCTTAGGACTAGCTGTCCCCCCCCCCCCCCCCCCCCCCCCCCCCCCCCTTTCACCTGGGTAGGATGGATGTAATGCAGTTCTTGCAAAGAATGGTTTCACAAGAAATGTGATTCCTCTATACCCCGAAAGGCCTGGAGTGACTAGAATGCAGATTGTACTGTAAAAACTACCAGTCTGTGTAGCATAAATCAACTGATCATGAACAGTTCACAGACTCATCAGCATATTCTATGCTTGCATTTCCGTGTATCGATGGGTATCATCTCGATGTACTAAATGAACAGAATTATACTCCGAGCGGAAATAAAAATTAAAAGAACAAGTCATACAAAAACCTATGGCAGTATTTGTGACTTGTTCTCAGTCTCCAGCTGATCAGGAGCAATCAATGTATTAACAGATTCATTTATTCATCACCATCGTGTATCGATGGGCATATTTCATCTCGAAATAGTAAAAAGAACAGCTGAATAATGGGCTATATAGGACTGAGAAAGAAAAAACAAATTCAAAGAACAAATAATATATACGCGTACAAATAGGTGCCACAGATATACATGTATATGTTTCATTTCTTTTTACACATTCTTTGCAAGAACTGCATTGGATCATTACTCCAGAGTCTGGCAATCGGCAGTAGCACCTCACTTTAATCATCTTGTTGCCCACAATACATGTATGACTTTTCTCTTTCTGAACTGGGAAATTCAGTCATTCTTCCACTTTCCAAGCATTTCAATATAGATGCTGCCGCATGACCACCATGTCAACATATATCAGAACCACAGCATAACCCAGTAGCATAAGCAATGGCATACAGGCCACAGTCTGAGCTGTTTGTCTTTTGTCAACATCAATAAAGTGGAGATGGACTGCATTGTTAGGGTGAAGATAATGGAGCAAATTTGGTCTATGGCATGGTCAGTATAAGTCTGATACAGACTGTCATAGATGCTTACATGACCTGATGGCAAACCAAGGGTTGAGATTGTAAACCAATGGTCTTCTCCATTATGAAGAATTTGTACAAAGTCCTTTCTCATGATGTCAAATGTTAAGTGGTATCACAGTGTTGTTGCTTGTAGTCTGCATATATCATACTGACTGTGAAGAATGTATTGAGAAGCATTAATTATAACATCATCCAACCACAGACACAATAATGCATTTATGCATGTTCCTCAGATAGTACCACATTTCCTACTTCCAACCAGCGGTTACTTTTCTTTGATACACGTTGTCTGACCCTGGTCATTTTCATTTTCATTTTCCCCCCTTCAGGAAGATGGCTATTCCCATTGGCACCCATATTATCCTCAAAGACTGTAGCTATTCCATTAGTTTGAGGCTGACTTTGGTCTAAGCAAGAGATATACATCAAAAATAAGTACACAAACTCATAAGAAATGAATTTCAGCTTACTTGTTATGGTGAGGTTATCAAGGGCTACACCATTCTCAGTGCACAACTTTCTTGTATCCAAAATCCATTGGCAGAAGGTCAACAAACATTGAAAACATTAGCAAGTGTGTTTTATCATATTTACTAATTGTTTTAATGTTAAAATTGTACCAATACTGCACCAGTTCAATAGCTTCGACAGCATATAAATCAAGATCAATTATATGCTTTCTAAACTCTTCTTCAAGTGTGTAATTCATGATTACAAAACTGTCCCCACAAATCTATATGCTCGATGATTCGTCCACAATTGAACAATGAGATCTTTACTTAGAACATACTCATCAACTTCCAGATTGAATGCAGGTGGCTAAAATACCTTAACTGCCTCATTCTCTAATTTCTCTAATCAGGTACCCAATATGTATATAATATTAACAACGATAGCTTCAGCTATACTATTCTAAGGGCTTATAAGACCTACCCATCTTCTACCACCATTGAAAGAGTCAGAAGATGTGTACAAGCAAATATCATAAATTATTATGCTTAACTACCTCGGTTCGACGAGGGGCAATGGGGGGACATCCTATCCTAAGGGGGGACTGTCACGCAAAAATTGATCCGGGTAAAAAGTGATCCGGCCGGGTCACTTTTAGTTGCAATGATTGATCCGGCCGGATCTTTTTTGGCTGCAATAGTGATCCGCCTCTGCATAAAGTGATCCGGGTACAACTTCTCGTCGATACAAGTTTGTTATTTATATACAAAACTTAGCAATATGCTGATTGGCCGGGCTCCATTTCACCAGTTGTAGTTCACTTCTGTATTGGGACTATAGGGTTGTTTCACGGGAACCTTTACACACACTATATCCTCGATGACGAATCCTATATTGTGTCCCAGAAATAATTGCACGATATGATTATGTTTCGCTCCACATATTCATTCGTAGTTCAGATATCACAAGCATTTGGCAGTCGTGGTATAGCTTTTGTTTTCTGTATTAAAATTTCTGATGCTGGAATAGAATTTAACGTTACCAAATGTGTTGATAATAAGGTAAAATAAAAAAATTAAAAAACCAAACAAAAGACATGCATGTACGTAGCGTTCTCTTGAGTACATCTAATTGGTTCCACAGTTTATTTATGCACATTGTAACGATTGCTTGCATTAGTGTTACCAATTGAATACGCACCATTCATATAAAATATACATAACTGTACATGTGTGACTTAAATCCAATTTCATAACAGCAATATACTTTAGAACCACAAATATCATCCAAAGGGAGATTGTTGCAATTGTAAGCCGTAGAACTGATCCGTCTAATGAAGTGATGTATGTTGGACCACTGAGTAATAAATCCAGCAGCCTGTATACAGAAGTTATTGGTCATTTTGTAAACAATTGCAACTAGCACTTTGTTCGTCTCGTATCATCTTACCCATTGGCATAAGTTATTCTACATGGCTGTCTGGTTACACGGCTTCCAGGAGAACAGTGCGTGATTGTTGCTTCTAGGTACAGTATAGGTTAGATACAGAAAGATGTCGTCGATCGAACTTGATTCATTCACACTTGCCGAGCCATTCAGTTCATACATTCTCACGTCAAACAACCACGTGGTTGAGATAACTAACCTGATTAAAGCAAAATTCGGTATCATTTGCGAGTCAGATTAAAAACTATGTTTTGCTGAAGTTGTCCTTAGTTGTCAGAATATGTTATTGATCCAGGCATACTTCATGCGTAGCTTTTGCATATTGCCCGGATCAGTTTTGGCTGCAAAAGGTGATCCGGGCGCCGGGCCGTACCTTATAAATATATACATGTTCATACGTAAATTACCCGGTCTGGATCAATTTTGGCAGCAGCGGGCCACGCAAGCACTAAATGTGCATGGACCTGTCTTGTTGGCACTTGGCAGAAAAAGGATCGATATACGCAATGGATTTGTCCCAATACAGAAGTGAACTACATCTGGCGAAATATCATGATGAAGCCCGGCCGATCAGCATAGTGCTAAGATTTGTATATAAATATCAAAACAAACTTGTATCGACGAGAAGTTGTACCCGGATCACTTTTGCAGAGGGGGATCACTTATGCAGCCAAAAGTGATCTGGCCGGATCAATTATTGCAACGATCACTTATTACCCGGATCAATTTTTGTGTGACAGGTATCCTATTGGACTACTTCTCCACATTCCGCTGCGGCAGCATTTGCTTCTTCGACTAAAGGAGCTGACTGTTGTCCATCGGCCGTTGTCTTTCGTTTTGTATTTGGCAAAAAGACATCTAATGTTTGGCAAAAGGCAGCGGCTCGTTTCCGCTCTCTTTCCTTCTGCTGGGAGCGACCCGGCATTGTCGATCGGCCTAGCTGCCGACAGGTCCCCACAGCCCTATGCGGCCATACATTTTGTGGACAAAAGGCATACCGATGGAAATATTGAAAAGGTGGCGTAATGCCTTAGCAACCACCCTTGACAACCGACAACCTTACAAACTTTGCACTACATGTTAACATGTTTGCACCTGTCGCCATTTAAAAGCCATACAACGAATGAAGTACCTTTGTTCTATTTGTAGCCAAAGTCACATGGCCTAGTTTTCTCTCCACAACTTCCTACAAGCGGCCATTTTTGGACGAACGCATGGACTTCTGGACTTCAACGTACTTTTTGGACCCCGTAGACAAATTCTGCTCTCCAGTTGGAAGCACAGAACAAAAGGAGACAGAAGGTACTTACAACGTATAGTATGGAACTGTAGCCATACTTTTTCTTCGCGATGGTATACGCGTGTGAAGTATACTGTGGTTTGAGCCGCCGTGTTCGCTAGTACTATACGTATTACTGATATCATGATAGCACGAAAAGGGGTAAAATCAACGATTTTGCTCGTTTGTTTGGCGGTGGAATAGATTCCACAATCCTGGGTGAAATGGATAGGCTGTGCTCTTTAACAATAGAGAGGAGCCTGTCTACCTTGTTGTGGATACATTGATAAGTTCTCCGAAGGGTGTTAAATCGGGCATGGATAGACTCCGCCCCCTGTTCTCCTAGTAGACCAAAGCCTGTACCCGTCCGTCTTGCCCAAGGGACAGTGTGATCTTCTTGCATTTTTAAAGATAGGGATGAACTTGGGAATGAGATATTACATGTTCTGTGGGTGAGATGGGGATAATTATTGTTCTGGTACTTGGAAGGTGACTTTTAACTCATCAATGAACAGCTGGTCGTAGATACTGTGGCACTTCCCAAGGAGGGAGAATACAGTTGTGAACTTCTCAGCTGTTGCCGATACTGTGTCAACAAGAGTTGGGCACTTCTCATGTGCCACTTGTATCATGGGATGGAGATGTCTGATGGCTAGTGGTGATGGGAAAGGTAAACTGTATGGGGATTTCATATAATATTGTGAGTACCTTAAGGACCTTGTGTATGTGATTCCCCACAAACACTCACCCGAAGTACTGCTGTCGTTTCACTTTGAAAGACTGTAATGCTGTATCTAGCCCTTGAACAAAGGGTCTTTCATGCTTGTTAAAACCCTTCTCAACTGCATTACTTTGGCGGGCTATCTCTTTCTCCTAAAATTAATGTGTGCTAAGTCATTTTTCATCTTATTGATTTCTGTCTTACCATTTGTTGCACAGATTGCTTCTTTTCGTTCACCTGTTTGATGAAGTTATTCGTGATGGAGTCATCCTTCCCCAAACAAACAGCAACATAGGTCATCTTTGCATTCTGCATACTTGGCCTTCAGCATCTGCAGCTTGTGCAGCTCCACACAGTAAGCCGAAAAGCTTGATGTGCTATTGGTTGGCTGGTTTATGAAGGCCAATTGCATGTCATAGCTGTGATACAGAGACGTAGGAAGGACTTATAAGGTGTAGCGGCCTAGGTTATGTAATAGAAAAGGGAGGGGCACAGTGGGTGTGGGAGGGGGCCAGCAAGGGCAGTCCACGGCATTCCTATGCCTGCTTTGAGAGCTAAGGCTTGTGTTGCTCCAATATGGCTTATTATTCCGGCTTGCTTCAGTAGCAGCTCCCTCTCAGCACTATCAAGGTAGTCTAACTCATTCAGATGTCTCCCCCTTATCCATAATCTGCCGAACATTACTCATTTCAGTGCACCTTCTTTTCAATGGTTTCCTAGAGGCAGATTCTGAAGATTTGTGTGGCCTTGTTATTTGCACAAATGTCTTGGGCTAATGGGTAGATTTTTTTGGTGTATTATACATAACTCAGTACTGTTTTGCTTACCAAACCATCTGTAGGGATGGAGATGGTCTTGTCAGGACTTGTGGCAGCAAGCTTGCTTAGCACTTGTGATGCCATCTTCACTTCGTCCTTGGTAGGTTTTGCATCACAATCATGGATGTTGTAATCACCAATACGTATGTTCTTCTTACAGGAAGAACACTCAACGTGTATGTCCTGCAGGAGTACCATGATGATTGGCGGTGCTGGTTTCAGTGCTGATGGCAATAAAGGTGCATCCACGAAAGGACATTTCACGTTGCTACAACTGAAGACTTCAAACCACCTGACCATACATGTGGTGCACACCAGTGCCCTACATGGTAGCTCCAATGGCTGGCACAGGAGCTCCAGACAGATCAGGCATTGCAGCTGATCCAGTATAGCTGAATTGTTCAAGGTGCTAAGTGGCATATCAGGTGGGTGGTGTGGTGGTGCAATTCCTTTGATGGTTGCAATAATAATATCAGCTGTTGTTGGACGACCTATCCTAGACCTATCCTATCCGATGTGGTGGTGTTGGCTTAGTACCTCTTTTGGGATAACATACCTATGCATTAAGAAAACATGCATGTAGTACAGACCCACAATTATGTTGATATTGATACCATATCTGTCCAGCATGAACCTCCCACTCAGTGATTGCTGTTGAGCTGTAGCAAGTCATTGGTCTGTCCATGATCTGCTTACATGAGTAGCATAACGACACAGGGTGGATATCAGGGAGGTCATTGTTAATATCAATGCTAAAGGCTCTAAAGAGACATTCTTTGAACTCTGAACATTGATAGAATGCCCTCCTTTTCTTCCCTTTAGCCACCAAAAGGCTTCCACAGACTCTGCAACGTTTCTGGAGCTGGTCTCTGTGGAGTTCCATCTAGGGCTATGTGACCGAACAAAGCAACTACAGCCGCATTATTCATAGCAAAGCAAAACCGCTTATTTGTGTGTTTAAAAAAAGTATGGCTGCATCTGAATGGTGCTTCTGTATAACTCAATGTGTGTAGTTCACGGTGCGGCATACTGACCTTCTTGAGAATTTGTCTGTGCTTGGTGTTTTCAACCAAAAGTTACCCCTCTCCTATACGATATCCGTATAAAAATTGGCTGCGCGTTATTCAGAATTGCGAAACTACGAATGCGCATATGGTATCGTCTCTACTACGATGGTAACCAAGTTAAATGGAAGGGATAAACAAGCTTGTGGTGGTAAAATGAGCAAAGATACAGCTCTCTAAGTAAGTGCTATTTTAATGAGGCCATGGCGCAACAAGCCGCAATGGATTTTTTTTGTTTACGGTATGGTCTAATTATGGACCCTTTTGTCCAGCCGCATAGGGCTGTGGGATCCCGATCCTACTTCCAATTTTAAAAAAGTATTACACTAACTGACTAGTCAGATAAATTAGTATACCTAAACTAAAACACTTTCTAACTATTGGTACATGTACTGGGTAATATAAATTATTACGCAGAAGGCCTGGAGTCGCCCGCACCGTACTTACACATCAGCGGACCTTGACGTACGACCCTCTGAGGGGGGGGGGGGGGGGGGGTCGTTCGAACCCCCCCCCCCCCCCCAACCTCCCCTGGCTACGGGCTGACGTAAGACTATTGGCTCATATTAATATCAATTCCAGCTGGTCAGTTGTCGCAATAAACCAAAGACCAGAGTGTCTATTTAACGAGCCGAAACTTGCAGAGAAACGGCTTGGGCAGATCACCTCCTTCCTGTATCCATCAATGCAATCGACCCGTGTGACAACCGGCCCCCTCTTACCTAGTCTATACTGACCCCAGCTTCGCGGGATGTAGTGCTAAGACTTCTTTTATACGCTCTATGCACACGATGACGTAAACATGAATATACAATCAGAACGGAAGGGGGCACGTACCGCTAGCTGGTGTATTTGGCTTGTGAGGAGGTGCTAAGAGCTCTTGTTTGGAAACTAAACACTACGCTGCATAAAGCATCCATATACGTATAGCCAATTCACATGAGAGTAGAACAGTCATCGGGCTTCGATTGTCATCACTTACCACATTATAGGACTTCAAGTTCGGATGGTTATTAATATGTGGCCGTCTTCCTTGTAGGGCATTTATTTTTGCATTTAGAAATTGTCTTGATTTTCTCATATAGTCACATTGCAGGAATGATGTAATAAGAGGTTTCCCCCTGTCTGATGTGGAACTTGTATTTATAAGCCTACCCACCAAGAAGTTGCAGCATTAATCGAAGACAAGGATTCACCGATCCGATCCCGTTTAGTCAATGATGAGAAATCAACGTGTTTATTCTTCGCTCATCGCTGCTACATGTGTTCTTGTTGGCGCGCTTTGCAGTCTTGCCGACTCACTACCTCTCGCATTGCCCGCTGTAGCAGAACAGGTGAAGCTGCAGAGCAGGCGTTCTGGACACTACGTGCAAGTATCAGAAAATGGAGATGTTGAAGCCACCTCAGCCAAAAACTCAGCGACTGTCTTTATCAAGTATACAAACTCCGCCGTCCAATTTGAAGTGAAGAACAAGCCCGGAATGTTTTTGATGTTGCGGAGAGTCAACGAATCATCGGATACTGATGCTAACGACACAAACCCCACGCCGTTATTCAATACAAGTACAACAGAGGGCAGAGATAGCAACACGTATGCACTGGTGGTAGACTATGCAGTGGAGACAAGCCTTACAAGGTGGGGGAATGGCGGAGTGGTCGATACGTTGAGAAGCTTAGACGGGGACGCAAGTTGCTACGTAGCGTTTGACACTTACGGGAAAGTAGCCGGTCCTTGTAATCTAGTGGCTTCAGATATGGCGTGTGCGGTGAGAATAGTTGGATGATGATCGTGTGAAGTCACAGCCTGCACGTCATTGATATCTTCTTCACTGCATGCGGCGCTTTATAGCATCGGAGATGATCACTTCAGCTGTTAATGGACTATTTATAATACAGTTGATATCACTTCTAAACATTCATTTTACTCAGTTCTCCCATCAATGGTGATTCATGTTTGATGTTGTACACGTCAGAGATTGAGCGCCGCAGGCCACACGCGTTTCAGGGGAAGCTTTGCACGTCACTTGTTGGAATATGCATGATCCGATTAACACTAAAGACCGGTTCGTCCGATTACTTAAGTGTAATTTGATGACATCTGTTGAAATATAATGTAGATACATAGCTATCACTTTGCTGAAGTTGCACCTTAGATTGACCTACATG